>CM069868.1:14330241-15060241 GCA_036172795.1 Pelodytes ibericus | reverse complement strand
CACTTGCGTTCTGGTGAGGGAGAGAGACAGATCAGTATTGTTATAGTTAGTTATATTAGTGATTTTCTATATTCTAATAAATTGTGAGACCCAAAGGCTTTTTTCAAAGCCATTCCCTGTGTTTAACCCCTTCCCTGCTTTTTGATCACTGTGTAAAATAGTGATCTTGCACACCAGCACATTTTTGCTGTCTGTGCAGTTTTTTTTAGAGGTTAATATTTTTTTACTGTATTTATTACAGTGCTATTAACCTCTTCTTTGCCGTAGATCATTGCTTTTCATTGATCCGGCTTGCAGCAGTACTTTTTTGCTGTCTGTATATTTTTTTTTTGAAACCCGCTAGGGGCAATTGAACCCGCTAGGGGGCCACGTAAAGTAAAATTTTAATACATTTATATTATTATGTCTGAGCGCATGTACAGCGCTGAGGAGGCTTATGCCATCCTCGCCTCAGATTCTGAGGCCACTGACACAGGGTCAGATTTTGACCCTGGTCAGTTTACCGATACATCTTCTAGTGATGTATCAGTGGCTGCTGGGCCCCCTGCCACAAGGAGTCGTGAGACTCCGGATGGCAGTGCTGCTGAGGAGTGGATAGTGCCTAATCGCTATAGGCCAACTATCCCTCCTTTTACCCCAGTTCCTGGCATCAGTACTGATGTTACAGGATTTACTCCCCTCCAGTTTGTCCAAATTTTTCTGGGGGATGATATACTGGGGGAGATTGTCTCCCAGTCTAATCTATATGCCCAGCAGTTCCACGCTGCTCACCCAACTTCATTTTTGGGAAGGCAGCAATGGGTCCCCATTGACGTGCCAGAATTTCTAAAATTCTGGGCACTAACAATGTTGATGGGTATTATAAAGAAACCCTCCATTCGCTCCTACTGGAGCACAAGCCCCATCTGCAGTACCCCCATTTACGCCCAGTCTATGGGCAGGCAGCGGTATGAAATGCTTCTTCATTTCATGCATTTCAATGATAATAGCCTGTGTCACCCTAGAGAGCACCCCCAGTTTGACAGGCTATTTAAAATCCGCCCCCTGATTACCCACCTCTCTGCCAGGTTTGCAGAGGCTTATACACCTAAAAGGGATATATGCGTGGATGAATCTCTGATGAAGTACAAGGGAAGGTTGAGATTCAAGCAATATATCCCTTCCAAGCGCTCCAGATATGGAGTGAAGGTGTATAAGCTCTGCGAGAGCGAGAGTGGGTACACTCAGGCCTTCCGGGTATATGAGGGAAAAGATAGCCATCTTGACCCTCCAGGCTGCCCAGAACATCTGGGAGCAAGTACCAAGATTGTGTGGGACCTTCTCCTACCCCTTATGAACAAGGGGTACCACTTGTATGTTGATAATTTTTATACAAGTGTACCACTGTTCAAGTTGCTTTATTGTTTTGAAACAGTGGCTTGCGGTACTATTCGTTCTAACCGCAAAGGGTTCCCACAGCAATTGGTACGTACCCGGCTACAAAGGGGGGAGACCTCAGCTCTGCGCCAAGAAGAGCTCTTGGCATTAAAATTCAGGGATAAAAAGGATGTGTGCATGCTCAGCACCATCCATGATGAGAGGACTGTGCAGGTTGCAGTCCGTGGCAGAGCTGAGGTCATCCAAAAGCCAGTGTGCATCAGGGCCTATAATAGGTATATGGGTGGAGTTGATCTGTCAGATCAACTCCTACAGCCCTATCTTATTATGAGGAAGACGAAGGCATGGTATAAGAAGGTCGCAATTTACCTGCTACAAGTTGCGACCTACAATGCGTTTGTGTTGCACAAAACAGCAAACCCCGAAATTAAGCTGTCATTTTTACAGTTTCAGCTTCAGATAATTTCGGGGATCTTATACCAAGATGCACCTGGTCCCCGGGCGGTGATTGGGGGAAACAGACTTGGGGCTACCCATTTTATTTTTAAAATTCCCCCAACTGACAAGAAGCAGAACCCCCAGAAAAGATGCAGAGTCTGTTATAGCAGGGGACAAAGAACGGATACAACCTTTTATTGTCCTGACTGCACTGGGAAGCCAGGACTCTGCATCGGTACCTGCTTCAAAGTGTACCACACAGTTGCCCATTTTTAATTTTTTTTAGTCCTTTATTTTTCTGCCTTTTATATTTTTAAGTTTTACTGCTCCAGATTTTTAGTTTTTATGTGTACTGCTCTAGAGTTTCAAATTTTATAAACACTCTCAATTTCAATCCAAATTACCACATCTTACAACTGACTGAACCTTCCCAAAAATCCTGGCAAACCTATGCATGGGGGGCATGGATGTACTCAGGAGGCCTGGCAGAAAACAAACTGGGGTGTTTTCTTGAAGTAACTTAGAACAGGCTCTCCTAAATCACAGTCAAAATGCAATGTATGTGTAAAATATTTTTTTGAAAAAAGACCACCAAACACTTCCAACAACTGATTTTGCAAACATGGTTGCATCAAAGACATCAAAACACCCCATATGCAATACCTTGGGGTGTCAACATTTCAAATATATACAGCTTTCTGAAAATCAAACTAAATTGGGGTATGCAATGGGCCCCAAACTAAAGATAGGCCTATCAGAACATATACGCTCAATTTAAAACCAAATGACCAAGTTCAATAATTGTGACTGAACCTTCCCAAAAATCCGGCAAACCTATGCATGGGGGGCATGGGTGTACTCAGGAGGCCTGGCAGAAAACAAACTGGGGTGTTTTCTTGAAGTAACTTAGAACAGGCTCTCCTAAATCACAGTCAAAATGCAATGTATGTGTAAAATATTTTTTTGAAAAAAGACCACCAAACACTTCCAACAACTGATTTTGCAAACATGGTTGCATCAAAGACATCAAAACACCCCATATGCAATACCTTGGGGTGTCAACATTTCAAATATATACAGCTTTCTGAAAATCAAACTAAATTGGGGTATGCAATGGGCCCCAAACTAAAGATAGGCCTATCAGAACATATACGCTCAATTTAAAACCAAATGACCAAGTTCAATAATTGTGACTGAACCTTCCTAAAAATCCGGCAAACCTATGCATGGGGGGCATGGGTGTACTCAGGAGGCCTGGCAGAAAACAAACTGGGGTGTTTTCTTGAAGTAACTTAGAACAGGCTCTCCTAAATCACAGTCAAAATGCAATGTATGTGTAAAATATTTTTTTGAAAAAAGACCACCAAACACTTCCAACAACTGATTTTGCAAACATGGTTGCATCAAAGACATCAAAACACCCCATATGCAATACCTTGGGGTGTCAACATTTCAAATATATACAGCTATCTGAAAATCAAACTAAATTGGGGTATGCAATTGGCCCCAAACTAAAGATAGCCCTATCGGAACATATACGCTCAATTTCAAACCAAATTACCAAGTTCAATAATTTTGACTGAACCTTCCCAAAAATTCTGGCAAACCTATGCATGGGTGGTATCCCTGAACTCAGGAGATGTTGTAAAACACAAATTTGGGTATTGTTTGGCAGTGACATATACCAAAATCTCAGAATACATGCCTGAAATACTGTGTGTGTGGAATAACAACACAAAAATAAATACTACCCAAAAGATTGACAAAGGCTGGTGGTAGAATTGGTGTATGGAAAGTGTAAAAATACCACCATTTGAAATACCCTAGGGCGTCTAATGTTCAGAAATATATGGTTTGATGGGGTAAAATACACAGGCTGGCTTCAAAAATGTCCCAAATAGGACAAGTCAAAAATCCAATTTGGAAAACCAGAATGGACAAATTCCAAATGTGACTTTTAAACCCCCAAACAAGGTGACAAACCTATGCATGGGTAGTATCCCTCTACTCAGGAGATGTAGCTGAACATACATTGAGGTGTTGTTTGGCAGTGACACATAACAAAATCTGAGAATTCATGGCTGAAGTACAATGTGTGTGAAAAAAAAACAAAATTACTATCCAAAAGATTGACAAAGGCTGGTGGTAGAATTGGTGCATAGAAAGTGTTAAAATACCACCATTTGAAATACCCTAGGGTGTCTAGTTTTCAAAAATATATGGTTTGATGGGGTAAAAATATACAGGCTGGCTACAGAAATGTCCCAAATGGGACATGGGTGCAGGTTGTCTGCAAGTCAAAATTCCAAGTTGGAAAACCAAAAAGTGCACCTCTCAACTGTGGCCTTTTAGCCCCCCAACAACATGACAAACCTATACATGGGTGGTATCCCTGTACTCGGGAGATGTTGCTGAATACACATTGGAGTGTTTTTTGGCCGTGACCCATAGCAGGAGCTTTGAATTTATATCTGAAATACAATGTATGTGAAAAAAAACACACAAAAAAGTACTACCAAAAAGTTTGACAAAGGCTGGTGGAACAATTAGTGCATGGAAAGTGTTAAAATACCACCATTTGAAATACCCTAGGGTGTCTAGTTTTCAAAAATATATGGTTTGATGGGGTAAAAATATACAGGCTGGCCTCAGAAATGTCCCAAATGGGACATGGGTGCAGGTTGTCTGCAAGTCAAAATTCCAAGTTGGAAAACCAAAAAGTGCACCTCTCAACTGTGGCCTTTTAGCCCCCCAACAACATGACAAACCTATACATGGGTGGTATCCCTGTACTCGGGAGATGTTGCTGAATACACATTGGAGTGTTTTTTGGCCGTGACCCATAGCAGGAGCTGTGAATTTATATCTGAAATACAATGTATGTGAAAAAAAAGTACTACCAAAAAGTTTGACAAAGGCTGGTGGTACAATTAGTGCATGGAAAGTGTTAAAATACCACCATTTGAAATACCCTAGGGTGTCTAGTTTTCAAAAATATATGGATTGATGGGGTAAAAATATACAGGCTGGCTTCAGAAATGTCCCAAATGGGACATGGGTGCAGGTTGTCTGCAAGTCAAAATTCCAAGTTGGAAAACCAAAAAGTGCACCTCTCAACTGTGGCCTTTTAGCCCCCCAACAACATGACAAACCTATACATGGGTGGTATCCCTGTACTCGGGAGATGTTGCTGAATACACATTGGAGTGTTTTTTGGCCGTGACCCATAGCAGGAGCTGTGAATTTATATCTGAAATACAATGTATGTGAAAAAAAAGTACTACCAAAAAGTTTGACAAAGGCTGGTGGTACAATTAGTGCATGGAAAGTGTTAAAATACCACCATTTGAAATACCCTAGGGTGTCTAGTTTTCAAAAATATATGGTTTGATGGGGTAAAAATATACAGGCTGGCTTCAGAAATGTCCCAAATGGGACATGGGTGCAGGTTGTCTGCAAGTCAAAATTCCAAGTTGGAAAACCAAAAAGTGCACCTCTCAACTGTGGCCTTTTAGCCCCCCAACAACATGACAAACCTATACATGGGTGGTATCCCTGTACTCGGGAGATGTTGCTGAATACACATTGGAGTGTTTTTTGGCCGTGACCCATAGCAGGAGCTTTGAATTTATATCTGAAATACAATGTATGTGAAAAAAAAGTACTACCAAAAAGTTTGACAAAGGCTGGTGGTACAATTAGTGCATGGAAAGTGTTAAAATACCACCATTTGAAATAGCGTAGGGTGTCTACTTTTAAAAAATATATGGGTTGATGGGGTAAAATACACTGGCTGTTTTCAAATATGTCCCAAATGGGACATGGGTGCAGGCGGTCTGCATGTCAAAATTTCAATTTGGAAAACCAAAAACGGCACCTCCCAAATTTGGCCTTTTACCCCCCAAACAATCCAACAAACCTATGCATGGGGGGTATCCCTGTACTCAAGAGATGTTGCTGAACACTTATTGGGGTGTTATTTGGCAGTGACACATACCAAAATCTGTAAATTTATGTCTGAAGTACAAGGTTTGTGAAAAAAAAACACAAAAAAATTACTACCACAAACTTTGACAAAGGCTGGTGGTAGAATTAGTGCATGGAAAGTGTTAAAATACCACCATTTGAGATAGCCTAGGGTGTCTACTTTTAAAAAATATATGGGTTGATGGGGTAAAATACACTGGCTGGTTTCAAATATGTCCCAAATGGGACATGGGTGCAGGCTGTCTGCATGTAAAAATTTCAAGTTGGAAAACAAAAAACTGCACCTCACAAATTTGCCATTTTAGCCCCCAAACAACCCAACAAACCTATGCATGGGTGGTATCCCTGTACTCAGGAGAAATAGTAGAATCTATTTAGCATGTTTTTTCGTTCGCTTTTGTCGATGAGGAGAAGTTGTTTCAAATAAAAACAAAGAAATTTGTGTATTTTTTTTTTTTTTACCATATTTTATTATTTTTTTTTAATAATATGATAAGATATGATCAAAAATAGAGCATCCATAGAAAGCCCTTTTTGTCCCGATAAAAACAATATATAATATGTGTGGGTACAGCAAATGACGAAGAAGAAAATTACTGCTAAACACAAACAGCACAGAAATGTTAAAATAGCCATTGTCCAGAAAGGACAAAAATGTTTCAAAGGCTCTGTCCTTAAGGGGTTAACAGGCATGAAAAATAGAAAATATTGGTCGACAGAAACTGTACATAGGTTTATAATTAATTTACCCTCTGCTCAGGTATACATATCCCAAAGGGTTAATTAACAAAATATGTCACTAGAGTTTTACCTAAACATAGCACCTTGATGTGGTTCCATGGTGTAATGGTTAGCACTCTGGACTCTGAATCCAGCGATCCGAGTTCAAATCTCGGTGGGACCTACATGTGATTTTGCATTTTCCTTGAATTTTAGAAATGATGGTCTGTCTTGACCAGACTGATTTGGAAATTTTGTACCCTTTGTCTTCAACTGTTTTTGGAATGTTCACTTCTATGGTGTTTTCTGTTTACCTGTAATTTTCTCATTTACTGTACCCATACAAATTATATATTTTTGGGGTGATGGATGGTTCTTTCCATTATTTGGATTATATCTTGTAATTTAATGTAAAAAAAAAAAAAAGTTTAACATTTGCTTAGATTTTCAATTTCTCATGATAATTAATTTGGTAGTCAGGCCTATATGGATGAATACATTTAATTGGTTCCATTTTAGAACCCGAAGATCTAAATGGAGAAGGGCAGTTTTGGGATTTTAAAAAATTATGGTTTTCCATCATCTGTGATAATTTTAGGGAGAGAAATATTCCTGTATCTGTATAATAATTTGGCATATCTCTCTATTAGGTCCAGTGAATGCACTCCTTGTCGTCACCATTACTTTAAGCCAGTCCAGATCCTCCCAAGTCCTATCCAAATCTTTGTCCCAGTTCAATACATGTTTACTATCGTTTATTGAATTTTTCAGGCACAAAAGGTAGTAGAACTTATTTCCAAATCCTATTCGCTATACTCCCTTATAAAAATTCTTATATATCATCATTTAATGAGGAACAGATTGAACATTTGTTTCTATATAATGTTTTGTTTACTGAATTGTTGTAAAGTAAACCCTTTCTTCGTTAAAAAAGATGTCCTGAGAGTCTGGCGTTAACCCGACGTGGACCTTAATAGATAGGGTTACTCTCTGCTCAGTGCTGTATTTACCGCGAGGCATCCTAGGCGGATGCCTATGGCGGCAAATTTTGGGGGGCGGCAGCGCCCCCCAGCACTGGAAAAAAAAAATTATCTGGCCCTTTAAAAAAAAAAAAACCCCACCGCGCCTGCAGGCAGAGACGGAGGTGAGAAGGGATCGGAAGATCCCCCCTCACCAACGCTCAGCCTGCCAGGCTGCACGGGGAGCCGAACAGGCAGCACAGAGAAACCTCCGTGCTGCCTGTTCGGCTCCCCGTGCAGTGTGCCGACACGGAAGTGCCGACAGGTCACGTGACGGGCGCGCTGACGTCATACGCGCGCCCGGTCACGTGACCTGTCGGCACAATCGCCGGGAAGCCGAACAGGCAGCATGGAGGGACCATGCTGCCTGCCTGCCAGGGAAAGGTAAGTGCTGATGGGAGACTGTGTGTGTGTGTGTGTGTGTGTGTGTGACTGAGTGTGATGGGAGTCAGAGTGTGTGTGATGGGAGACAGTGTGTGTGACTGAGTGTGATGGGAGTCAGAGTGTGTGTGATTGGAGACAGTGTGTGTGAATGAGTGTGATGGGAGTCAGAGTGTGTGTGATGGGAGACTGTGTGTGTGTGTGTGTGTGTGACTGAGTGTGATGGGAGTCAGAGTGTGTGTGATTGGAGACAGTGTGTGTGACTGAGTGTGATGGGAGACAGTGTGTGTGACTGAGTGTGATGGGAGTCAGAGTGTGTGTGATGGGAAACAGTGTGTGTGACTGAGCGTGATGGGAGACTGTGTGTGACTGAGTGTGATGGGAGTCAGAGTGTGTGTGATGGGAGACAGTGTGTGTGACCTGTGTGTGATGGGAGTCAGAGTGTGTGTGATGGGAGACAGTGTGTGTGACTGAGTGTGATGGGAGTCAGAGTGTGCGTGATGGGAGTAGGAGTGTGTGACTGAGTGTGATGGGAGTAGGAGTGTGTGACTGAGTGTGATGGGAGTGTAAGCTTGATGTGAGTCTGAATGATGGGGCATGTCTTAGGTGTGTAACGTGGGTGTGCAGCTTGGGTACGGGGGTGCCCGGATTTTGTCTGCCTAGGGCAGCACAAAATCAAGATACACCACTGTCTCTGCTATGTCTGTCACTGAGGCCTACAGAATGTGTCAGCCTCTCCCTTAGGGTTGCCACCTTTTCTACAAAAAAAAAAAACCTGCCTTGATGGTGCCTCCATAGACTTAACATTGGCATCAAGCCAATGTTTTACCGGCCTGCCGGTAAAATACCGGCTGGGTGGCAACCCTACTCTCGCTGCATCCCGACGTATTACATGGTAGTTCTCTGATTGGCTGCCAAGGATGCTCATTATAAGTAGGAGAAGAACATTAAAAAAAGTTAAGTTCAAAGGACAAAATAAGTAATACATTAGAATACATCTTTATGATTTTTTTAAATTATTTTTTTTTGTACATATTTGTTATAATTGTGATGAGCTATGATGAAAGCACAACTTTTTCATAGACCCTCAAGCTATGACAATTTCAGATTTAAAACAGATGTAATTAATATTGAATGCAAGACTTCCCATTAGGAATTGCGACGTCACAGGCTACATATGTATGACTAACCCATAACGCCCAATGTCAGGATGGCCGAGCGGTCTAAGGCGCCACACTCAAGAGAAATCTCTTACCTACGAATGTGTTTTCTGGTCTCCAGATGGAGGCGTGGGTTCAAATCCCACTTCTGACATTCTTTTGTTTTTCTGTTGTCTATTTCAACAGTGGTATTTACATTGATTTTTTTGTTTTTTTTTAGGTTTTACTACTTGAGATACTTTATAGGGGAGTTAATATAATCTAACTCCTTTAAGCATGGAAGCAAATAATCTCTCAATGCCTGTAGACTTTGTTCTTTTTGCCCATGATGGTTATCCAAGTAATTATTTTTTTAGTAAAATTACTCAAAATTAGTAGGATACGCCCGATGGATCCAAATGGGTGGTCCCATCTACTTCTATTGTATTTATTACATTTTTGACTTCATTCTATAGGAAAGTAATTTGTCTGCCCTATTTCCTTTGTTAAATACTAATCTTGTTTTAATCTTCGCATATTTTTATTAACTTCTTCAGTATTATTTTTTTTTATTATTTTAATTCTTTTGGACATTTCATCATGGAAGATCATTTTTATTTAACCCCTCTAATTTGTTAATTACCACTAATAATTGCTGGAAAATAAGACCCTTTTGTTTTTTTTTTCCATGATGCTATCCTTATCAAACTTCCCTTGAGTTTGAGAAAGTCCCACTAAGTCCCAATAAGTATATTATCTCTTTTGTTGAACAATAAAGTCGTTTCTAATATCCCTCTATATCTGTTCCCTGATTGAGTCCTTTTTCCAAGAGCATTTCATTCAGTCTCATTCAATGGGAATAGATATTTCTTGTGTTCCCAGAGGACATTGAGTTTTTTTTTTTAAAAGTACAAGGTCTGACCATGTGGCAGGCAATATGTCTGCTATTATCTGATCATCAAAGGAAGCCCTTCTTACAAAGAAGTAATCTATCCTAGAGTATGAGGAATGTGAATTAGAAAAAAAAAATGAATTCCTTACTAGACAGATTTATTGTTCTCCAGATATCAAATAATGTATTTTTGCTGAAATTTAAATGCCATTGAGTTTTGTTTCTTTGCTATTTCCTTGTCCTTTATTTAAAAAAAATAAAAATCGCGGTGCCCTGGGGGCGCAGAGAAGGGTGTTGCATGATGCCTATACACGTCCAGGTGCGTTAAGGGGTTAAACCCCATTGGCTTACTTTTATTTCTTACTATTAACTTGTGCTTGTGATATCTAATTATCCAATCCATATGACAGGATCCAACGCACCTATCAGGTTCCATGGTGTAATGGTTAGCACTCTATTACTTGTTAATATCACACTATTAACTTGTGCTTGTGATATCTAATTATCCAATCCATATGACAGGATCCAATGCACCTATCAGGTTCCATGGTGTAATGGTTAGCACTCTGGACTTTGAATCCAGTGATCCGAGTTCAAATCTCGGTGGAACCTTTATTTCTTTTTAAACCCTAATTAAAGTTCTTCTTCAAGTTCATTTTTTTCTTTTTTTGTACATGTTTAAATTTTACAAAACAAATCGTCCATATAGTGTTCCAGATCATCTGAATCGTTTTGAAGATTTATATCACCTTAAAGAAGAATTTGCTTCCATCAATCAAATTCCCAGTGATTAATATTTAATTGTGTTGTTAAAATTTCCCGATAATAAATAGTTCATGAGATATCCTATATAGCATTGCGGAATGTGTAAATAGAGGAATTCCTGGGCAAAGTAATCATTATCAATTTGCAGTTCCTTCGTTATTTTTACTAAATGGTATAATTTTAACGCTTCTTGTTGTTATACTCCATACACTCAGTCTTCCACAAGGAATTGTAACGCACGAAGTCCAGGTGTCATGGGACTCTGAGCGCCCAAGTTGAGAAGCTACCTTACAGGAGAGGAGACAGGGCTGGAATGCTAGACAGGATAGGAACTGGATGAGGCAAGTGCTGCTCTGGGACCAACTGGACAGGTGCCACTCTGGGGCAGGGGCGGATCCAGAGTCTGATTTTGGGAGGGGCACATGTCAGTCTGTCTTTTCCTCTCTCCCATGTCCGTCTGTCTTTTCCTCTCTCCCATGTCCGTCTGTCTTATCCTCTCTCCCATGTACTTCTGTCATGCCCAATAATATTCCAGTGTTATTTTCCATTTAATATGCCCCTGCTAATTTGCCCAATAATATGCCAGTGTTATTTGCCATTTAATATGCCCCTGCCAATTTGCCCATTAATATGCCAGTCTTATTTGCCATTTAATATGCCCCTGCCAATTTGCCCAATAATATGCCAGTTATTTTCCATTTAATATGCCCCAGCCAATTTGCCCAATAATATGCCAGTGTTTTTTGCCATTTAATATGCCCCTGCCAATTTGCCCAATAATATGCCAGTTATTTGCCATTTAATATCCCCTGCCAATTTGTGTGAGGTGTCATGGCTCAGTTTGTTAGTACACTGGCTGCATATTGAGCCCTCCAGGCTGCTGGTTTGATTCCCACTTATCTCATTAAAGAATGGGTATTTTCTGAAACCTCCAGAATGAAACCTTTTTCTATAAGAGTAGGCAGAAAGAGGCAAAGCAAGCTATAAGAGCTTCCAAAGCACACACAGAAGAGATTATAGCCCAGTCAGTGAAAAAGGGGGATAAAACATTTTTTAGATACATAAATGAGAAAAGGAAAGTAAAACAAGGATTAGTTAGATTAAAAACAAAAGAAGGATGCTATGTAGAAGAGGATAAAGGCTTAGCAGACTTACTTAATGAATATTTTTGTTCAGTTTTTACAAATGAAAATGAGGGTAAGGGACCTCATTTAGGGAAAAAGACTAATGAGTCTTTTGATGCATGTAAGTTTACAGAGGAAGAGGTTTTACTTCAGCTGTCTAAAGTAAAGACAAATAAGTCGATGGGACCTGATGAGATACATCCAAAGTTATTAAAAGAACTTAGTGGTGTACTAGCAAAACCGTTAACAGATTTATTTAACCAATCATTGTTAACGGGAGTAGTTCCAGAAGATTGGAAATTAGCTAATGTTGTGCCCATTCACAAGAAAGGTAGTAAGGAGGAGGCGGGCAACTATAGACCAGTAAGTCTTACTTCAGTAGTGGGGAAAATAATGGAAACCTTGTTAAAGAATAGGATTGTTGAACATCTAAAGTCGCTTGGATTTCAAAATCAGAGACAGCATGGGTTTACTTCAGGGAGATCATGCCAAACTAATCTAATATTGATTTTTTTGATTGGGTAACTAAAATAATAGATCAGGGTGGTGCAGTAGACATTGCTTACCTAGATTTCAGTAAGGCTTTTGACACTGTCGCACATAGAAGGCTTATCAATAAACTGAAATCTTTGAGTTTGGATTTCAATATTGTTGAATGGATTAGACAATGGCTGAGTGACAGGCAACAGAGGGTTGTAGTCAATGGGGTATATTCGATGCAAGGTCTTGTTACTAGTGGGGTACCTCAGGGATCTGTACTTAGACCCATTCTCTTTAATATTTTTATTAGCGATATTGCAGAAGGTCTTGTTGGCAAAGTATGTCTTTTTGCTGATGATACAAAGATTTGCAGCAGGGTTGATATTCATGGAGGGATAAGCCAAATGGCAAATGATTTAAAAAAAAGAGTTTAGCTAAACTAGAAAAATGGTCAGAGCAGTGGCAACTGGCATTTAATGTGGACAAGTGCAAGATTATGCACCTTGGGCATAAAAACCCAAAAGCAGAATATAGACTATTTGGTACAGTCCTAACCTCAACATCTGAGGAAAGGGATTTAGGAGTAATAATTTCAGAGGACTTGAAGGTAGGTAGGCAATGCAATAGAGCAGCAGGAAATGCTAGCAGAATGCTTGGTTGCATAGGGAGAGGTATTAGCAGTAGGAAGAGGGAAGTGCTCATGCCATTGTACAGAGCACTGGTGAGACCTCAGGGGCGTACCTAGAGCATTTGGCACCCGGGGCGGACCCCGAGTGTGGCACCCCCCCCCCCCCCCCCACAATAAAAATGCAAGAAAACACCCACAATTTTTTCAATGTTTGAAAATTGTACAATTATAGTTACCAGGAATAGTGTGCCAGTCAGATACCAGTAATATTGTGCCAGTCAGATACCAGTAATATTGTGCCAGTCAGAGCCCAGTAATAGTGTGCCACTCAGAGCCCAGTAAGTGTGCCAGTCAGAGCCCAGTAATAGTGTGCCACTCAGAGCCCAGTAATATAGTGCCACTCAGAACCCAGTAATATAGTGCCAGTCAGAGCCCAGTAATAGTGTGCCACTCAGAGCCCAGTAATAGTGTGCCAGTCAGAGCCCAGTTATATAGTGCCACTCAGAACCCAGTAATGTGCCAGTCAGATACCAGGAATATTGTGCCAGTCAGAGCCAGTATTATTGTTTGTGCTAGTCAGAGCCCAGTAATATAGTGCCAGTCAGTGCCCAGTAATAGTGTGCCAGTCAGTGCCCAGTAATAGTGTGCCAGTCAGTGCCCAGTAATAGTGTGCCAGTCAGTGCCCAGTAATAGTGTGCCACTCAGAGCCCAGGAATATTGTGCCAGTCAGATGCCCAGTAAAATTGTGCCAGTCAGTGCCCAGGAATATTATGCCAGTCAGATGCCCAGGAATATTGTGCCAGTCAGTGCCCAGGAATATTGTGCCAGTCAGTGCCCAGTAATAGTGTGCCAGTCAGAGCCCAGTAATAGTGTGCCAGTCAGATACCAGGAATATTGTAACAGTCAGAGCCCAGTAATATAGTGCCAGTCAGTGCCCAGGAATATTGTGCCAGTCAGTGCCCAGTAATAGTGTGCCACTCAGAGCCCAGGAATAGTGTGCCAGTCAAATGCCCAGTAATATTGTGCCAGTCAGTGCCCATGAATTTTATGCCAGTCAGATGCCAAGTAATTTTGTGCCAGTCAGTGCCCAGGAATATTGTGCCAGTCAGTGCCCAGTAATAGTGTGCCAGTCAGTGCCCAGTAATAGTGTGCCAGTCAGAGCCCAGTAATAGTGTGCCAGTCAGATACCAGGAATATTGTAACAGTCAGAGCCCAGTAATATAGTGCCAGCCAGAGCCCAGTAATATTGTGCCACTCAGAGCCCAGTAATATAGTGCCAGCCAGAACCCAGTAATATAGTGCCAGCCAGAGCCCAGTAATATAGTGCCAGTCAGAGCCCAGTAATATAGTGCCAGCCAGAACCCAGTAATATAGTGCCAGTCAGAGCCCAGTAATATAGTGCCAGCCAAAGCCCAGTAATATAGTGCCAGTCAGAGCCCAGTAATATAGTGCCAGCCAGAACCCAGTAATATAGTGCCAGCCAGAACCCAGTAATATAGTGCCAGTCAGAGCCCAGTAATATAGTGCCAGCCAGAACCCAGTAATATAGTGCCAGTCAGAGCCCAGTAATATAGTGCCAGCCAGAACCCAGTAATATAGTGCCAGTCAGAACCTAGTAATATAGTGCCAGTCAGAACCCAGTAATATAGTGCCAGCCAGAACCCAGTAATATAGTGCCAGTCAGAGCCCAGTAATATAGTGCCAGCCAGAACCCAGTAATATAGTGCCAGTCAGAACCCAGTAATATAGTGCCAGCCAGAGCCCAGTAATATAGTGCCAGCCAGAACCCAGTAATATAGTGCCAGCCAGAACCCAGTAATATAGTGCCAGCCAGAACCCAGTAATATAGTGCCAGTCAGAACCCAGTAATATTGTGCCAGTCAGAGCCCAGTAATATAGTGCCAGCCAGAGCCCAGTAATATAGTGCCAGTCAGAACCCAGTAATATAGTGCCAGTCAGAGCCCAGTAATATAGTGCCAGCCAGAGCCCAGTAATATAGTGCCAGTCAGAGCCCAGTAATATTGTGCCAGTCAGAGCCCAGTAATATAGTGCCAGTCAGAACCCAGTAATATAGTGCCAGTCAGAACCCAGTAATATAGTGCCAGTCAGAGCCCAGTAATATAGTGCCAGTCAGAGCCCAGTAATATAGTGCCAGCCAGAACCCAGTAATATAGTGCCAGTCAGAACCCAGTAATATAGTGCCAGCCAGAGCCCAGTAATATAGTGCCAGTCAGAGCCCAGTAAAATTGTGCCAGTCAGAGCCCAGTAATATAGTGCCAGCCAGAGCCCAGTAATATTGTGCCAGTCAGAACCCAGTAATATAGTGCCAGTCAGAACCCAGTAATATAGTGCCAGTCAGAGCCCAGTAATATAGTGCCAGTCAGAACCTAGTAATATAGTGCCAGTCAGAACCCAGTAATATAGTGCCAGTCAGAACCCAGTAATAAAGTGCCAGTCAGAACCCAGTAATATAGTGCCAGTCAGAGCCCAGTAATATAGTGCCAGTCAGAACCCAGTAATATAGTGCCAGTCAGAGCCCAGTAATATTGTGCCAGTCAGAACCCAGTAATATAGTGCCAGCCAGAGCCCAGTAATATTGTGCCAGTCAGAACCCAGTAATATAGTGCCAGCCAGAGCCCAGTAATATAGTGCCAGTCAGAACCCAGTAATATAGTGCCAGCCCCCCCCCCCCCCCCCATCACTTACCAAATCGCTGCTTCTCCCGGACGGACTACTCCTCTGTGCAGTCTTCTCTTCCCTCCTGCACGGAGGAGGGAAACACAGTCGCCGGATGTGACGTATTGTCACATCCGGTCGCTGTGATTTTTTTTTTTTTTTTCACCCGGCGGCCGGATCCAGAGGATTCGGCTGCCTGAGAAAAAAAAAAAAAAAGGTAAGCAGCGCGGGGGGTGCCGGCAGCACCGGTGGCACCCCCCTAGTCAGTGGCACCCGGGGCGGGCCGCCCCCCCCGCCCCCCCCTCGGGACGCCACTGCTTGGAGTATTGTACGCAGTACTGGAGACCGTATCTCCAGAAGGATATTGATACTTTGGAGAGAGTTCAGAGAAGGGCTACTAAACTGGTTCATGGGTTGAAGGATAAAACTTACCAGGAAAGGTTAAAGCATCTTAACATGTATAGCTTGGAGGAAAGACGTAACAGGGGGGATATGATAGAAACATTTAAATACATAAAGGGAATCAACACAGTAAAGGAAGAGAGTATATTTAAAAGAAGAAAAACTACCACAACTAGAGGACATAGTCTTAAATTAGAGGGGCAACGATTTAAAAGTAATATCAGGAAGTATTACTTTACTGAGAGGGTAGTGGATGTATGGAATAGCCTGCCAGCAGAAGTGGTAGAGGTAAACACAGTCAAGGATTTTAAGCATGCGTGGGATAGACACAAGGCTATCCTAGCTATAAGACCGGGAACGGGGGACTAATAAAAGTACTCAAAAAAAAAAAAAATTAGGCAGACTAGATGGACCGAATGGTTCTTATCTGCCGACACATTCTATGTTTCTAATTTGCCCAATAATATGCCAGTTAATTGCCATTTAATATGCCCCTGCCAATTTGCCCAATAATATGCCAGTTATTTGCCATTTAATATGCCCCAGCCAATTTGCCCAATAATATGCCTTTCCCTGGTGGTTAGTGGCCGATGTAAGATTTCCTATTAGCAAGTGTGACGTAACTGGCTACATATGTACGTTTGAGCACTCAATTGCACAATGTCAGGATGGCCGAGCGGTCTAAGGCGCCAGACTCAAGAGTGTACTCTTACCTATGATGGGTGTTCTGGTCTCCACATGGAGGCGTGGGTTCAAATCCCACTTCTGACATGATTTTGTTTTTCTAATATTATTTATTTTAACAGGCATTAAATATAGAAAATGTTGCTGTGGTTTCTACGTAGGTCTTATATTAAGAAGAACAATTCCAATTTTTACCCGTAACTAATAAATGGATGTCTATTCTGTGCAGTGTGCAATTTAAACAGATGGCCTTATGGGTACATGACCACAAGATGTCACTAGAGATTTGTGCAGAAAGACAATCCCTTAGGTGGTTCCATGGTGTAATTGTTAGTGAAAATGATCTAAACATTGTGTTATCAGAAATGAAAGCAAATGTGTTTTAAATGTTTCTGTTACTTAATATGCAAATAAACTGCTTTGCAATGGGAAATGTGTAATTTGCATATCAAGCCACAGGTGATGTCATAAAATGGAGACACCACAACATAGTTGCCAACATCGGCCATGTTTCCAGGGAAACCTATTTGTTCCACATGCTGCAGAAAGAGCATGCAAAGAGCAGCCCGGAAGTATATAGGATGCAGATACACACTGACACAATCCAATTAATTAATCATGGTAGGTCCTATGAGATCTCCACCCTGATTAATTACTTGGATTGTGCCTGTACGTATATACATCCTACATACTGCCGGGCTGCACTTTGCATGCTCTTTCTGCAGCATGTGGAACAAATATGTGTCCCTGGAAACTAGGGTGGCCACCTTTTCTTAAAAAAAAAATACCGGCCTTGGTACTGTCTCCATAGACTTAACATTGGCCTAAAATACCGGCCAGGTGGCAACCCTACTGGAAACATGGCTGATGTTGGCAACTATGCCACAGACACATTTAAAAAAAACATTTGCTTGAGTTTAGCTAACACAATGTATAGATAATTTTCAATCATTTTCTATTCTCTCCATTTACAGTAAAAATAATGTTTAGGTGATACAGTCCCTTTACGAATACCCTTTTTTTCCATGCTCAAATAAACACTGTGTCTACATAATTGTGTTGTGTGAACATGAGTGTGTTCCACCCACTAGCTAGATCTTGGAGATTCTGAACATACAGCTGTATGCTCAGAATTGTGCCAGATGGCTGTGATACATACACTTTAAAGTTGACAGGGATAAACAAAAGTCATAGCAGTTAGATTGATCATTAGACTTGTGAATACACAATAAATCTTGCCTTGTTACAGATATATTTTGTAACTTTCATTGTCATTCTGACCTGTCAGACATTCTTATGGGTAAATGGCCACAGGGTGTCACTAGTGACTTGTGCATGTGATATTTGTTTTTCCAATACCTGTGACCAAAGAAGCACATCTAACAGGGTTCCATGGTGTAATGGTTAGCACTCTGGACTCTGAATCCAGCGATCCGAGTTCAAATCTCGGTGGGACCTTAATATCTTTTTAAATTATCTTTAATCTAATCTTCTAACTCTGTTAAATGCCCTTCCGTGCAGAAATCAATACTTATCCACCTACCTATGCTTCATAATAACTAAACAAAATGTGTCTTCCTTATTATATGAAAACGCCCCCACCCTGCCAAGAAATTACATTTATCCAGGCCGGTTTAATTCTAGCCTTTACTCATGTGACACTAGGCTTGCCACCTGGCCGGTATTTTACCTTGAGTCCAATGTTAAGTCTATGGAAGAACCAGCAAGGCCGGTGTTTTTTTGTAGAAAAGGTGGCAACTCTATGTGACACATACAGATAAGGCATTGACTTCCGTGCTGCATGCAGGCACAGCCCAGCGCTCTACTTGCAGACACAAACCGACTGTCCTCTAATCCTAATATGTAATGGCTGGCGACATGTCAAGGGGCAGAGTGATCCTCCCAAAAAGGAATGCAAGGAATGTGACTGTATTAATACCAAGGGAACGCAGCCAGTCTGTGATGGGGTTTGGTTAAACACACCCACGAGACTGGGAATTAGTACATCCTCGGCCTTGTTTGTTTTTTTGTAGTAAATGCAACTCTCTCCAGCCTGGTCCTTCTTCATGGGTGTGAAAAGGACTCCATCCCCTAAATAAGGCTTGTACTGTGAATATAAAGCATAAACAAATAGCAGGCATGATCTATACATTGTGTCTCTTTGTTGTGGCATCATCTGTGGATACTTACAATACTCACATATATAATTTGCATATCAGGCCACGGATAGGGTTGCCACCTTTTCTTCAGAAAAATACCAGCCTTGCTACTGCCTCCATAGACTTAACATTGGCCTGATGACAATTTTTTTACCGGCATGCCGGTAAAATACTGGTGGCAACCCTGGCCACGGAGTGAGGCCATAAACAGATGACACCACAGACACATTTAAAAACACAGCCTTAAATTATACAATTCTCCTAACACAATGTATTATACATTGCATTTTTTTTTTATTCTCTATATTAGAGATACATTTATGTAAAATAAACAATGTTTACATTGCAAAGTCCCTTTAATACAGTACTTACAAGGCTGGTGTCAAAGCAATGTGAATCCCCCTCATATAAAACTATAAACACAGCAAGGAGGGTCTTTAAAAAGGGCTACAAACTATAAACTAACTGGGTCATACAATGGGCCTTTTTATACATCCTGACATTTAAGAGTGCAGTGGTCTAAGCTGTGCCACACGGTGTTTAAGCTAGGCCCTATTTGGATGTTATAGTATAATCATGCCCTAAATTGGCTGGGAAGGGATGTAAACATTTCAGGATTTGAGGCCATCCAGGGTCCGTCCATTGGGATGGTTCCCATCCAACCCCTGCTCGATCTGTACCATATTAACATTGTAGCTGAACCAAAGGACATCATCATCTGCATGAATATTTCAAGAATGCCAGCACTTGTTCAGTATTTACCCACAATGCCCACAGACGACACTGCCAAGTCTAGGGAGCATCATGCCAAACAACACAGGCTATCAAACGCTTGCTTGTTACCTGTACTGAAGACAGGATCTCAAAATCTGTCCCTTTAGCAGTAACAATGGCAAGTGGACAAATTTCCCTCTGTCATAGTTTAAGCGGGGCTGGTAATTCCTAGCTTGCAGTCATGTGACACAAAGAGAGGACACTGTTTTTTTTTGTTTTTTTTTTAAAGATCACTCCAGTATGAACAAGAATCCCGGAACAAATCAACGCATATTAAAGCTGCATTTTTCTCTGTTCTATTTTGTTTCAATGTTTAACTTAAAAACATACCTTTTTCAAGCTTTCTATAGGGAGGAGTGTCCCCAGCCTCTTCTGGGAATACAGCTGCTCTGCCACTCCAATCACCGCTGTAAAAATACAGACTTGAGTTTCTTGCTCAAGATGCTGAAAAACTGATGACCCAGAGCACCTGTACTGATGCTCTTACAAGCAGGAAAAAGCAGGCGGAGGGATAGAGAATGAACCTTCACAAGGATTGGCTAAGTGCTTTTAACCCTAACCCTAGTAGTAACTAGACATGTGCATTCGTTTTCGGACTAATGCATTTTCAGCAGAAAATAGCATTTTCGTCCATTCGTCCCAAAAAACGAATAACGAAAATGCTAAACTAACGAAAGCCGAATGAACGAATGGTTAATAAACGAAAATCATTCGTCCATTCGTGCTATTGGCATTCTATAAACCGAAAAAGAGTCGGTTTATAGAATACCAATAGCATTACATATACATTCCATAAACAGACATAATGAACGACTTTCGGTTTATGGAATGTATGTAATGCCATTGGCTTTCTATAAACCGAAATAGAGTCCCCATTCATACGAATTGACCTATTTCAACTCTATTTCGGTTTATAGGATACCAATAGCATTACATACATTCCATAAACCGAAAGTCAATAAACCGAAAGAGAGGTTAAAATAGGTCAATTTGTACGAATGAATAAAACGAAACGAAAATAATGAACGAATTTCACCTGAAACGAATGCAGCAATGAACGAATTCGTTTTGGACAAAATAAATAACATTTTCGTCCCAATAGACGAAAACAAAACGAAAATGTTATTTTTGCACATGTCTAGTAGTAACCGTAAAAGTAACTCCCTAGCCCTAATACTAACCCTAAAAGTAACTCCTAATACTAAAACCAACCTTAAGTTCAGTGAGCCGTGACAAAATGGTTGTGCTGGACTGTCATCTGTTGAAACGACCGCGATGAAACGGTTGCTCTGAAAGCTCGGCAAAGAACAGTCCTATTTAATGTTCACCCCATTTTGGAAGACTTAATTAGTTAATCTCCTCAAGAAACAGTGCTACTAACACACACGGTGCCAAGTTTTTTAACAATACTTTATTTTTAGAATTCCTTTATGTACTGTAAAAAAAATTCCCAAAGAGACTAATATAACACACGGTTGACAGGAAGTCGCTATTCAGCTTGGCAGGAAGTAAAACATGCAAAATAATACTGATTCTCCCAGACAGTTTATTTTGGATGTTTCTTTTTTTATTTTTATTCAAAACGTTTAACATTTCAGTATATTAACAATGTGCATGTGAAGTTTACCAAAAATAACATTCTTTCTCTTGCTCCTTTACATTTCTTGCCAATTAGGTGCATCATTCATATTTTTATCTTTCTTTTTTCTCATTTATTCTAGGAAAACTAATTTACTAACATTTTTTTTAAAAAGATACAATTGTTCTGAATTTTTTTTTTGTTTAACAAAAACTCTTTTGTGTTTTAAATTCATAATTTTCAAACATTTTACAAACTTTTTAACCCGATTCATTTTATCTGAGAAACAGGATCAGTAACGGTGATGGCGACAGAGCCGAAGAGTTTAGGACTAATTACAAGGAGGGCCACCATCAGAATTTGTTTGGCCCCTTACAGTACAGCGGGTTAGGGCACCTACCATGAATTTACCCCCTGGCCCCTCTCTTCTTCAAGGTGCATAATGAAGCTTGAGGAAGTCCTCAAGCGAAACGCACTGTGCGTGCTGGCGTCGTCAGGGGGCGGAGCCAACAGAGCCAGTGGATGCAGAAGTGTCTTGCCGATACATGCTTGCAACTTGCGTGCTGTGCAGGACTGCGGTCTTTACAGCTACAGCCATGCACTACCGACAAGAAGACATTAATGTTCCCTGTCCCAGATACTACCAGACACCCTGCCTCCTATGAGGATAATGTTTTCGATTACCTGACCGCCACCATATACTGACCCTGATTATAAGTCAACCCCCAAATTCTTAATGTGTGGAACAAGAAAAGGCCTAAATATTTGGTTAACCCATATGGAAAAAAAAAGTTAGCTAGTGAATATATTTTCATACTTAAGGATGTCTGTGCGCAGCACACAGATCTCTTCCAGACGCTTGTCCCACAGGACATACAGGCCTCTTACTGGGGTACTGGCTTTACCCCCGCCCTGATGGCGGCCCTGATTACAGCCATCCATATACCAGGAAGTGCAACGCCTTTTTCCGTCCATAACAGGAGTCTTTGCTCTAAATGAAACATTAACTTCCTTTCTGTGAAATCCCGTCTGTTTTCATTAAGAAAGATCGCAATGTCAAGTTCAACTTCAGAACTATGAGTAGCAACTGCGGAAGCTGTGGGATGCTGTGAATTAAGAATGAGGTCCAACAAGTATTTAGTAATGAACTTTCTGAACATTTGTAAAATAGAGCAGCCTATGAAGATTTTTTTTTTTTTTTTTTTTTAAAAACAGCACAAGGCAGGGGTTGCCACCTGGCTACACAAGACCTGTCTGTCTCCTGTATCTGATACATCTGATATCATTACCTTTTTTAAATGGGCAATACATGTTTTTAAAAAGTCAGTATAGCTTGTTGCCTCACCATATGGAAGCATATGAGGCCTCCTGCATTGTAGCAATTGATTGATTTAAACACATTCTTCTTTCAATCAGTTTTCAAGCAAATCTACCAGCTCGATGCATACATGGTATTACGTGCTTAATAAAATACATTGAGAAGGTTCACACTAATCCCTTATGACTGTATTTTAAATGGTGAAACATGGATCTCGCTAATTGGTGTGTAAAATACAGCGTACATAAAATAATGTGCTAAAATGAATACACAAATAATATATATAATGGTATATTTATTGAAAATTAATAGACAAATAAAAAAAACAAGACATTGTAAAATATGTATGTAGAAAAAGCAGGTTTGGAACCTTAGAGATATAAATGGAGTCTCAGTATGTTTAAACACACAATATAAGGCAATAGAGATTATGGTGCCCAAAATATACACATATAAGTACAGTATTATTAAAAAATATATAGTAAAAAGGAAAAAATTGTTAGTCTGTTGTACACACATTCAGGTGATATAGTCCCTTTAAGATATGATATACAAATAGGGTTGCCACCTCGGCCATTTTTTACCGGCCACATATATACATTTTACCAGCTGCTTTGCAGAATGTAGAAGTCAAATGTGACCATAATGAAATTAATGACCTAATTAGTAGTGGATCCCATAGAACCACGTTTATTAGTTAAATGATTTCCTTCTGCTCACATATGGCTTCTACATCCTGCAAGGCGGCCTGCAAAAGCATAGTTGCCAACATCGGCCATGTTTCCAGGGACACATATTTGTTCCACATGCTGCAGAAAGAGCATGCAAAGTGCAGCCCAGCAGTATGTAGGATGGATACATGCACAGACACAATCCAATTAATTAATCAGGGTGGAGATCTCATAGGACCTACCATGATTAATTCATTCGATTGTGTCTGTGCGTATATCCATCCTACATACTGCTGGGCTGCACTCTGCATGCTCTTTCTGCAGCATGTGGAACAAATATGTGTCCCTGGAAACATGGCCGATGTTGGCAACTATGCAAAAGTTATATGTGGCCGGTAAAAATTAGCTGAGGGGGCAACCCTAGGTACAAATGGTGTTGATTTACATTTAAATGACTGTATGGAGCACGCTTTCCTGGTCAGAATTACCTTGGGATCTTTACAAATTATTTTTTTTCCTTTCTTCCCAGAAGAATTACAGAATTTCTGGGCTAATTAGAAGTCTTTATCTTTGAGAGTTTTTTGGGGGAATCATGGAGGGTAAGGGGGCCCCATCGAAAATGTTATATAATTTCTTCCAGCAGTTCAGCAAATAGAATGAGTTCAAAGTAACAAAGAAAAACTGAGACAAGATAATAAATGATGGATACAAAAGAACTGCATTAAAGTCTATGCAACCTTGTAGTGTGTGGTCACTCAACGACTTTATGGAAACAGCTGGTCAAAAAAGGTTTTTACTGGTTTATTACTTGTACTCTAAGCAGCCATCCCTTTCAATAACACTTTCTGGATTGCTACTAGACATGTGCATTCGTTTTCGGACGAATGCATTTTCGTCCGAAAATAGCATTTTCGTCCATTCGTCCGAAAAACGAATAATGAAAATGCTAAACTAACGAAAGACGAATGAACGAATGGTTAATAAACGAAAATCATTCGTCCATTTGTCCATTCGTGCTATTGGCATTCTATAAACCGAAATAGAGTCGTTTATAGAATACCAACAGCATTACATACATTCCATAAACCGACATAATGAACGACTTTCGGTTTATGGAATGCATGTAATACTATTGGCTTTCTATAAACCGAACTATAGTCCCCATTCATAAGAATTTCTTATGAATGGGGACTCTAGTTTGGTTTTTAGAAAGCCAATAGTATTACATGTATTCTATAAGCCGAAAGTCGATAAACCGAACAACCTTCGGTTTATAGACTTTCAGCTTATAGAATACGTGCAATACTATTGCCTTTCTATAAACCGAACGAGAGCCCCATTCTTATGAATGGGGCTCTTATTCGGTTGATAGAAAGCCAATAGTATTACACGTATTCTATAAAACGAACGAATAAAACGAAACGAAAATAATGAAATGAATGCAGTAATGAGCGAAATAAATAACATTTTCCTCCGAATGGACGAAAACGAAACGAAAAATTTTAGTTTTGCACATGTCTAATTGCTACTTTTCTTTTTTTCTATTAGCCTCAACAGATATATTACTATATTTCCTCTGTATTCAGGTTCCATTCATACAAAATGATGTCCCTTTTTTAGGGACACATATAACGTATATATATATGCTCTCCTGCAGAATATATTAAGAAAAATCAGTTTCACCTTTTTACTGGGAATATAAAGAATACAGAATGACTGAAAATGATCTATACATTGTGTGAGCAGAATTTCAAGCAAATACCTAAATTAGGAGAAAAAGGTATTTTAAATGTGTCTCCTGTTTATGACATCATCTGTGGCTTGATATGCAAATGAACTGCTTCTCCCTGCCAGCACTTCCCTGGGGAGAAGGTAAATGTGTCCAGCAAACAACTGGCAGACCTGGAATCTAGTTACTGCACTGAGTCCATTTAAACATATTTATTATCCAATTTTAATGAATACGTCTAATTGTATAGTCATTTAACTTTTTAAAGTGACAGTGCTGCTTTATAGAATTATGTATGGTTTTTATTTTGTTAAATTCAGCCTGTTGAAAGGATGTGTATCCTGCCCTGCAATGTCTAACATCTCTAATTACCACTGTACGTAGGGAGAGCTCTGCAGTCCTGCAAAACTAGAATGTGGTAATGAGAGGCAAAAAAAAACACACGCTACAGGAGAGTTCTGTGTTCTTACAATAATCAACACCCTGCAAATCACAGCAAGAGGCCTTAACTGCTGCTTTTATCTTGCAGGAATTTATTTTAAAACAGGATGCATTGAAAAACTGGATGTTAACAATTTTCAGTACATTGGGAGTTAATAATAGAGGTCAGTTCTGGTGCATGATTCTCAGATTGAAGCAATCAGCAGGAACATTCCTTTGGTTTCCATGGTAACTGCTTGCAATTTAGAGCGTTGGCTTAGTATTAAAACTCACTTTGGTGCAAGATGAAGATTACTGCTTATATAATGCACAGGCTTTTTCCCCCAGTGTGATTTCATGCAGGCATTCTGCATAAATCACATTTTTTATATATTTGACTCCCTCCCCCAGTGATTACTCTGCATGTTTACTGCAGGTGCGGCAGCACTTATTATATAGACACTGACCATATAAAGTTGCTGTGCTGCTGGAATAGAAGATATTGTGTAGACTGTAATAGACTTGCTCTTGAACACAGTAGGATTTTTTTTAACAGTGCAACACATTATCTGATGATATCACTAGACAGACAGAAAATTCCATACATTTGAATGAAATTATTCTCATTGGTTCTTGCAGAAAAAAAGAGGAAATTACTTTTACTCATCTAGTGTGGGCAGTCCTGTTTTTTTTGCAAATTGCTGTAATTTCACAATTTCATCTAGCTGTAAATATTTTGTATTTTAAACCATGCAAAATGTAAGACATGCATTTTAAAGTACTTTGAAAGGACATTATTATGCATTAATATTTGGTAGATGCGTTCTGGGCACCAGACAGTCCCTTTGTCAGTTCCCAGTATATTGCATTGCTCTGAGGTTATACAAATATATTTTGCATCTTTTTTTTCCCTTGGGTTTTCAAGAAATTTAATTAAACCCTCTGTGTTCTCAGCATGGTGGGTTAGCCAAAGTTTATAGAGCAAGTTTCTGCTGATCATGTTTTGCTGATGCAAGTTATCGCTTGTTGAGTTTATCTATGTTCCCAATAAATAATAGAAAATATTATGGGATCAGCTATTCTCTGCCTCTATTTATCTGTATCCACCCTGCAGCGAGCTAGCTGCTCCAGAGTTTTAAAGTTAATGCATTGTGCTCAACCAGCACAAAGTTAAATGACAACTATTGCCAAACATTAAGTTTCATTGAAAGATGACATTAAGTGTAGACCTTGTATTTAGTAATACTTTAATGAAAGAATACAAGTAAAGTACTTTATTCAGTCTCCAGAATTGAAGGGAATTAAGATGGGAAAATTCTCCTTTTCAGCTGCATCAGTGTTTTTCGGCTACTTTGGACTAAAGTTTGAAATTCCTTTCTCAGTTCCCTGCAATGCTCTCTTTATTGAGTAGACCCTGTAGTCAGCATTAGGATGTATAGTAACAGTTAAAGAGTAGAATGTTCCACTTTCTAGGTACAGAGAACTGAGTAACTAGTCTAATAACTAAATAATATGAATAGCAGACAGTACATGTGGAATTTTTTCCCCCTCATTTTTAAAGCATCACATTAAAGGTAAAATCTCCCCCCACCCCACTTTTATACCTTGTACTCCAAGCAGCCATTCCTCTCAATCACACATTCTGCATTACTATGGTTTTCTGCTAATAAAATACATAGGGTCCTCCAACTGCTGATTCAAAGCATTAACTCCTCCCACTGCCGATTCCACGAATTAACTCCTCCTACTGCTGATTCCATGCATTAACTCCTCCTACTGCTGATTCCACACATTAACTCCTCCTACTGCTGATTCCACGCATTAACTTCTCCTACTGCTGATTCCATGCATTAACTCCTCCTACTGCTGATTCCACGCATTAACTTCTCCTACTGCTGATTCCATGCATTAATTCCTCCTACTGCTGATTCCACGCATTAAATCCTCCTACTGCTGATTCCATGCATTAACTTCTCCTACTGCTGATTCCACGCATTAACTCCTCCTACTGCTGATTCCATGCATTAACTCCTCCTACTGCTGATTCCATGCATTAACCCCTCCTACTTGTGATTCTATGCATGTATCTCTGGCTATTGTCGAACCGTATACATTCTTTATGTGTAAAGCCAAAGACTTCGGACCTGGCAATCCTAAGTGTACATCTGGTGAAAAACAGCTGCATCTGTATAGGTTTCTATGCAATACATATATAAACACTTTGCAAGTACTGATATCATGTTTGGAACACTGTAAAAATTGGATTTTTATTTCTTCCAGTCTCCAGCCTAACGATGGGAGCTGAGTGGGAAGGTCAGTGGAAGCTGCAAATGTGATATTTGTGAGTTAAAAGAAACACATGTAGACTATAGAAATTCCAAATTATGTTACTTGGGGGGGAAGAAAATGTTCTATTGTCCTGCAAAAAAGATAAAATACAAATATTTACTGGACGGTTCTGTGATCTCTCAGAGGGCAATGGAAGGAATTTGTTCATCTAAATACTTTGCACGTTCAGAGTTATATCCAGAGAAACAGAAATATAACACATTTTTCATGTGAGTAGAGATAGTCTGAGTCCACGGATCAAGAGGATACATTTGGGGTTAATTATAAAGAATATAGAAAGCTGACTGCGCAAGGAATAAACAGCAGAGAGAGAGAGAGAGAGAAAGAGAGAAGAGAAAAAGAGCAAAAGATAAACAAACAGGTCAAAAGAAAAACATAGAAGCCACGAAAGGGCTCCATTATTCCAAATTGTACCACCCTTCTGTTCATTTGAACTTTAACACAATCATCTAAAAGTGGAGCCGTCCCTTTTACAGGTTTTCCACAGTATTAATATTTATTGATTGATACCAATAATGGCATGTGCTCTGTAGCCTACTTTAAAAGCAAGATGGCTTCCTTTGAATGTGCCACCAATAATTGTAGGTCAGAGCTGCTACCTATATATAGAATCAGGTAGTGTGTGTTGACTGCACCACTTGTGTTACCCTTTTGTCATCGTTTCCATTTCGGAAACGTTCCGTTGCCAAGACATCAACGGAACGGAACTTCCTGTCCGCGGTACGCGAGCAGAATGAATGTACGATCAGTTATGGAGTTTTCCTTCCTGTTTTGGAATAGCTTGCGAGGTTTAACACTTTTCTTCTCCTCTTTCTACAGGAACAGCAGAATTCATCACTTCTAGTATCAATGAAAGCACAATGGGATCTATTCACTAAAAATATCTATTCATTAAAAAAAAAAAAGTAAACTGGAGTGACCTGGGAAGGGCATAGCACAAATCAGGTATTAATAGTAACATAGTAATTTCAGCTGAAAAAAGACACAAGTCCATCTTAGTTCAACCCTTCTACCTATTATTCCAGCGTTTTAATCCTAAATAAGGCAAAAACCCCTAAGGAAACTATTTCAAATTTTGCCTCCTAGGGGGAAACAATTCCTTCTTGACTCCAAAAGGGCAATCAGATTTCTCCTTGGATCAATAAGCTCTATTATTAATGCTTATTCTATTATTAATACCCCTGTATGTTCTGCTTTTCTAAAAAAAAAAACATTTTTAAATGTCAATTGCCAATGCTAAAAAGACTTTGGACTCACGTGCTAAGAGCAGGGTATGGCTGACTGAGGATAATGGGAGTACTCCAGACAGCAGCTGGAGAGTTGAAGTATTGTATTTTGCAATTTCTGATCACTGAAAGGCTGGGTGAAGCCATTTTTTTTTTTTTAATCTCTTGCTGTCTCAGTGGTCAGCCTTTCAGTGATCTGTGCGGTGATTTCATGTAGAAACCATACGTGGTCTCTTATCTCCCTGCTACCTCATCAGTCAGTGCTCAGTGAATGAGTTGACCCAGATGTCTAGAACTCAATTCTTTAGCATTTAGGCTGTGTATACACAGCTTGCACACAAAGCTGCCTAGGTATTGTGCCACACAAATGTAGAATCTATTTACACGGGGTCTTTTTTTTACCGTTTTTTTACCGTTTGTAATTGTGTAAAAGACCTTTGAGTTCAAAATAGAAAAAAATTGTGTTTTTGTTTTTGTTTTTTTTTCCATCATATTTTATCATTTGTTTAATAGTAAATTATAACATATGATGAGGACAGTGGTATATTAAGAAAACCCTTTGTATGATGATAAAAACAGTGTATAATATGTGTATGGGTATATTAAATGAGAAAGAGGAAAATCCCAGCTAAACAGAAACACCGTAGAAATGTTAACACAGCCATTGTCCAAAATGACCAAAAATGTTCCAAACAGCCAGTCCCTAAGGGGTTAAACATTTTTTTTTTATTATTATTTTTAAGCTGAGCCCCCTGAACAGACCTTCCTGGACAGTTGGGCCCCTTACAACCACAAGGGTTTTTACCTTCCTGATGGTGGCCCTTGCAAAAAAAAAAAAAGGGACTGTGCCGGCAAATTCGTGACTGTTGGCGACTATTCCATTCTCAGCAGTGTGAAGGCATGGAACTGAATTGTACTTAAAGCGACTGAGATCCTGAATTTAACTCCTAACAGTCTAGTCTTGGCGACAGGTGAGCCCCCCGCGGGTTATTATAAATATTTCTACTTTTGTAACCATTTATCTCCTGATAAAATAAACAATGAGATCCTCACACTTCACTAGGAGAGTGAAACAGCTGTGAGAGATTTGTGTAACGTCAGGAGATAAATAGGATCCGTGCCCCACATAACAGACATACTATCCCCCCCGGGCTCCCAGCTGCGGCTGTTAGGAGGATTTCTGGGCAGGAATGTGGGACGTGATGTTAATTGCTTATTTTAGATTTAAGAAATATGAAGTGTTAAATGTGTCGTCACCCCCCTTCCCCCCCACTCCCCCTTATTTAATCCTGGGACTGCCAAATGAGTAGACTGAGCATTTTTGGGTGAAATTAATGGAAATATTTGCATCATTTTTTTTACTTCTACTTGTAAAAAAAAAAAAAAGACTGGTTTGCAATTTGCTGTTCAGATTTTACTTGGGAGGCTGGTTACATACAGTGTTAATTTTGACAGCAAATTTGATTTTGTTTTATTCAAAGTGTTTTGTCTAAAATGCCATTTAAGTTTAGTCGTAGTTTAGTCATCTGAACTGTTATAGTTTAGTTTTAGTCGACTAAATGGAGGGAACAGGTCTGAGAGGGCTGTTATACAGTTTTAAGTTATCTTGCTAGGGAGATGGGAGGGAACAGGTCTGAGAGGGGGATGTTACATAGTGTTATGTTAACTTGCTAGGGAGATGGGAGGGAACAGGTCTGAGAGGGCTGTTACACAGTGTTAAGTTATTTTGCTAGGGAGATGGGAGGGAACAGGTCTGAGAGGGATGTTACATAGTGTTATGTTAACTTGCTAGGGAGATGGGAGGGAACAGGTCTGAGAGAGATGTTACATAGTGTTAAGTTAACTTACTAGGCAGATGGGAGGGAACAGGTCTGAGAAGGCTGTGATACAGTATTAATTTAACTTGCTAGGGAGATGGGATGTAACAGGTCTGAGAGGGCTGCACATAGTGTTAAGTTAACTTGCTAGGGAGATGGGAGGGAAAAGGTCTGAGAGAGATGTTACATAGTGTTACGTTATTTTGCTAGGGAGATGGGAGGGAACAGGTCTGAGAAGGCTGTTACATAGTGTTACGTTAACTTGCTAGGGAGATGGGAGGGAACAGGTCTGAGAAGGCTGTTACATAGTGTTAAGTTATTTTGCTAGGGAGATGGGAGGGAACAGGTCTGAGAGGGATGTTACATAGTGTTAAGTTAACTTGTTAGGGAGATGGGAGGGAAAAGGTCTGAGTGGGCTGTGATATAGTGTTAAGTTAACTCGCTAGGGAGATGGGAGGGAAAAGGTCTGAGTGGGCTGTGATATAGTGTTAAGTTAACTCGCTAGGGAGATGGGAGGGAACACCCATGTGACAGCAGGAGCTGAATCAGATGGAGGGGTATCCTCTTCCTCAGGGTTTGCAGGGCACAGGGAGCCTGTGTCTCAGCCAATCCAACTGCAGATAGAGTCAGGGGACTGGGCTTTGGCAGAGATCCATGTGAGAATGGCGGGAGAGCTTAATTATGATTATACTCTTGGTGCCACCGTTATAAGAATGAGACGTGCATTTTGTTACATAATAGCTTAGTGGAAGAAAGACTTGCGTCCATCAAGTTCAACCCTTTTTCTATTCTTGTTTGCTGCCGATGATCAAAAAAACCCAACAACATCCCGCAGGTAAATGGGCTGGGTCTGCACCACTTTCCATTTTATTTACTTATTTTTGAATTCTCTGCTTTTCACTTTTAAATGCCCTATTGTGTAGCCCTTTCTATCTTTAGCTCAAATTGTCAATTTCTGCACCAGTGATGGTGAATGTTTTGGGATCAGAAGTGTCCAATCTTCTGATAAAATGCAAGTATTGCCCTAAAAAGACAATAATGAGTGTATGTATGTGCATTGTACACTGGTCTTGCCAGAGCACCCAGACTGCACACACAGGACCTGCCCACTCTGTATTGGGCTAAATTCACTTTATTTCTGGCATTTCAATTCTCCAGATAAAAAGCTGGAGAATTGAAAAGAAAATTATACAAAATAATTAATAAAATAACTACCCCCGGGGGCAAGCGAACAGACGCTAGCCCCATAAATAAAATGTAAAAAAATACCCTGGGCCCACACCAGCTCTCCAGCTTGCCTTTCTTTCTAACTCTTTCAGTCATTGATTTTGCAGTTAGTCTGCAATCATTATATTTGTATATATTAAATTCCATGACCTAATTATTATTATATGTCTACATCACCAATTACAAAGCAGAAAACATACTATAGATAATATAATATAATCGTCTGTGTAATATCTGTCTTACACAATATAAACACTGTATTTCTTGAGAGTAGGCCCAGCTCCATTCTTATGTCATAAGGGGGACAGCTGCCTCAATCCTGCTGGAATTTCCATTCTTCTCCTTACATTCCTTCTCCTCCCTTCCTTATTTTTTTATTTATTTTTTCACAAATGTATTGGAAAGTTGTCAAAAAAGCTCAGCGAAATTTTTTTTTTTTTTTTTTTTTTTTTAACAAACACTACATTTTATCTGGAACAGGAGCTGCTATTGTTAGTGAAAAGGGCAAATTCTACGGGATGGCACCAACTCCGCCCCACCGTCTGCTCGGAGGCGCAATACGCCAGTATCATGTACTGGCAGCGATGACGCTGCTATGGTTACGCTGAGGTTTTGGCAGATGTTTCCGTGGAAGTATGGTGGATAATATGCAACATATGTGTAACAATATACTGTCATTTACACTGAGTTATTTTATTTTACAGATCTCCTTAGATCCACTCCCATCTAAACTTTGCTGCCATTACATGACTCAATAATGAGTTGCAGACTGGGAATTGCCAACTTAAGGTCAAAGTGGTCGAGTTGGAAAAATTCGCCCGTTCAGCTGCATGAGAGATTTTTCCCAACTTGATTACTTTGGTCTAACGTTTGAAATCCCTGTCTAAATCCCCTGCAGTTCTATGTTTATTGAGTAGACCCTTTGAATGTTAGAAAATTCTAAAAACTCCAACAATGAAACAATGTTTTTTTTTTCTACTACTTTTATTCAACCCTTTTGCTCCTCCTCTAGACTTCCAAGCGTACAGCTGTATGTTTTTGAGTGCACAGGAAGTGCAGTTCTCCCGTTAAAGATAATAAGAGAATCACTGACCATGCCCAAGTACACAGTGCCAAGTGACTGGCTCAGTGGAGGAGGATGGCTGTGGTGGAAGTGGGATGGTGAGAAGCTGGGGAGGAGCATCCTGTCCAATAGAGAAGCTGCAAAACATGAACAGGTACACAGGTAACAGCATAGTTGCCAACATTGGCCATTTTTCCAGGGACACATATTTGTTCCACATGCTGCAGAAAGAGCATGCACAGTACAGCCCGGCAGTATGTAGGATGGATATACGCACAGACACAATCCAATTAATTAATCAGGGTGGAGATCTCATGTGACCTACCATGATTAATTAATTGGATTGTGTCTGTGCGTATATCCATCCTACATACTGCCGGGCTGCACTTTGCATGCTCTTTCTGCAGCATGTGGAACTAATAGGTGTCCCTGGAAATATGGCCGATGTTGGCATCTATGTAACGATTGCCAACTTTTGCTCACGAACATGCTGTTGACTCCATAGACTTTTATAAAAACAGAAGAGGTAAAAAAAAAAAAAAAAAAAGACGAACTCACAGTTTATGTATGACGGCGATTGCACCTTTTTAGGAATCCCAACACTTTTTTTAGTGTAGGAGAAGGATCTCCGTCCGACACTTACCAGGCGCTTTTTTTTTCTCCCCGGCACCGGATTTTTATACGTTGGCTGCGTTGGCGCAATGAGTTTCGGCACAAGCAAAAATTAACGGAAACGGCGGAAGCAGAAATTTGTCCCGAAATTTGTCCGGAGTCTGCTTTAGACATAGGAGCACACGCCGATAGCATCATTAATTGGCGCTATTTGCATGTGCGCCGCGTGTATACATGACCCCCTATGTGTTTTATCTGTGTCTGCAATGTCTCCTGTTTATGACATCATGGATGGCAATGAACTAAACCTCTCCCACTGAAGAGACAAATCAAGCCAGTGATGTCATAAAGAGGAGACAGCATAAACAAGGATTATAAGAGAGCCTCGCTTTAAACTTTGTACCTAAAAGAGATTTCCCTCTCAATTAACGAAAACATTGCTGTCGCTGGCTGTTACTGCCAACAGCACTGAGTAATTGGGAAAATTCACTGCGTTGGTGTCATTAGTCCAGCCTGAAAGAGGCAGAGCTCCCCAGAATGGAGCTGGACGCGTGGAGCTCTGTATCAATGCTTAGTACTTTGAGAATAAAGCATATGTAAGCTCTATAGCACTAGTATCAACTTATACTGAGGAGGAGCAAAGGGCCCTCTGGGAAGCTGTAAGCTTGGATACTTTGAAACGTCCGGATGGATTGTCTTTATCGGTTAGCTTGTATTCATGTCAGTTGTGTGCGTGAGACGATGGATAACAGAACATCGCTGTACGCCACCCCTATCCTTCATTGTCCCCTTTGTGCATCAGACTGATGTGCAGGTTACTTTGTTATGTCTCAAATCTTATTTCACCCAGGTACATCCGAAATAAGGATCTTATTCTCAGAATCAGCAGCACAAAGGGGGAATTATACACTCCTTAACCCTTATGGTGCCACAGGGGTAAGCAATGGCCCGGCTACCCTAGTAGCAAGGTTTATTTCTGCACCCATTGCCAGGGTCTACTGCTCTGGGAATAATAATTGTCAGTTGTCCTTGTTCTTTGCCATGATTAAGTATGATTATTGCCACGTGTCTTTCAACCCTTGTGAATATTCCAATAGGAACTGGTTTGTGGACAGAATCGCTAAGGGATGTCTCCCTATTGATCCAAAGTCCGTGTCCATGCTCAAGGCTGTTTGTCTCATTTCAATTATAGTCATGGTCTTAAATTAGAGGGGCCAAGGTTTGTAATTAGTAATATCAGGAAGTACTTCTTCACTGAGAGGGTAGTGGATGTATGGAATAGCCTTCCAGCAGGAGTGGTAGAGGTTAATTCAGTGAAGGAGTTTAAGCATGCGTGGGATAGGTATAAGGCTATCCTAGATATAAGATAAGGCCAGGGACTAATGAAAGTATTACATTACTGAGAGGGTAGTGGATGTATGGAATAGCCTTCCAGCAGAAGTGGTAGAGGTAATACAGTGAAGGAGTTTAAGCATGCATGGGATAGGTATAAGGCTATCCTAGATATAAGATAAGGCCAGGGACTAATGAAAGTATTACTTTACTGAGAGGGTAGTGGATGTATGGAATAGCCTTCCAGCAGAAGTGGTAGAGGTAATACAGTGAAGGAGTTTAAGCATGCATGGGATAGGTATAGGGCTATCCTAGATATAAGATAAGGCCAGGTATTATTTTACTGAGAGGTTAGTGGATGTATGGAATAGTCTTCCAGTAGAAGTGGCAGAGGTTAATACAGTGAAGGAGTTTAAGCATGCGTAGGAGGGTATAGGGCTATCCTAGATATAAGATAAGGCCAGGGACTAATGAAAGTATTACTTTACTGAGAGGGTAGTGGATGTATGGAATAGCTTTCCAGAAGAAGTGGTAGAGGTTAATACAGTGAAGGAGTTTAAGCATGCATGGGATAGGTATAAGGCTATCCTAGATATAAGATAAGGCCAGGGACTAATGAAAGTATTACTTTACTGAGAGGGTAGTGGATGTATGGAATAGTCTTTCAGTAGAAGTGGTAGAGGTTAATACAGTGAAGGAGTTTAAGCATGCATGGGATAGGTATAAGGCTATCCTAGATATAACATAAGACCAGGGACTAATGAAAGTATTACTTTACTGAGAGGGTAGTGGATGTATGGAATAGTCTTTCAGTAGAAGTGGTAGAGGTTAATACAGTGAAGGAGTTTAAGCATGCATGGGATGGGTATAAGGCTATCCTAGATATAAGATAGGGCCAGGAACTAATGAAAGTATTACTTTACTGAGAGGGTAGTGGATGCATGGAATAGTCTTCCAGTAGAAGTGGTAGAGGTTAATACAGTGAAGGAGTTTAAGCATGCATGGGATAGGTATAGGGCTATCCTAGATATAAGATAAGACCAGGAATTAATTAATTGGACCAAAAAAAATCAGAAATTAAATGTTTCTATATTTACAGAGGCCAATAACAAAGAATTGCAAAGGCCCAAAATCAAGTCGCATATTTCCTCCATAGAGTCCAGCTCCAACACAGAATTATTCGATCTCTCTGGATCACGCCTCAGCCTATATTACTTGAAGAAATACATTGTCATCAGCCACTGAGAGGTCACATCTTTCTAGACCCAAAATGATATTAAGAGGTTCTGGACAGAAAGGAGAAAATCTGAATCAAACAAATTGTCTACTTCCAGATAATCACTACCGCTGTGTTCCTCATGTTAAAATTATGTTTTGTTTGGATAAAGAGTCCTGCGGACTGTCAGAGACATATGCCGAGAGGTTTTCCACCACATGTGTTGGACACACGGCAGTGATCTGGAAAAACATCTGTCTCGTACTGTGAGAAGATGACCGTAATCATTACAACCTGCTGAGTCTAAAACAGATTGAGTCCAGATTGAAGATGTTCTCTGTTCAAGCCAGCCATGTGTGTGAGTTATTTGTCTCTTCTTGTTCTACGAGATCTTCTTGCAGTCGGGGTCTGTGTTGGGGCAATAGTGGGATCGGAGGTTTTTTTTTTTAACCCGCTATTCCAGGAGAGCTTTACACACCTGGCTTTCAGCTCACGGCGTGACCACATTGGGCAGCTGCCATGACTCCATCTTCACAATAGCCTCAGCACTGTCAATGTCAAGTGGTGGAAGATCTGCCAAATCTGCTACCCCATGATGACCCAAGTATCGTTGAGTATGTCAATACCCATTTTCCTAGACTTCTGTAAAAGGCAATAATTAGGTAGGTTAACAGTATCGGAAATTCTTGCCAATGATCAGCATTTTCCACTTTTGGAGTTGTGTCTGACGCAATGTCGCATTTATTGGCCTATTCCGGTCTCCTGGGCCATATTAGTATTTCCACAGGGGAGCTATGGTGCTATACTACATTCTCCAAACTCAACCCTCATGGCATATATCCATGGGAAGAGAGATGATTCCTGCCAGGTGTCTTGGGAAGATTCTGGTCCAATGGGCCTGGCCATTCATGCACAGTGGTGTAATACTGCTAGATCAGCTACATGAGCAAATATATACCAGGCCCAGCTGTGTGTGTGCTGGTGATCATAATTGCTCATATGCTACCTGCACACATCCCTTTGACAAAAACACTCATTTTCAAAGAGAAGAGGGTATTGTTTTGACTACAATTTCCATTCAATGAGTTACATTGGCGTGAGAAGTGCTTTAAGTCTAAGACTTCCAATGTTTGTCCGTAGGCTGCAGGGTTTCCATTTATCTTATTAACATTCATCCGTGTCACGCAATTACCCAGCATCCCCTATCTCGTTATGCTTTAATTATAAAATATGGGGTAACAAGGCATTATGTAAGAGGTGGGTAAGAGGCCCACGATGCCCAAAACAGAATGGGCTCCTTCAATTGACATTTAAGTTATTTTCAGGGATCATCAATTTTGGAATATACATCGATGGAGGTGATGTATGAAGAGCAATTCTGGGCAAAGTTCTAAAAATGGAGAGCAAGCGAAAGTTTGCCCCAGGCTTGCTCGGCATGCTGAAGCTATATTCTAGCTGTCATAATAGTAATCACAATTATAACATGTTCTTTTGTATGACATTTACAAATAATAAAGTAGAAATGGCACACCAAGGCAAACATCCAGATCCAGTCTCAAGGACATCTAGATCCAAGCTAGATAGAGCATCTCTGGTTATGTGCCCATCTAGAGTATAGTGTATCCAATTGTGGATCCACTCGGTTCTCGACAGGCTCTTTCCTGTAGCAGTTCAGTCCTATTCGCCATGCCCTGGGCAATCCCGTGCCCATTCACATTTTACATATTGTTCTATTGCTTGGGGGGCAGTTTAGGCTATATTAGTCCATGCTTCCATAAAATGGCATGGTTCTGACCTATCTATACAATTGACCCATGTTGGGACAATCTATCCTTTGCAGGGAATTATGACTTCAACACGGATCAAAACACACACACTCAGAAAGTACACTAAAACTCGTGTGCTGCCCCTACCCAGATTGGGATGGAGTGGGAATAATAGAATCCTCACTGATCACCTAACTATAAGCTATATAATTCAGGTAAGGAAAATGGGCTGATTTTCGGTTTTCCAAAAGAAAATATTTGACCTGTCTGGCCTGACCGATCTTTCCCTGGTGCTTTGGTGCTACTAAATGACATGATTGGAAAGCTAGGGGTATACAGACAGGATTAGTGTACCCCCCGAGGAGCATGGAACTGCTCTGTAATGTTCTCTGTTCTTTAGCTATATGGCCGTCACCTCTTGTAAGCTCGAATTCATTTATAATAAATATTCAGGTTTAAAAAATGGTAAAGCTATTTCTTGTGGCAAGGTCTGTGAAGGTCCATAGAACATCATTCCATTCTCCGCCACAGACGCCAGTAGAGGTCCACCATGACAACCACTGGTGCCTGACCCTGGTCAGTCATTGCAGTCAGTTTTATACATCCCAACATTTTTGCACCTGAAATCTCAACTCCACCATGCACCGGTTGGCATAGATCTTTAGCACAAGTTTAGGTGCTGTTCTAGAACCTTTAGAAATGGAAAGTGCTGGCACAACAGCCCCACCGTAGCCCAGAAGTTCCCGAACCAGCGCAGGTAGCACTAACTTTGTCTTTTGGCAGGAATTTGTGTTATACATTGGCGCTCACTGAGATGGGCCCACTGCTGGGTGCGCCATGTTTATATTTATAGGATATTACAATACATGTGGGGCGAAGTATAAGAGGCGAAGGATATTAGTGTATATGTGTGGGGTAATATTTGTGTATAAGTAGGTTAGGATATTATTATAAATACTGTATGTGGGGAGAAAAGTGTGGGATAAGATTTTATTATATATATATATGTGTGTGGGAAAATATTAGTGTATATATGTGGGGAAATATTAATGTATAAGTGGGTTAGGATATTATTATATATATGTGGGGTAATATTAGTGTATAAGTGGGTTAGGATATTATTATATATATGTGGGGTAATATTAGTGTATATGTGGGTTAGGATATTATTATATATATGTGGGGTAATATTCGTGTATAAGTGGGGTAGGATATTAGTATATATGTGGGGTAATATTAGTGTATAAGTGGGGTAGGATATCAGTATATATGTATGGGAACCATTAGTTTATAAGTAGAGCAGTATTTTTATTATATATGTAGGGGCTAATATTAATGTATAAGTGGGGTAGGATTTTATTATATATGTGTGGGTTAATAGTGTATATGTGGGGTAGAATTTTGTATGTGTGGGTTAATATTGGTATATATGTGGGGTCGGATATTAGTATATAATATGTTTGGGGAAATATTAGTGTATATATGTGAAGTAATATTAGTGTATATGTGGGGAAGGATATTAGTATATAATATGTTTGGGGAAATATTAGTGTATATATGTAAAGTAATAGTGTATATGTGGGGAAGGATATTAGTATATAATATGTTTGGGGAAATAGTGTATATATGTGAAGTAATATTAGTGTATATGTGGGGTAGGATATTAGTATATAATATGTTTGGGGAAATATTAGTGTATATATGTGAAGTAATATTAGTGTATATGTGGGGTAGGATATTAGTATATAATATGTTGGGGGAAATATTAGTGTATATATGTGAAGTAATATTAGTGTATATGTGGGGTAGGATATTAGTATATAATATGTTTGGGGAAATATTAGTGTATATATGTGAAGTAATATTAGTGTATATGTGGGGTAGGATATTAGTATATAATATGTTTGGGGAAATATTAGTGTATATATGTGAAGTAATATTAGTGTATATGTGGGGTAGGATATTAGTATATAATATGTTTGGGGAAATAGTGTATATATGTGAAGTAATATTAGTGTATATGTGGGGTAGGATATTAGTATATAATATGTTTGGGGAAATAGTGTATATATGTGAAGTAATATTAGTGTATATGTGGGGTAGGATATTAGTATATAATATGTTTGGGGAAATAGTGTATATATGTGAAGTAATATTAGTGTATATGTGGGGTAGGATATTAGTATATAATATGTTTGGGGAAATATTAGTGTATATATGTGAAGTAATATTAGTGTATATGTGGGGTAGGATATTAGTATATAATATGTTTGGGGAAATATTAGTGTATATATGTGAAGTAATATTAGTGTATATGTGGGGTAGTAGGATATTAGTATATCATATGTTTGGGGAAATAGTGTTTATATGTGAAGTAATATTAGTGTATATGTGGGGTAGGATATTAGTATATAATATGTTTGGGGAAATATTAGTGTATATATGTAAAGTAATAGTGTATATGTGGGGTAGGATATTAGTATATAATATGTTTGGGGAAATATTAGTGTATATATGTAAAGTAATAGTGTATACGGTATGTGGGGTAGGATATTAGTATATAATATGTTTGGGGAAATAGTGTATATTTGTAAAGTAATAGTGTATATGTGGGGTAGGATATTAGTATATAATATGTTTGGGGAAATAGTGTATATATGTGAAGTAATATTAGTGTATATGTGGGGTAGGATATTAGTATATAATATGTTTGGGGAAATATTAGTGTATATATGTGAAGTAATATTAGTGTATATGTGGGGTAGGATATTAGTATATAATATGTTTGGGGAAATATTAGTGTATATATGTGAAGTAATATTAGTGTATATGTGGGGTAGGATATTAGTATATAATATGTTTGGGGAAATATTAGTGTATATATGTGAAGTAATATTAGTGTATATGTGGGGTAGGATATTAGTATATAATATGTTTGGGGAAATATTAGTGTATATATGTGAAGTAATATTAGTGTATATGTGGGGTAGGATATTAGTATATAATATGTTTGGGGAAATAGTGTATATATGTGAAGTAATATTAGTGTATATATGTGAAGTAATATTAGTGTATATGTGGGGTAGGATATTATATTCTGCCCTCTGCAGCTTACCCTCTATCACTAGACGCAGAGCACATTTGTTTGTTCCCTAAAGAGGTTCTGCAGCTGCTGCAATACGTTTCATGATGGAGTGGCCAGGACAGGGTTAATGATCAGCCCCAGCCCCCCAGAGCCCATGTGTTGGCCAATCCCTGTCCTGGATCCGCCCAGACTGGGAGCTGCCTGGGGGTCTGGGCTGGGGGGGCTCAGTATCCCGGTGGCTGTGTGTTGGTGAGGTGCTTCTCTCACTGCCCTGAAACATGCTGCACCTCCTCCTGCTCTGGCACTGCCTGCTGCTGGCAGCTGCCCTGCCCCGCCAACAACTCTACCCCTATGGAGAGCACAGGGGGGATCAGCTGCTGCAGGAGGGGGACGACGAGACCTCTGAGGTGGTGACCCTCACGCAGCCCCTGCTCTTCTTTGAAGCCCAGTTTAACCAGCTCTATGTAAGTGTAACCCCCAAACTACCCCACCTGTGACAGCAATGACTCCCGTGTACCCCAGGGTCCCCTGTTACCATCCGGCACTGCCCCATGTATGACAAGGTCCCCTGCTAGTGCTATCCACTGACATCCATGTATCACACGGACACCCTGCTAGTACACAGCTGCCCACTGGCACTGCCCCCCATGTATCACACAGACCCACTACTAGTGCTACCCTCTGGCACTGCCCCCCATATATCACACAGACCCACTACTAGTGCTACCCTCTGGCACTGCCCCCCATATATCACACAGACCCACTACTAGTGCTACCCTCTGGCACTGCCCCCATGTATCACACGGACCCACTACTAGTGCTACCCACTGGCACTGCCCCCCATGTATCACACAGACCCACTACTAGTGCTACCCACTGGCACTGCCCCCCATGTATCACACAGACCCACTACTAGTGCTACCCTCTGGCACTGCCCCCATGTATCACACGGACCCACTACTAGTGCTACCCACTGGCACTGCCCCCCATGTATCACACAGACCCACTACTAGTGCTACCCTCTGGCACTGCCCCCATGTATCACACGGACCCACTACTAGTGCTACCCTCTGGCACTGCCCCCATGTATCACACGGACCCACTACTAGTGCTACCCACTGGCACTGCCCCCATGTATCACACAGACCCACTACTAGTGCTACCCACTGGCACTGCCCCATGTATCACACGCACCTCTTCTAGTAGTGCATCCCACTGGCACTTCCCCCATGTATCACACGGACCCAGTGCTAGTATAGTGCTACCCACTGGCACTGCCCCCATGTATCACACGGACCCCCTGCTAGTATAGTGCTACCCACTGGCACTGCCCCCATGTATCACACGGACCCCCTGCTAGTATAGTGCTACCCACTGGCACTGCCCCCATGTATCACACGTACCTCTTCTAGTAGTGCATCCCACTGGCACTGCCCCCATGTATCACACCAACCTACTTTTTCACACTGACCCATTGTATCTCTCAGGAACTGCTACTCTGTATCACACTGACACTCTGTAACCCACTGTCAACTTTTACTTTTAACTCGATAGCATTAAGTTTACCCAGGTATCAGTGATTCCCTACATCTTGTTGGACTGGCACTGTCCCACTGCCCATTCACACCCAATTCTTTTTCACCCACAGTCACTGAATCTCCTCCCCCTGTACCCTATGGGCAGTGATTTATTTGCCCTGCCAGGACTGAACCAATGATTTTACAACCTGTAGGATCTCTACTCTCATCTAATGAGAATGGAAGGTTTAGTAATGTGTGTCTGTCTCTGTGGTGTGTGTAAAAGTGTCAGGGAGTGTCTGTGTTTGTGTGGGGATGTTGCTTTGTGTTTGACTGTGTGTGTGAATGTGTGCTTTCTGTTGTGGTGAGTGCAGCTATAGAGACCTGATGAATGAACTGCATGTAAAATGAATGTATAAAACCAGAGCATATTTTCCAAGGGTATTTCCTCCTCCTCCTCCTCCCCCTTCCAAAAAAAGCACATCTGTACTTTCTATCCTTTGGCAGGACACACAGTATGAGTTTGTGACTTCATCCAACATAGACTGCCTGGCTTGCTGGATGAGCATCATAGTAATTATAGTGCTCATTAGCTGGGGTGCCAGAGGTTAGTTTCTTAGTATTAACGATTACAGTGCTGCAAGGGTGCAAAAAAATACTAATATTGATAGCATCTATGTCTAAACGAGTAAGGGGACAGTACCTTATGCCAGTTGGCTACTGGTCCATTGTAGAGGGGCTATTTGTACAACTGGAGCCCTAGCTGATGCTCTTGGTTTCGTATACTGACTTTATACAGCTGGGGTTTGTGCAGAAAATACAAGATTAGCCCTTGGGTAGTGGGCAGCATGTTACCTGGTAATTTACCGGTAGGTTATGTCTGGTTACAAATCCTCGATTGTATCCAGCTGAAAAATATTGTACCATTTTATTAATAATAATAATTAAGATTTAGGTTTATTTACAGTCTGTTGCAGTAGATGGACTCGGGGCCTGAACTGTAATAATGATACAGTGTTAATACTCTTAGACATCTGCTGTCAGTTCAGCTGTTGGCGGGCCCCCCTAGCCCACCGTACTCACACACAGCTCAATATCCACAACAGCTGGATCCATAGAACAGGGTCCCCAGAAATCTTCATGATCTTTTTTTTTTTGGCAAAGAGCCGTGGGCGAGGCATCCTCGCACCAAAAGCACAAAAAAGCTAAAAAAAAAAACTCACTCTGGGGTCAAGATGGCAGTAGATCTGTCTCATCAACAGGCTTTTGTATATTACAAACATAAACCACATGCATTTTTGTTTTGTAATCCTGTAATTTTTCCCTCTTTGAACCCAATATGGAGATGTTGAGTGTAGACCTGGGGGGGAGGAAGTCCTATAAAAATATCCAACGTTTATTTTTTGTGGGAGGCAAGCTTCCTGCTGCTTTACTGGCCCCCTATTACCCCCACCAAATCTTTTTTCCTGGCATATGAGACTTACTTGAGGGGGAAGACGAGACATGGATGGACAGGCCATGAAAAGACTGTTTTATACTAACCCTTGTAATTTTCTAAATCAGTTGCCATGGTGTGTTATATGTGAACTCAATAAGGTCATGGAAGGAAGAGTGTCGTCTTGAGATTCCAGCTCGGTTTTCTGTTGACGCTGTCTCTTGTGTTTATTGACTTGATCCTTAGGTTGGAACCAATGGTATCATCTCGCCTCTAGACTTTCCCCGAGAAACCCAATACGTAGATGATGGTTTCCCCACTGACTTCCCAGTGATCGCGCCATTCCTCTCCGATCTCGATACCAGCAATGGCAGAGGGAAGATTTATTATCGGCAGGATGTTTCCGACGAAGTGGTCAACATCGCAACTCGCCATATCCAGAGAGGGTTCCCGCAGGCCGATTTCACACCTAGTAACGTCTTCCTCGTCACCTGGGAGGACGTGGGAGCTTACGAAGAAGTCACGCGCCAATCCCCTTCTTCCAAACGAGTAAGTTCATTCAAAGAGATTATGGGAAAAATCGAGTTACATGTTGGAGAGAAAAAAAAATGGAGAGGAAGCCAGGGTTCAAGTGAGGTCTTTGGAACTAAACAAAGTATGGAATATTACGAGAGTTGATAATACAGGCGGTCATTAGCCTTGTTGTCGGTTCTTTCACTGATCGCAGATTTTGATATGTTTATAAACAAAGTAATTAAACCGACTGGGTAACAATAGTGGACATTTGGAAGTAGATTTCAGACTGTTAGAATCTGAATGATTTGCAACATATACTTTTACATGCATGTTTTTATATATGCATAATTTCTGTCGAATGTAGGAGCCAGACAGAATAATTCAGAAAAATAGAATGTGTCGGCAGATAAGGCCCATATAGTCTGCCACATTTTCTAAATATTTTCATCTCTGGCCTTATCTTATATCTAGGATAGCCTTATACCTATCCCACGCATGCTTAAACTCCTTCACTGTATTAACCTCTACCACTTCTACTGGAAACCTATTCCATGCATCCACTACCCTCTCAGTAAAATAATACTTTCATTAGTCCCTGGCCTTATCTTATATCTAGGATAGCCTTATATCTATCCCACGCATGCTTAAACTCCTTCACTGTATTAACCTCTACCACTTCTACTCGAAGACTATTCCATGCATCCACTACCCTCTCAGTAAAGTAATACTTTCATTAGTCCCTGGCCTTATCTTTCTAGGATAGCCTTATACCTATCCCATGCATGCTTAAACTCCTTCACTGTATTAACATCTACAACTTCTACTGGAAGACTATTCCATACATCCACTACCCTCTCAGTAAAGTAATACTTTCATTAGTCCCTGGCCTTATCTTATATCTAGGATAGTCTTATACCTATCCCACGCATGCTTACCTCTACCACTTCCGCTGGAAGGTTATTCCATTTTAATACAAAACTGTCAAAAAAAGTTAGGAGCCAACACTAGAGATTTTAGGAGCCAGGATTTGTATAGTCCACTGATACCTTTTATTGACTTATAAAACACCCACAGTTCCCATGGCAATGTAAAAAAATATTTAATATATATTGAAACAAAAAAAAGTCAGATGGTGCAGTGAATATTAACATTTTTAAGTGACATCAACTCCCATTTTATACTTTTGGGGTCAAAGGGGAATTTCTTTTGCACGCAGTTTATTTTTATTTTTTTAAGAGAGATTTGTGCAGTGTTTTACATTTGCCCAGTTGAATCCATAGTTGCCAACTGTCCTGGATCCACCGGGAACAGTCCCAGCAACTATGCAGATGTGTGATCGGGGGACAGTCCCGTGAAACCGGGCTGTCTTGCGATCGCGGCGGGTCACGGGACGCGATCGCGGCGGGTCACGTGATGTGATCGCGCGGCTGTGTGAGCTATGCTCACTTGGAATGTACCAGACAGGATGTGCATATTACATAATGGCATACGTTCCTTGCTGTCAGAGGACATTGAGAATGATAAAGGCACCTCAAGTAGCAGTAACAGATGAGGCTACTTAGCAAGTATCAAGAAAACATTGCTTTTACTGTGAATGTACAGAATAAAAAATGATTGAATATAATCTATACATTGTGTTGGGAGAAAATGAGTTTTAAATGTGTCTATGACATCACCCGTGGATTGATATGCAAATTACACATTTCCCATTGAAAACCAGTTCATTTACAAATCAAGCTACCGTTGATGTCATAAACATGAGACGCCACAGACGCATTTAAAACTCTCCCCCCCCCCTCTAATTTAGACATTTGCTTTCAGTTTTGCTAATACACCGTATAGATCGTTTTCTAAAAAAAAAATGTTGTTTTCTACATTCACAGTAAAACCAGTGTCTGCCTGATACACTCCTTTTAAGACTAAAACAAAATTGCGCTACCCGCTCGTGTCTTGGTTGCCATGTCGTTCTTAGTGCCCGTGACACTCCTCATTCCTAAAAAAGACACGGACGTTACACCTACAATTGTGCTGGAAAATATTGGGCTCAAAAAGTGTTGAAATGAATGAAAAAGGTGCAATCACTGTTACACATAAGATCAGGGCAATGGTAGTCTTTAAAAAAAATGTGTTGGGTGAAACCAAGGAATGGAAGTTACGTAGAGTTCCATGGAAAACAATGTACAAAGTTCAGTGCCAGCAGTGGGATCTCAGCAGCCCTGGCTCCAAAGAATTGTCAAGTCCAACTTTAAACCCCTTTTAGTTCCCCCATTCTGTAATTATCCCTTTGCAAAGAGTGTTTTAATACCTTGTTTACCCAGCTGTGCATGGCTTCTCTCCCAGCTCAGATCTTGTTTCCTCTCTCAAGTACATATGTTTGTTTAGTAAATGACAATAGAGAGGTACAGATAAACTCCTTTATTCTCCCAAAAAAAACCCCACAGTCTTTCATCTGCCATCTTGATGCCATATGAGGGGTGAGAATTTAAACCATTACCTTCCACCCCCAACTGTCACTCGAGGATCCATTGAAAAATGTGCAATCCCCCCCCCCCCCCGCACTTCGTCACCCCCCCCCCTTTTTTTATATATAATTTTTACTTAAATTGTTTTTTTTTTTTGTTTGTTTTTGTTTTTGTCCTTATTTTTATTATTTTTATTATTTTCCTATATACAGATGACGTGTACCCCAAATGATATGTCAACCACCACCACTAACACATTAAAATTGTCTATATTTTTATTATATTTTTATGCACCATTTGTATAATTATGTATTAACATGGACAATAGTATATTTCAACTTGTTTTCCTAATGTCCCTATCCTTTCTTTTTCTGTACCCCTCCCCCTTCCCTATTTACCAAAAGTCAATAAAAATATATTAAACAGAAAAATGTGCAATTCAGGAGACCAACTATACTGTACGGTATATTTGGTTTCTTGAATTGTACTTTGGATTAAAAGCACATTTTTTAACAGATGCTCAAGCTGAAAAGCTGTGCTCACCCAGATCTTGAAAAGTTTCTATAGCCTTTAGGAGCCAGACAGACCCACACAGGAGCCAGCCCAGTTATTTTTTTTTTTTTTTTTTTAGCAGCCCATAGAGTTCAATGGAAAACAATTAGAAAAAGTTAGAAACCAGCAGTAGGAATTTTTAGGAGCACCGGCTCCTGGGATGTGCCAAGCCCTGCACTAACCTATTCCCTCACATAAGGGTCAGATGGAGAAGAAAAAAAAGGAGAGGTGAGCGTGTAATACATAAGACACTGCTGTTTGCTCCATTTTTAAATTGCTGACACAGTTATAGTTATGTGTCAGATCTTTATACCGGACGGGCTGAGCATTTTGGGGGAAAATAATACCTAGAGAAATAACTTTGAAAGCCCTCCGCTCCTTGGCCACTCTCACATTGCCTCCCTCATTAACCAATACAATCTGCATGACGACTGTGCTCATCAAATAGATTTAGTCTCTCATCCAACCTCATCACCTCTTCCCTCTCGCATCTGCACGTTTGTTTCCGAGCGGCCCAGTATCTCTACAGCTGCCTTCTGTAGAACATTAAGCCCTAACCCTCATTCTCAAACTTCAAAAAGTCCCTTAACTTCTTTAAGGAAGCTTACTACTCATCTTGCTAGTAGTACCAGTTAATTAACCTCTAGCCAAGGCCACCTAGCTCTCGCTGTCCTCAAACACTGTTAGGAATATGTCATCCAACTAGAACACACATAATTCATCTCTGGCCAAACCCACCTAGATCCAACCATCCCTGATACTGTTATTACCACCACCTTCCCCTAAGACGTCTTCACTCCCTTATGTGGTTCATGCCCCCAACTCCTCTAGATTGTAAGCTCTGTGAGCAAGGCTCTCTATCTCATGTATCGGTCTGTCTCTGTTCATATAACACAGTCTGTAATTCCCTTTTATCTAGATTGTAAGCTCTGTGAGCAGGGCTCTCTACCTCATGTATCAGTCTGTAATTCCCTTTTATCTAGATTGTAAGCTCTGTGAGCAGGGCTCTCTACCTCATGTATAAGTCTGTCTCTGTTCATATAACGCAGTCTGTAATTCCCTTTTATCTAGATTGTAAGCTCTGTGAGCAGGGCTCTCTACCTCACGTATCAGTCTGTCTCTGTTCATATAACACAGTCTGTAATTCCCTTTTATCTAGATTGTAAGCTCTGTGAGCAAGGCTCTTTACCTCATGTATCAGTCTGTCTCTGTTCATATAACGCAGTCTGTAATTCACTTTTATCTAGATTGTAAGCTCTGTGAGCAGGGCTCTCTACCTCATGTATCAGTCTGTCTCTGTTCATACAACACAGTCTGTAATTCCCTTTTATCTAGATTGTAAGCTCTGTGAGCAGGGCTCTCTACCTCACGTATCAGTCTGTCTCTGTTCATATAACACAGTCTGTAATTCCCTTTTATCTAGATTGTAAGCTCTGTGAGCAAGGCTCTTTACCTCATGTATCAGTCTGTCTCTGTTCATATAACGCATTCTGTAATTCCCTTTTATCTAGACTGTAAGCTCTGTGAGCAGGGCTCTCTACCTCATGTATCAGTCTGTCTCTGTTCATATAACGCAGTCTGTAATTCCCTTTTATCTAGATTGTAAGCTCTGTGAGCAGGGCTCTCTACCTCATGTATCAGTCTGTCTCTGTTCATACAACACAGTCTGTAATTCCCTTTTATCTAGATTGTAAGCTCTGTGAGCAGGGCTCTCTACCTCATGTATCAGTCTGTCTCTGTTCATATAACGCAGTCTGTAATTCCCTTTTATCTAGATTGTAAGCTCTGTGAGCAGGGCTCTCTACCTCATGTATCAGTCTGTCTCTGTTCATATAACGCATTCTGTAATTCCCTTTTATCTAGATTGTAAGCTCTGTGAGCAGGGCTCTCTACCTCATGTATCAGTCTGTCTCTGTTCATATAACGCATTCTGTAATTCCCTTTTATCTAGATTGTAAGCTCTGTGAGCAGGGCTCTCTACCTCATGTATCAGTCTGTCTCTGTTCATATAACGCAGTCTGTAATTCCCTTTTATCTAGATTGTCAGCTCTGTGAGCTGGGCTCTTTACCTCATGTATCAGTCTGTCTCTGTTCATATAACACAGTCTGTAATTCCCTTTTATCTAGATTGTAAGCTCTGTGAGCAGGACTCTCTACCTCATGTATCAGTCTGTCTCTGTTCATATAACTCAGTCTGTAATTCCCTTTTATCTAGATTGTAAGCTCTGTGAGCAGGTCTCTCTACCTCATGTATCAGTCTGTCTCTGTTCATATAACGCAGTCTGTAATTCCCTTTTATCTCGATTGTAAGCTCTGTGAGCAGGGCTCTCTACCTCATGGATCAGTCTGTCTCTGTTCATATAACGCAGTCTGTAATTCCCTTTTATCTAGATTGTAAGCTCTGTGAGCAGGGCTCTCTACCTCATGTATCAGTCTGTCTCTGTTCATATAACACAGTCTGTAATTCCCTTTTATCTAGATTGTAAGCTCTGTGAGCAGGGCTCTCTACCTCATGTATCAGTCTGTCTCTGTTCATATAACACAGTCTGTAATTCTCTTTATCTAGATTGTAAGCTCTGTGAGCAAGGCTCTCTACCTCATGTATCAGTCTGTCTCTGTTCATATAACACAGTCTGTAATTCCCTTTTATCTAGATTGTAAGCTCTGTGAGCAGGACTCTCTACCTCATGTATCAGTCTGTCTCTGTTCATATAACGCAGTCTGTAATTCCCTTTTATCTAGATTGTAAGCTCTGTGAGCAAGGCTCTCTACCTCATGTATCAGTCTGTCTCTGTTCATATAACGCAGTCTGTAATTCCCTTTTATCTAGATTGTAAGCTCTGTGAGCAGGGCTCTCTACCTCATGTATCAGTCTGTCTCTGTTCATATAACACAGTCTGTAATTCCCTTTTATCTAGATTGTAAGCTCTGTGAGCAGGACTCTCTACCTCATGTATCAGTCTGTCTCTGTTCATATAACGCAGTCTGTAATTCCCTTTTATCTAGAGTGTAAGCTCTGTGAGCAGGACTCTCTACCTCATGTATCAGTCTGTCTCTGTTCATATAACGCAGTCTGTAATTCCCTTTTATCTAGAGTGTAAGCTCTGTGAGCAAGGCTCTCTACCTCATGTATCAGCCTGTCTCTGTTTGTCTAACATAGTTCCCTTCTATGCTTTGTAATGTAATGTAGAGAGTGCGGTGCCGATTAGCTAACTCTTTAATGAAAGCAGTCAAACCTCCATAGAGAGATCAAGCCCATGTGTTGGGGTTAGGGGTAACCTTAGATAAAAAGCAGACTTCCTGTTCCTCCTGAGAACTGTTGTTTATTTTTGCAAAGACTAATTAAAAACAAACTAGACTTTGGGAAAAATGCAAATGTGTTTATAAAGCGACTTGGAAACATATTATATAAACATATTTAGTGTTTTTATAATGTAGTATGTACTTCCCTTCTATGCTCTGTACCAAGCTCTCTGCCAGTTGTTCGCGCTATATAAATAACTGGTAATTTAATGTAAATGTGCACATTATAGATATATTTACTGCCTGCACATTTGTAGGATCTAACAATGATTTGTTTCCCCAAAGTATGCTAATTTGGGTTTATTAAAAAATTAATTCTGTGCTTAGAAATTGGTAGAACTATAGCTACATGTGGTCAGTATTTCTCTATAAAGATAATTACAATTTTCACCAGCCCTGCCATAGGTCAACACTGATCAATCCAGTTATTTTAATCCCCCACTGTCCAGGGTGTTGGGCAGTTCCCCCCCCCCCCCCCCCTTTTCTAATTTAATCTCACCCAGGTGTGAGGCTTGAAAGGATTTCCTCTGGTAATAATGGGGACCACGGTCCCCAACGCGTTTCCTTTATTTATTTTTAATTGGCGAGGGAGGGGTAGGTTTAGTGGCATACACAGTTTTTTTTTTTTTTTTTGGGTTCTCCTCTGCTTGTTGGCCTTTGATCTAAGAGCAGTGCAGGAAGTTTCATTTGTTTTATCACAGACTAGGAGAATTTACTATCTCATCATGTATACCCTATACGGCACGTATGTTTTACATTCTTATTGCCCTTGATAAAAAGCCAGTGGAGATTGGATACACACTGAGACCAAACCATGGCTCTTTCTGTCTATCAATCTCTCCACCTTATCTATCAGTAGATCCGTCTATCTGTGTCTATCTCTGATGGTAACGAGTGGAAGTTGCATCACAAGAAATTAAATTGTTTGCCAGCTCTCTCCCCTGTTTAGTTTGAGAATTGGTCCAGTCTGAAGCATTATGAAACAATAGAACTATATTTTATAAATGAGATTCATTCATCCATTGTCCTCTTGGCAATCTGAGAAGTCTATGTACTGCTTGGTAGAACTTTCCATGTGTAACACAGCAGAATGTGTGGTGGATACCTGGAATAGCCTTCCAGTGGAAGTAGTGTAAATTGATGAATGCCTGGGATGTGCAAAGGGCTATCACGGAGAACAAATAACTTGGAGCCTTCACTATGGACAGATAAGATGGGCCAGTGGGTTATTATGTCCAGGCTAGCTATGTGTTTCTGTATAGATTGCAGAAATGATCAGTGGGGTATTTAGGTTTGTGCTGCCATAGGCCTGACTAAACTCATGCACCTTCAGCCCTCATTTGGTATACCCCTTCCTCCACAGCAGGGGAGTTCAAGTTTTTTCTGTGTGCATGGGCAGCATTCATTTTTCATTCAGAGAAAATTATGTATAAATATATTTATATAAACAGTAATGTGCTGTATTCACATTAAATACACACAGTCACATGTACACAAATACACACCCAGCCACACACACAAATACACACACATACAAAAATACAGCCAGCCATACTTACATACAGTCACACTGACACACGCTTACATACAGAGTCACACTGACACACACACAAATACACAAACGGTCACATGTACACAAATACACACACAGTCACATATATACAAATATACGCAGCCACACATATATTCACAAATATACACACATACAAAAATACAGACAGTCAAACTTACACACACAGACACATTTACTTACAGAGTCACACTGACACACACTTACACACAGTCACACTTACATACAGAGCCACACTGACACACACTTACACACAGTCACACTTACATACAGTCACACTGACACACTTAGATATAATCACTCCTGCAAACACACTTGCATACCCACAGTACCTGGCCAACCACAGTTTTTCATGAAGCTGAGCGCTTCATGCCCCTCCTCTGCTTTTCCTTGCGTGAGATTCTCCCCTCCCTTTGACCCTTGCCCTGACCACACGCGCATGCTAGAGGAGGGGTTGTGCGCACTAGATGATGAGGAGCTATGTGCAGGGAACTCTGTTCCCTGACGCTGCTTCCCATGCGGCCAGCATTTGGAGGTGCGGCTACTGCTGCTGAGCTCACCCGGGCCGCACCTCGATGCCTGGCGGGCCGCATGTTGGACGCCCATGCTTTACAGGATGCACACCTTTTTCACATAACCTTTTTAACTACAACAAACTGCCTCACACATCCCTGTCCAAAGAGCCAGATTGCCCCCACATATCTTGCATCGGTGCCAGATTGTTCCCCACATCCCTGTCCAAAGAGCCAGATTGCCCCCACATATCTTGCATCGGTGCCATATTCTTCTCCACATCCCTGTCCAAAGAGACAGGTTGCCCCCGCATATCTTGCATCAGTGCCAGATCGTTCCCCACATCCCTGTCCACAGAGTCAGGTTGCCCCACATCCCTTTTCACTGCTCCATGTTGCTCCCTGGTGATCAAGTGTGGGCAGCGCTGATGTCTGGGCAAGCAGCGCATGGCAGTGAGGAAGGATATACCACCAACACTGGTAGCGCTGCTGCCCTCATCAGTCTGCCACCGCTCCCCTCCAGTCTTCCATCCTAGGACTAGTTGGTCTAGGCAGAAATACAGCACTGGAAGTGATATGTCTCCAGTAAACCTTGGCCGATGTGGCCTGCTAATAAGCTTAAAGTCATGGCTCAGTTTAATGAAGCTGGACATTTCTAAGAAGAGCTTGGCAGGAATGTTTTTGGCATTGAGCCATGCTATGGGGAGAGGCACCAATTAAAGATATGGCGTTAAAATACCTCAGATAACCTTTCCGTCACTCGCAAATGTTTCAAGGAAGGGCAAGCCAGTCATTGCCAATGCAGGATCCCATAGTCTGGCCACAATACCTATCACGCAGTCCGAGTGATGGGAGTTGTAGTCCTGCCCTTGTTGTAGTGCGGCCATGGGCCCCACCTCTGCATTTGAAGTTGACTTTACGGGATTAGTGAGATCTACAGAGGCAAGGTTAATTCATCTTAATAGAAGTCAGTGAATCCAGACAATTATATAGTACTAATGGGATTAATAGGGAATATTTGTCAGAGAGATTTGAAACTGGGAATAAAAGGGGGGCACAAAGGGGCAGGAACACAGTCAACTGACTAATCCCTTCATTTCCAAGGGGTAGTTCTTGGGAAGCGCATTTAAAAATCCTGTACAAGACACATAATACATATATATATATATATATATATATATATATATATATATATATATATATATATATATTACTTTTTAACTCTATAAAAATGTGAGCTCTTTATGTCATATATGTTTTGGATGTGTTCTGGGTATTTTCTCTGTTTGGTGACTGAATGACTTAGAGGCATAAGGAAAGACGTAGCGGGGGGATATGATAGAGACATTTAAATACATAAAGGGAATCAACACAGTAAAGGAAGAGAGTATATTTAAAAGAAGAAAAACTACCACAACTAGAGGACATAGTCTTAAATTAGAGGGGCAACGATTTAAACGTAATATCAGGAAGTATTACTTTACTGAGAGGATAGTGGATGTATGGAATAGCCTTCCAGCAGAAGTGGTAGAGGTAAACACAGTGAAGTAGTTTAAGCATGTGTGGGATAGACACAAGGCTATCCTAGCTATAAGACCGGGAACTGGGGACTAATAAAAGTATTTAGAAAATTGGGCAGACTAGATGGGCTGCATGGTTCTTATCTGCTGACACATTCTATGTTTCTATATAAATTTATATTCATTTTACCTCTTTCCTCCAGTTCAACACATTCCAGACCGTGCTCGCTTACGATGAGTCGGACGCCTACTCCATTTTCCTGTACCCTGAAAATGGTCTGCAGTTTTTTGGCACTCGCCCTAAAGAGTCGTACAATGTAAACCTAGAACTCCCAGCCAGAGTGGGGTTCAGTCGTGGGGAGTCAGAGTCAATGAAAAGAGAAGCCCCTTTCTACAGCTTAACCAGCAGTGAGCAGTCCGTGAAGAACCTTTTCCAGTAAGTCTTCTGCACTTGTTACTCACCTTGGGATTCTGGTGGTGTCCCATCCACTTGCAGTGGTGATAAGGATATCGTTTGTACACTAGGCCAGAGCTTCATAAATATTTGTAGACTTAAGTAGCCAAATCGAAAAAAAACCTCAGAAGCCAGCCTTGTTATTTTTGGGAGCCAGGGGAATGATACTTATATATGATACCCATATATAAAACAATTTACAAACTTTTTTGGGAAGACAGGAGGAGGGATTTCGGGAGCTGCTGGGATTTGTCAAGCCTTGGGGTAGGCCTTGAAATTGATGCCTACCATCAAGGAACCAGCTTATTTTGAGGGTTCCGATTTTAGTTACAGCCACACGCTGGTTCAAGTTCCGCCATCTTCAAGCTGAATTGTGACCTGAAACAACTGACCTTGATTGCTAGAAATATATATAGTTTTCATTATTCGGGAGACTTGCAATCATTGGTCATGGTGTCACCGACGATTCAGACATGTATGGCTTGTCCCATTCACACTGTTTTTAGAACACATTTGGATCTAATACAAAATATCAGGTCATTAATTAAATCCTTCCAGGGTCATGTTCTGTACGTTTAAAACGTGTAATTTTTGGGTTTGTTGCTGTCTCATTAGATTTTGTTTTAATTCAACCCTGGTATAAATTCAGACCTGTTTTCCCACAAGTCTTGTTCTCCGTGCCGAGAGCACAAGGGCACTGGGGGTTATCCACTAAAAAGTGACTTGAGGTGAGCTATAGGTGAGATGAGGTGAGCTGTAGGTGAGATTAGGTGAGTTGTAGGTGACATGAGGTGAGTTGCAGGGGAGATGAGGTGAGTTGTAGGGGAGATAAAGGGAGTTGTAGGTGACATGAGGTGAGTTGCAGGGGAGATGAGTTGTAGGGGAGATGAGGTGAGGTGAGTTGTAGATGAGATGAGGTGAGTTGTAGGTGAGATGAGGTGAGGTGAGTTGTAGATGAGATGAGGTGAGTTTCAGGGGAGATGATTTGTTGGGGAGATAAGGTGAGTTGTAGGTGAGATGAGGTGAGTTGCAGGGGAGATGAGATGAGGTGAGTTGTAGATGAGATGAGGTGAGTTGCAGGGGAGATGAGATGAGATGAGTTGTAGATGAGATGAGGTGAGTTGTAGGTGAGATGAGGTGAGGTGAGTTGTAGATGAGATGAGGTGAGTTGTAGGTGAGATGAGGTGAGTTGTAGGTGAGATGAGGTGAGGTGAGGTGAGTTGTAGGTGAGATGAGGTGAGGTGAGTTGTAGGTGAGATGAGGTGAGGTGAGTTGTAGATGAGATGAGGTGAGTTGAGGTGAGGTGACTTGTAGATGAGATGAGGTGAGTTGTAGATGAGGTGAGGTGAGTTGTAGGTGAGATGGGATGAGGTGAGTTGCAGGTGAGATGAGATGAGGTGCGTTGTAGGTGAGATGAGGTGCGTTGTAGGTGAGATGAGGTGCGTTGTAGGTGAGATGAGGTGAGTTGTAGATGAGATGAGGTGAGTTGTAGGTGAGATGAGGTGAGTTGTAGGTGAGATGAGGTGAGTTGTAGGTGAGATGAGGTGAGGTGAGTTGTAGATGAGATGAGGTGAGGTGAGTTGTAGATGAGATGAGGTGAGTTGTAGGTGAGGTGAGGTGAGTTGTAGGTGAGATGGGATGAGGTGATTTGCAGGTGAGATGAGGTGAGTTGTAGGGGAGATGAGATGAGTTGTAGGTGAGATGAGGTGAGTTGTAGGTGAGATGAGGTGAGGTGAGTTGTAGGTGAGATGAGGTGAGTTGTAGGTGAGATGTGATGAGGTTAGTTGTAGGGGAGATGAGGTGAGTTGCAGGGGAGATGAGATAAGGTGAGTTGTAGGTGAGATGAGGTGAGTTGTAGTGGAGATGAGATGAGGTGAGTTGCAGGTAAGATGAATAATTAAACTCTCCTGTTTAGCTATACATTGTGGTGGGACAATCCTGGTGAGTTTGCTCCCACCTTACAACTCACCTTTAGTGAATAGACCCCACTGTGTAACTTTCCTTCCACAAAACACATTTTTATGTGTCTGACATTACGTTGCAGACTCTGACACTGGATTGAGACAATGGCAAGTAAATCATATTTTGATATCTTGATCACCAGGTCAAGTAATGTCGGGATCCCCGGAGTTTGGGTCTTTCACATTGGTAGCATCTCTGAACTTGATAATGTCATCCCCGCAAAATTCGGTAATGATCCAGAAAATGAATGGTCAGCACCACGGGACAGGTCACACACCGGCCACGTTGAAATTCAACCACAAGGAAACCATAACACCGAAGAAATAGACGACTACCCAGAAACATTCTATGACGATAACGAGGATGACTTAGAGTACCCAACGAGTGAGACAGTGGAGCTTGAGACCACACCTGATGTGTACACAGAGCGTGACCAAAATCCGGGATCTCGTGGGTTTTTAGACACTGGTGATCAGTCTTCCAATGTGGAATCCACATTACTTCACTCCCCAATTAACAATCCTTTACCACCTTATTACCCAGAGCCGAACGTCCCATACCAGACCACCGAGTCGGACGAAGATTTGGATGGGCCACTTACTGAACCACAAGTTCGGCCCAGGGACAACCAGCCTGATTCCTCTTCTAATGAAAGAAATTTCAATATTCACCCAGAGGCCACGTCAGTAAGCACGGTTGACATTTCCACAGAATATCCTGAAGTTGAGGTGGACTCCCGTGGTCCCCCTCTACCCGAGGACAGTTATCGGAGGACTCACGTCCATGAAGACGTGGGTCTGGACACAGACGGTAATTGAAATTCCCTAAAGACTATATTGATCCCTTTTATTACCTGTAGAAATACCAAGATTTTAATTGTAATATCTTGGCACAGCACACAAAAAAAACACAATAATATTGCAATTATGTAGAAGAATGAATTTGGTGCAGTCAGTGATAAACATATCATATATAGCTTATAAACCAAACCCATGCCAGTTAATAGTCCAAAATAATCATACAACACAACAGAAAGGGCTTTATTTGCCCTGGCAACTGAAAAAGGACAAGTTGAAAAAATACTCCAACTAAGCTCCACTCTACACTCTTGGCTTTAAGTTTGAAATTCCCCTGTCTATTTCTTGCAGTTCCCTCTTATGAATAAAGATGATTTGCATCTTTCTCTAGTTTTGAAAACCGATGCTACAAGATGTTTTTGTATGCGTGTTATGTTTAATGAGTTGCAGTTGAGTATCAATCAATAGCCCTTAGTGTGGTTGTCTTTTGTATATTGTGTTATTTCCCCCCCCCCCCCCCCCCACAAAAAAATACAACTTCTATCGCCTACGGCGCCAACTGTTTTCCAATCTCATTGAATTTTAATTGCTCTCCTTAACAGATCTCCTCCAGGGGCATCTCACCTAAGCAGTTCTTATGGCACTGTATGCAAATAAAATATATGATAATTTGTATATGTCACAAATTCCTTTTTTTCTCTTCATCTATGTACTGGCTTTGATTTCATAATATGCAATGCAGAGGCTTTTTTTTTATTTTTTTATCTAACGTTCCAATGTAAAATGAAAAACCCTTTAATTTCGTAAATAGTGTTTTTTTTTTTTAAAACCTGTATCGAGCCCTCCATCCATTTTCAGATCCTCAAGTTGAGAAACTCTATTAAACACTGCTCTCTCAATTTTCCTGTAAAACCCATACTTCCATTCTAACAGGCCCCAGGTCATGTGTCTATATCAGGAGCCCTGTTGGTGGACGACATTTCCCATACTCCCCTGCCAGCCTCTTAGCCAATAGACTATTATGGGAGATGTAGCGGGTCTAGATTATACACTTACAGTCAGGGTTCTCTTATTCGTGTCTTTGTGCGTTTAACTTGGCCTATAAGGCCTCTCTTCTATTCTGTACCATGCGCTATATTCACATTTATAATCAGTGTTCTGCTTTGTACCCAGTATTCACCTATAACCCCGCGAACAAGGAAACCTGCAACCGAAAACGTGGTCACTGCTCCCAACATGGCTTCTGCACAGACTATTCCTCGGGATACTGCTGTCACTGTCAGGACAGTTATTATGGAAATGGAGTGCATTGTTTACCCAAAGGTATTGAATTCCTGTTATATAGTGGTTACCGCTTATCACTTCTTTGTAACTTTCAAATCATGGGTAAAACTCCAAACCTACAGCAGGAGCAGAGTGCCAAGTGTTTTGACCTCAGGGACCGGGCGTGAGGAAGAATGACAGATTACTGGGTCTCTGAGTGGATGGGGAGATTCTCAGGGTTGATTGGTAGATTCTCAAGGTTGATAGGGAGATTCTCAGGCTTGATGAGGAGATTCTCAGGGTTGATGCAGAGATTCTAAGGGTTGATGGGGAGATTCTAAGGGTTGATGGGGAGATTCTAAGGGTTGATGGGCAGATTCTCAGGATTGATGTGGAGATTCTAAGGGTTGATGGGGAGATTCTAAGGGTTGATTCTCAGGATTGATGGGCAGATTCTCAGGTTGGATGGGCAGATTATCAGGTTGGATGGGAAGATTCTCAGGTTGGATGGGAAGATTCTCAGGTTGGATGGGAAGATTCTCAGGTTGGATGGGAAGATTCTCAGGTTGGATGGGAAGATTCTCAGGTTGGATGGGAAGATTCTCAGGTTGGATGTGAAGATTCTCAGGTTGGATGTGAAGATTCTCAGGTTGGATGTGAAGATTCTCAGGTTGGATGGGAAGATTCTCACGTTGGATGGGAAGATTCTCACGTTGGATGGGAAGATTCTCAGGTTGGATGGGAAGATTCTCAGGTTGGATGGGAAGATTCTCATGGTGGATGGGCAGATTCTCCTGGTGGATGGGGAGATTCTCCTGGTGGATGAGCAGATTCTCGGAGTGGTTTGGTAGATTCTCAGGGTGGTTGGGGAGATTCTCAGTGTGGATAGGGAGATTCTCAGTGTGGATAGGGAGATTCTCAGTGTGGATAGGGAGATTCTCAGTGTGGATAGGGAGATTCTCAGTGTGGATAGGGAGATTCTCAGTGTGGATAGGGAGATTCTCAGGTTGGATGGGGAGATTCTCCTGGTGGATGAGCAGATTCTCGGAGTGGTTTGAGAGATTCTCAGGGTGGTTGGGGAGATTCTCAGTGTGGATAGGGAGATTCTAAGGGTGGATGGGCAGATTCTTAGGGTGGATGAGTCCTATGCCAGAGTATCTTTAGGCCTTAGTGCTAAAAAACTACGGCTGCTGACCTCCCTTCTGGCAGCAGAAGGATTAATGGCTCCCCTGTGCAAGATTTGTTTGCCTCCATATGTTAAACCAGGTCTTCTCGTGTCCTAATAGCTTTTCTCTCTCCTCAGGAGCGCCACATCGCGTCAACGGTAAAGTAAGCGGGAATATCCTTGTGGGACAGACTCCGGTCAGTTTTGACGGGGCCGACCTACATGCTTACGTGGTGGTAAATGATGGAAGAGCGTACACAGCCATCAGTCAGGTCCCCCAGCCAGCGTCCTGGTCATTGGCTCCCTTAACCCCCATTGGTGGACTCTTCGGGTGGCTGTTTGCACTAGAGAAGCCGGGACATCATAATGGCTTCAGCATTACAGGTAAATGATATTATAATACACCAGGCTGGGCCTTAGTGAATGACTCTTTCCATCATCCATTTTCTGAATGGCGAGGGTCTTTCAAACGGTCGATGGATTAAGTACTGTTTAATTGAAACGCTATATCAAGGGAAGGCATGTTAAATGGAAATGCTTTAATGAAAGAATATAAATAAAGGACGTTACTGAGCCCTCTTTTGCTTTCATAGCTCTATCAGGGGGCAGACATGTTGTTTAGAATCTTGGGTCAGATGAAGGAAGATCTGGCCCAAGATGGCTGCCCCCTGATAGTACCATACAGAGCAAAGAGGCTTCAATAAGGTACTTATTTTTGTATTCTTTCATTAATGCATTTTTAGTTAAAATGTCTATACTTGATGAAATCTTGTTTTGCCTACAGTTGTCCTTTAATTGATTAGCTGGAAAGATGTGGGCGTTGATGAATTTCCGCTGGTCAGTGCTTATTGAATAGACCTCACTTATTTGAACACGATGCATGAACAGTATTTTGGATACTGCTAATGCTGTGCACTTGGTGAGCTGCTCTTTCTTTATATTGCAGGTGCTAAGTTTGTACACAACATTGAGGTTATCTTTTCCCCCGGGGAAGAGACTGTACACATCACCCAGACAGCTGATGGCTTTGATTCAGAGAATTACATCAATTTGAAAACGAAAATTCAGGGGAGAATTCCATATATCCCACAAACCTCAACCATCCAGATCCCCCAATACACGGAGCTGTACCATTATTCTGGATCAGGTAAGGATGGCAACCTGCTTTGGTATCCGTCATGGACAGAAACCATCTATTGACCTTCACTGCCCTTGACCATGGTCATCTGTGTCCTTCTGTGATCTAGTCTACCCTGACTGCAAGCTCATGGCTTTGGCAATTTTATTATATGGGATATTTAGCTAATTTAATTTATTGATTATTTTATTGCAAATTTGATCATGATGTAGACATTTAATAAACCTTGGTCTTTACATTCAGTGGTGACTTCCGCGGCAGTAAGAGAGTACACCGTGACGTCTGAATCTAACGAAGTCCAGCGTTTCTCTTACCGGCTTCGGCAAAATGTTACATACCATGACTGCGTCCACGCACACAGGTCTCCTCCCACTGCGCAGAAACTGAGTGTCGAACGAGTGTTTGCTCTGTACAATAAAGATGAAAAAGTTGTGAGATATGCGATCACAAACCACATCGGATCCGTGCATGGTAAGCTATATATAATATTATATACTAGGGCATTTTATATAATGAGTCCACAGTAAGCTATCTATAATACTATATACTACAGGGCATTATATATGATGAGTCCACAGTAAACTATCTATAATATTATATATTACAGGGCATTATATATTATGAGTCCACAGTAAGCTATCTATAATATTATATACTACAGGGCATTATATATGATGAGTCCACAGTAAGCTATCTATAATATTATATACTACAGGGCATTATATATGATGAGTCCACAGTAAGCTATATATAATATTATATACTATAGGGCATTTTATATAATGAGTCCACAGTAAGCTATCTATAATATTATATATTACAGGGCATTATATATGATGAGTCCACAGTAAGCTATCTATAATATATATTACAGGGCATTATATATGATGAGTCCACTGTAAGCTATCTATAATATTATATACTACAGGGCATTATATATGATGAGTCCACAGTAAGCTATATATAATATTATATACTACAGGGCATTATATATGATGAGTCCACAGTAAGCTATCTATAATATTATATACTACAGGGCATTATATATTATGACTCCACAGTAAGCTATCTATAATATTATATACTACAGGGCATTATATATGATGAGTCCACAGTAAGCTATCTATAATATTATATATTACAGGGCATTATATATTATGAGTCCACACTAAGCTATCTATAATATTATATACTACAGGGCATTATATATGATGAGTCCACAGTAAGCTATCTATAATATTATATACTACAGGGCATTATATATTATGACTCCACAGTAAGCTATCTATAATATTATATACTACAGGGCATTATATATTATGACTCCACAGTAAGCTATATATAATATTATATACTACAGGGCATTATATATGATGAGTCCACAGTACGCTATCTATAATATTATATACTACAGGGCATTATATATGATGAGTCCACAGTAAGCTATCTATAATATTATATACTACAGGGCATTATATATTATGACTCCACAGTAAGCTATCTATAATATTATATACTACAGGGCATTATATATTATGACTCCACAGTAAGCTATATATAATATTATATACTACAGGGCATTATATATGATGAGTCCACAGTACGCTATCTATAATATTATATACTACAGGGCATTATATATGATGAGTCCACAGTAAGCTATCTATAATATTATATACTACAGGGCATTATATATTATGACTCCACAGTAAGCTATCTATAATATTATATACTACAGGGCATTATATATTATGACTCCACAGTAAGCTATCTATAATATTATATACTACAGGGCATTATATATTATGACTCCACAGTAAGCTATATATAATATTATATACTACAGGGCATTATATATGATGAGTCCACAGTACGCTATCTATAATATTATATACTACAGGGCATTATATATGATGAGTCCACAGTAAGCTATCTATAATATTATATACTACAGGGCATTATATATTATGACTCCACAGTAAGCTATCTATAATATTATATACTACAGGGCATTATATATTATGACTCCACAGTAAGCTATCTATAATATTATATATTACAAGGCATTATATATGATGAGTCCACAGTAAGCTATCTATAATATTATATACTACAGGGCATTATATATTATGACTCCACAGTAAGCTATCTATAATATTATATACTACAGGGCATTATATATTATGACTCCACAGTAAGCTATCTATAATATTATATATTACAAGGCATTATATATGATGAGTCCACAGTAAGCTATCTATAATATTATATACTACAGGGCGTTATATATATGATGAGTCCACAGTACGCTATCTATAATATTATATACTACAGGGCATTATATATGATGAGTCCACAGTAAGCTATCTATAATATTATATACTACAGGGCATTATATATGATGAGTCCACAGTACGCTATCTATAATATTATATACTACAGGGCATTATATATGATGAGTCCACAGTACGCTATCTGTAATATTATATATTACAGGGCATTATATATGATGAGTCCACAGTAAGCTATGGATAATAGAATAATATGTTATGTTTCCTGTCCTTTACACCCAGACGTTGGAGTTAACTATTAACAAACATGTAGGGTTTATTTTTATTCTTCTATCCGCAGGTAGGGTTGCCACCATTTTTTTTTTTTTTTTAAATAATACTAGGCATGCTGCGGCCTCCATAGATGTATTATTGGTGTCAAGCCAATTTTTTTACCGGCCTGCTGGTAAAATACCGGCCAGGTGGCAATTCGCTGGGCAGCATAATAGATCTGCAACTTCACACTTCTTTTCTATCACCTATTATTATGAGCTTTCTTTCTGAAAGAGCCAACTGCAGAGAATTAAGGAAGGGAATCTATAATTCAAGGCCATAGTAAACGAGTTGGAAAAATGATCCGATTCAGCTGAATGATCCTAAGTTTGAAATTCCCTGCACTTTAGTTTTTTTTTTCCTGAATAAAGCTCTATATATATCTCTCTCTTACGCTCTCCCCATATCAGTGGCAGTCATTAAATAAACAATCTGAGTGCTCATGTACAGCATTTAGATTGTAAGTTCTGTGGGTCAGACACCCTGCCTCTTGATTGGCATCGGTCTGCCCAGTGTTGTAGACCTGTGCATTCCGTGGTACAAGTGGTGTCCCTTGGCACAGAGTCTGCATTCCGCACACATGCCACAGTTACACATTTGCAGATAGCAGTTGTTGTTTTTCCACTGGAAACTATCTCACTGGAGGGATTCTCCTTCCAGCTGTCATTGCTCCAGATAAGGAACATAAATGAACACAAAGCTGTGTCTCTTGAATAAATCGTGATTTGGGGCCCGGGGGTAGCGGACGCCCTCTGCCGCTGTGGATCATAATGCCCATTATGCTAAACATTTATCCAGTGCTTTCGATTGGAGCTGACATGAGAAACAGCAGTAATGAACTATTCCTTCTCTGGGAGTTGTAATCCACAGATGTCCAATATTTCTACTGTGTGGGTTAGCTAGTCATGATGAAAGCTGATTAAGGCAGACCGAGGTTCCAAGACTACAACTCCCATACTCGTCCACCAGCCTCTTAGCTGAAAGAGCATTATGGGAGATGTAGTATTGGAACAGCTGGAGAGCCGCAGTTTTCCAACTGGGCCTAGGGTGGCAGACTGAGCGGGACAGAAGCAGAGCCAGCACTCCCATTGTTGGTACGTCCTCCCTCACTACCTTGAACTGCCTGCACAGGCATCTGTAGGGGGGAAATGGCACTGTGGAAAGGGATGCAGGAGCAATCTGGCACTATTGTAAGGTTTGTGGGGCATGGCCCTCAAGCTGCAGACTTTGAGGCCCCTATTTTGCTTAGGCCCCTGGGCTGTGTGTCCCAAAGCCCATGCCATAATTCAGCCCTGGACAAGAGCTATATATTCCTTCCAAAACCTTCCAGCTTTGGGGAATACTAAGCATGCTGAGAGTTGTAATCTGTATCTCAGGCTTGCTACACACACTAGGAGTTGCAGTCGGCAGCATCAGAGAGACAGAGGTTGGCTTTTCATTTTAAATCCTGTTCTGTGCACACCTTGGCACCCAGTAAGGGTGTCTGGTTAATCACTGAACAATAAACTAGGATTTCCCCTCTTTTTAGTCCTTTGAGCTGGCGTGCTCGTGTGCTGCCTGGGGGTGGAGAGCCCTTACTTAGCTGCCTTTTCATGTCACAATAACCCCTTTCTGTTCTTTAACTGCATGAGTCATTTGGCTGCACTGCTTGGGTCAGGAAGTCAAGGAATCTAATGTGTACCATAAAGTATCCTGGAGAGGGGAACCTCTGTTCATTAGCCAAACACAAAGAGCTGGAGATAAAGATCCCTTTGAGAATGTCAGGGGAACAAAGCTGTCAGGGATGTGTCAGGCCAAATTACAAGCTTGGGATAATCAGACAGAGCAGGAATGTCTGAACTAGTAGGAGGTTGCTGTAAATGGGCATCTCACAGGCTTGTAAACGGCAAGGGGAAATATTAACTGTGTGGAACAGGGGGTCTGACTGTCACTTAAATAGTAAATACAGGGGAAATGTAAAGCTGTAATCAATGTAAGTGCAGCACGGCCAGCAAACAAACAGGTCAAGAGCTCAAATGAGTCTGTGCTGGGTTTGTACACTAACATAAAGAACAAACCAGTTAAGTGATGGGGGGGGGGGGCCACACATGCATAGTGCTGCCACTGCTGCAGAGGATTCTGGGTAGGCATATACAAATCCAGACAGCAATGATCCCCTTTTGCATTTTAAACATGGAACCCTTGGCGCCTATGCACGCTGTACAGGACAGCGTTTAACCCCTTCATGACGCAACCACCAAAACGTCATTCTGTATTCTTAGCCCCTATCACAAGTTGTTACCTGTCAGTCTGAGGCCACTCAAAACCGCGATGAGCTGTTAACTGAAGGACGTTCTATGGCATCCTTAGCGTCTTTTGGGACCAGAAAAATAGGACGGCGTTGGACATTTAAGCGTCGCAAAGTGGGTTAAACACAGCTCAGGTGGTCAGAAGTGGAAAAGCCATGTGAATTGTGGTAAATTCAAGTTGGGAACCCAGCTGAGAGGGCAGAATTTCTCCAGTTTGGTCAGCTTCTTGATGTAGCGCTTGTGTTTAAAATCATTAACGCTTTGGCGTAAATAAGCCCAGCTGCCTTTTAAGTTATGACATCACTCTATGGTGTGACATGCAAAGGTATTAGTTGATCTGCATATGGTGTCACAGGGTGATGTCATAAGTGAGAGACCACCAAAAAAAAAAAAATGTTTCCTTAATCAAATTAAATTAAATTAATCTTATTAAAGTACTTGCTTTGATAGCACCACATATAGATCATTTTAAGCTGCATATTAACAGCCAGGTTTAATTATTTGCACTTTGTTCGATGTTAATACACATCTCAGCTAGTCAAAGTAAGTCCCTATACAGTAATATTATTTATTATTATTATTATTATTTATAAAGTTCTGCTGAGTTGGACAATGGATTACATACAACCTACAAAATCACAAGGTACAAAACATTAAAAGGTTTGATACCGGAGGAAAACTGTTTCCAAGAGCTTACAATCTATTGTTTACGGATAGAGTGCAGTTTAAATGAAAGCTCCTGATACTAATTTTGGGACTGTCTTTTGTAAGTTGAGGTCTGACGATGAGTCGGAATTCATAATGATATGTGGAAATAAATCGTTTCAATGCTGCTCTAGAATCCGGCGGCCAAGAGACCACGGATGTTAACCCTTGCTACGACGGGACCCATTTATGTGACACAAGAGCCCAGTGCCGACCTGCTTCTGGATTAAACTACTCCTGCGTGTGCGCGTCTGGTTACCGAGGCGATGGCCGGGAATGCGCAGGTAAGGCTTGCCCCTAAAGGGGCGTTAGCATTTGTATCAGCCTCTCTGTGGGCTGTATTAATTAAAGAGAGTATTGCAGGTTAAACCCCCCCCCCCCAAAAAAAAACTTAAGGCCAAAGTAGTTGAGTTGGAAAAAAAATAACTCCTATTCCTCTATTTTGGCCTTAAGTTTGCAATTCACTTCTCAATTCCTTGCATTTCCCTCTTTCATGGATAAAGCCCTGGATTTAGCTTTTTCTTTTTTTCTTTTTTTACCCAATTCTAATTTATGGAGAATGGATCAAATCGTATAGAAAACAGCATGGGTCCAAAAGTGAGAATATCCCCTTGACACGCTGTGTAATCATGGGTCAGCTTGTATAGAATAGCAAGAAGTGAGACACCTACTGGCAGTGCAGAGTACGGTGGCCAGTAGGACTCCTGGAGTCACCTGGAGCTAATCTAGTTCAGTGCTTCTCAAACCTGTCCTCCAAGACCTCCTACACTCCAGGATTTAGGGATAACCCAGTTGTGTTTAAGAATATGTATAACACCTGGTGTGGTTCCCTAACTGTTAGGGAACCATACCATGTGTTAACGTGTTCTTATTTAACACTCCAGGATTTAGGGATTACCCAGTTGTGTTTAAGAATATGTATAACATCCGGTGTGGTTCCCTAACTGTTAGGGAACCATACCATGTGTTTTATGTGTTCTTATTTAAACACAACTGGGTAATCCCTAAGACCTGGACACTTGCAGACAGGTTTAAGAAGCACTGATCTAGAGAATCACTAATTCTCCCTCTCTATTCTTGGCACCCTGTAAATAGATAGAAAAAGGACATCATATGTTATCAATACACACAAGACAAAAATGATAGGTGAAAACCTACAGAACACATAGTCAGCTTTCCAAATATAGAAATATATAAACCCACAATATTATTCATCCTGTGACACAGAGCACGCTACAACATTCGACAGTTCAAGGATCTGTGCTGCCGTGTTGGGGGAAGGGGGGTGGTTTCGGCTAAGCCCCTCTCCTGTATGTTCTGACCCCTGCGTTTGTGTTTAATCTTTTTGAAGATGTTGATGAGTGCGAGTCGGGATCCAGCACGTGCGGCCAAAATACTCAGTGCACCAACCTGCCGGGAAGCTACCGGTGTGAGTGTCTGAGCGGATACGCCTTTACTGCAGACGGACACAACTGCGTGTGTAAGTGACTGACTGTCATTATTTATCTATAACGCAACGGGATAGTCTGCGGAGCTTGCAATTAGTCATATTGCTGGGCCAAGACGTTATCAGGATCCGCAAAATACATAAGGGCTTATTCACAAGGGAATTGAGAAGGGAAATGCACGCTTAAGGCACAAGTAGAAATACTGAGAGACTTTTTCCAACTCAGCTGCTTTGGCCTTAAGTTTACATTTCCCTTTAGACTGTGGGCCCCATTTTAATGGTCCCATGGGATAAGGTGGTCCTGTTACCCACATCATCTGTTTTTATGGATCTGACAACCTGAAAACAGTTCTGGGACCATGCCATGAACATTGCAATCTAATAAATTCATTGGATTATTCCCCAGTCAACATATCCACCTCCTTGTGTCGCATCACAGCATACAGAGCTGGGAGAAACCACATCCTACTGCATTCCGAACACTTGAAACCGCTGAGTGCATTACTGATTCCACAAAAATGGCTAATGATGCCACTTAGAGGCCTCTGGAAAATCTAATTTGTTTTAAAGTAAAAAATACTTGCATTTCACATAATATATAAAAAAAAACCTGTAGTTATGAAAAGAAACTTACAAGTTGATGTATGCGGTTTAAATATCTTTTAGATGGAATCAGCAGAAGGGTTTTTAATGCTTTTTACCTTCCAGTGACCTCTGCCCCCGCCAACCCTTGTGAAGATGGCAGCCATACGTGTAACAGAGCCTCGTCCCGCTGTGTCGCTCGTGGTGATGGTGTGTTCACGTGCGAATGTTTTACTGGATTTATCAAAAGTGGAGAGAACTGCGTCGGTAAGACACATTTAAATCCATCACAGTATTTATTTATTTTTTTACCCTTTTTTTTTATCTTCATGGGGATTTAACGATGTATATACTATTCTAAATATTACATTGTGTCATTTGTAAACTTCTTACAGATTGTGTAATGTATCAGAATTATTTACAATGTACAGATATACAAATCAATATTAATAGAAGGAAAAAAATGAATTCAAACTTAAATAAAAGTAGAGGTGTGTGATTTAAAAAAAAAAATAATCTTAGCTTAATCAATTATTAGTTAATTACAGTAATGCCAGCATTTCAATACTAATAATAAATTGACCATTCCTAATTCATTCAGTTGCTTTTTAAAATTACCTTTTGTATTCCGGATCCTATAGAAGAGATCAATGGCCAGATAAGGTAGAAAACAAGCAGTAGAAAACTTTCTTATATTTCTATTTGTGTTACATTTCAGTGGGGTTTCCCTTAAAGGGGCAGCTTCACATACTGAGAAATAAATAGAAACATAGAATGTGTCGGCAGATAAGAACCATTCGGTCCATCTAGTCTGCCCAATTTTTTTTTTTGGACTACTTTTATTAGTCCCCCATTCCCGGTCTTATAGCTAGGATAGCCTTGTGTCTATCCCACGCATGCTTAAAATCCTTGACTGTGTTTACCTCTACCACTTCTGCTGGAAGGCTATTCCATACATCCACTACCCTCTCAGTAAAGTAATACTTCCTGATATTACGTTTAAATCGTTGCCCCTCTAATTTAAGACTATGTCCTCTAGTTGTGGTAGTTTTTCTTCTTTTAAATATACTCTCTTCCTTTACTGTGTTGATTCCCTTTATGTATTTAAATGTTTCTATCATATCCCCCTGTTACGTCTTTCCTCCAAGCTATACATATATTTTTTGATGCAACATGTAAAGAAAAATAATCAGATTGGACTTACCAGTTATGTTCCTCACCCCTTCCTATCTCCTGAGACATGTTAAATAGAATTACTGCTGTTGATGTAGCAACAGTCCTGCCTCCCTCCCCAAGCACTCATCATGAATGCCATTGAATTTAGGTGAAATTACTTTCAATGTAACACTGCAGGCGAACAGTAAATTATTTTAAAATAAAACAAATAGGTGCATTTCACAGATATTAAATGATTTCCTCTGCCCCATTGTTAACACTGTACCTGAGCCCCCCCCCCCCCCCATCCCCCCATAGATACCCAGCTGCTCATGACATCCAGGTCTAGACTGTGACATCAAACACATACCTATCCTATATGTCAATCCAGGTGTTAGGTTTGGAGATAGTTTGGCTGCTACGTGACTTTTCCAGACTCCTAAAGTGACTCATTGTCTTTCAAAAGGTGCAATGACCTTACACCCCCGTAACTAGTCACATTCTGAAGTTCCAAAAAATAACAAATCAATTAATTAATTGCATTCGTTAATGACAAGCATTTAGTGCAAGCTGGATAAACAGATTTAAAATGGATTGAGCTATATAATGTTTCTTTGCCCCATCATAAGAAACTTAAAAAAAAACTTGCTGTACCTGGTGTTGATCACTTATAAGTAGTATGATCGCCAGTGTTCTAGTAAAATGGTGTGAAAGATTTCTAACAAACCTGCACAGCCACTAATTCTACCTTGGGCATTGAGGGCACAATGCATCAGTTTACCCTGTTGTACAGTGGAACGCTGGGAGCCGTCAGAAAAACTCTGGTTTGGACTGGCTTTTTTTTGTTTTGTTTTAAAACAGTAATTGTTGTGGACTGTTGTGATGGGTTCACTCTAGTGAAGAGGGGGCAATGTGAAATCCAAGGTGGTCATGTTCGCTCTGATGGACCAACATTTGTATTGGCACCAGCATAATCAGTTGGAATCACACTAGAAACATAGAATGTGTCGGCAGATAAGAACCATTCGGTCCATCTAGTCTGGCCAATTTTTTTTGAGTACTTTTTATTAGTCCCCCGTTCCTGGTCTTATATCTAGGATAGCCTTGTGTCTATCCCACGCATGCTTAAAATCCTTGACTGTTTTTACCTCTACCACTTCTGCCGGAAGGCTATTCCATACATCCACTACCCTCTCAGTAAAGTAATACTTCCTGATATTACTTTTAAATCGTTGCCCCTAAAAAGATATTAAGGTCCCACCGAGATTTGAACTCGGATCGCTGGATTCAGAGTCCAGAGTGCTAACCATTACACCATGGAACCCCATTCTATGCATTGAAAAGTCACAACAATGCACTACGATCTGACGATTGATTTATGTGGACAGGCAGTGGAGCACTCCTATTGGACTACATTTTTCCCGCTACTGATCAATCATGTTGCCTAAAGCAATTTTACACCTTCAGTCAAATGCAGAGCATGATGGGAAATGTAGTCCACCAAAAGATCACAAGCTGGGGGGAATAGTTAATTCATTCTACAGCTTGAGCCCAGTGGTGTACGTAGGTTTTGTGCAACCCTAGGCCTGACTAAACTCATGCACTCCCTTCATTAGTTGCACTTCTTCCTCAAATAAATGTAACACTACACTATATTGCGCCCACATACCTTACAACAGCGCCATAATGCCCGCACATCCCTGTCCACAGCGTTGCCAGATGGCTCCCTGGTGATCTAGTGGGGCAGCCATCAAAAATGGTAGCGCTCTCTTGCTCTGCTGCCATCCCTTCAGCTTGCTGCCTCCCCCCTCCAGTCTTCCGCCATAGGGCTAGGCAAAGTCGGCCTAGGCAGAAATACAGTACTGCCCAAGCCACTTAATGAAAATGGTATCCAAACAATCGAAGAAGCGCCAGCAAACCTCATGCTAATACTGTCATTTTTAGGGGGGCAACTACAAAATTATACTACCTGTAGTTAGGGTTGCCACCTGGCCGGTATTTTACCGGCAGACCGGTAAAAAATTGGCATCAGGCCAATGTTAAGTCTATGGAGATAGTGCCAAGGCCGGTATTTTTTTGAAGAAAAGGTGGCAACCCTACCTGTAGTAACCATTAATCATAACCTATGAAAGGGCCTGACAATTTTTTGTTGACTCTTGGAGCTGAATAGCCTAAGTTAGGACAACCATTTTTAAAAATGTTATCTAGCCATAGGGATTTAAGAAACGCTGTCTCCTATGGATTCCAAATAAAATGCTGGCTCCTATGGATTCCAAATAAAATATTGGCTCCTATGGATTCCAAATAAAATGCTGGCTCCTATGGATTCCAAATAAAATGCTGGCTCCTATGGATTTAAAATAAAACGCTGGCTCCTATGGATTCCAAATAAAACGCTGGCTCCTATGGATTCCAAATAAAACGCTGGCTCCTATGGATTCCAAATAAAATGCTGGCTCCTATGGATTCCAAATAATACTATCTTTTTTTTTTTTTTTATGGTTGGCTTTTTTTTATTTAAATGTCTGTTGAATGCTAGAAATGAGTTGGACCTTTTATATAATATTTATCTTTTTTTTTTTATATAAGTGTGGGGTTTACTGTAGTCCTGTATTATAATGTGTTAATGTTTGCCATCATGCAAAGATCAGGACTAAATAGCTTCAGGGAAGACCACCGGACAGTATTTTACAACATGTTGAGTCTGTTTAATAGATGTTTCTGGGGGTGACGGGACACATGTCACCCAGATGCTATGTTTTCCCTCTCCCTCTCATGTAACAATGAAAGGGATTTCTCACATGAAACGCCGGCCCGACATACAGCAGGACACTAGACGCGTGCTAATACTCTGTGTATCGTATGGACGCCATTATCTAACCATATGCACCGACTCTGAAATCAATAAGATAGACGAATAATTATTTATATTCTGGTTTTAATCAACAGTATGGGTTTTAGACATAAAAAATAAAAAAATAAACCCCCTGAAGTAATATATATTTATATTCACCTCATCTTACCCTCTGCTCAAGTATTGGACTCTGGGTATCACAACTTGTGCAGCTTAAACTCAATATTTATGAAGAATTAAAAAATTTAGGCCAAAGGAACCGAGCTGGGATAATTGTCCAGAGCAGCCGAATGGGAGAATTGTTCCGAGGCGCCTACTTTGGCCTAGAGTTTGCAATTTCTGCCTCAATTCCCTGGAATTCTCTCTTTATCGAGTAGATCCTTATATCCGTAAATCCACACCGACTCTGTTAAGTTGCTATTTCAGCAGATTCTAGCATCCCCTGCTCGGAGAAAAGACGACTGTTGCTTGAAGATCAGGGTCTCCGAGGGGCTCGTCCCGTACTAGGCACTTTTGTACCCCAGTGTGACGAGGAGGGCAATTATACCCCCCTGCAGTGCCATGAAAGAACTGGTTACTGTTGGTGCGTTAACGAGAAAGGTGAAGAGGTTGAAGGCTCAAGGACGCCACCGGGCAGAGACTCCCCACAATGCACCGCTCAGGGTAAGGTCAATATGTAACATGTGGTGGTATGCAGTAAGTAGTTCTATAATGGCCTGTGATTGGAGGAGGTGCTGTTTATATGTCAGTCCATGATTCCTTTAGTCATATGTTTGATCCTGAGCATGTATGATCAGTATAACGCTGTCTGAATCAGGTGTTATACACGTGAAAAAATTGTGTCTTTTTGTCAATACCAAAAAACTGGCCACACAAAGAAATTATACTTATGATGATCATTTTATACATTAAATATGACACAATTGCCCTACTTTTGTTATATTACTTTTATACATGATCCCTCAATTGTACACTTTCATTTATTATGTATAACCAACTTTATACATACAGTCTGCATTGTGTACACATAGCCCTGACCGGATGTTAGGATATATGATCTAATGTTAGACATGATGGCTACGTGGGTTAAAGATGGACTAATCACTCCCATACATGTTTTAATCAGTCAGAAGTAAGCTTTTCAACGTTATTCTGGCAAATACAGTACCCCTAGTACAGTACTCATTGAAAAATTGGAGCAGCTTTCAAAATTCAGTTTTAAACAGGCTGAAGAGGTCTTTCTGCCTGGCTAAAACAGATGTGAGGGTTTGGGCCCTGATTTGTTTATCTACTTATTATTATTATTATATACTGTCATGAACTGGGTGCTTCTGCTCAGGTTTAATTTAAATATGGGTTATTATTTGCTAATTGCTGGATGTTTATGTTTTGTGTACAATAAATAATACAGAACATTTTGATAACAAAAAGCAGGAGTCCCGTGAAACATCGGCTAGCACAATTTGTATTTGAGTACTTTGACTTTCACATGTAACGAGTCCATATACGATAATCATATGTATTTTTTACATTTTTTTTAGAAGAGAAAAACACCCCCTGTTTAGCCGAACGTCGACGCTTACTTGAACAGTGGCCTAGAGGTGCACGTCCAGTGGAGGGGAGCTTTACCCCTCAGTGTGATGAGAAGGGCAACTATACCCCCCTCCAGTGTCACGGCAGCACAGGCTACTGTTGGTGCGTTAATAGTAATGGAGAAGAGGTTAGCGGCACAAAGACTCCGCCGGGCAGTGCTCCCCCACAATGCAACATTCCACGTAAGTCTTGGTTCCGTTTGTTGATCTGGTAGCTTTGTTTGAAGATACAGTCTAGCGTAGCTTCCCTGAGACATAGAAGTGGCATCCCTCTTCTTTAAAAATCAAAAAAAAAACACCTATGTTCCCTTCACCAGTTTTACAATGATTTAAGATATAAAAATGCACAATGTGACCCACTGCTCAAAGGCCAACATTTTCCAGGCCAGGCTAAATAGATCCAGGAAAATGCAGGACGAAGAGGCCAAGTAACAAACAGACACAGGACAAGTGCTGTAGCAAAATACAAATGTAATCATAGTAGGGGTGCAGACAGAGACAGGAGACCAATAACGGAAGCTCGTAATCATGGGCTTAAATGCACTTATCCCACATTTCCACTGCAGCTATTTTTTCATCCACCTTGATGGATCATGCAGTTGAGACACTGCTTGAAACACACGGACCTGGCTAAGCCTGTCCTGTTTACTTTATCAATAGCTTATGCACACAGTGTAGCCAACAGGAAGCCCACCTACCCGCACCTGATCTGTAAATCCCATAGTCCTTATGCTGGGAATTGTATTTTGGTTAGTTATCCGTAGGCCACGTTTGGTATGAAGCCACCAATGGTTGTAAAGCCATTCCATGAAAAGTGAATCTTAACCATGTTACTGTTCCATTAGAGCCCACCCAGAGACCGCAGACTGTATGTGAGCGATGGAAGCAGAGCCTGCTAGAGCACTACGGTGGGAATCCCACGGCAGAGCAGTATGTACCGCAGTGTGATGCGTATGGTGACTTCAGCCCTTTGCAGTGCCACGGAACCAGCGGGTACTGTTGGTGCGTGGATAAAGATGGCAGAGAGATACCTGGGTCTCGCACACAGCCTGGAATGACCCCGGGGTGTAAGTAATTTGCAGCGGCAGGCGTGAGTTCAGTATGCCCCCCGATCTTAGTGATGTTCCAATTTATTCAGACGTTAAATACAACCATCTTCTATTGTAGCAATGTGTAATACTAGACTAGAAACCGTATTGACCGTGCCGTTATCACTAACCATTGTTGACTGAACTAAACCAAGCTTAGATAGGCCTCAGTGCAGATATCCAGCGGATGATTGACCGCTGGCCCCCCGTACGTAGATGTAGGAACGCTGATTTTGTTCCAGTCACTCACCTGTATTCATTTCTTTTTTTCTAAACAGGTATACCGTCCATAGCCCCTCCGACTGTGCATCCAACGCCACGCCCTGATGTGACCATTCCAACAACAGGCACCTACCTGCTGTACGCCCAGGGCCAGCAGATCGGATACTTACCTCTGAATGGGACAAAGCTTCAAAAAGACAAGGCCCGAACCCTTCTCTCTCTACATGTAAATATCTGGCAGTCTACTGGTCTTACCCCACTCTCACCTCAGACATTGTCTGTCTCTGCTCATCTTCCACTGGCTTTCCCTTCTGACATCTCATTCTCCATCTCCTTACCTTTCCTGTACCTCAAGTCCCTTCCCCTCCTGTATCCCAGTCCCTCTGTCTCTCACACTGCAGTAACAGTCCACACTACCCTCTTCTTCCAAAGCATCACACCTCTCCTGTATCACAGTCCCTCTGTCTCTCACACTGCAGTAACGGTCCACACTTCCCTCTTCTTCCAAAGCATCACACACCCCTCCTGTATCACAGTCCCTCTGTCTCTCACATTGCAGTAACGGTCCACACTTCCCTCTTCTTCCAAAGCATCACACACCCCTCCTGTATCACAGTCCCTCTGTCTCTCACACTGCAGTAACGGTCCACACTCCCCTCTACTTCCAAAGCATCACACACCCCTCCTGTATCACAGTCCCTCTGTCTCTCACACTGCAGTAACGGTCCACACTACCCTCTTCTTCCAAAGCATCACACTCTCCTCCTGTATCACAGTCCCTCTGTCTCTCACACTGCAGTAACGGTCCACACTCCCCTTTTCATCCAAAGCATCACACCCCTCCTGTATCACAGTCCCTCTGTCTCTCACACTGCAGTAACGGTCCACACTCCCCTCTTCTTCCAAAGCATCACACCTCTCCTGTATCACAGTCCCTCTGTCTCTCACACTGCAGTAACGGTCCACACACCCCTCTTCTTCCAAAGCATCACACACCCCTCATGTATCACAGTCCCTCTGTCTCTCACACTGCAGTAACAGTCCACACTCCCCTTTTCATCCAAAGCATCACACCTCTCCTGGATCACAGTCCCTCTGTCTCTCACACTGCAGTAACGGTCCACACTCCCCTCTTCTTCCAAAGCATCACACCTCTCCTGGATCACAGCACATTGCCTACTCTCAACCAGAATCACATTCTCTGTTCCCCATCAGCGTCCCCACGGCCAATTTCCATACCCCTGCCTAACTGAACCCACTGCCCATTTCCCCCAGCATTAAATTAAATAGCACACACTCCTGTTCTCTCCCCTCTCAAAGGGAGATGCATGGTGTTTCTTGGCAAAAGGGCTTTGCTTGCTGTAGCCAAAATAAAATTTAGTCTTCCCAGGATTCACCTGATCTATGGACTGAACGATTCTTCTCTGACAAACATTACGTTTCTATGAAAGTGATTGGTGGTCAGTACTTTAGATGTTCATTTCCTCTTTGTTTTAGGGCAATCAGTGCAGACACTTAGACAGATGAGAAGGTGGAGCAGTGGGACTGTAACACATCCAATACCATGATCTATGTTTCGTGTGATATAAAGAATTGGCCATCTTAGCGCCACGATGCATGATTGTAGTGTTCCATTTAAAGGGACAGGTACTCCTGTCTATGAAAGGGCTGTTATTAATTATTACTGTGGAATAAGCCTCTCCCTGAGTTGGAATTCAGAGAGGTTATATAGCCAGCTCTATAAATTTAACACAAGAAGCAGTAACTTTATTACACTTTATATGTAGTTTTTAGGAGACAGAATGAGTTGAGAAAAGAAATACAAATACAGACCTATCTTTCTCGTTACATAACCAGTCCTTATTTTGGACCCTATAGGTGGAACTACCTAAAAGCTGCCCACCCATCCTTTGTTCCTGTGTTCTGTTGCAGGGTTCCATAGTGGTGGGGATAGATTATGACTGCCAGGAGAAGATGGTTTACTGGACAGACGTGGCAGGTCGGACAATTAACCGAGCAAGTCTGGAACAAGGTGCTGAGCCGGAGACTATCATTAACTCAGGTAAATTACTGCCCAAGGGATAGGACAATAAACCTGACTGGGGTCCACTGCTGGCATCCTTATGTTAAGGTTTTATTACGACTGCTTAGTAGGATGCAGCTGAATGGCTGCAGATCTTCCCTCAAATCTCTCCTCACCCCAGAGCAGAGATTATTGTACAAGGTGAGATCAGTGGGCATTTAAGCATTTTCTGTGTGTTTTAGCTGTAAATTTAAGAAATTGTTATATTTTCTTTATTACACCTATTTTCTTTGCCAAATGTATATAGCTATATTTACCCCTTGCATACATGTCTACTTGCCGTAAGCGATAAGCTTGTCACCAAAATCTCTTTGATGACACATTGAGTAAATGAGTCCCACCTCCCTGACTCATTATAACCTCTGCAGGACGAAAGCCGTACGATGGGAGCTCGCTCTCTTATTTAACGCAAGTGAGTTAGTTAGAATGACATTTTCTAAATCTGACGGCAATATGAATGAAAAAAGATTTTAATTTTTTTTCTGATTTATAGACTAAGCTTAAAGTTACATAGAGTAATTAAAAATGGCAGCGTACCTTTTAATTGACATGTTTTGGACTTAAATAAAAATAAATAAAAGAGAGAACACTATCAACGAATAAAGGAAACAAGTTGGGTTAAAATGATACCATTTATTGGCTAACTGAGAGCTTCCTCAGGCTATGTTTACAAACTATGTAATTAGCCATTTTGTAATTAGCCATTTTGGTTTTGGCCTCATTAATGCCTGAGGACGGGACCTAGCAACTTGGTCTTGAACGCTTGCAAACAAACTCTCAGTTGGCCAATAAACGGTATCATTTTAACCTTACCTCTTTCCTGTTTTTCCACAGCTAACACGGTACTACTCCTTAACCTATTTCAGTTCATAAATCAAAGAGAGATTTGGACTGGAATGAAATGGGAATGCCCTACTAAAGATCTGCTTTGTGAATAGATCACGTGATGTGTGTAGTATAAGTTTATGGGCCAGACCTACTGGTGTTAACTTTTTAAAAAGTGGACCAATCAGCAGGTACGTTCTGTTGGTTGGCACAGTGATTGGTCCGTGTTTAGAACTGATCTTTTTACATCTCCCCTGAATGCTGCGTTTATGTGTGTATAGCTAGGGTTGCCACCTTTTCTTCAAGAAAATACCGGCCCTGGTACTGTCTCCCTAGACTTAACATTGGGATCTAACAATTTTTTTTACCGGCCTGCCGGTAGAATAACGGCCAGGTGGCAACCCTATGTATAGCCCCCTCTCAACGGTAGAACAGCATAGAACGTACTTGGTTTAACAGCCCATTTGCAGCCCCCCCTTCAGATCCTGTTGCAAGGGACGTGCAGCGGGATCCTACCTGTCAGATGAGGCCACGTCTGAGAATGGAACCGGCATCCAATTGTACATTTTTCTAAATCGCGCCAGCCTCTGTGATGTCACGCGTAACGTCCCGAGGTCTTGCGAGATATCGACAGGACGGGGTCTGTTAAGACTATAATCAGGTCTCTGCCAGTGTGTCCCTAGCCCCCAATCCTTTCTGTAGGTACCATACAGCGTGATGGGGATAACGTCCGCGTATAAGGGATCAACAATTGCAAGACATTTAGCCAACCTCACCCCTCTTTATCTGCGAATCAATAAAATCCAGTTGTCCTGCTACACAGTACATCTATGCTTCACCATGCTTGGCTGTTACCTGTTATATTATTATTATATTATTATTATTATATTATATTACCTGTATAAACACGCACAATGCTGTGATGTGGTCTCCTTTAGGGTTGATCAGCACTGAGGGTCTCGCCATTGACTACCTCAGAAGAACAATGTTCTGGACGGACAGTGGTCTGGATAAAATTGAAAGTTCGCGGCTCGATGGATCGGAGAGGAAGGTTCTGTTTGACACACAGCTGGTCAATCCTCGTGCGATCACAGTGGATCCCGTGAGAGGGTAAAAATATCCTAAATTGCTTGTCGGTTGCAAAAATATTCATCCTTTTTCATTTCTGTTTTTCATCAGGGGGCAGACATCTTGGGTCGGATCTATCTTCCTCTGACCCAACATTCTAAACAACATGTCCGCCCCCTGATTGTGCTTTACAGTGCAAAGAGGGCTCAATAAGGTGCTTTATTTGTATTCTTTCATGAAAGTATATATATTTAAAATGTCGATACTTGATGCAATCTTTCAACTGAACATAACTTATTTTGTGCAGACAGTTGTCCTTTAAGCTGCTGCTTTTACATCTCCTGGCTGTTTAAATGTAAAATCCTGCAAACATGTCCTGACATCTCTAACGAGAGCCAAGCAGTAAATGGCATACACATTAAGACTGAGGTTTAAATGTTTCCTTTCAACTCACTTCAAAGGAGATAGTAATTAGTTCAGCTAATAATGAGTGGTCCAGGGGGATGGGGGGGTTGGCTGTAAATCTTTATGTTCATACAAACCATTGTTTTTATTGATCCTTTCCTTCAAAGGAACCTCTACTGGACAGACTGGAACAGAGAGGCTCCTAAGATTGAAACATCCTTTGTAGACGGTTCCAACAGGAGGATTCTGGTGAATGATGACATTGGTCTACCCAATGGTCTCACCTTCGACCCATTCACTAAACAAATCTGCTGGTCAGACGCAGGTACGTGTGCCTGATAGGCCTATCACTTCACAAAATAGTAATCTGCTTATATAGCGTCCATCAGGTATATGCTCCTTTGGCTTGGTGGGGCAAGTGGGATTTCCTGTCCTTGCAACATTTTATTAAATGTTAAATGTCTCTTAAAGAGACGGCCTACCATTGGATCAGATGTTTAAACTGTGAATGTGGAGGGAACATACAATCTATACCTTGTGTTAATCTATCCTAAAGAAGTTCTTGCTTCATGGTTTTGATCTATGTATAATATTTGTGTTTCTTCACTTAGAGTAGGGGTAAATGCAACAGTGAATGTATCATTAATATGGAACAAGAACAAACAGAATTTTTGCACAATTTCAACCCATTTCTTTGTATTTTTTTTTTATTTATTAAAGGGACCAAGAATCTAGAATGTATCTTGTCCAATGGGACAGGGAGGCGTGTCATTCAAAGTAATCTTAATTACCCCTTCAGCGTTGTAGCATACGCCAATCATTTCTACCACACCGACTGGAGGAGGTGAGTGCATCGGCAGGGAATTGGCAGAACTGCTGCGGTAATGAAGGGTTAACTGGCGCCCTGTGTCTAAGATATTGGCATCCAGGATTGGGTTGGTGCGGAGAAAGGACAGATTGCAATATATTCTTTACCAGCCTCTTTAAATTCTCTTTTAATATAGTATTTGTTATATACAGGGCGATGAAAAGAAAATAAAAATTCCTACTTTGCTAAAAATGTTTCCTTGCACCAACATCCAACTGGCTTTTTCCCCCATCTACTTCCAGAGATGGAGTGATAGCCGTAAACCGAGAAAATGGCCAGGTAACAGATGAATACCTTCCCGAACAAAGATCACATCTTTACGGAATCACCGCCGTTTACCCTTACTGTCCCCCAGGTAAGCTTATCATTTGTACTTTTGATCATTTATTAACAGGTGTGTATAGTACACTGATGGCAAACCTCGGCACTGCTGATGTTTCTGGACTACTCAGTGGCTATCATTGGTCTAGTAAAAAAAAAGCACTGAGCTGCTTGGGGAACTCGGTGTGTTTTTGTTTTGATAAATAAAACTTGGGTGTTTCGCTTTTTGAGAGAGAGACGGTTCTGATCCTATAAAACGTTGAGTTTTCCCAAAATGATCACTAGTAGAGGGAAGAGTGCTGATATTACACATGCCTCGGTAGAAATTACCGTATATGGCGCCTTTTCTTCATATAGAATGCACAGGCTAGCTAATAACATTGCATGCTAGATCAAACTCAGCCCAATAGCTTTGATACACAGACTGTGTCACCAGCAGATAAGAAGCATTCGGTCCATCTAGTCTGCCCAATTTTCAAAAACCTTATATTAGTACCTGGCCTTATCTTATATCTAGGATAGCCTTATACCTATCGCATGCATGCTTAAACTCCTTCACTGTATTAACCTCTACCACTTCTACTGGAAGACTATTCCATACATCCACTACCCTCTCAGTAAAGTAATACTTTCATTAGTCCCTGACCTTATCTTATATCTAGGATAGCCTTATACCTATCGCATGCATGCTTAAACTCCTTCACTGTATTAACCTCTACCACTTCTACTGGAAGGCTATTCCATGCATCCACTACCCTCTCAGTAAAGTAATACTTTCATTAGTCCCTGACCTTATCTTATATCTAGGATAGCCTTATACCTATCCCATGCATGCTTAAACTCCTTCACTGTATTAACCTCTACCACTTCTACTGGAAGGCTATTCCATGCATCCACTACCCTCTCAGTAAAGTAATACTTTCATTAGTCCCTGACCTTATCTTATATCTAGGATAGCCTTATACCTATCCCATGCATGCTTAAACTCCTTCACTGTATTAACCTCTACCACTTCTACTGGAAGGCTATTCCATGCATCCACTACCTTCTCAGTAAAGTATTACTTACTGATATGACTTTGAAATCGTTGCCCCTCTAATTTAAGACTATGTCCTCTAGTTGTGGTAGGTTTTCTTCTTTTAAATATACTCTCTTCCTTTACTGTGTTGATTCCCTTTATGTATTTAAATGTTTCTATCATATCCCCCCTGTCTTTCCTCCAAGCTATACATGTTAAGATGCTTTAACCTTTCCTGGTAAAGAGTAGTATTTTAGAGATCATAGCTAGAGATTGCAGATGGGAATGATGCTCATAAGATTGGTGAGATGATGATGATAAGAGATGTGTTTTACAATCTTCGGTGAGATCTTCCATCATCTGACCCTACACCTGATGCCATCATTCATTCCAATTTTTTTTGCTGACACTTGTCCTTTATGAATGGTTAGTGGGGGGGGACTATTTTTGGAGGTCAACACTGACACTACATGGTTTTATCTGTTACTCTAATGTTCCTCTCCTCCTATTAAGCTCTTCTTTATATTTTTAAAATACAGGGAGGAAGTAAGTCATAGAGGGAGATGGAGACCACCAAAGTTTGCATAGAAGAACAAACCCCTGTCGTTGCTTCGGCCTGCGTGGAAGGATCCCGACGAGTAAAGACCAACAGCAAGTGAAAGAAGCAACGGAAAAGAAAAAAAAAGACGCAAATATAAATTTGTAAATCTTTTTTTACCTCAATTTTTTTACTACTGTATTTTTTTAAAGAAGAGTTTTTAATTGTAAAAGTGAAAAAAAGTGCTAAATTAGGTCTTTTAAACCTAACCGTTTACCTTTTGTAACTTGAGATTGGTAATAGAGCAGTGTTTTTTTTTTATATCTATCTATTTGCCCCCCCCAAAATATGTAGTTTTTCCCTGTTTATATTAAAATCAGATTTTGTCGACTGTGAAATAATTAACTGTATATGACTCTCCCATTAACTTTGCTAAAACAAAAAGCACAAATCTTGAAATAATCCTATCAATTCACATTTTAAAATGCCTCCATCTGATGATACTACAAAATACTTTCAATAAAACATTTGTTTTCTAAATATCCGTCTCTCGTTGGAGTAGCAGCTCTTTGTACAGTGGCAAAATGACAAACCACTCATGAATAGCTGGAGATTCTGGTGACAAGTCTAATGTGGTAGAGCAGGGGGGTGGACAACCCTTTCCTGCTTACAGGCCAGAAGCACACTCTCCTACTAGAGGTCGGCTCAGTAACACACCGGGGTTGGAGCTTGGGAGGTCAGCAGTATTACCGCGCATGCACAGTATGCATTTCGCCGGTGTCTTTGAAACTGGACAAAGGAGATGGCGATGCTATCCAGAAGAGTTCTACTACTGTCCTGAAAATCAGGAGTGAGGTAGAGCTCGGAGGCAGAGCAGGATCTGCAGCGCCTGCCCGGGTAACATTGGTGATCCGTATAGCAGATATTTTATATCTATGCTCAAAAACTGGTAAAAACTCTTAAGAGCTAGTTTAGCTTCCTGCCCCAAAGAAACCTATTTATCAAAGAAGACTTTAGATATATTAAAAGGGACTGTGAATGTAGAAAATAAATGACCTATAATGTGTTAGCAATTATATGTATGAATAAAGAGATAGGTGTCTTTGGTGTCAGCTGTGGCTTGATTTGCAAATTACATTTCTCACTAAAAGTAGTTCATTCGTGCCTCTGCTTACTATTCTGCTAACACAGAGGGGGGGTGTATAATTCTCTCCCACTAAATTATTAGGAAGTACAAATATACATAAAACAAAAAAGTCCTATCAAAGTCCTACAAGTTTTTGTTTAATTATATAATCGGCAAATACGGATTATATGTCTCGACACTTCAGTGGGTGAGAATTGAACATCTACTGAAAAGTACATGATTTTTGGTTTTAAAAGTTGCGCAAGTGCGGAGCGCACCAGAGTAGCGCAGAAGTTCAGTACCTGAACACACGGCGCAGGCTCCAGACAAATGTCCACAGTCTGCATGCCACATACTAGGTACACTAGGATGGTGCCAGTGCTAAGCGATATGCCAGTGTGTGTCTTCGTCATACATATACCCAAGGTATACATTTTTTTTTTTTTTTTAAATTCTCTATATTGTCCCTTTAAACAATGTACCCAATGCACTTCGATTCGATTTGCATTCTCGTTGTATCATAAAAACAGCCAATACAAAGTGATTTGATTCCTCCAGGAAGAAAAGGGAAAAACCAAACAAAACACGTTACAAAAAACAATCAAAATTAGTATTTACATAGTTCTATATTAAGCATGCAGTTTTAGGCAGAAAGAAAAAACATAACTTCGTAAATTATAAAATGAAAGAGAAAAACAAATGTCTTGAGAGGTGTCCTTAATTCATCAGGAACAGTTCTTTATTTCATGTAATTAAAACTAATCATGTAATGTACCGGCCTGCGCTGCCTGCTAGGATGCTTCAAAATATAGGACTGGATTACCTCTGCCAGGGAAACTTTTGTGGACTACAAATCCCAGCATGCTAACCCAGTCTGGGAGTTGTGGTTCACAGCAGCTGTAGTGCTCTACGCAGCCTGACGAGGGTGCAATTCTCATCTTCCGACTTTTCCCAATCTGTGGTCGGTCTTCGGATCAGCAATGATCGCCTGTACGGCAACGATGGCCTCGTTAATCTTGGTCTGTAGTTCTCGCAATTCTTCCACGTGGAGTAGTCGAAGGATCCTGGCGGCATCGTTCAACACCGCGTCTGCAAACCGCAAAGAGAGATCATGAATTCACTGTGAAGATACAGGGCACTTACAGGGCACTATACAGCAGGCTCCTACACACAGTCAGACGAAGAGCATCAGTTCACTGCACAACTACAGGAGTAAATAACTAGGTGCAGTATTAACCCCTTCATGACGCAAGGTGCTTGCGTCCCAAACGACGCAAGCACCAAAACGTCACAATTGGTTCCTGGCCACCGATCACAAGGTGATCGGTAGCCAGGAACACTCTCGCAGAAACCCGATCAGGGTCTTAACAGAGCATGTGGGTCCCTGCAAAAAAAAAATAATAAAACACGAGACCTCCGGACGTCACGGAGGCGTGCCCAAACGGCGCGATTTGGAGAAATGTAGCCGGTGCTCGCTTTGAGCACCGGCTACATTTCCCCTGTCAGACTGAGGCCACTCAAAGTGGCCTCAGATGACAGGTGGGATTCCGCTACAAGTGCCTGCAGCGGGATCCGAAAACGAAAAAAGAAAATTATCTATACATTGTATTAGCAAAACTGCAAGCTTAGGAGAAAAATGTGTTTTAAATGAGTCTGTGGAGTGTCCTGCTTATGACATCACCTGTGGCAGGGTATGCAAATTTCACATTTGCATTGCAAAGCGGTTAATCTGCATAATCAAGCCACAGGTGATGTCAGACAGGAGACTCCACAGATGCCTAAATTAGGAGAAAAAAAATGTATCTATGGAGTCTCCGGTCTATGACATCATCTGCGACTTGATATGCAAATTAACCGTTTTTCAATGGGCAATATATAATTTGCATATTGAGCCAGAGGTTATGTCATAGACCGGAGTCTGCACAAACACAGTTTTCGCCTTATTTAGGAGTTTGCTTTCAATTAGGCTAACACAAGGTGTAGAGAATGTTTTCATTATTTTTACCGTGAATGTTTAGAATAAAAAAAATTCTGTTTAGGTGATACAGGCCTTTTAAAACTTCCTGTCCCCATCTACTTGTAGCAACTTAATAGAATCCTTTAGGTCTCGCCCTCAGTCATCAGTTGGAGTAAAAAATATAAATTATATAAATCTGACCTCCTGTATCAAATCCAAGGATGTGTTTATCCAGCGCCACAGGAAGACCCTGGAAAAAAGGAGAGAAATACATTTTTATTAACAAAAGGAGGAAAAAAAGGGATCCTAAAGAATGCCGGAAAACAGAAAGTGTACGTTTAGCCAGGCACACCTCTAGCTGTGCTAGACAAAAAAAAAAAAAATAAATTAAAGTTTTCTAAATTTGGTTCCAAAAATATAAAATAAACCCTACAAACCTCTCTGGAGATATTGGATTTAGCTACAGCTTCTGGGGACAAACGTTCCTGGACTAGAATTCGAATAGCCTGTAACACAAACAAATAATTAAGTCTGATAAAAAAAAAATTACATTTATTATGATCATAACATGTATAGCTTGGAGGAAAGACGTAACAGGGGGGATATGATGTATATAACATGTATAGCTTGGAGGAAAGACGTAACAGGGGGGATATGATAGAAACATTTAAATACATAAAGGGAATCAACACAGTAAGGGAAGAGAGTATATTTAAAAGAAGAAAAACTACCACAACTAGAGGACATAGTCTTAAATTAGAGGGGCAACGATTTAAAAGTAATATCAGGAAGTATTACTTTACTGAGAGGGTAGTGGATGTATGGAATAGCCTGCCAGCAGAAGTGGTAGAGGTAAACACAGTCAAGGATTTTAAGCATGCGTGGGATAGACACAAGGCTATCCTAGCTATAAGACCGGGAACGGGGGACTAATAAAAGTACTCAAAAAAAATTGGGCAGACTAGATGGACCGAATGGTTCTTATCTGCCGACACATTCTATGTTTCTATCACTATTTCTATGCTGTATTGTTGGCATAAAATTCGTTTTCATCTTTAATTTAAAGATTGCGGCAAGCATAGTCCTTTAACCCCTTTGTGCCGCATGGTGCTTGCGTCCCAAACGACGCAAGCACCATTACGTCACGATTTGTTCCTGGCCACTGATCACAAGGTGATCGGTAGCCAGGAACACTATGGCAGAGACCCGATCATGGTCTTAACAGACCCTGTGGGTCCCTGGCAAAAAAAAAACAAATCGAGAGACTTCTCAACATCACGTGTGATGTCACTGAGGTGTGCCCGAACCGGGAAGTTTGCTTTGAGCACCGGCTTCATTTTCCCTGTCAGACTGAGGCCACTCAAAGTCACCTCATTTGACAGGTGGGATCCCGCTGCAAGTCCCTGCAGGGAACCGGGATGAGAACATCCCAGCGCCGTGAAGGGGTTAAAATAGAGGCATTATTAAAAGGCACATCAACACACCAGACAAGCCTGAAGACTTGCCTTTCCCACAGAAACCCTAAACTAGCTGTGCTCCCACCACTGCAAGGGATCCTGGGTCAGAAGTCAGGGAAAAATGAAGAGTAGAGCAATGGCACTCCAGGAGTCGGTATAGGTGAAGTAAGTGATGTTTATTCAATCCAAAAACAGGTAAATAGTTGCACAGCAAATAAAGATGGATGAAAGTGAAAAACCGCAGTCACTAAGCTTGACGCTATAGGAGCTTATGAGTAAGCGCTATATGTGCGAAACGCGTCAAGCTTAGTGACTGCGGTTTTTCACTTTCATCCATCTTTATTTGCTGTGCAACTATTTACCTGTTTTTGGATTGAATAAACATTTACTTACTTCACCTATGCCGACTCCTGGAGTGCCATTGCTCTACTCTTCATTTTTCCCTGACTTCTGATCGTGAGGTGCGAGCCAGGCACCTGTAGAGGCACCGGAGCCGACTAGTGGGATTCATACTCCATTTACACTCTCCAGTGCTGTGAGACGGACATTTTCTACAATCATCCTGGGTCAGCATATGCTAATAAGGGTAACAATGATCACCTTTTTGCATCATTTGCATATGAAACCACAAAAAGTGATGTCATAAGCAAGGGACACCACAGACACATTTAAAAGATACGTTTCTTTCATGCATTTGCTTGCAAGTCTGCTACATTCTCTACATTGAAGTAACATGACTGGTGCAGGTGAACACAGTGCAAAATTGGTACAATTATGATACTTGGGGTATCACACAAACGCAGCCCTCTGGAGCACTCCCCGGAATGCTTATAGGCGATATACAACACAATAGGCAGAGTGGCGTGAGAAAGTGGGTGCCTTAAATTTAAAAACATACAATAATAGGGCAATATTGCATATAACCATATATGTGGAGTGTATAACTAGCAGTAAATGCACTCACAAACATACGTGAGAAACGGTCATCATGAATATAACGCGGTTTCTTTCGCAAATATTTTCAAAGGTATTTAAACGGGTCTGAAATAAAAACAGCAAAAAAACATGTGCAGGACCAAATAACAGAAAACAGTGATGGCCCCTGCTAAAAACAGACTCACAGACTGGAACAAATATTGAACAAGGAAATCCACCGAAGTGTAGCTTCGGTGGATGGAGCTGGTTGGAAAACGGAGAAGACCAAACGTGGCAGATGGCAGTGCAAAAAAGTAGGATCTGGGAGAAGAAATATAGCTGCCGGTGTCTGTCACTACGCATTTCGCTGGAGCTTGTGTCTCAGCTTCCTCAGGAGAAGACCCGTTTAAATACCTTTGAAAATATTCGCGAAGGAATCGTGTTATATTCATGATCGTTTCTCACGTATGTTTGTGAGTGCATTTACTGCTAGTTATTCACTCCACATATATGGTTATTTGCAATATTGCACTATTATTGTAGGTTTTTAAATTTAAGGTACCCACTATCTCGCGCCACTCTGCCTATTGTGTTGTACCCCTCACTTTATTTATTCGGAGCTTAGAAATACATAGATTAAAATACAAAAAAAGAGCACATTGCCAGTTAAAGAGAACAAGAGACACAATAAAAAAAAAAGCCAAGAGGGAAGTTGAAATGGCAGGAAGAAAATAAACCAAACTAATGGGGATAAATTTAAACAAACAATAGTCTGAAGTGTCAAGACGGAAGGAAGTCGCCTCCGAAAACAATCTGACCTTCACAGAGACCAGAGAATTCTGCTAATAGACTTTAAGGATCACTGGTGCTAAAATAAGCAGGAAGAAGGGGCGCCTGTCCAATTTCAGTGTGTTTCGGTCAAAGAAATGTTTTAGGACATATTTTATCTCAGTACTCTTAAAGGGCAACTGTAGCCAAAAAAAAAAAAAAAAAAACTTTGTAATTTGATTGCATCAAATTTAATAACCAAAAGAGAAATTCTCCAATCAAAAGAATACAAATAAAGTACCTTATTGAGAACCATCTTGGCCCCTTACAGCTCTATCAGGGAGCCGACTTGGTGTTTAGAGTATTGGCTCAGATGAAGGAGGTCTGACCCAAGATTCAAAACAATGTATCTGCTCCGGTTGAGCCATTTGTAGCACTTAATAAGGTCCTTTGTACTCTTTCATTAGAGAATTTCTATTTAAAACCTCTACATCGAATGTATTCTTTCAAATAAACATAAGTTCTTTTTTTTTTGCCAACGGTTGTCTTTTAAGACACAATATAAAATAATCTTAAGACGTATTTATTAAACTATATGGTCTTACTTTCAGAATAGCCTTGAAATAGGAAACTTGTGCCCATAAAATGAATTAATTAAAATTAAATAAAATACACCCAATCATTATACATCTGTATACAGTGATGGGGGGAAGTGTTAATTGAGAACAATCATGCTTATTAGCATATAACTTAATAATTATGCAAACCCACAGTAAGTACCACGTACCTTTAGCAACATAAGGTAGTCATCATGACGCTGGATCTGCAGGAGGTTTGCCAGTGCCAATATACCGGCTTTAAAATCAGGATTCGTCACTGCGAAAAAAAAATAAAATTAAATAATATAATACAGCTCAACAATGATCACCTTTTTTATACATACGAAACGTTAGATGTCCCTGGTGTGAGGATAAACAGGCATATACACGTTGGACAGTAAATAGAAGTTTATCGTCAACAACTGTGGGTAGCAGGAAGCTCGGTCTGGTCGGTGACCGGCTCTCTCTGCTACTGCAGAAAGAGACCTCTGTTTTTGCACGCAAAAACGAGGGGGTCTCTCTGCACTAGCAGAGAAAGAACCCCGAACTCTGCATATCCCGATCAGATGAGCGGTGAAGCCCCCTCTGCGATTGGCTATGGGCATGGTTACACCGGTAGCACGCGCCATCCTCCAGCCCTGCTGTGCCTCAGCATTGCGTAAACCCGCGCGCATCTATTAAGACACACGTTGGGTTTACTGTGGACTGCCAGGATATTTTTTTTAACCCTTGCTTCCTTCACATGTTGCCTCACCAAAGCATCACTGGCAACACGTTAAGCCCCTACAATTGATGAGTGATGGATGTTGTTGATCTCTATATAAAAACACAATGAAATTCATTTGTGAATCTTACCATCCAAATTTATGAGTGGGTCGGAGGTTTTGGTAATTTCTGTACTGATCGGCTTCGCGTTCTGATATTTTGATGCTGCGTAAAAAAAAAAAAAAAAGAAAGAAGAGAAATAGAAATTAAACAATTCCAGAGATCTACCACAGATTGATGAGCATTAGCTGCTACAATGCTTTAGATCTCCAGTACACAAGTTATTCTAGTTTTATTGTGTCTCCTAGACTCCTGGGGCACTTGTTTAATTAAAAGGTTAAACTAAGGGTAGGCTATTTAAATAAAAATACTAGAATTCAAGAACACAAATAAAAGTACCACCTTATAAACCTCCTAAATCCTGGTTTGGGGGGGGGGGGGGGGGGCTACAAATGTGGGGAGGGGGTGGGTTATGACTGCATAACGATGGTGTTTAGCAAGAGCTTGCTTGAAACCCTACCATTATCTCCATACTCCAAGCGCACGGCCAGACCCAGTAGCCAGTCAATGGATTCTTGGCGCTCTTCCACCTTAAAGGGACAGTTGACATCCTTCAAATACTGAAATAAAGATGGAGAACGTGTGAGCAGTGTGATTCTCTCAAAATACACCACATGCGAGATCAGATGGTTATTTAATCAATGAAGGCAGGACATGGAAAATCCCAGGAGACAGAGTTCCTAAAATCCCTACCGCTGGCTCTAAACAGTATTGATTATTTGACACACACCACACCATGAAAGTACAGTGTCCCTGGCTCCTAAAATAACTAGGCTGGCTCCTGAATAGCTCTGTTTGGCTCCTACAGTCTACAAAGGTTGGACAAGTCCACAATGTAGGTATGTGTGTCCATTAGCTATCCCCATATCCACAAAGGTAACCTGCAGGGAGTCTCTGACCTCTCAGCGTTCTAGTGTAGATGCTAGATCGGGCACTGCTTTATTGCCCCACGTTACCAAACAGTCTTACACTTGCCCTGGAGCTCATCTTTTGTACAATGTCTTGGACCGGCCCTGGCTAAATGTACCATATTAAGATTTGGAGTGTAGAATCCCATATCACTAACTCACAACTATTAGCGTTATTTTAAAAATAACCTTCATAAAGTTTTACAAAATGATGCTTACACCTGGATATAAGGAATTTGGTGCAAGCTCTGGGTTAGCAAAACAGCATGACTCCTCCCCATGGGCAGTTTTTGTTCCACAATAGAGATGGATAGAACACATGCAACAGATCTGGAGGTCAATTTCAAAGATCAGGATGAGTCCTGCCTGGCATTTGTCAAGCCCTGCTTTAATACAATTAGTATCTCTTCTGTAACATTATCACAACTTACTGTTAGACTGCAAGCACTTTGTAGCCCAGTCCACCTCAACATTTGTTCTATTATGATTATCTTATGTTCACTATTATTTGTATGTTTTACATGATGATCGTACACTACTGCTTACCAGGATGACACTATGATTTTTTTTTTTTTTACAACTTCAACTAAGATTTATTACGCACAACTCTTTGCAGTTCCCAAAACTAAAGCATTCTGTATTTTATTTACAATATACCTTTTCGTACTGCCCAGGCCATTCATTGTTATGTATATTTCTTAATTTGCCTCGTTCTTCAATCTTGTAGTGTCTGACTTTCTGGTCTTCTAACCAAACAATGAAGTTTCGAAATTCGGTTTCATCTGTAAAAGGAAATCTTATTAGAGGGGCACACTCCTCATACTCCAAAGATGCTGTTCTTGTTTATTTTTAATTCAACAATGTTTCTAACAAGAACTTACAAAAGGCAGTGAGAGAGACCATTGATAAACTGGACCGAATTCAAATGGCTACGTTGTGAGTGCTTTAGATGGCATCCACTAACCCAACATCAGGAGTATTCACTTTAATACCACAAGGCTTTTGTATTTTAAAACCAAATGAAGTAATGAAGATGTATTAACTTAGCAGCTTAGACACTACATGGCAAACCGTTTCTCAAAGTCCACTTGTTGTGTACCATACTCCTTTATGATCCCATTCATTCCCCAAACCCTGGACAGTTCATGGATTCATTACTGACACCCACCGACTGCTTGAATCTGATTGAGCACTTGCAGAGAGATACCAACATTTTTGCAAATAATCAGAAGTGGAGACCCAGATAAAAAGCATTGGTGACCAGACCTGCATGATTTACAGGCAATCCTATTCTCTGTTTTCCCCAGCGAAATAAATACATATATCTAACAAAGTAGAAATACATTTGTCCAATACAGCACTAGAAAAACACATGGACTGGGATCAAGCTACATAATTCTGAGCAGTTTTAGAAACATGTAAAACAATCAAAATAGATCAGACACCACAGGCTCAATGGTGCCACCATGTGGAGTCAAACAAAAAAAGAAAAAGCACTATGCAACACTGTAACAAATTTTATTTCTAATGGGTTCTTGGCAGCCCCCAGACGCTGGGGGGCATATATATTTTATTTTTTTATGGTGGGCCTTTTGGCTAATAGCCAATGTATTTTATATGGGGCTGGGAGCAATTGCCCAGCTTCCAGCCCCATTTATACTAAGGTGGTGGTCAGGGCTAACCCGGACGCTATATATATTACATTTTCCCATGCCATTTAATAACAGGAATACATACTAGACTGTGTGTAATAAATCCTCCCATGGAACAATTGCCCAGCTTCCAGACCCATTTCTAATAAGGGGGTGGTCAGGGCTAACCTCCATGCTATATAACAGGAATACATAATATACTGTATATAATAAATCCTCCCATGCTGTATCACAGAACTATATAATATACTGTACATATTAAATCCTCCCAAGCTATATAGCAAAACTATATAAAATATACTGTTCATATTAAATCCTCCCACACTATTTAGCAAAACTATATAATATACTGTACATATTAAATCCTCCCATGCTATATAGCAAAACTATATAATGTAATGTACATATTAAATCATTCCATGCAGTATAGCTGGACTATATAATATACTGTACATCCTCCCATGCTATATAGCAAAACTAAACTATATAATATACTGTATATAATAAATACTCCCATGCTATATAGCAAAACTATATAATATCCTGTACATATTAAATCCTCCCATGCTATGTAGCAAAACTATATAATATACTGTACATATTAAATCCTCCTGTGCTATATAGCAAAACTATATAATATACTGTACATATTAAATCCTCCCATGCAGTATAGCTGGACTATAAAATATACTGTACCATATTAAATCCTCCCATGCAGTATAGCTGGACTATAAAATATACTGTACCATATTAAATCCTCCCATGCAGTATAGCTGGACTATAAAATATACTGTACATATTAAATCCTCCCATGCAGTATAGCTGGACTATATAATATACTGTACATATTAAATCCTCCCATGCAGTATAGCTGGACTATATAATATACTGTACATATTAAATCCTCCCATGCTATATTGCAAAACTATATAATATACTGTACATATTAAATCCTCCCATGCAGTATAGCTGGACAATATAATATATACTGTACATATTAAATCCTCCCATGCAGTATAGCTGGACTATATAATATACTGCACATATTAAATCCTCCCATGCAGTATAGCTGGACTATATAATATACTGTACATATTAAATCCTCCCATGCAGTATAGCTGGACTATATAATATACTGTACATATTAAATCCTCCCATGCAGTATAGCAGGACTATATAATATACTGTACATATTAAATCCTCCCATGCAGTATAGCTGGACTATATACTATAATGTACATATTAAATCCTCCCATGCAGTATAACTGGACTATATACTATACTGTACATATTAAATCCTCCCATGCAGTATAACTGGACTATATACTATACTGTACATTTTAAATCCTCCCATGCAATTTAGCAAAACTATATAATATACTGCATATCCAAGAAATAAAAAAAAAAATATATATATATATATATATACTGTATATATTAAATTTGCCCATGCTATATGATAACAGAACTATAATATAAAGTATATAATGAATCCCCTTATTGCTTTATGACAGGGCTATATAATATACTGTATATAATGAATCCCCTTTTTGCTTTATGACAGGGCTATATAATATACTGTATATAATGAATCCTGCCATGCTATATAACAGGATTACATACTATACTGTATATAATAAATCGCCTATTGTTACATAAGGACATATATGTATACTGTATATAATGAATTCCCGAACTACCGGTTTATCGTACAAATACTGGCAGGAATAAGAACTGGAATATTGAATATACTATACACTATGTACAATGTAAAAGCGTAATACGTGTCGGGGGGGGGGGCTTTCATCACCTTTACAATTAAACCCGGACGGATTGTGATAATCCAGAGCCTGAAGTTTCCTGTGGAACATGCTGTCACCGAACTGGGAACCGGATCCAGGGCCAACACCGCGCAGCCGCGGTACTCCTCTATCCACTGGCCGGGCGGCGCAACCAATGGCAAGCCGAGAGCGGACAACTGCCAGCCTATCACAAACAAGGTGTCTGCACCGAGCAGCCAATCACAGATCGAGACCTCCACGACTGGCGTCAAAACAAAGAAGGCGTCTAAACCAAGAAGCCAATCATCGTCCGAGGCACTGACACTAGCTACGGTCCAATCACAGGTCTAGATCTTACGTTGAACTCGAGCTGTGGGCACACAGACAGAATAAATCGTATTTGTTTGGGGTAAATTTAAATATTATGCGCTAATAGAAGAAAATTCATGAAAAACCATAGGAAGAAGGGACATTTACCTTTCTAAGTATTCTGATTGTGAGTTTGAACGCTTAAAAGCATCTTAGTCAATGGCAGGGCACTGCCCTAAACAAATATGGCGTACCGGCCTGTGATTTGCAAGCGCCATGTTTGGTTTGGTCGCCAGCCATGGAACTCAACAAACAGTATTATATGGAGAGGTAGTAGCACCTGTGCCAACATTGCTTGTAAGGGCAAAGTTCTGCTACTGCAACTGCAGCAGCCACCATGATGGAAACCAATGTAATGTTTCTGCCATGCAGTTGCCATTTTGTTTTACCATATAAATAGAATAGTTACATGCTGCCCTTAAAGGGACAGTCTAGGCCCCGAACTCACTTTGGTGCAAGATGAAGCTCACTGCTTGTATAATGCACAGGCTTTTATCCCTGTGTGATTTGATGCAGGCATTTTGTATAAATCACATTTTTAATATTTGACTCAAGCCCTCCCCAGTGATTACTCTGCATGATTACTGCAGGTGCGGCAGCACTGATTCTATAGACACTGAGGATATAAAGTTTTGTTTCATATAGTCACTTCCTGTCCTCCTCAAATTGAGTCTATTGAGTGGCCTTGCTCTTGTACACAGTAGGGACTCTTTACAGTGTAACACATTGTCTGATGACATTACTTGAGAGACAGGATATTCCATTCATTTGAATGGCATTATTCTTATTGGTTCCTGAAGCAAAAAAAAAAAAAAAAGGAAATTACTTTTACTCATGTAGTATGGGCAGCCCTTGTTTCTTGCAAACTGCTGTAATTTCACAATTTTATCTAGCTGTATTTTATATTTTAAGCAATGCAAAATGTAAGACGCATTTTAAAGTACTTTGAAAACACATTAATATGCATTAATATTTGGAAGATGCATTTTGGGCACTAGACAGTGCCTTTAATATCCCCCTCGATAGGTAGCAGAGGAATTATTAAACACAACTTTATACACACCAGATTGGCAATACCTCCCCAAATGTCCAAAGAAGGCATACTGATTTTGTGGGCATGGCTGAAGAGGTGGCTATGGGTGGGAATAGTCCCAGAAACTTTGTGACCAATTGGTATGTATATAATTTGATAAATTAAGTCATTTGGAACAAGAATTACATATTTTATTGACACAAATCAATATAAAATGGCATTTACTGCAGTTTAAACACAATTTATTGCTGTGGAGCTCTGTGAGACGCCAATACAAACCCAAAACGCTGAGATCCCAGAAAAGAGGGACAATAGGGGGAGGAAAGAAGGGCAGGGAGGTTGGGTACAATACAGGGACACTTGGGAGGTATGCAGATTGCTTTTCCCACAGCAATCTCACATTTCCTGAGCTGTGCTAAAAGGCTTGTCTTGCAGTATGTCGATGGGACTTTCTGTGGGAAAAGCAAGTCTTTTGGCTTGTTTGATTTAATAATGCCTCTGCTACTCACTGAATTTAAGATGGGTTTTTTTTTACCCATCACTTTTCCCCTCACCATAACTTGTGTGTTGATTTTCTTTTGGACACACATGCATACCTCCCAACTGTCCAGCTGTACACAGGATAGTCCTGATTCAGTGTTGGACCGAGCTCTACCATTGTCCCACTTTTCCGATCAGAGGGAGTGTAACCTCTTTGCATACGAAAGGGAACCCTTGAGCAGAGCTGGTGACCCTCTGGAAACCTTAGTAGAGCTATTCACCCTAAAATCACCTTGACCCAAATATTGGACCTCTAGGAACAAGTGACCCTGAGACTTGATATCTAGGGTAACCCCAACATCAGTTTGAGCAGTGACCTTGCTTTGTGACTTTATGTGGTTTCTACCCTTCCTAAACGCTTCCACTTTCCAATCATACCACTTACAGTGACCGTGGAAGATCTAGCAGGGAAAGGTGCAAAGGTGGCAGCATCCTATCACAGTACCATGCCTGAACGGAACTCTTCAGAACGAACCATTTATTTTCACACATGTTTTTAAATGCCAACTGCATGGCAAGGTGCCGGATTTTACACACCTGCGGCAATGGGTCTGATTGAAACACCTGAATTCAATAATGAAGTGGCACGTCCCAATACTTGTGTCCATACAGCGTAGGTTTTGGACGATTGTAGTCAGTGTGCACGTGGCAGTGCTGCAGCTGCACCAGCAGGGAGCGCCATGTTGAAGGACATATAGTAATTTGTGCGATTTTTTTTCTTGCACCAGCTGCTTAGCACATATATATATATATATCAACCCACTTTGGATTGATTTGTCATTCTTGTTATTGCAGCATCTGGGTTTTTTGTTTTTTTACATATGTTTGTAATCACAAAGTAAGCTCAGAATAATCTGGAATGCTCAAATGAGCATCGGCTACATTTTCCCTGTCAAACTGATCTCCCGTGGGATCCGTTGCATGACCCTGCAGCAGTATACAAGCACAGCTCGGCCTGAGAGGCCATGATGGGCTGTTAAATGGATGTCAAAGCATCTTTTGCCCCTGCTGTCTGGCACTAGATGTTCCTTTTTAGATCATGAGGTCATGGCTGGACCACTCTTTAGGTCTTATAACCTTACTATCCATGAGAGGACTGGCAGGGGGTACCATAGTTCTTCACTCTAACATGGTTAAATGGGCTGGGGCTACACCAATTTTTACTGGATGCCCCGGAGAGTAGCAATTTTTCCCTTTCTATACAATTGTCTTGTCCCTCTATCAATCCCTATCCTTTATCTGTCAACATATCTTCGTCCATCTCTGATGATAACCGGTGGGCTGTTGGAAGTTGCACCACTAAATTGGTTTTGCCCCTCCAGACCAAAAGATGCCTGCTCTCTTCTGAATGCACACACTCAAGTGCCATATCTCCGCAAGGTGTATTGCATGAAAAGTGTATGTAGTATAGAGTGATTTAACAGAAGTGCTGAAGTCAGATGCTCTGCATCCCAATGCTTGGTTCCAAATTTCGCTATTGGACGCCAACCTTCTCCTTACTCAGTGGTCGGGTCTTAGGTCTTATCTCTTTTGGTCTTCACTATGTAACCTGGCCCTTGCATGAATTCTTTTCCCCGACATCAGACTTCCACCTGACTTTAAAGGGACTATGTCAACCTAACCACTACTTATACTCCGAACTAAACTACGCATAGTTTTAGCAGAAACTGCCTGCAAGTGCATTAAATAAGAGAAACTGTCTGTGTGGTTGTGGCGTCTACTGTTTATGGCATCTACTGTGGCCTAGAACAAACTTTCACTTTTAAAACCTTTACACGACTCTGGCTCTACCTATAGTACAGGGCTTGACAAATCTAATTAGATTTTAGGAGCCAGCAAAAAAATTTAGGAGCCAGACAATCACGCAAGCATACACGCAATTCATAAACACACACGCCTACTTCACATATATACACACACACACACACACACCTACTTTACATATACACATATATCCAAACACCTCACACACACCTACTTTACATATATACATATATCCAAACACCTCACACACACCTACTTTACATATACACATATATCCAAACACCTCACACACACCTACTTTACATATACACATATATCCAAACACCTCACACACCCCTACTTTACATATACCCATATATACAAACCCCTCACACACACCTACTTTACATATACACATATATACAAACACCTCACACACACCTACTTTACATGTACACATATATACAAACCCCTCACACACACCTACTTTACATATACACATATATCCAAACACCTCACACACCCCTACTTTACATATACCCATATATACAAACCCCTCACACACACCTACTTTACATATACACATATATACAAACACCTCACACACACCTACTTTACATGTACACATATATACAAACCCCTCACACACACCTACTTTACATATACACATATATACAAACACCTCACACACACCTACTTTACATGTACACATATATACAAACCCCTCACACACACCTACTTTACATATACACATATATCCAAACACCTCACACACCCCTACTTTACATATACCCATATATACAAACCCCTCACACACACCTACTTTACATATACACATATATACAAACACCTCACACACACCTACTTTACATGTACACATATATACAAACCCCTCACACACACCTACTTTACATATACACATATATACAAACACCTCACACACACCTACTTTACATATACCCATATATACAAACCCCTCACACACACCTACTTTACATATCCACATATATCCAAACACCTCACACACACCTACTTTACATATCCACATATATCCAAACACCTCACACACACCTACTTTACATATACACATATATCCAAACACCTCACACACACCTACTTTACATATACACATATATCCAAACACCTCACACACACACCTACTTTACATATACCCATATATACAAACACCTCACACACACCTACTTTACATATACCCATATATACAAACACCTCACACACACCTACTTTACATATACACATATATCCAAACACCTCACACACACCTACTTTACATATACACATATATCCAAACACCTCACACACACCTACTTTACATATACCCATATATACAAACACCTCACACACACCTACTTTACATATACCCATATATACAAACACCTCACACACACCTACTTTACATATACCCATATATACAAACCCCTCACACACACCTACTTTACATATCCACATATATCCAAACACCTTACACACACCTACTTTACATATCCACATATATCCAAACACCTCACACACACACCTACTTTACATATACCCATATATACAAACCCCTCACACACACCTACTTTACATATCCACATATATCCAAACACCTTACACACACCTACTTTACATATACACATATATACAAACACCTCACACACACACACCTACTTTACATTATACACATATATACAAACACCTCACACACACCTACTTTACATTATACACATATATACAAACACCTCACACACACCTACTTTACATATCCACATATATCCAAACACCTCACACACACCTACTTTACATATCCACATATATCCAAACACCTCACACACACCTACTTTACATTATACACATATATACAAACACACACCCACCTCACACAGTCTTTTCTTGGTGTGTCCCCCCTCCCTGCTGCTTTACCTCACTGCAGGGGAGGGGAACATTTGTGTTGCAGCCGATCGGCCTGCTGAGTGCCCGGATGTCACGTGACGACACCCGGCACTCAGACACGCGTTGCGCGAGGGGGCGGAGCTTGCAGTCTGTGCTGTCCGCACAGACTTTACCCCCTCGCGCTACGAAAAAAGAAAAAAAAACAGGGAGGGTAACTTCACCCAGGCGCCAGGTCTCATTTCCTGGTCGCCATGGCGACCTGGCGCCTGGGGTTTGTCGAGCCCTGCTATAGTAGGTAATTATGGTAAGGTTTGAACATGGCCTGTTTAAAAAAAAAATTGCAGATCTTAAGTAGGTTTTTTTTCTTATAGTTTTTTTTTTCTATTTAACTATTTATGTTGTTTCTATGTGCACTGCCTCCGACGGTATAACAGATACATTGGGCAATGTGAAGAATCAGCTGTAGAAATCAGACTTTCATTAAACAAATCATAGGATAACATAGTAAGGCCAAATTAGCAGTTTGAAATAGAGCAGAATGGGCAGAACTTAGCTACTTAGTAGCTTAATGTAAACACTAGTAGTATATGGCAATGATTTTTATCTACACAGTGCACGTAAATGCCCTCCACCGCCATTCCCCTCCTGCCCCAGATTTGCACCCAGGACTTACCCCAGCACTCACAGGACTTACCTCAGCACCCAGCTTTACTCCGGACTTGCTCCAGCAATCTTATTTGAAAAAACTGAATCCCCTGCCAGTGGCTTGAGTATTCATATTTTGTCCGCCCGCCTCCTTCAGTGCTGACCCTGGTGCTTAGCTATTATAGACAATATGGTTGAAACAAGGAAATAACTAATCTGTTTATAGCTGTCACAAAGCTGCACACAGACAGTTGTACATATATCAGGCATGGGCATCCTTTATGGAGTTCAGTTTCCACTGAAAGCTGCAACAGGGATAGATAGGAACCTGCGAACTACAACTACCAGCCATCCAAAGGTAATGAAGTGTTGAACCTTGCAACTAGGGTATCAGACACCGCCTATGCTAGAAGGACCAGATTGCCCATAATGATTTAAAAGGGACTGCGTCACCTATAGTTGTGTTCTATACTGTGACTAGAGATTACAACATGATAACAAATGCAGAACTGCTGCGTCTCATATAAATGACATCACCGTCTGGCTTGATATACAAATTATACATTTCCTGTTGAAAGTTATTTTGCACAATAATCTGCAAGATGAGGTGAGGACACAAAACACATTTCTCTCTTATTTTTGGAGTTTGCCTGTACTTCTGCTAACACACTGTATTGATCATTTTAGATTTTAATAAGCAAACTCACATTTTCAGTATAGACAAGGTTTAAAGCCATGGTGTTTCTGTAAAGTGTTTTAACAACTTTTATTTTATTTTCCAGAAGATTATATAAACACAGTGTGCAAGCACGCCTCTCAATAAAATGGTTACTCTGTTATCCTAAACATTGCCGATACTGCAAATGCAGAAAATAAACAGATGCTAAAATAATAATAAAATATCCATACATTGTGTAATTTGCATCCAAATCCGCCAAGAGAAATATAGGTTTTAAACTGTGTCTGCGGAGTCTCCGTTTATGACATCACCTGTGACACGGTGACATTTGCATATCAAGCCACAGCTGATCGTGAACTGGAGACAGCACAGGCACATTTAAAACATATTTTTATCTTATTGTATGCATTTTTTGTTATTCTCAACATTCACAGTATGAGCACTGTTTAAGGTTCAAAAGCTCCAAAGCTGGGCTCTGTAGACATGTAAAAGTAATATCAGGAAGTATCACTTTACTAAGAGGGTAGTGGATACATGGAATAGTCTTCCAGTAGAAGTGGTAGAGGTTAATACAGTGAAGGAGTATAAGCATGCGTGGGATAGGTATAAGGCTATCCTAGATATAAGATAAGGTCAGGGACTAATGAACGTATTACATTACTGAGAGGGTAGTGGGTGCATGGAATAGCCTTCCAGTAGAAGTGGTAGAAGTTAATACAGTGAAGGAGTTTAAGCATGCATGGGATAGGTATAAGGCTATCCTCAATATAAGATAAGGCCAGGGACTAATGAAAGTATTACTTTACTGAGAGGGTAGTGGATGCATGGAATAGTCTTACAGTAGAAGTGGTAGAGGTTAATACAGTGAAGGAGTTTAAGCATGCGTGGGATAGGTATAAGGCTATCCTAGATATAAGATAAGGCCAGGGACTAATGAAAGTATTACATTACTGAGAGGGTAGTGGATGCATGGAATAGCCTTCCAGTTGAAGTGGTAGAGGTTAATACAGTGAAGGAGTTTAAGCATGCGTGGGATAGGTATAAGGCTATCCTAGATATAAGATAAGGCCAGGGACTAATGAAAGTATTACATTACTGAGAGGGTAGCGGATGTATGGAATAGTCTTCCAGCAGAAGTGGTAGAGGTAAATACAGTGAAGGAGTTTAAGCATGCGTGGGATAGGTATAAGGCTATCCTAGATATAAGATAAGGCCAGGGACTAATGAAAGTATTACTTTACTGAGAGGGTAGTGGGTGCATGGAATAGTCTTCCAGTAGAAGTGGTAGAGGTTAATACAGTGAAGGAGTTTAAGCATGCGTGGGATAGGTATAAGGCTATCCTAGATATAAGATAAGGCCAGGGACTAATGAAAGTATTACTTTACTGAGAGGGTAGTGGATGTATGGAATAGTCTTCCAGCAGAAGTGGTAGAGGTTAATACAGTGAAGGAGTTTAAGCATGCATGGGATAGGTATAAGGCTATCCTAGATATAAGATAAGGCCAGGGACGAATGAAAGTATTACTTTACTGAGAGGGTAGTGGATGTATGGAATAGTCTTCCAGTAGAAGTGGTAGAGGTTAATACAGTGAAGGAGTTTAAGCATGCATGGGATAGGTATAAGGCTATCCTAGATATAAGATAAGGCCAGGGACTAATGAAAGTATTACTTTACTGAGAGGGTAGTGGATGCATGGAATAGTCTTCCAGTAGAAGTGGTAGAGGTTAATACAGTGAAGGAGTTTAAGCATGCATGCAGGCACAAGGCTGTCCTAGATATAAGATAGGGAACTGGGGGCTAATAAAAGTATTTAGAAAATTGGGCAGACTAGATGGACCCAATGGTTCTTATCTGCCGACACATTCTATGATACTATGTAAAGTTGGCCTGCATCTAAGCTCCATTCAGATCTACACACTGAAGAGATAAAAAGCGGGAGGACTTATGGTCACGATAAACATTTTGATTTTTTTTTTATTGTACAAGATTTGAAAGCAACATAGGAAAAGTGCAAAGTCATTTCTGGAATAATAACAGGTAGGTGTCAAATCAGTCAGTATCCAGAACCAGGCAGATGTGTCTCGAACAATTGACATGGGGGGGGGGGGGGGGGGGGGGGGATCCTTTTTTTGTGAGATTTTTTGTAAGGTGAGAAAGTAAGAGATGCACACACATGTAAATCCGAGCAATAATATATGCAATGGTGCTATGGCATCTTTCAGACACCAGGATAAATGATCTAATGCAAAAGACAATCGGTACATGCACAACAAGAATTCAAAATTCTAATTCTTACATGGGATTGACCAACAACCACAGGAGCCAGGCCTCACACTCCCTACTGCTGGCTCCTAGCTGTTGGATTGTTTTACCTAGACCTGAATGAAAAGTACCATTTAGGAGTATCTAGTTCTCCTAAAATAAACTAGGCTGGCTCCTCAATTATTCTGCTTGGCTCCCAAAGTCTACATATAGTTCTGGTGGTCACAAAAACAGATCTTCTAGCAATGAACTGGAAAGAGGATACAATACTGGTTATTGAATAGTTGTAGTTTTTTTTTTATGTGAAATAAATAAAATGTAAATTTGATTCCTAAACACCAAGGCATAAATGGATGAAAATAGATAATTATCTTTGGTAGTCTAATAATGTAAGCATTTTGTTTAGGACACTGATGTGAGTTTATTTTTTTTTATAGTCTCAAATAAGTTATCATAATTCTTTACGAACAGATATTGGTTATGAAAACATATTAGTATTTGATATGTTAAATAACAATTAATGATGCATATGTTTTGAGAGAAGCTATGGTAGTTGATTTATTGGATCATATTTAGACCAACAATGATATATCAACATACTTAAATATGTATTGTTTTTCTTCCTTTGTTCTGTATATCTTGCTATAGAAAACACAATTCTTATCCCTAAATAGGTCATTAAACGTTTGTTAAAACTTCAAGTGTTTTGCTATGTATAATGCACTATGACTATGAGATCTGCGCTCTGCAAGCTGCCCAGCATATATAAGAACATACCCTGCTGCTAATTTCCCTTCTACTCCAGAGAGTTGGGTCAAATCTTATAGCTTGTGAACATCAGTTCACACCTTAGAAAGGTGAGTTCACTTTACAGTATCATGTGAAGTTTTCATCAGTGGGCACAGTATTTAAAAAAGGACTTGACAATAGAATTGAGCATATATATATATATATATATATATATATATATATATATATATATATATATATATATATGTGTGTGTGTGTAAATTAGAATATGTTCATGTACAGCCATGAATTATTGGCCCATTATCTGTCCATAGGGTTGCCACCTGGCCGGTATTTTACAGGCAGGCCGGTAAAAAAAATTGGCATCAGGCCAATGTTAAGTCTATGGAGACAGTACCAAGGCCGGTATTTTATTGAAGAAAAGGTGGCAACCCTATCTGTCCAGGGGTGGGCTGGGTAGTGCACTTTCTGCACCAAGTCCCCCTTTTCACATGTCATTTTTAATGAGGACATAGTCAGATAAAGCAGATCTTAAGGTTAATTATTCCGAGTGAATCATAGTCCAACATTGGTATCATATTTGTGCAATATAGGGCTGTGTGGGCTGCTAAAGGTCATAGGTAAACTAGTCACAGGACAGGATGTTTAAATCTAATAAAAATACTATAAATTCTCATTAAATGCAAACGGAAAAAAACCAAAACAGTTATACAGCAGTGATCAATTGTGTATAATTTTATTAATGCCATTAATACTGGGAATTGGCGAGGATTGTGAACCAATCAGAGTATCATCTCACATATAGACAGAATCGTACGAGGGACCAAGTTTCCCCAGACACATTTCAGCTTTTGGGGGGGCTCCAAACAGATTTGATTCTTGTTTTTTTTACAGTGAGGTGGTTTCTTTATTTTTTCGGCAACAGTCTGACATCTATACAAGTGAAATGTTTCTAGGCATATACAAATATTTTTTTTTTTACAGATCGTTTTTTTTTTTCAATAGGGGCAGATTATGGATTCTCAGTCAAGCCAGGGATACCACGAGTCTGGTACAGTGCACCTTTTTAAAAGTTTAGGATATCGTTTTTCTCCCTATAAAGGATCTAATTCTTTAAACCGTTCACTCCTGACATTTTAAGATTACAAAAAAAAAACACCTGTGTTTATTTTGTGCAATCAGTAGATGTACAAACTTAGTCCTTCAGTGTTTAAGAGTTCGCTATTGGGGTATGGGAGCGGCCTGTACATCAAGGTCGAGTTATCTCATGGACTGCAGAGTTCTGGTGTTGGGACTGGCTTTTAGCACTTTAATACATAGCACTGACTGAGTGGCCCCAAACTCCATGGATTCTAGAATTCACACATCTCTAGATACAAAAAAACAACATCTGACAATTGTATGCGATATAAAATATTGTATAGACCTATACATATTTAATAGTGCACACCCCGGCCCCTAAATCCAGGTCAGTATTAAATCTTAAAAAGTGACTCCTACCAAAACAATATTTATAGTGTAGCTCTTATAAATCCATTTATACATTGTGATAGCTGAATTTCTGGTATTGATCAACAGAAAACTGCGCTTTACACCTATGTATCATCTTGTGGCACCATAAACAAAGTAACCACTTCAACAGAGGATAATAATTAGTATATGGTGCCATAAGATTAGATCATAATGAGAAGGCCGCTAATTAAAAAAAAAAAAGTTTTTCTTTGGATTACACATTTGCTTGCAGTTGTGTAACTACATTTATGTTCACACTATAAAATGCCATTTAGGTGACAGAGGCCCTTTAAAAGTCAATCTAGGCACAAGAAATAGAGCCCAGGAGGCTACCATATAAGTGTAGTTTGTTACTAGAATCAATATAAAGGATAGATTAGGACCTGTTTGTACAAAAGAGGAATGCTTCTTGGCTCATACAGGTTTTGGGAATACAGAAAGGTTTAAAGGTCTACTCCGTAAAAAGAGAACTGCAGGGAATGGAGATGGGAATTTGAAACTTAACTTTACTTTATGGAGTAGACCCTTTACTTAGCACCTTACATGCCAGACACACCCATAATACAAGACAAGATTGGTCTGTTAGGGCAACATGTTCATTATATGGCACAGTGCTGGATAAGGGTGTCCTCTACAAGCCTTCAATCGGGCACTCTAATGGTTTAAAGGACAACTGTAGGTAAAAAAGAATAAATGGGATCTAACCCAGGAGTGGGGGACCTGTGTCCCCCTCCAGCTGCTGATGAACTACATCTCCCACAATGCTCTTTCAGCTAAGAGGCTGACAGAGGAGTATGGGAAATGTAGTCCTGCAACATCTGGAAGGGACGCAGGTTTCCCACCCCTGATGTACCGCAAGATTCCAAAATGTCAACCTCCCTGTTAGCGCTATACAGAGTATATTAACTCAGTCAGGTACTTTATTTGTATTCTTTCACTGAAGCATTTCTATTAAAAATGTCTACACTTGCAATATTTCAATTAAAATTATGTTTAATTTGTAGATGCAGTTGTCCTTTAAATAGCTTTCTTATATTATTGGCATAAATTCCCCTCTATATTCTATTCCCCATGCGGAAAGCCTCAAAAATAGTCACAAAAATAGATATAAAAAAGGTACAGCACTAGATTTTTTTTTTTTTTCCCCAGAATCAAAAGCTACATTAAAAATGTTAGAAAGTGTGATAACATTTTTTCCTAGAACACACGACTCTGTAATAATGAAAAATGGGGCATTACGTTGGCTAAACTCCTTAATACACGCCGTGAACATTATAATAATCCTAAACACACACCCCCATTGTAAAAATCATCATTGTGCTAACTCTAAAAAAAAAAACAACAATGCACAATATCTAAACAGTAAGTATAAACACCATTGCAAATTCATCCTGCAGCTATAAATGAAAATTTAATTTAAATTAAAGAATATCATTGTTTAACAACAACAAAATAAAAAGTTGATAAATCCCCCAAAAAACCGCACTATTCACATTCTTTAACATCTGGTTTTGAAAAAAACATTACCCCCTCATTTCCCCATTCAAAAAAAACATAACTTCTAACTATTCCCTCTTTAGGGAGCTGGAAAAAAAGATGTCTATTGTTTGAGAATCATCATTTTTCCTTATTCAAGTGCGCAGTTTCTTTAGACAAGCAAATCACTGCAGCCGCCATTGTTGGATCGGGTTACTATTATTATTATTTTTTTTAATAGTGAATCTGTAGACTGCCAGACAGTCCATGATCTTTAAAAAAAAAAAAAAAAAAAAAGAAATCTACACCAGTGTTCGGGGTGAACCTGTCACACTACAGGACGTCTCCTCTTTACAGGATGGCGCAGAAAAATTTCTTCTCTCTAAATGGATTTTCTGATGCAGGTACCGGGGTCAGTAGCGGATCCTCCTTGGCGTGGGCTTCGCAGTAAGCCATCAAATCCGCGGCTGCTTTAGATACCTGGAAGACAACGGAAGGTTTTAACAATTCACCTGATACTCATGTGTACGCGGTGGCAGTGTTCATTTCGTCGACGAAACATTTTCCGCTTAGTTTTCGTCAACTGAATGTTTGCAGTGACTAAACCAAAACAATAAATAAATAAAAACAAGGTTAACCCCTTCCCGCATGTAGGACGTTCCAGGCCTACTTTTTAGTGCCTAGAGGCTAGTAGGACGGCATAGAACGTCCTACATGAAAAAGCTCATTGCGGCCCCCCTGCGCCCTGAGCAGGGACTTGCAGCGGGGTCCCCACTGTCAGGTGAGGCCACTTTGACTTCCAAAGTGTGCGTTGGCTCTATTTTACAGTAAAAACCTGCAGGATGGCATAGACCGTCCTGCAAGTAACAGCTCATCGCGGCTCCCCGTGATGAGATGTGCTGAGGATCCCGCTGCTGGGACTTGCAGCGGGATCCCCAGTGTCAGATGAGGCCACTTTGAGTGGCCTCATCTGACACTGGGGCAGACATCTTGGGCCAGATCAAGGAAAATTGGGGCGCTGGGGCAGACATCTTGGGGCAGATCAAGTAGAATTAAATGACATTTAAAAAAAAAATGTAAGTTTTTTTTTTTACCATTGTGCTTTAAGGGAAAGTAGTGAAATGAATGGATTATGATGAAAAAGTTTAAAAAGAAACTAAATACCATTACCGTTGCTATAATCAGGTTATGGAGTGTTATAAACATGCCAATATATTCCTTATCAATGCTCTGCCTTTCAGAGACATTACCGAGCATTGTTAGAATATAAAACCATTCTATTATTCTCTCAGTGGCTATTCTGCATTAAAACAATTTATAATCCAGGAATATGATGCATGTATTATTCAGGAGTCTCTCTCCTTGGGGCTCCCAGCCAGCACCAGTGGGTGCCACTGGGGGTCTGCGGAAATAGCACATCCTGTATGTGTCACAGTAACTTGCTAAATAAAACATGCTGTTATTCCACTTGCTCCACTTTAATGTAAAATACATGAACATCTGGGAAAACAACGAGCAACAGCCTGAAGCCCCCTCTGCCCGTCTACAGGTCAGACTTGCACTAACATTATATTAAAGGGACCCCGTCACCAAACATGGTTTACACAGTAAATAGAGAGAAGTAATGGAGGTATACATTGTGTTTAAATAATTGCAAGAAAATATATATATTAAAAAAGAAAAATGGAGAATTGTAACTAATGACCCTACCTTCTTATCTCCAGGAACAACCCCTTTTTTTATTATAGGAGAGGGGCAAATTAATGTGACTTGTGTTGTCGGATTCTAAGCACTGTTACGGCCCAGAGGGTAGTCAGAGTCAATATGTTCAATTGTTTTGTTTTTTAATTCTGTGTTTTACATATCAAGGGGTTATTTTCCACGCTGTCACTTTAATATTATTAAACAGAATTCACGCTTTAGCAGATTACCGTGGTAACTATTTAAACATTTGCCGTCACTTCTACTCTTTTACACACACACAAACATATATACATATATATATATTAAAATCACTATATCTTTCTTGAATTGTCTTGATAAAGTGTGGACTGAAACGTGTGGATTATTGTCTATCGTTGGTGGATTTGCACCCTGGTGTGATTACTTATCCAGTTCTACTTGGGGGTTGAGTGCAAGAACATAGAAACTATATAATATACATACCTATACGTATAAACACATATAAATACATCCATACATACAGTGATTAGGAAAAGGGTTGAACTTGATGGACGCAAGTCTTTTTTTCTTTTTAACCTTAACTACTATGTAACATACACATACATATTATATATGATATATAAATTCCCTAAAACATTTGTTGGCAGAAGGTATATCTAGCCACATTCCCCCCAGTAAAAGGTTTTTACTGTAAGCACACAGCCTAGTGGTTTTTCCCACTGCCCAATATTTCCGAGTCGAATAGAGCAGTGAAAGAAGCTGGCATGAGTAATGATGTCATGATACTCCGCGTGCGTGTAGTTCATGCATGTGCCGTGAGTGTTCCCAATGCCTTCCCTTATATGTGATGGAGACGCCTGACCCTACACACTGGGTATCATCTAACTGGCACTTGTGACGCAATGTGGGAAGATAATCCCGTCTGATTTATTGTCAGTCTGGAGTGGCCCTTTAAGACGTTCCCGGCTGGAAGCATCGTGTCACCAGCGGATGGGCACTCCAGGGAAGAAAGCGTTAAACTCGTTTGGATCACCACCGCACATTAACCTGACACATAATGATATTAATGGCTCTCCCCATGCTACCAGCGGGGGGGGGGAGCTCAGCTACACAAAGAACCTAACTGGGCTAATGCCAAAATGTGCACAACTTCAAAATTACCCAAATAAACCGGTCTCATCCCATCCTTCAGCGTTTGATGTAGGGAACTCCATTATTTATAACTCCCGAGGGTGGAATGACATGGCATCTCATTTGATGGACAAAAGGTCAGCTGGATTTCTTTGTAAAATTTGGTTGTCACTTTGTCTAATTTCCTGTGACATTAGCTTCATTATAAGCTCTGCTGCTACAATATGAAGAGAAAAAGAAGAAACACCAGCAGCAAGGCCGGTTGGGTACGAGAGACAGCTTCCGTTTTTCACCCTACTGAACTTCCATCCCTGGTGGCCTTCGGAAGGGAGTACTGGGGTGTCTCGGTGGCCATCGCTACAGTCTGTACTGCAGTGACAGTCACAAACCAGACCTGGGGCAGAACAATAGGGGATGCAGCAGATACAACGCACCTAGGCCTATCCCTTGGAGAGGGTTCAAGACACTTTGTCCAGTATCACAGCCGCAATGAGTCACGCTGGCCTAGTAGCGGGTGGTTAGAAATTGATTTTTTGCCAGGGCCCTTAAAGAGCTTGCATGACCGCAGCAATGTTGACAAATGGAAAAGTAGTGACAATAATAACAGATGTAGGAGGTGCGGATACAAAAATAAAAAACAAAAAATGTGTGCCAGCGGAAGATCATCCGGGATTTCCAATAATGCTATCAAAGTAGATGTCCAGGAAAAACGTAATTTTATTCAAAGTCCAAAAAATATAAAACCATAAACAGAAGGGTGAAAAAAAGCAACAAAGGAATAACTCACGCTTGACGCGTTTCGCACCTGCTGGTGCTTTGTCAAAAGCAGAATGAGACATGGTTGCATAGTACAGTGTATAAATAAACAAACAAATTAAGATAAAATCAAAATCACCTGTGGTATGGGAGGAGAAAGCAGCGGGAGCGCTGATGTAGTGACGGGGTAATGCCCCTCTAACAGCTGAAAATGACGCTGATCCAATAGAGGTTGAGATGGAGGGCCAAGCCTACGTATGTGGCCATGCCCTGGAGGGCGGAACCTATGTACCTATAACAGCTGAGACTAACGCTGATCCAATAAGGATAGAGATAGACGGCCAAACCTCCGTATGTGGCCACGCCCTAAAGGGCGGAACCCATGAGGCGCGCCCACTTGAAAGTTAGAGTTAAAGTTAAAACGTATATACAGAGATGAGTCAAGTGAATCTAAAGGCTACGCCCACGGGGCGTAAACCTAGTTAGAACGCATCCCCACAGCAGCTGAGACCAACTCAACATAACAGCAAGGGTGTAAGGACAAACCTGTATGGGTAACTCCGTCCCCTAAAGAGGCGGAGCCCAAGAGGTGGGCCTACCTGAAGGGGGGTGGGGTGGAGACAAACCTTACAAATACAAGACCAAGGGAGAGAAAACGGCACATCAGAGGAAAGTGGTTTAAAGTTGTTAAGACAGGCACTGTCAAGGGTCCCGACCCAACCATGTGCTCTCAGAAGGTGAATGCTAAACCATTTGGAAAGGGGATCCAGGACTGTTCTTCACCACGCTTTCGGAGCGGCACATTCACTGCGGAAGTTACAGCGCTAACTGGTGCCGACAGCTGAACTGCATCGATGCATAACCCGAACCCCTAACCAAAATAATAACCCTAGTACTAAATCTTAAAGTAACCACTAATACTAACCATAAAACTAACCCCTAACCATAATCCCAAACCCAAAATTAACCCAATTTCTAACCCTAAAAGTAACCCCTAAAGGTAAGCCCTACTATGCTGTATGCCTCCTCTTAGAGATGTACACTGCAAGGAATAACTTCTTACCTTTATTCTGTCGATGTTGGCTTCCATTTTCAGCTGCTCTACAAGCTTCCTGGCTTGCGCTATGCTGGCAGTGTTATTGCTGGCCATGAGGGTACAGGCAGGACGTCCAAGGGAGGCTGCAAAAATCAGGAGTGATGTTATTTCACTACGGAAATAATTCATTAACATATGCTACATGCTATTTAAAAAGACATGGTTGTAATTAGGAGATTCTGAGGGCAAAGCGTCAGGTCAATTCTAGATGTAACTAGCATTAAAAAGGGCCTGCCTTTGGGTCGGGGACAGAGCATTGAGTTCATCGCATCAGTTAGTTTGATGAACTGTCAGTGCCAAATACTAACTCCCCTTACCCTAAAAGTACTTCCTAACCCCTAAACCTAATACTAACCATAAAACTAACCCCTAAACCTAAAGCCCTAATACTAACCCCCCTTATGCTAAAAGTACCCCCTAACCCGAATACTAACCCCTAAACCTAATGCCTTAATACTAACCCTAAAACTAACCCCTAAACCTAAAGCCCTAATACTAACCCCCCTTACCCTAAAAGTACCCCCTAACCCCCTAATACTAACCCGAATACTCACCCCTAAACCTAATACCCGAATACTAACCCTAAAACTAACTCTAAAACGAGCCCTAAAACTCACCTGCACCCCTAATATTAATCTTGTTCGACAGAGCTATCAGTGATGAATTAAGAGGATGCCAATCAAGCGGGGATGCCAGGGAAAGATGTTGATGGACAGGACTAAGAGGATGCCAACGAAGCTAGGGTATGGCAGTGAAGCTGGGATGCCAGTGAACTCCTTGGGTCTGGACACTCTACGATTCATTTATGGTACATGCCATTGTATTTTTTTTAAATCATTTTAGAATTTGAAGATTAAATATTTATCTTATTTCAATGAGCCAGGGTGGATTTTCACCTGTAATAATAATAGTGTAATAATACCTCTTGCTGCCCACTGCACTTTTAGATACAGAGTTACACTATGTGTGTGTTTGTTATTTTTTTCACATGTATCTGCATGAGAGAGACCTGCAGTTTGGATGCTTATTTACTACCATTTACCCTGAAGATTCAAAAATGTGTATCTGATAAGCCTGATTTATTCTGCAATACCATGTGTTACAGAGTTATGTGCCCCCAGTTAGTTGTAAGTCACATATCAAGCCTGAAGTTGATGTCATAAACAGAATACATTATAAATACATTTTAAAGTGACCCTTTCAACTTAAAACATTGCTTATACTGTGAATGTAGAGAAAATAGTATCTATACATCCTGTTAGCTGAATTGCCTGCAAGTGCATCAATGTTAAAAATAGGGTTCTCTGGCGTCTCCTGCTTATGACATCATCAGTGGCTGCACACCAATCAGAAATAATATTATGACCACTGACAGGTGACGTGAATAACACTGAAATGCCATAATCATGGCACCTGTCAGTGGGATATATATACACGTTTTATCTTGTTGATGTGTTAGAAGCAGGAAAAATGGGTCAGAGTAAGGATCTGAGTGACTTTGACGAGGGACAAATTGTGATGTCCAGACGACTGGGCTGTACTGCAGCTCTTGTGGGGTGATCCTGGTCTGCAGTGGGCAGTACCTATCAAAAGTGGTCCAAGGAAGGAAAAGCGGTGAACCGACAACAGGGTCATGGGCGGCCAATGCTCAATGATGCACGTGGGGAGTGAAGGTTGGCCCGTGTTGTCTGATCCAACAGACGGCTACTGTATCTCAAATTGCTGAAAAAGTTATTGCTGATTCTGATAGACAGGTGTCAAAACACACAGTGCATCGCAGTTTGGTCTGCGGCTATGCAGCCCCATATACACAACTGTCAGGGTGCCCATGCTGACCCCTGTCCACTGCCAAACGTGCCTACAATGGGCAGAACTGGACCACGAAGCAATGGAAGAAGGTGGCCTGGTCTGAACCTGGGCTGTTTTGGGGGCAGAAGGCAACCTACATAATATAAGGTGGGTGGTCATAATGTTATGGCTGATATATCAAAGTGAACTCACTTAAAGGTGCAATTTGCATATAAAAATACACAAGGTGATGTCATAAACAGGAGACACCAAACACATTTACAACATATACTGTTTATTATTTTATGCATTTGCTAACACAGTGGATAGATCATTTTCATCCTCTACATTCACAGTATAAACAAATGATGTTTAGGTGACAGAGGGGTCTTTTCACTAAAAGGTGAGGTGAGATACACATTCCATTAGACATGTGCATTCGTTTTCTGACGAATGCATTTTCGGCTGAAAATAGCATTTTCGTCCATTGGTCCGAAAAACGAATAACGAAAATGCTAAACTAACGAAAGGCGAATGAACGAATGGTTAATAAACGAAAATCATTCGTGCTATTGGCATTCTATAAACCGAAAAAGAGTCTCCATTCATACAAATTGACCTATTTCAACTCTGTTTCAGTTTATAGAATACCAATAGCATTACATACATTCCATAAACCGAAAGTCGTTCATTATGTCGGTTTATGGAATGTATGTAATGCTATTGGTATTCTAAAAACCGAAATAGAGTTGAAATAGGTCAATTCGTCCGAATGGGGACTCTATTTCGGTTTATAGAAAGCCAATAGTATAACATGCATTCCATAAACCGAAAGTCGTTCATTATGTCGGTTTATGGAATGTATGTAATGCTATTGGTATTCTAAAAACCGAAATAGAGTTGAAATAGGTCAATTCGTCCGAATGGGGACTCTATTTCGGTTTATAGAAAGCCAATAGCATTACATACATTCCATAAACCGAAAGTCTATAAACCGAAAGAGAGGTTAAAATAGGTCAATTTGTACGAATGAATAAAATGAAATGAAAATAATGAACGAAATTAGTCTGAAACGAATGCAGTAATGAACGAAATTCGTTTTGGACGAAATAAATTACATTTTCGTCCGAATGGACGAAAACGAAACGAAAATTTTAGTTTTGCACGTCTACATTCCATCTCACCAGTTTAACTATACATTGTGCAGGACTGGCCCTGCACAATGTATAGCTAACTTACCCTTCAGGGAATAGTCTCCACATTCCCTGAAGCTTTGCAAATCGTGTTTTGCTAAAAGGATGTCTAGACCTTTTTTTTTTTTAAAAGGCATCTCTTGCATCTGCCTCACTAGGATATTTTAGCTGCCCAAAAGACATGTGCTTTGCCCTTCGTTCAATCTTCGAATACTTAGAAAATAAATAAATATTTACCAAATCAGATGTAATTCCTTTTCTTTAGATGGCTCCTTAATCAATGTCTTGTATTCTTTCCTAGCCAGAAACAAGGCAGAAATGCAAATTGGATTATTCTTTTTTATGGATTGATTATTAATTTATAGAACATTGATTTTCAGTCAGGAGAAAACATCAACTTATAACATAAGCGGGACAAACAATTCACTTTCAGTTTAGCTTTTGTTAAACGGTCGACAAAAAAAATAAGTTGTGTTTAACTGAAAGATTGGGTCAACCGTGAGCATTTTAACTTAAAATTCTTAAATGAAAGAATACAAATAAAGGACCTTATTGAGCCCCCTCCAGGTATCAGTGGCAGACATCTTGGGTCAGATCTTCCTTATTGCATACCCCCTCAACTGTCCCACTTGGTGCAGGAAAGTCCCAATTTGGGGGGGGCGGGGGGGTCTTTGCAAATTTGTGGAATTGCATTTGTCTGGACATTTCAAAAGAATTGCCAAAAATATATAAATCAAGCAGCGCTGGCAACAACTGGATTGCACTTGGACAGGCAAACTGCACTCTGAGCCAGGCAGGTCAGGGTTCATAGGATATGAATTTAGAAGACACTCAACCCCAGTTCAGCCCAGGGCGCCTGCAAATCCCATTAGGAAGCAGAGCTGTCAGTCATTATTGTGCTGACACTAGAGTGTGACAGTGATTGACAGCTTGGCTTCTCAAGATGGAATACTCCAGCAATTCAGGAGTTGTGTGCATGTTTTATACATAAATAATAGAATAATTATAAACAATATACATATATACACACACACACACACACACACACACACACATTCAGGATATACTAGCTATACATGTATTTTCAAAGCAAGGCAGAAAAAGTATAGAAGGCATCCAAAGCCTCCAGTGTAGACCAGCAACACAGCCTTATACGTTTTGTACTTCATCATAGGCACACACACATATTACTTAAATATGTCTATACACATACATAAACACACATGACCTCATCATCAGACGCCCAGTGTATAAAGCAAACATCAATATGAAAAAAGAACAGCATCTGTAACCACAATTCAAGCCAGACATGCTCCTACCAGTACGCAGAAGCACTGGCAAAGTGCGGCCTTCATGGGAGAGAAGCAGTCTCTAAACCACTTCTTTGTAGTAATAAACATGTATTATTTCACGTGGACCAAGCTATGCACAGTTTTCACTGTTGACGGCTGGAGAAGTATCTGGTCTACAGACGAATCAAAACGTGACATATTTTGGCTGCAATCCGAGAGTTCATGCGAGGAGACAGACGCAGAATCTGTAAAATCTACTATTATACAGTGTGTAGGACATATTCAGGGGGTGCTCTGTCTAATCTGGATAGGGTTCCCCCCCCCCCCCAGGAGTTTGTGACTTGCACAAGAGCAACTACACTTTGGGGTGTATTCACTAAAAGGTGAGTTGCGGAGAGTTTGTCCCTGCACAATCTTTAGCCAAACTGGTGCAAGTCACAAACTCCAAAGTTAGGGTTGCCACAAAATAGCCCCTTTTGACAAAAAAGAAAAAAATAACCACTCCATACTATAGAGGCATGCCATGACAATACAAAGCACACATCAAAGCTGTGCCAGGCAGATCATGCATGGCTTTTCCATCTCGAGCCCAGTGAACATCTTTTGTCCAGATTTGGACAGGGAAAAGACGAAACACACGGACATCTCTTAACACGACCCGTGTGGGCAGAACTGCAGGTAAAATTAACCTAGGCCTGTCCCTTTAAGGCGATCCGTGACGACACACTATCCAGTATCACAGTCAGATATTTTGCACCCGCTGCAGTCAGCCATTTTGCACCCGCCGTCGTTGGATTGAACGTACCATTTTTACTCAGCCAGCCAAGTGTCCTCTTTCCACAAGTCTGTATTTGTATTAATGTAGCAATCAAAATCAAATAACATTCTAGTGGAATGGAATAGCCTTCCAGCAGAAGTGGTAGAGGTAAACAGAGTCAAGGATTTTAAACATGCGTGGGATAGACACAAGGCTATCCTAGCTATAAGACCGGGAACGGGGGACTAATAAAAGTACTCAAAAAAATTGTGCAGACTAGATGGACCGAATGGTTCTTATCTGCCAACACATTCTATGTTTCTATGTTTCTAGTCAGAAATAAAAACTACAATACCAGAAAAATATTGGCCAAACTTTTATTTATCACTTTAACTAGATTATGTAATTTTGTTAAACTATAAAGAAATTATATACAACACACTCACACACATATAAATAAAATATAAAATCATTTATTTATAAAACGTTTGTCACATCAATGTTTCAGCCTTCTACACAGAGCCTTCGTCAGGACATACCATGTGACCAACATTCATAAATATATAATTTCTGTATTCTTGGATAAAATCAGACCCACGACTGCTCCTATTTGTATGTGGAGCTCTAATTTTGGTCAGGACAAGCAACAACTATGGATTAAAGTGTGCCTTTCAACCTTTGGATTTATATACAAATAATTTATACACACACAAATATATATATATTACACACATGCACATATCACCCAACCTTTAAATAAAAAGCACCTCAATGTGTAATTGTATCTAGACCACTTGTTTCCAGGAACTGAATAGATTTTATCTTGAAAATAAATGTTAATGACTGTATTTGCTCAACAACATCTGTGCAATGTGTACCCATCGCCTGTAATATGTGCACTGTTCAAACAGACTGCGGATTATCAACAGTATTTGGCTGACCCAATGGCACGCTCTTAACACTGGACCAATTAGAACGCAATTAGGAATCCTGTTTGTATGATCATTTCATATGATATTAATGTGTTATATCTGTACACTACTACACCACTCTGAGACTGCTTAACACGGAAATAAACAAATCAACAAAAAGGGGAGTATCAAGAATTGTTTTTAAAAAAAAAATCCAAAAATACTATAATGCTGCTAAAAATTCCTCAAATTAAATATTGTATAAAAAAAATATATATATATCTGAATTAACGGAATCAAATAAAATTTCTGTCAAATTTCTGGAAAGTATGGATACAATTTTACATGCTACATATATTTATATAAATAAAGTGGATAGAAAGGGGAGAATGGATATTATAATTTAAAAAAAAAAAAACTACTTTACCAGTTCTTAACTAATAAATATTTGTAGCTATGGTTTTATTTGTATATAAATTCAAAATGTATAAGTATTTTCAATGAATTTCAATGCATTATTAAAAATGACAGAATATTTTTTGTTCCTGATATATTTCAGCCATATGTATATCAAAAAACTATATTTTCTAATATCTTAACTATTACTGCATTTTTAAATTGATTTTCTAAAATATGATATTGTATTTTATATTATTGTACATAATAGCATTGAACAAAAATAACTTTAAAAGGGGTTGTATCACCTGAACATAGTTTTTACTGTGCATGTACTTTAAAAAACAATTATTAAAAATGATCTATACATTGTATTAGCAAAGCATATGTCTAAATTAGGAGAAAAATGTGTTTTCAATGTGTTTGTGGAGTCTCCTGTTGATGACATCACCTGTGGCAGGGTATGCAAATGACACATTTCCCCATTGAAAAGCAGTTCACTTTAATGAGAGTTAATGGTTTGCACGGTTCCAAACAGTATGTTGTTGGATGTATTTGTTTGTCTGTTTTGTCAGAGACATTGAGTGAGCTTGCCCAATGCTGGTTTGTCATTCTTCTCCTCATCTTAGCAGAGACTATGAAGGTTGGATGGCTCGGAGAGGGAGCTTTTATACAGACAGGTTCGCTCCAGAACACTGCCTCATTATCCAATTAATTGTATCTAACACTTTCCTGTGGGATTATTCATGCTTTACTGCTTCTTCAAGACAACTTGAAGACTCTCTCCAGGGGATTTACTCATTAGGTTTGAATTTTTCGATGCAGCTGGAAGTGCTTGCTTTAAATCTAGTTGTTTTCATGTAATGATTATATATTTATACAAGTTTCCATTTGTTTTTTTGTTTTTTTTTAAATATACAGAACAATACAGTCAACCATTTCAATTCTGAACTTGGATTATTATTATTATTTTTTTAACCGCTTTGTTCACTTTTGATTTTCCCCTCTAATAGCCTATGTCTGCCTTTCGATCTCTCTCTGTACCATTCAGCAAATTTGGCATGCCTGTGTGTGCTTATCTCTGATGCTATCAGGTGGGCTGATGAAGTGGCAGCAAGGCCAACCAAAATGTTTTTTTACCCCCTTCCCGGGTCAAGTAACCAGCCCTCCCCTGATCACATCCTACAGCTACACACTGGCAAGTTTAATTGGTGGGAAAAGCCATTCACAGTACTGATAATATAGGCTAGAAATGGCAAGTAGTAGATTCACATAGCGGTATTAACACTTTTGAGTGCAGTGTGTGTATCACAGAGACCCAGACCGATACATCTCACAGCACTATGCAGTGTGTGTATCGCAGAGACCCAGACCGATACATCTCACAGCACTATGCAGTGTGTGTACCGCAAAGACCCAGACCGATACATCTCACAGCACTATGCAGTGTGTGTACCGCAAAGACCCAGACCAATACATCTCACAGCACTATGCAGTGTGTGTACCGCAAAGACCCAGACCAATACATCTCACAGCACTATGCAGTGTGTGTACCGCAAAGACCCAGACCGATACATCTCACAGCACTATGCAGTGTGTGTACCGCAAAGACCCAGACATCTCTCAGCACTATGCAGTGTGTGTATCACAGAGACCCAGACCGATACATCTCACAGCGTTATACAGTGTGTGTATCACAGAGACCCAGACCGATACATCTCTCAGCACTATACAGTGTGTGTATCACAGAGACCCAGACCGATACATCTCACGCACTATACAGTGTGTGTATCACAGAGACCCAGACATCTCAATGCACTATGCAGTACGTATACCGCAAAGACACAGACCGATACATCTCTCAGCACTATGCAGTGTGTGTATCACAGAGACCCAGACCGATACATCTCACAGCGCTATACAGTGTGTGTACCACAAAGACCCAGACCGATACATCTCACGGCACTATGCAGTGTGTGTACCCACAAAGACCCAGACCGATACATCTCACAGCACTATGCAGTGTGTGTATCACAGAGCTTCATCGCAGCACAACTCATGTTATGAGAGTGTGACACAAAGCTCCAAACAAAAAGACGGCTCATAAGAATTTAGGTATACCCTATACAAAGCATTTTTCTGAATTACTTACTCGGTTCCGGAGACTGCGACCAGTCACCAAAATGTTCTGTGTTTTGCCCAAAACTGAGCCAGTTCTCCATTTAGAATTTGTAACACAGGGTGATATATGATGCCGACCTGCTATATTAGACAACTATGTTATGGATTTCCTTTGACTGGCTGGGGCTGATGGGAACAGACAAATATGGCTCTATGATCAACAAACATTTATTGCTAGCTACAACGTTCATTATACCCCCCCCCCCCCCCCCAATGTCTCCCAGACATTAATAGCAGAAGGCAAGAGGAAACAATTAAACCGACTAACATTTCATCCTCCAGATGGCAAGAAGAGGAGGATTCTGGGTAATTCCTGCAGTCACTGCTTTCTCTCTAGGAGTAGTATTCTTTAAAATACTAGCAATACTAGCAATGTCTGCTGAATCTTTAACTAACTAAATAAAGTAGTAGGTTAGCCAGAAGGACTAAGACGGCTAGTCAGAGGTATTTGTAACTTACAAAGATCTAGCTCATTTATTTTCTACTATTCTAACAAAACACCAGCCAGTTTTATGCCTGAGTCAGCCCAGGCAAGGGGAATACGGATTGCGCTAATCAAGTTATTTACACAGCATGATTTGGCTCTGGCCACAGTCAAAAACAGAGAAATCTCAAGGGGAAAAAAAAACACCCTTAATCCAGAATGTATTGTATATAGTTCTGTAATAAAGTAATTTTGGTGCAAGAAGTGGAGCAGTCACCTTGGAATACGATGGGACATTTCTGCTGATTGCTCCACTTTTACAATCCCTAGAGTTAGTCTTCCACTGCACACACACTGTAAAGTGATATTTTGTAGACATGTGCAAAACTAAAATTTTCGTTTCGTTTTCGTCCATGCGGACGAAAATTTTATTTATTTTGTCTAAAACGAATTTCGTTCATTACTGCATTCGTTTCAGACGAAATTTGTTCATTATTTTCGTTTCATTTTATTCGTTCGTACGAATCAATTGACCTACGCATTCCATAAACCGAAAGTCTATAAACCAAACTTCGTTCAGTTTATAGACTTTCGGCTTATGGAATACATGTAATGCTATTGGCTTTCTATAAACCGAACTAGAGTCCCCATTCATAAGAAATTCTTATGAATGGGGACTCTAGTTCGGTTTATAGAAAGCCAATAGTATTACATGCATTCCATAAACCGAAAGTCGTTCATTATGTCGGTTTATGGAATGTATATGTAATGCTATTGGTATTCTATAAACCGACTATTTTGGTTTATAGAATGCCAATAGTACGAATGGGCGAATGATTTTCGTTTATTAACCATTCGTTCATTCGTCTTTCGTTAGTTTAGCATTTTCGTTATTCGTTTTTCGGACGAATGGACGAAAATGCTAGTTTCGGACGAAAATGCATTAGACCGAAAACGAATGCACATGTCTAATATTCTGTATAAACAGGAGGTAGTGTTCAATGTGGAAGGGAGCAGAGTGAGTTGGACCTGTGCTGGACTCTCTGTAAAATGACAGGCCTATGCTTTATGCAGCACAAATGAATCCTTGGTAAATGTTTATAATAAGAAACTCATTCACAGGATAATTACTCAGCATGTTTTACAAGCTGTGAGACAGCAGCTACTGAGTTTGAGGTATGAAGCGAAACATTGTAACAGACACAGAGCAAGCCTGCATGCCAGGTCTGCTCAGAAATCTGGCACATCAAGTGTTAAATCGCCAGAGTAAATACCATCCAGCCAAGTTTAACCCTTTCTTTGTTTGAAGGCGACATGGATCATTAGTTAATTCCCCAAAATAATATATATTTTAAAATAAAATAAAAAAAAAGTGCCGGATTAAGCTAAAATTTTCATTAAATAAATATTTTAAATGCCATGCATAAAATGTACTTATTACAGCATTGGTAGTGTAACTAACTTATTTATGGTTCATGTTGTTGATGCAGGTCCTAGGTGTGATGTGAAACGCGTGGTCAGCCAATCAAGCAGTGAGGGCCCCCTTAGCACAGCAATAGCTTTATTTACCCAGAGCAATTTGTATATTTCAGTGAGAATCAGACTGAGAATCGGGGACATCCTGCAATGAGAGATGCCTATTTGTGAAGGATATTACTTGGGACCAGAAATATTCTGGATAACGGATTATTTTGGATAATTTGATCACTTTCACCCATAAAACATATTAAAGGCTCTCAGCGCTCTGAGATACAGTAATAGCAATGCAAATACTGTATAGAGCAAATATTACTGTTACAGTAATGTGAGGCATCGTTCGGAACCTGCTGTCAGTGTGTCAGGCCTGCACATGCGCCACTGTGTTCTTTGGTGCGCGTGCTTGCGTGTCTCGGGAGGGGCACTGCCAGATTGTTTTGTCCCAAGTCAGACTCCGTCCGCAGACCATTTCACACAGCCACAAATACAGACACAAGTACACACAGTCATCCATAAACACACACATTCAGATGTACACACAAGCTTTCAATCTAGAGGCAGTGGGAGAAAGCGATACCACTTTATATACCATAGCATTGGGTACATGAATAGATATGTATATCAGTATTTGTATGCTTAGCTCTATCATACTGCCTGAGCCCTGAGTTAATGTTTGCATACAATGGGATTGTGTTTTATTGTATGTATGTGTGTTGACACACACTCCCAAGTACATAATATCACATATACATACACAGACAGACATACAGATTTTTCTTAACACAAGTTATAATGTACGTCTCCCTCCCTGCTGGTTTACCTTTTCCTTGAAGGGAGGGGAATGTTCACATGGTATGCCTCTTACCTCCCATGTTGCCATTAGGGTTGCCACCTGGCCGGTATTTTACCGGCAGGCCGGTAAAAAATTGGCATCAGGCCAATGTTAAGTCTATGGAGACAGTACCAAGGCCGGTATTTTTTTTGAAGAAAAGGTGGCAACCCTAGTTGCCATGCAGCCAGCATCAGTCTTTAAATGGCGTGATATCACATGGCACCTGGAGCTCCGTCATTATTGAAGGGGCAGAGCTTTCAACCCTCATGCTGCAATGCTGACATAGAGAGCCTCGGGCCGAAACGGCTCAGACTTAATTTCTGGGGAGGGGGCAACTGGATCCGCCAATGGCTGGACGCTGAATAAACTGTTGGGTATTTGCGTTCTGACAGCTGCGTGTGCAATGTGCAACTTGTAGGGAAACTGGGGGAAAAAATGTTGGATAACTGATCATTTTGGATAAGGGATTTTTAGGATAAAGATCACATGTAACAGACCAGAGCTATTTAGTATTTGAGTTTATAAAGCATCTCTTACTGCAGGGGGTGTGACAGGCAGCTCTCCACTAATTGGCTGAGAAATCACGTGCGGATAGCCTGCTCTCTAATAATTAACGGAGGACACACATGCTGATCGCTCATCGCTGGAAGAGGTGCAATTAATTTGTTTTTGTTTTTTTTAAGTTTTTTGCTTTAATTAGTGGAGGGGAAGGTTTAGAGAATAAATAAACCAACCTTAAAAACATACAGGGCAGCGGGGGAAATGAGACCCTGAGTTTGAAAACGCCTAATGATGTACTTAATATTCAAACGAAAACGTTTAAACCATGATACAGAGTATATAATACTGTTATATGCTTCAACCCCCCAGTCAGGCACGTCGTGCAGTGCTGATTGCGGTATGACCACTGGCATACCACGCCTGGCCTGAAACATCCAATGAGGATTGCCTCAGCGCTCCATGACCATGTCAGCAGAGGCCCCTTAAGTTGTCGTGACAGCCAATCAATGCAATTGGATATGTTTAGTTGTCCAAACCAGTGCCTGACTGACAGCTATAGTCTTTCCATGACCAAATTGTGAAAGAAAGGTTAGGAAAAAGCATTGCTCTACTCGTACTTATTGCCTTATAATTTGCATTAAAAAAAAAAAAAGGATTTCTAAACTCAGGACAAATATTAGTATCTATTTAGCAGGTTTTTGTCCGTTAGCTTTTGTAAATGTGTAAAAGATTTTTCCAAGTAAAAGTTAGAAAAGGTGGTTTTCTTTTTATAGTAAATTAACGGACATGACCAAAATAATGGAACCTAAAGAAAGACCTTCGTACCCGAAAAAAAACCCCATCTCCAATGATAAATACAGCAAATGAGAGTGAGGAAAATTACAGCTGGACACAAACACCGCAGAAGTGTACTTGGCCCTGACCGCAACAACATGGGAAAATAGTCTGGTCCCGAAGGGGTTAAGATGCGAGGATACATGCGCCATTTTAGTATTCATCACACAATATAAATAAGCGCTGAATATTCATCAATGCAAAAATGGAAACAGCTTGTAGCATCTGTGCTTAATGATAATGACTCATTGCAATCAGCTCTCGATTATGTTCCTGTTTTTGTTATGCTCTCGTCCTTTGGTAAAAATATAGTATATAGACAAGAAGCTCTGAAAAACTGATGAGCAGCTAGTCACCCAGACATCCTTTAAACTGCTTTTAGACCAGGGGTAGGCAAACTTCGTCCCTCCAGCTGCTGATAAACTATCTCCCATAATGCTCTTGTATCCAAGAGGCGTATGGGAAATGTAGTCCTGCAACATCTTGGGGGGCCGCAGGTTGTCTTCCCCCTGGTTTTAGACCAACTACACTTTTTATACAAAACCAGCCCGGCTAAAGAGCTACTACATTTGTTCTTTTATTGCTTCTCTCTTATAGAAGCAAAAACCTAAAAATGCAGTGTCCCTGGAAAAGGGCTAACTTAGGATGTACACCCAGTCGCAGGACTGCCTTTTATACAGAGCATACTACAGCAGGGCTTCTGTGGTCTTAAAGGAGCCAGACTGATCAATCCAGGAGCCAGGAAAATTGAACTTTTCCATGGAGCTCAGTGTAAAACAGTCAAAAAAGTTAGGAGCCAGCAACGTACAGTGTTTTGCTATTGTACCATGACAGTGTACTTCACAAATTTATTTTTATATATCTTTATTGGGTGTCTTTTTTTTTTTTTTTTTACCCATCAGTGGAATGCATATGGTACAAGAAAAATGGTCTGTGGTGTCTCTTGTTTATGACATCACCTGTGGCTTGATATGCAAATTACACCTTTTCCATTAAAAGCAGTTCATCTGCATAACAAGTCACAGGTGATACTACAGACACATTCAAAACCACAATCTCTAATAATAAATCATTTTTAGTCTTTTTTTTTTTAATATATAAACAATGGTTTGGGGGTCTCTTTAAACACCAAAACACACTTGGTAAGCAACCAATACCCTGCCTTTTTTCTTTAACTAAAAAAAAATAAATAAAAAAAAATATAATGTGATTAACATAAACATTGTAACTATAAACATATACACAACATCATTATTGTAACAAACTAGGAATTAGGTTTCCCTCCACTCTCCCTACATCAGGCTAGTCTCGATAGGACACCTGGCCTACTCCATCTAAAATTGGAGAGGAGCGACCCGCTATATATTTTTTAGAGGAAGAATTAAAATGAAGCCATTACCGTTATTCACAGGGGTTTTTGTTTAATTGAATTAAGGCAAGCTACTATCGCAGAGGAGAACCACATAAGTAAAATCCAGACCACCTAACTGGGACAGCAAAATCCTATGGGTATAAAATGTAATTAGTAATGACAGGAAGAGTTCGTATCATTATTTCTGAAGGTTTGCAGGCAATCGAAATAACAATGGCGGAGTCATATATAAAAGTACCAAATATACCTTTAAATACAGAAAGGGAATCAACACAGTAAAGGAGGAGAGTATGTTTAGAAAAAGAAAGAACGGGATGGTTTTTCATGGCCGTGTCATTGCACCAGTGAGCTGAGCAGTTCAGCACGACTGTTTCGTCATGGCACAAGTTAGGGTTAGTAAATGGTTAGTTCTAGAGTTAGAGGTATAGGGATAAGGCTATCCTAGATATTAGATAAGGTCAGGGCCTAAAAAAGGAATGCAGAACATTGGGCAGACTGGATGGGCCGAACGGTTCTTATCTGCCGACACATTCTATAATTCTATGTCCATGTGCGTCTATGTATGAAGTGGACGCCTGAGAGTCTGTGCCGCCTCTGCCAGTCCCACACTTGCAGGTTGCTCTGATACTCAGTTTGCCAGCACAGTCCGCCAGCACAGCCCGCAATCGCAGTCAACGCATTAAGAATTGAGCGCTGCAAAGCGTTGGATTAATGTCCGAGAACCTGTTTGGCGGAGGCTCCTCCTCCCCCACACTGTGACACGTCAGCGGGTGTAAAAAAGGCGTTCAACATAACGAATGGAGACTGCGGCTTTTGCAGTGCAGTAGTCTTTAGACCTAACCACCAATGTGTTTTTATCCTCAACTCTTATCTTCTAAATACTGTGGTATAATAGTTTTATTACCGTTGCTATAGCAACAGCAGCATCTCTCCCCACCCCCTCTATTGGACGAATTCACTGCAGTTAGAGGGCCAGATTAAATTATTTTCAATGTTAAAGTGGGACAGTGCTGTAAATTGATTTAAAGTGAAAATAAGTGCACAGTACAAAACACACCTACAATATTAAGAAGATTAGTGTGATAGAATTCACTTTATCACTCTCTTCAACTTTAATCACAGTGTAGCTTTCTGATCAGTATAGATATGATATGTGATAACAACAGGAGCTTCAGGACAAATTATTTGTGTGTAGATTTATTTATCTCTTGCACTCTGGTGAAAAAAAAAAATATATAGGTCTTATCACCCAGGTCTCTTTAAATGGCAAATGTAAAAACATGGTGTATTTCTAAGCTCAGGACAAAATAATAGACTCAATTTAGCAATCTTTTTAGAATTGATTATAGGATATGATTAAAATAATGGTATTGCAAAAAAGCCCGAAATTTAAAAAAAAAACATTTTGTACAGCAATATGAGAAAGAAGGAAACTACAGCTAAACACAAACAACGCAGAAGTCTTAAAACAGCCATTGTCACAAAGGGTACAACATTTCAAAAGGGGTCACAAGGGGGGTTAAACTGATGAGTTTTGCTTCATATCGGACACTTTATCAATAAGATCTAAGGGTTCGGTTACTACTCTGCTTTTATTTATATTTCAGTGGTGAGTGGAGCCTTTTAAGGCAGTGTTCTTTCAAACAACAAGTATCTTATGAGACATCTGGGTCTTGTCTTATGAAAAGCTAGTGTCACTGAAGAGATGTGGGTTGGTTCTCTTCAAGGAAAGATTTCCAGGCTTTTTTATTACACAATATCATTTGGTTTTCTCCTTGTGGAGCCCTCCCCCCTCCCCCTTCCTGAACAGAATCTCTCAGTGTTAGAAACAGTTTCATCTTCCCCACAGATCCTCAACTCTCCCTTCTCTTCCAGAAATATTTATATGCATGTGCTTTATGAGAAAGAATGTGTATAAGGAAGTAAAAGTGTTTATGTAATTATGCATGACTGCAAGGAGTATATTTTAGTTAACCATGAGATTGCCTTTTTTTTTTGTTATTTGTTAGTTAGATAGTAAAATATTCATTTTATGTGAATATTCTCCACAGATTATATTTGTGTTAAGTAATTTAATCCATAAGAAATAAACTCATTATGGCTAGGGCCTCACCAACCATTTCTAGATGTCTTCTCAACATTTCTAATCATTTATACACTAATTAAGGAAATAGAAAATAGTTGAACACACTTGTGTAAAAAATGTTTTGTTTTACAGCTACAGAACGTCTAAGGATGTATATATATTGTAGCAATTAGATTCAGACTGCACACTAATGTGAGTTTTATTGCTGTGCAACACTCATACACTCATATACTGCACACCACTAGGAGTTTTATTGCTGTGGAACGCTCATACACTAATATACTGCACACCACTAGGAGCTTTATTGCTGTGGAGCGCTCATACTCTCATATACTGCACACCACTAGGAGTTGTATTGCTGTGCAACGCTCATACACTCATATACTGCATACCACTATGAGTTTTATTGCTGTGCAACGCTCATACACTCATATACTGCACACCACTATGAGTTCTATTGCTGTGGAAGGCTCATACACTCATATACTGCACACTACTATGAGTTTTATTGCTGTGGAACGCTCATACACTCATATACTGCACACCACTATGAGTTTTATTGCTGTGGAACTCTTGTACACTCATATACTGCACACTACTATGAGTTTTATTGCTGTGGAACACTCATACACTGCACACCACTGAGTTTTATTGCTGTGGAACACTCATACACTGCACACCACTATGAGTTTTATTTCTGTGGAACACTCATACACTGCACACCACTATGAGTTTTATTGCTGTTGAACACTCATACACTGCACACCACTATGAGTTTTATTGCTGTGGAACGCTCATACACTCATATACTGCACACCACTATGAGTTTTATTGCTGTGGAACTCTTGTACACTCATATACTGCACACTACTATGAGTTTTATTGCTGTGGAACACTCATACACTGCACACCACTGAGTTTTATTGCTGTGGAACACTCATACACTGCACACCACTATGAGTTTTATTTCTGTGGAACACTCATACACTGCACACCACTATGAGTTTTATTGCTGTGGAACACTCATACACTGCACACCACTATGAGTTTTATTGCTGTGGAACGCTCATACACTCATATACTGCACACCACTATGAGTTTTATTGCTGTGGAACGCTCATACACTCATATACTGCACACCACTAGGAGTTTTATTGCTGTGGAACGCTCATACACTCATATACTGCACACCACTAGGAGTTTTATTGCTGTGGAACGCTCATACACTCATACACTGCACACTAGTGTGAATTTTACAGTTGCAGAGCTCCGTTAGGCTCTGCGATACCGACACTTTGCATATTACGGTCACATCCCTGATCAGTCCCTATTTTGAATCCAAATCCCCCAGCCCCTCTTTTCTTCTCCGATGCCCCTATTGTCTGGGAGCTCAGAATATTTGGTGGGTATGACTGTATTACAGAGCTCCAGAGCAATAAAACTCACCTTTAAAAAAAAAGGTGTTAGCACAGCAGTAAATGTCTCTATATATTATATTTTGTAAGGAAAATCTTCTGACTTACCAAGCTACATGAATACCTATTTACTGGTCATTTAAAATGGCCAGGCAGTGCCCCTCCCATAGACACACCTTCAGCCACGCCTACAAAAAAAAAAAAGGTATCCCTGTTTGGCTACTTGACATGTTGGGTGGTAGCCGCAGTGGCCGCACTTTCATTTTGAAAAATGTTAATCCATTGCAACATCTGTCTTCCCAACTGCCGAGAGTGATGGGAATTGTAGCCCAACTTAAACTGGATGCCTGTAAGGTTCAACCTCAATCCAGCTTTGCTACAAAACTGAATGTATCTAACCAATCTGAAGGACTATGTTGGAATATAGAGGGTTAATCTTTTTAAAGCTTCAAAAAGAAATAATGTGCCTGGAATCTGGAGTATTGGCTGCAGAACACCCAGTGAGTACACCAAATGCTGTTATTTTTCAAATTTGGCAGGAATTACAAAACACTGAGAGAAATGGAATGAAGAGAAGAGAAAAAAAAATATCCTTCATTTTACCAGCAGGTTTCTAGTAATTGCTAAATATTTCCGCTGCCCATTAACATGTGCCCAGCAGATTAGACATTGGAGTATTCTACACCCAGCAGCAAGTACATGCTCTGTTACCACCCCAAAAAGCACAATGAGAAGTCCAGTGACGACACACACTGTGAGGCATGCTTTGCAAGTCCAAAATGTTTTCATCTCCGCTACCTTGGCCTTGAATTTTAAGTTCCCTTCAAATTCTCCATTTGATGAAGGACGTCCCTGCTCTATGTTTATACTGTGGGCTTTAAACATGAAGCTCAGGGGCCCCTCCAAGTACGACCTGTCTTACAACAGGTTGCAGCCAATCTGAATTAAAAGGGACAGTCTAGTCTCCAAACTCACTTTGGTGCAAGATGCACAGGCTTTTTTTCCAGTTTGATTTGATGCAGGAATTCTGCATAAATCACATTTTTAATATTTGACTCAAGCCCTCCCCCAGTGATTACTCTGCATGTATAATACAGGTGCGGCAGCACTGATTATAGGGACACTAAGCATATAAAGTTTTGTTTCATTAAGTCATTCCTGTGCTGATGGAATTTAATGCATTGTGTGGGATCTAAGTAACCCTCCACACAAAGGGTCTATTAACAGTGCAACACATTGTCTGATGACATCAAGAGAGAAATAGGATATTCCATCATATGAATGAAATTTTTCTCATTGGTTCCTACAGAAAAAAAGAGTTTGGTCAGTCCTGGTTTCTTGCAAACTGCTGTAATGTCACAAATTCATCTAAGTGTACGTTTCTTTTGGCAAGTAATGAAGGTAATTTAATATGCATTAACAATCGGAAGATGCATTTTGGGCAACAGACAGTCCCTTTAACTATCTGTATACACACTAGTCCTACACATATGTAGATTTGTTTGAATACAGTTATTTTTAATTTTCAGCTTTTTTTTTTTTTTTACTGCAAAATAACCAAAATTGTTCTATTGATAACAAGCTATTATTCACTCTAGCCATCAAAAGGGGGGGGGGGGGGGGGGGGATGCATTTCTTGCCATGCAGCCCACTTAAGAAAAATAAAAAAAAACTTTTAATATAAACATACATTACAAATATTTGGGATCAGTCCCTTTAAACAACATAGTCTATTAGGAGAGGAAGTCAGGGGTTTGTGGTTTACCATTCCCTTTTCATTTCCTATTTTAGTGTAACTAATAAAATCCTGACTGCAAAGTTACTCAGCAATTCTCCAACCCGCATGTTGTTTGCCGGTAGGGTTGCCACCTTTTCTTCAAAAAAAAATACCGGCCTTTGTACCATCTCCATAGACTTAACATTGGCCTGATACCAATTTGTTACCGGCCTGCCGGTAAAATACTGGCCAGGTGGTAACCCTATTTGCCGGCCTTTGCTAATCCTGCCGTACAAAATCAGACGCGGACCTGGAAGATTAAACCTGCCACATAACGCTCAGGTGAGCATGTCTGCCCAAACCAGACATGACTACTGTGTCCCAGAGAGCAAGCCTCGCTACGCAGGAGAGAACCATTTACTCTTATTGAGGAGAGGGATTAAGCATCTTCCAGAAGGTAGCCCAAAGCTTAACATCTGTAGACCAAGTATCTATTCCTAGACAGAAATACTGGGAATAACTTCTAGACAATGATTCAAATCAGGTGCGTCTGAAAACAGTGCGGACTATATAATTGCATAAAAATGATAAACGGTTACACATACAGAAACAAAATGGAGGGCGGGGGGGGGGGGGGGGGGGCACTGAAAAAGTACTGGGATTTTTAAAAGACCCAGTCATCAAAAACAATAATCAAAAATAAAAATATTATTTTTAAAATGGATACAAAATACTCAGTTCCCTTGGTCATAAATAAAGCCCTTCGCTTCAGGTGACAGAGCTTCGCTAAACCCCCCCCGCTGGAAATAAGAGAAGCAGCATTGTATTCCAAAACCGATTTCTTATTTGTTTTAAAGATGGAAGGCTCCATGGCTTGGTGGTGTGGTCGGTGACCTCCGATTCCGATTTGCTGCAGCATTGTCATGGCGACATGGGCAGCATTTAGGGAATCCCAGGTGGCAAAATTATTTTTGGGAACACACAACTGGTATAAGGGGGAGGGAGGGTCAGTGGACATTTGTGTGCCTTGCAGAAATTAAAATGTCAGCCCCTGTACGATACAATCAGAAAAAAAAAAAAAAATCTTAGCGTGGGAGGGCAGATTCCCAGTGACCTCCAATAATTGTGATGGTGACTATGCACTCAGAGGCTGCAGAGTGCCACCCATGCCATAGGGTCACCATCACTACTGTAGACAATATAGTGGCACTTGGAAAATAGGGTTGCCACCGGGCCGGTATTTAACCGGCAGGCAGGTAAAAAATTGGCATCAGACCTATGTTAAGTCTATGGAGACAGTACCAAGGCCGGTATTCTTTTTGAAGAAAAGGTGGCAACCCTATTGGAAAATGATGTCTATTGAACAGTAAAGGGAAGGAAGCAAACTGGCAGCTGGAGTGGTCCATATCTGCTCTGTATCTATGCAACAACAGGGATCCAGTTTGCTCATCTCGTGGGTGACTCAGACCTCCTTTGGAAGGAGAAACTTTCAGACAGCTGCTTGAGATACAGAGCACATACATCGCAAACAGAGAATACATTTCTTCATCTGCACAATTAAAAATGTCAAAGTGGGTGCAAGTAGATTGAGCGCACAGAGATGAAATCATTGCAATACATTCAAATACTGCACTCCATCAAAATAATAATAATATGGAACTATGGGACAATAGCCAACTGCTGGACAGAAGGATGTTGGCTACTGATTGGAAAAACACAAATATTCCATTAATGAAGGCATTCAATTAAATAATCCTCCTACAACTCCTAGGACTGAAAGTCAGCATTGAAGGTTTGGGATTTTTTTTTTGATACAGCAGCATCTGGACAGGTTAGTGTTGGTGGCCCCCTGCTCTTGACTACAACTCCCATGATTCTCAGTCACACAAACCGGATCACATTAAAGAGACTGTATCACTTAAACACTGCTTATACTGTGAATGGTGAAAGAGAAAAACAAAAATATATCAAATTATCTATACCGGTTGTCAGCAGAATTACTTGCAAATGACTAAATTAGGAGAAAAATGTGTTTGAAATGTGTGTGTGTGTGTGTGTGTGTGTGAAGTCTCCTACTTATGACATCACCGGTGGCTTGATATGCAAATGACACCTTTCCCATTGAAATACTGTTCATTTGCATATCAAGCCACCGGTGATGTCATAAGTAGGGTTGCCACCTGGCCGGTATTTTACCGGCAGGCCGGTAAAAAATTGACTTGACCACAAAGTTAAGTCTATGGAGGAAGTACCAAGGCCGGTATTTTTTTGAAGAAAAGGTGGCAACCCTAGTGATAAGCAGGAGTCTTCACAGACACGTTTCTCTCCTAATTTAGGCATTTGCTTGCAGTTTTGCCAACAGAATGTACAGATCATTTTAAAATAAAATAAAAAAGTGGAAACAGTGATCTTTTATAGATTATGGACTGCAGCAGATGAGAAAACCCTGCCCCCTTTTTTGCTTCTATTCGTAATAGGGAAGTAACATAAATTTGGAAATATACTATGGTTCCAGTAAACAGTTACAAAGAAAATAGATCCACCACTTACTGACTGAAGGTTATATAAAGAATATAGTCTGACATTTATCTGAAAAACACACATTATCCTCGTTACCCCCACAACATGATATCCAAATACATTGGTGTCAGGTAAATTATTGTAGAAATACTTGTTGCGGATGTTCATGGAGTTTGGAGGGTGATGGGTGATGGGTGATGGTATCTGCTGCTGAGGATGCCCATGTATGATTACACCGGTGCCGAGGATGCCTATGTATGATTACACCAGTGCCGAGGATGCCTATGTATGATTACACCGGTGCCGAGGATGCCTATGTATGATTACACCGGTGCCGAGGATGCCTATGTATGATTACACCGGTGCCGAGGATGCCTATGTATGATTACACCGGTGCCGAGGATGCCTATGTATGATTACACCGGTGCCGAGGATGCCTATGTATGATTACACAGGTGCCGAGGATGCCTATGTATGATTACACAGGTGCCGAGGATGCCTATGTATGATTACACAGGTGCCGAGGATGCCTATGTATGATTACACAGGTGCCGAGGATGCCTATGTATGATTACACCGGTGCCGAGGATGCCTATGTATGATTACACCGGTGCTGAGGATGCCTATGTATGATTACACCGGTGCTGAGGATGCCTATGTATGATTACACCGTGCTGAGGATGCCTATGTATGATTACACCGGTGCTGAGGATGCCTATGTATGATTACACCGGTGCTGAGGATGCCTATGTATGATTACACCGGTGCTGAGGATGCCTATGTATGATTACACCGGTGCTGAGGATGCCTATGTATGATTACACCGGTGCTGAGGATGCCTATGTATGATTACACTGGTGCTGAGGATGCCTATGTATGATTACACTGGTGCTGAGGATGCCTACCTGCTGTAAAAACCTCTCAGCCTGCAGGACTGAGCTGTGATCTCCAAACAGACCCAATATATAATAAATGAGTCAGATTCTATAAAGACTTAAGACAGTATGGCACCAAGACCCCTCCCAGAGGACTGGGGTAAAAAGACCACTCATCTTGCTACCGCCTGTTCCAGGGATATCCAGCAGGCAGCTGTAGTACACTGAATGTATACAATACACAGTGATTTACTGCCACTCAGGGAACCAGATGGCAGCAAAGAGGATTAATTTTTTTTTTTTTATTCACAATTTAGCTGTAATCTGGCCAATCTACCAAATTATCACATATTTATAAAGCTTTCAGTAGTGCGAGATACAGGGCTGCTAGCCTAGTGCGTTATATAGACCAATCTGCACCTTAAACAGCATATGCAAGCTTATATTGATATAAAACTGACACACAGCCTAATACTGGATACTATTATCTGTAATATTTTTTTATATAAAATGCCAAGGGATAACAAGGGATACCCCTCATTCCCAAACAAGTTTTATGGAGTTTCTCTATGAAAAAACAAGTTGATAGAAGTCCACACTCAAAGTAGTATATATATATATATATATATATATATATATATATATATATATATATATATATATATATATCTTCTTTGAGTGTGGACTTCTATCAACCTGTTTTTTCATATTTTGCAGGTATCAGAACCATTTAAACTGTGGCTGTCCTGCAGGTAGTATAGGGTATAAGCCAGTTTAATTATAAGAGCAGTCTAGATTCAGCCTCAATGAACAAGCTTTGGTTATTTACAGAGAGAGTCAACATTATGAATGAGTCAAAATCACCAAGGGATAGAACAGGAAGGTATTATAATTATCACCTCCCTATATACTGAGCTCATTAGTGCTTCCTAGATCCTAGGAGGGGGGAATACAGCGCTAATTCTTGGGAAAGTAAGAAAAAAAAAAAAAACATTATATGATAATTTATGCAAATAGATTCCACATATTCACAGGGTGTCTGAGCTCAGCAGATGGGAGGTCAAACATTAAAAACACAAAGCCAAAATATCACAGACAGACACTATTCTTAACCCCAAATCCAATATTCTCAACACTTCATCTGCCAGGGACACCAATAATACACCTAGTTTATATCACACTATACCCACAAATATTTATATATATATATTTTTTTTTTTTTACACACATGCATGCAGACACCCGTGTGTGTTTAATAAGTCATTATTTAGGATATTTTTTGCATTTAATACACATGCATGTAACATAATTTAGCTCTGCTTGCTGGCTGGAGGTTATGTGCACCCCAGCATTATCTAAAATGTAGTGACACCATCCACGGTTGCCATAGCGACAGAACTAAAATAATCCACTGATTAGGAGCATTCAGTGTGCTCCTTGTCACAACTAGAGGATTAACCCTGTAAGGGCCAGACCCTCCTGTGCAATACATTTTACACTAAGACATTGTTCTTCCTCGCCTGAGCTTACAGGGTTAAACAGCACGGGCATTGTTACGGGTCACAGCGAATATTGGAATGGATTGTACATTTTATTCTAGCCAGGGATAGCCTCCTTCATTGGGGATAGATACATAATAGCAGATCAGTATTGTAGCATGTATTCTGCATACTAGATTTGTGTACACCAACATGTCTGCTACCCAGACATAAGAAAGCATTGTACTGAAATCAATGGCCTTTCAATAAACAAAAATAACATTATTATGTTAATATCCACAACATCAGCTCTCTGATTATAAAAATAGACACCTTCCCCAAAACAATTTGTAAAAGAATTATAATAATCACATACTGAAAAGATTACATGAATCACAATGTTACATTTTTTTTTCAATTAAATGTACAATGCTTGAAAAGATACCTTCTACTTGCACCAATGATATACACAGCATTACATTATAATAAAAGGATTTAAATCACTTTATTAAGCACACGTTTTTTGTTGTTTTTTTTTTTTTTAACTGCAACCATAGTGTATTCTCTTTTGTCTCTGTACAGTAAATGGATGTACAATAATCAGAAACATATGTTAAAGAGCACCACTGTTAAACACCCCTGTCACAATACAATCAATAAAAACAATTATTGTCTTTGTGGTTAACCCTTTGAGTGCACTGCAACCCCATCTGGTAATGCAATGGTCGGGGGGGGGGGGGGGGGGTAGGAGTGATAGCAATCATAATTCAGTAAATATATGTATGTAGCATCATTGATGGTCAGCTGCTTGATAAATAGCACGGGGGGGGGGGGGGGGGGCATCAGACAGGTATAAAGTGATAAAATAACATATGATAGTCTTACCTGGGATCCTGCAGCCTGTGCAGCCTCTCTGAGAACAAGCAGCTGTATGAGAAGAGGCAGCCTCAGTCCTGGGAGACCCCACCCTGCTTTCTATTCAATCATCAGGAAGCTAAGCATCACCCACACTTCCTCTACCCTGTGCTGGGTCCACCAAACAGCAGCCTTCTGTGTCTTACCTTGTGCTGATGCTCACAAAGAAAGGTGTACTGCTGCTTTAAATGAGCCCCTTTTAGGTTTTGGGGGGAGAAGGTTCCTGTCCTGCTGGGTCTGCCTCACAGAGCCCCTTGCTGGATGATTAAGAACACTGGCCTCATCATCTGCTTTCCAGGGGGATTTTGGAGCTGGTAGATTAGTAAAACTGTATTCTTTGATTAAATGCTGGCAGTACAGTGTGTGTCTCTCCTCCCTGACACTGAGGAACCCACTCTCCAGTCCCAAATTCAAGTTTAACCACCTGTGAGTCTCTTAAAGGAACAGTCAGTGGGGGAAAAAGTAGAACATTATTCAATAAAAAAATGTTTACCCATGGCAAAACTCTCTAAAATTCCTGATGCCCCTGGTGTTCCTTTATGGTTCAGAGTGAAGTAGGGTGTCTGGGCCCCTCAGTACACCGCATGGGTCTCCAACAGGAAGGTATGCAAATAGAAAAGCCAAAAAAGCTAGAAAATGAATGCAGAGAATACAAAATGATTGAAAATGATCTATACACTGGGTTTGCAGAATTGCAAGCAAATGCCTTAAAGAAAATTGTTTTAAATCGTGCTGTGGAGACTCCCGCTTATAACATTAATGGCTTAATATGTAAAATCATAAATTCCCCAATGAAAACCAGTTACTTAGCAAATCAAGCCACAGGTGATGTCATAAACAGGAGACGCCATAGGCATTTGGAAAAACATATTTTTCCTCATTTGTTTGCAGTTTTTCTAACACAATGAATTGATCATCTCAATTTTTTTTTTATTCTCTACATGCACAGCAAAAACAATGTCCCTTTAACCCCTTCGTGACACATGGCACTCGCGTCCCAGACGACGCAAGCACCAAAAGGTCCTGTGGGTCCCTACCAAAAGATCGCTATACCTCTAGAAGTCACGTCTGACATCACGGAGGCCTGCACGAACCCGGAAGTTCAAGCACAGTCCGATTAAGTCAAATGTAGCTGGTGCTCGCTTTGAGCACTCAAAGTGGCCTCATCTGACAGATAGGATCCCGCTGCAAGTCCCTGCAGCGGGATCCGAGCACAGCTCATCTCGGGGAGATGCGATGAGCTGTTAAACCAAGAACGTTTTATGCTGTCCTAGTGTCTTTTAGGACCACTAAAATCAGGACGGCATAGAACATCCTAGCGTCACGAAGGGCTTAACATGGGGCCTGTTAACCTACGTTTCACACTCTAGCTTATAAAAGCCTTGGCATACAGGGGAGTTGCAATTTTAATTCATAGTTGCCAGCATTGGCCATGCTTTCATTCGGGTTGACACCTTTTCTGCAATTTTCCATCCTATGGCCCCTACACCTTAATAATGGCTTCATGACAATTATTTTACTGGTCTGCCAGTGAATTACCGCCTTGGTGGCTACTCTAGATTCCATGCATGCTACAATACGTAGGATGCTTCTACACACATGCAGAGTCTAATAAATGAATCAGGGTGGGTAACCACAAAAGGTTACAAGGACATGGAACTCATCCTTTTCTCTAGTTGCCTGTTGTTCGCTAGGCAGCATAACATGCAATGTCTTAGGCCATTAATTAATTCCATGAAGTAAATCCATAGAACACATAGGCATTCCAGTTATATTGGTGGAGCCTGAAAGGCCTCATCTGGCCCATTGACTACCAGTCCGACAACGCTCTATATCAAAACGCCCACTCTTTAGCAATGGTAAGGGGCCCCAGGATGGGCGACTATTTAACCTAACCTGGTCTAAGTGCTGTTCATCTCACTACAATTCACTGGTTAGAAAACAAGGTCTTTAGAATAAAGAATTTAATTGAAATATATATATATAAGTGTCATTTCACATCATTATACAGCAGGCCCAAGCTTTATAAACAGACTTCTAATAATAATGACACACAAGAGCAAATAATACGTGTCTGTGTATATATAAATTCACCCGTAGACTTATAGAACTCAAGATAGTGACACTGCTGTCTGCGGAGAAGGTGGGGGGATGTGGTGGGAGAGTCATTTGTCTTTTAATAGCACATTCCTGGCTTCCCATAGGTACTAAATGGCATAATATTCTATGCTTTTAAAGTCTGCTTTCTTTTATTCATTAACTAGAGCCGGGGTTGCCAACTGTGGCCCTCCAGTTGTTGTAGAACTACATCTCCCATACTCCCCTGCTAGCTGACAAAGTGTTATGGGTGATGCAGACCAGTAGCATCTGGAAGGCCACAGTTTGACACCCATGACCTATAGTGATGGGAAACAAAGTGAGCAGTGGGGGGAATAATAGAGGAGGCTGCAGCTGTGACTGGGCCAGTTGATGCCAAATAATGTCCCATTTATTCCCAAATTATGGGAATGCCAAAGTTGCCACTTTGATTGATGAACCACTGGGGATATACAATCATGTTACCCCTTCTTATGAAAGACAATTTAATGGGAGTGGCTAAAGGTAGTTCTATGGGTAGAACATCACCAGATAACTATTTATGTAATTTGGTAATTCGTTTTTTAGATTAACAATAAATATTATTATATAAACATATTTACTGCAGTTCAAAAACACTTTATTGGCCTTTGCCTTCAAGACATGCTAGAATACCATATCCTAGTGAATGGAAAAGAGGACACACACCCAAATCCCTTGCCATTGCACTCACAGCACCTGATTGCACACATTTAACATGCCCCAGCACCAATTGCACTCCCGGGGCTTGCCTCCAAGCAGGTACAGCACTCCCGGGGCTTGCCTCCGAGCAGTTAAAGAACTCCCGGGGCTTGCCCCCGAGCAGGTATAGCACTCCCAGGGCTTGCCCCCAAGCAGGTATAGCACTCTCAGGGCTTGCCCCAAAGCAGGTGTAGCACTCCTAGGGCTTGCCCCCGAGCAGGTATAGCACTCCCAGGGCTTGCCTCCGAGCAGGTAGTGAACTCCCAGGGCTTGCCCCCGAGCAGGTATAGCACTCCAGGGGCTTGCCTCCAAGCAGGTATAGCACTCCCAGGGCTTGCCCCCGAGCAGGTATAGCACTCCCAGGGCTTGCCCCCAAGCAGGTATAGCACTCTCAGGGCTTGCCCCAAAGCAGGTGTAGCACTCCTAGGGCTTGCCCCCGAGCAGGTATAGCACTCCCAGGGCTTGCCCCCAAGCAGGTATAGCACTCTCAGGGCTTGCCCCAAAGCAGGTGTAGCACTCCTAGGGCTTGCCCCCGAGCAGGTATAGCACTCCCAGGGCTTGCCTCCGAGCAGGTAGTGAACTCCCAGGGCTTGCCCCCGAGCAGGTATAGCACTCCAGGGGCTTGCCTCCAAGCAGGTATAGCACTCCCAGGGCTTGCCCCCGAGCAGGTATAGCACTCCCAGGGCTTGCCCCCAAGCAGGTATAGCACTCCCAGGGCTTGCCCCCAAGCAGGTGTAGCACTCCTAGGGCTTGCCCCCGAGCAGGTATAGCACTCCCAGGGCTTGCCTCCGAGCAGGTAGTGAACTCCCGGGGCTTGCCCCCGAGCAGGTATAGCACTCCAGGGGCTTGCCTCCAAGCAGGTATAGCACTCCTAGGGCTTGCCCCCGAGCAGGTATAGCACTCCCAGGGCTTGCCCCCAAGCAGGTATAGCACTCCCAGGGCTTGCCCCCGAGCAGGTATAGCACTCCCGGGCCTTGCAGTCAGCACCCATTACCCTTTTCCCTCTCCTCCATTTCATAATCTGTGGGTTTCCCCTTTGGGCTTGGTACCAAAGTAGGAACCATATGATACATCCCCTGTCATTTCCTAAAGGTCTTTAAGGTACACTATGCTTCATTTGATCATGACCTTGGGTTGGTGCGTGCTGCAGGCCGTGATGCCCCTGAGGCAGTGTTCAAGTTATTGTCTACACACCCAGTGTTTTCGTGCTGGGATACTGTTTTCAAGGTGCCTATTTTTATGACACAGGGCTAGATAAGTATAATATGAAGTTCCAGGCAGGTATAGAACATGTGCTGGTTAAGGAAGGGGGGGGGGGGGGGGTTCAGTGCAGACAACATGCTAACATGATTCACAATTGCCGTGGCGGTATCATGACCAGCGCTGTTCCAGGTGGAGGTGGCCAACTGTCCTCATTGACTTGGAGAGTCGCTGACTGTGAGAGGCTTAAGGCACAGTAGTACTACGATAGGGCTCTAGGACGATAGGGTAACCAATGCCCAAAGGTCATAGGTCAGCGGTGATTTGTACAGATGTCACAGTATGCTGGTTCATGAATTAAGTTGAGTTAACTGATGAAGTTGTGGCCAACACCCTACACCATAGATATCTGCATACCTCCCAACTCTCCTGCATAATAGAGCCAGTCCCAATTTGGGAGGCCTGTCCTGCCATGCTCTACCTCAGTCCTGCTTTTCGGGGACCCCAATTTCCACTGTCCTGATCGCAGTAGAGCGCCTACCCTCACCTGCCGGCCTCCCGCTTCACCGGGGGGCAATGTAGGGAGGCAGGTATCTCTGTACGTATTTTATTGGGAGCAGATATTGGCCTGTTAATGGCCTAGGATATTTACAGTCATGTTGATTTAATCTAAGGAGGGGGGGGGGGGTAAACCCTGCCTGACCTGCTCTGATCGACCAGCTCTATTTTTATTTTTGAAAATGAATTTCAGTGCAGGACACAGCAGTGAGAAGGCCGTTTATGTCTGATCATTTAATGGTCTTTTTTTTCGGTTCTCGTTTTTACACGTTATTTTGTTGAATGCAAAAATCCCAGGCTCGTGCCAAGTCGTGGATAAGACGGATGCCTTTAAGACCCCTTCGCATCGAATGTGCGGACATTTTTCCTGGAAATAAGATGGCCAAATGTCATGAGACGGCTTTTACCTCCCTGTTGCCACGGTAATTCTAGCTGACTTCCTGTTTTCTACCATGAAAGTGCTGGCTGCTTTCTGCAGAAATGAAACCTGCATCTGATTTCCTTCAATACTCGACGAAACAGACTAACCAGACAGCTCGTGCTGTACACGGCATGTCTCTATGTGCAGGTTTCACATTTACTCCGATTCATGAAAGCATACCTCCCAAGGTCTGCCCCCGGCAATTTCCGGAACGCCAGAGGCGTCAGTGGTCGCTGAATCTGTACAGCGCAACTGTGCATGCGCGGTATACCTTCTCCGGGGTCCATTGCATTCCTGCTCTACCGCCGAGCTCTGCCTCGGTCCCGTAAAGCAGTACAGAGGTACAGGACAGAGCCCCCAAATCGAGACTGGTTGGGAGGAGTTTGAAATACGTAATTGGGAAGAGAATTTCAAACTTATGGCCAAAGTACCCAAAGCATGGCCAAAATATCACAGCAGGAATGGACTCACGGCATGTGGAAATATAACAGCCAAAGTGAGATAGTAACATAGTAATTTAGGTTGAAAAAAGACACAAGTCCATCAAGTTCAACCCATCTACCTATCATTCCAGCGTTTTGATCCAAAAGAAGGCAAAAAACCCTAAGGAAACTATTTTCGAATTTTGCCTCCTAGGGGGAAAAATTCCTTCTTGACTCCAAAAGGGCAATCAGATTTCTCCTTGGATCAATAAGCTCTATTATTAATGCTTATTCTATTATTAATAGCCCTGTATGTTCTGCTTTCCTAAAACAGCATCCAAACCATTTTTAAATCTATTTTGGTTGCTAGCACTACCTCTCTTGGCAGTGAGTTCCATAACTTTATTGTCCTTACCGTAAAGAATCCCTTCCTTTGCTGTCTATGAAATCTTTGCTCTTCCAGTCTGAGGGGGTGACCTCTTGTTCTTTGTACAGTTCTGTTAATGAACAGGTCCCTGGAGAGCTCTTTATATTGGCCCTGTACATATTTATATAATGTGATCATATCCCCTCTGAGAAGCCTTTTTTCTAAAGTAAATAAATGCAATTTTTTAAGTCTATCTTCATAACTAAGATCCTCCAATCCCCTTATTAATTTTGTAGCTCTCTTTTGCACTTTTTCTAGTTCCTTAATATCCTTTCTAAGGACTGGTGCCCAGAATTATACTGCATTTTCAAGGTGAGGTCTTACCATTGATTTGTAAAGAGGCAAGATGATGTCCTCCTCCCGTGAATCTATACCTCGTTTTATACATGCCAATATCTTATTGGCCCTTGCAGCTGCTGACTGGCATTGGGCACTGTTGCCAAGTTTGTTATCTACAATGATTCCTAAATCCTTTTCGTTAGTAGTTTTTCCCAGGGAAATACCATTTAACGTATATGTTGCTTTGTTATTATTTTTCCCATAATGCATAACTTTACATTTGTCTATATTGAACCTCATTTGCCACTTTCTTGCCCAGTCCCCCACTCTGTCCAAATCTTCCTGTAAAGAAAAAAACATCAAAGTGAGATAGTGAAAATGCAGAACTCATCTTCTGATAGCTCAACACATTTCAATCTATTAGTGAAAAATATCCTCCCCAATACCTCCTACCTCCTCCCCATTGTTTTCCTCTGTTGGCTCAGGAGAGGGGTTTCCTGTGGGAGGCAAATGTTACCGATTAGTAGGATTATATAACCATGGTAGTAGTAGCTAACAGACCAGCATATACCTGAGCATCATGGGGTGGTAAAGATCAGCCACTATTACCCCAGTCTACAATTCCTACGGTATTCAGCCAGTAATGGGCTAGCTGTATATCATGGGAGCTGCGGTCAACAACAAAAAAGTTATTGTGCAGTGTAGCAATATTAGTCATAAGTTAAGTATCAGTTAAAGGACAACTGTAATGCAACAAATGCCTACAGTTGTCCTTTAACTTTAATTGAAGAAGTATAGGTGTTTTAAATAGAAATTTGTTGATGAAAAAAAAAAGTACCTTATTCAGTCCTCTTTGGACCACTCTTCTCTATCAGGGGGCAGACATGTTGTTTAGAATGTTGGGTCAGATCTTTATTCACCTTGGGTCAAATGTAGGAATAGCTGACCGATCTGACCAAAGATGCTAAACAAAATGTCTGCCCCCTGTTAGAGCTCTTTGGAGCAAAAAGTCCTCAGTAAAGGTACGTTATTTGTATTCTTTCCCTAAAGAATTTCTACACAAACCATCTACAGATGATGCAATTTTTCAATGAAACTTAAGCACATTTTTTGTTACAGTTGTCCTTTAAGTTAGCAATATGGCTGGTTGAATATAACTGTAGATAAAAAAAAAGTTGTTTTGTTGTATTATAGGCTTACTGTAACCCCATTGCCTCCCTCAGCCTCGCACAGCCCCATCCACAGTTAGCAACAAGCAATGTTACTGGCTTAACGTCATGGGAGTTGCAGTCAACAAAAAGGGCATTTAGAGGCAATAAAAACAAACATAAAGGCCTGGTTCCAAAAAAAAGCACATTTGGTAGTGATGCAGCAATGGTGACTACCGTTTGGTACTCCAGGTGCTGTTATTACATTTCTCATGTTGCTCAGCCAGCCAAATGGATGGCTGAGAACCATGCGATGTGCATTCTACAGCAGCTGCAGTACCAATGCATAATTATATAATACCTAATCTTTGGCACAGATGTTGAGTACTCTCCTTCCCATGATGCTCTAGGCACAGGATGAGAGTCATGGGAATTATAGTCTCAACAGCTGAAGTATTAACTCCATTTTTAATTTAGAATCCAGCCCTCTGGTTGGTTTGGCATGTAAAGGGTTACAATATAATGATATTATAAGTTATCATCTCCTGCACAGACAGAGGAAACTTGAATAAAGTGGAGGGAATAAACAGAAACCAGCCAATCCCAAGGTAAAGGAAGTCAGAGTGACTGGGTGAGAGACCAATAGGATGAGAGGAGGGAATAAACAGAAACCAGCCAATCCCTGGGTAAAGGAAGTCAGAGTGACTGGGTGAGAGACCAATAGGATGAGAGGAGGGAATAAACAGAAACCAGCCAATCCCAAGGTAAAGGAAGTCAGAGTGACTGGGTGAGAGACCAATAGGATGAAAGGAGGGATCTAAGGGAAGCTGGCCTATAGGTTATGGTAATGTTAATGACTAGTGAGGTGAATTAAATTAATGGCAGTAAGAAGCTAAGGGAACTTGGGCAATACCATGATGAAAGGGATTAGTGGTGAGTGAAGGAAATAAAACTATTTGTAACCAGTATAAGTCCATCCACCCTGGCAAGTAAGAATATAAGAAAAAGGATTCAGAAACTGTAGAATTTTTTTCAGTTAAGGGGGCCTGAGATTTCTGATGGGGGCTCTGGGCTCCAAGTGGGACAGTGAGGAGCCAACAACCTCAAATATGTGCAAGCAGAGAAAAGAAACATGTCGGTGCGCTGAGCTAGTCACAGGGTCCAATAATAGCTTACCAATCAACCAATCAGGTGTGAGCCTGTGACTAGCTCAGCGCACTGACATGTTTCTTTGCCCTGCTTGCACATAGTTGAGGCCAGGCCCGGACTGGCCATCGGGCACACCGGGCAAATGCCCGGTGGGCCGCGGTGGCCATGGGCCGAGGCCGGCAGGGGAGGTCCCATCAGTGGCCTCTGGGTCCCAGGATCTCCCCTGCCGGTCTATGCAGGGCCGGCACTATCCGAGCGCCGGCCCCACTGTTTGACATGAAGGGCCGGTGAGGACATCAAAGATCTCCCTCACCGGCCCACATGCTTTCAAATGCGGCCGCCGGCGGGGAGAGAGGGAGGGAGACTGGAAAGAGGACCCAGCGGAGCTCTAACTTGCAGCTCCACCGGGTTCCTCTCGCGAGATCCGGAGCATTGCCATGGCAACGACCGGATCTCGCGAGAGTGAACTCTAGCCCGCAGGCTAGAGTTCACTCACCACGAGGACCACCAGGGAACACCGCCTCCCAGTCTAAAGGTAAGAAGGGAGTGATGGGTGTGAGAGTGCTGTATAAATGTTAGAATGGATTGTGTGTGGGGGTGGGGGGGGGGGGGTTAGGTAAATAAACAAATAAAATAACAGGCATTATGTCCCCCCCGGACATAATGCCTGTTATTTTATTTGTTTATTTACCCCCCCTACACACACACACACACACACAATCCATTCTAACGTTTATACAGCACTCTCACACCCATCACACACAGCACTCACACTCAGCACTCTCACACCCATCACACACAGCACTCTCACACCCATCACACACAGCACTCTCACACACAGCACGCACACCCATCACACACAGCATTCTCACACAGCATTCTCACACCCATCACACACAGCATTCTCACACCCATCACACACAGCACTCTTACACCCATCACACACAGCATTCTCACACCCATCACACACAGCATTCTCACACCCATCACACACAGCATTCTCACACCCATCACACACAGCACTCTCACACCCATCACACACAGCATTCTCACACCCATCACACACAGCACTCTCACACCCATCACACACAGCATTCTCACATCCATCACACACAGCACTCTCACACCCATCACACACAGCATTCTCACACCCATCACACACAGCACTCTCACACCCATCACACACAGCACTCTCACACCCATCACACACACATAGCACTCTCACACACAGCACACAAAGAATTCTCACACACAGCACTCTCACACACATCATAGACAGCACTCTTGCACTCTCACACACAGCACTCTCACACACATCATACACAGCACTCACAAGCATCACTCTCACACACCGCCCTTTCACACACCGCCCCCTCATCACAACGCACCCCTCACATACACACAGAACCCCCCAACACACTGCACAAAAGACATACACAATACTTCCATATATATATATATATATATATATATATATACACATACACATACACACAGCACCCCTCACACACATACTGCACCCCTAAACACATTACATTCCAGACACACACTAGATCCCTTACTCAACTCTGGATCATCTACACACATACACACGCTAGATCCCTATATACACTCTGAAACCGTTATAAACACACACTCACTAGATCTCCTATACACATTCTGGGTCCTTCAAACACACACTAGACTCATATATATATTCTCTACAGCCCCTAGCCACATATGCATCACATTACACCACAAACACAACACAACTAAAACCGAACCTTATTACACAATACCACACCACAATCAGCTTACTCTACACACACGCAATCCCACAAGCAGGCTCCAAACACATGCTCAATACTCTTTCCTGGCATTTTTGTCTCCTGGTATCCATTTATAGAGACACCAGAGACAAGTTGCAAGGAAACACAGTGCAAGCATGTTATTACATTTGCTTGCAGTGTGCAGAACAAATACAGTGTTTTTTCTCATGCTAGAGCTCTTCAGCAGAGCTCTGCGCATGGTCTGCCCTGGAAGAGCATTGAACCAACATGCTCACTTTGAGAGGGAGCGTGTTTGTCATTGGTGATGACAAAACACACCTCCTCTGCCCCGCCCCCTTCTTAGTGGGCCGCTGTGATCAAAAAATGCCAAGGCCGAATTTTTCTCCCAGTCCGGCCCTGGTTGAGGCTCCTCATTGTCTGGTTGCAGCTTGCTGTCAAGGGGTTTATTGGAAGGAGGTTTAATTGCACCTCTTCCAAAAACATTAAAAAAGGTTTTGGTAGCAGTATAAAGTGCTTTGTGAGCACACTAGATAGGGAGTCAGAGTAGGATCTGGCGGGTGAGCTTAATTATCCGTTGGCCACTTCATATAACCAAAACATCTAATTTATACTGTGTTGATAAATTTGTTGCCAACTCTAATAGGGTGAGAAGCGCAGACAGTTTTAGTTTTTTGTATACATTGTACAGCCAATCCCACACAGTTTGCAGCATGCTCACAACTGTTTGGTAAGCTTTATTTTATACATTTTAATTATTTGATCCTGTGACTAGCTTAGCGCACTGACATTTTTCTTTTCCCATTTGTTTTAAATCTGTCTGTGGTGTCTCGTGTTTATGACATCACCTCGTTGCCATAGTTGCCAACATCGGCCATGTTTCCAGGGACACATATTTGTTCCACATGCTGCAGAAAGAGCATGCAGAGTGCAGCCCGGCAGTATGTAGGATGGATAAACGAACAGACACAATCCAATTAATTAATTAGAGTGGAGATCTCATAGGACTTGCCATGATTAATTAATTGGATTGTGTCTGTGCGTATATCCATCCTACATACTGCAGGGCTGCACTTTGCATGCTCTTTCTGCAGCATGTGGAACAAATATGTGTCCCTGGAAACATGGCTGATGTTGGTAACTATGCCTTGTTGCCCCATATGCATAGTTTATTTGCATATAAAGCCACAGGTGATGTCATAAGCCAGAGACGCCACAGACATGTTTAAAACATCTTTTTCAATTATGTTATGTATTTATGTGCAATTCTGTTAGATCTATAGATCATTTTTTATTATGTACATTCAAAATATGAGCAACCCAATATTTGGGTTGACAGAGTCTCTATAAAGGGATTCTGTGAACCTAAACCTTACTTATAATGTGAATGGATGGGGTTTAATATGCAAATTACACATTTCCCACTGAAAATTTCTGTATCAAACAACAGGTGATGTCATCAGCAGGGGACGACACAGACCTAATTAAAACACATTTTCTCTTATTTTATGCATTTGCATGAAAATCTGCTAACACAATGTATTGACCATTTTTAAAGTGTCTACTCAAGAAAGAGAGCATTGCAGGGAATTGAGAGGGTAATTTCAAACGTTAGGCCAATGTAGCCAAGCTGGAAGAATTCTCCAGTGCAGCTGAATGGGAGAATTTTTCCAATTTGTCTACACATTTGAAATTCCCTGCAATTCTCTCTCTTTTTTTGAGAAGACCCTTTTATCTCTTTGTGCACAGTACAAACAATGTTTAGGTTGACAAGTCCCTTGTAAAGAAAAGTATGGTATTTCATTCTACTAGTTATGTGATGCCACCTGGTGGAAAACTGGTGAACTGATTGTACATTGACCACACAGTGAGCATGGCAGGGCCTTGTTTTCCCAGGCAAGCCCAATCGCATGAGAATAGAGGTTATGGTTTGGAAATCTCGTTAACTTAGTCAATCACTTAAGAGATCTGCTTTCGTTTTACCAAGTGTAGAGCTCCATAGACAATCCCGGCTTTTTCATGGCTGTGAAAATCAAACTGTTAGGTCACAAATGTCCTTCAACAACATAGAGGCATTTTCAATATGCCCTAGCCTCTCTGAAAGGTGATGTAACTGCTAAAGATGGGCTCATATAATACTGGTCCTGCAAATAATACTGTTGAGTAAGGGGCCAGGGTGTGGTGTTAAATGACAAATGTCTCCAGTACAAAGGTGATAGACTGACCACTTTTAAAAAAATAATATATACAGCCTTACTATGCACCAACAGTTAGATTAAGCAGCAATAACACAAGGAGCGATAGAGGGTGAAATGCGTTGGTTGGGAATTTTAGAATGCCAGGGATTCCTTCCTACCAATTTGTATTCCATATGGTACCAAGAAGAAAAAACAAGAGTGTACTTTTTGGTCAGCCAACCTTGCAGCAACTTGTTCCACAAGTGACTGGGGATTTGTTGTACTTCACATAATTACACTATTGTTTTTTTTTTCTTTCATCCATTTATGTGTCTCACACTCCTCAGTGTGTGAACTTTTCTGATGTTTTCTCTATGTATTTTAGATACAGCAGGTCATCCTATTTATTTATATGGCGTGGAGCAGTGGCCTATTTCCTTGTTTGTGATTACTCGTTATACTTTTAATCTACCAGTATTGTGTTGGCTGCGATAGACCAACTATGAAGATAAGGTACAATAAAGAGAAAATTGCCGGGAATTGAGCTAGGAAGTTCAAACTTAAAGCCAAACTAGACTAGTTGGAAAAATTCTCCCATTCCGCTGTATTGAAGACTTTTTCCAACTGTTACATTGGCCTAACGTGTGCAATTCCAGCCTGTTTCCTGAAATTCCCTGTTTATTGATTAGATCCTAAAGGATGTCACAGAGGCAGATCCAGATCCTCTTCTTCCTTGGCATTTTCACAGTGACTTTTGAAAAAAAAAAATTGTTTTTAAATATACCTCTCCTTACAGTCTTTCATCGGACATTCAACACATTATTAATGTGTATCCAACAGGTATCAGCAGCCATAAATCCATTCAAATACTGTGCTTATCTGTGAAATGAATCATTGCAGAATATCCCGGTAGTCAATTAATATAGAATGAGTGCTATAACTGACAATACTTTGACTTTTTTTCCCCTAAAAAGATAATTTGACACTAAATTATCATGGCTTGACAATGCATATAAGTTAAATCCACAATATACAAAATCACAGACTGGCAAAGATTGTCTGATTTAAATGCAGCCAATAGGAGATGGAATCTCTGATCATTCTGTATCCCTATTGGTTGCACAGTGTTCTAATTTAGAACACTCACATTCCTTTCCATATATATTCAGATCTTGTATACTGCATGTGATAAATTATTTTTAAAAAAATTAACTTAAGCATTATACTTCTGCACTCTTTTCCTTACTTTAAAGTCAGACTTTTGTTTGTGTATATGGATAGAAATAAAACATACAGCAATACAGTACATACCATAAATCAAAACAGCCCATAATAATAATAAAAAAAATGAAAAGCAAAATAGATCAGTCTCAGTCAATAAAAATATGGTTTTATTTTAAAATAAGGCAAAGTGTTGTAATTTGCCAATTTACACAATTAACTTTACAATTTACAGAAAAAAACATTGATACATTTGCTTTATGTAACAATAATATTAATAATTTGGCATAAAAAAAAAAATCAATGCAGGTTAGTTCAGATCTCAACCGACATTTATATTTATGGGGACATTTGCCAAGGTTAATGTTACATAACCAAAACATAAAAAAAAAAGGCTGCTCTGCCCCCCGTGGGTTAGAAGGGCAGATCTATATTCTTAGTTTGGATATAATGTATCAACCTTGGCCTGATTGCAAAAAAAAAAAAAGTTTTTCCCATATTGTTACACTGGAGGTCTGTTCAGTAAAATGTGAACTTAATAGTGTAGCAAAATAATAATAATAATCAGTACTAATATATATACTAATTCTATAGTTGGAAGGTAAATCCCCCACTAGGCTATGTCTCAGCTATTAATGCATGGTTCACTGATTAGAGTATAGACCTCATTGAGAGTGGAGCGATAGTCAGCAAAATGTATATTAAATAAATGAGCTCATCACCTGTGTGTTATGTAATAGTGAGTTGCCAATGTGGCAAGGGACTTGGGGGACGTTTGATCAGACAAGGAAAATTTGGCACATATATAAAATTAATTTTAAAGGGACAGTCACCTAAACATTGTATATACTGTTAATGTATAGAATAAATAAATGATCATAAAGCCCTGTTATGAGGCATGTGTTTTAATGCAGCAGGAGCCATCGGGGGACCGGATCTCGCTAGAAGTCTAGCGAGATCGCTGTACACGCATCACACTTCCGCTTAGATTGCAAGCTCTTGGATTCCAAGGCACGTAATACAGCAGGGCTCACCTGTTTTGTGATCGCAAAATTGCAAGCAAATACATAGCTAAAAATGATGTTTTAAATGCATCTTTGGGGCCTCCTGTTTGACATTTGTGGCTTAATATACAAATGTCACATTTCCCACTGAAAGTGGTTGATTTGCATGTTCAAACAGTGTGATGTCATCAACAGGAGACAAACCACATTGTTCTCTTAAATTTATGCGGTTGTTTGCAATTTTCCAAAAGGCTCTATATAGATCATTTTTGATGACTGTTTAGACTGTGAAAAGAAGATGGCGGAGGCTTCTATAAGTTGATGGCATGTCTGCTGCAGGCCGATCATGTCTACTTTTACAGAGAGTGGATCCAGTTTCTATATATCACTTTATTTGAGAGTGGATTGGTGGTTGTCCCTTTTATACTGTGAGCTGCTTTTATATTATTTTTAAAGTGTGTTTTTTATTAATTTAGTAGCGCCACTGTTTCTCTTTCTTCTACTTTTAAAGAGAGATTTAAGTTCTGCTCTCTGAGGCAGAGTAAGGCTACCACAAGTTGCTTCTGTGCACATTACAGTATTTGCAAGAAGGTATCCAGACTCTCACTTGGGGTCAGTTAGTTCTGCTACTTGTTTGCAGACTCTCACTCTGTAATATTGAATTCTGCAGCTACAGAAAAGTATTCATTTCAACCAAGCATGTATAGAAATATCTCCACTTATTTGGGATATCATTTCCCTTTAAATCCCCCCCCCCGGAGTTAAGTGCAGAGATAAAGATTAATTTTTGTCTCGTTTAGGAACTCCTAGTACACGGATGTGAGGCAGCGAAGGGATACACGTTTGCACCTGAAAATGTAAGTATGTAAATCATAAAAGGAGCAATCGCTGTATTATGAGACTTTATTTGGATTTGGTTTTGGACACTTTTTGGCTAAAATCAGTGTGCATTATTTTAAACACCCTCAGCCACCATATTTTAGGCCAGGTGAGAGGGGAATTTGAGCCAGACTAACTGCCCCAACATCCACTCCACCAGAACTAACCATCTCAGCTACTGTTAGAATGATCTATCTGCCGAGAGTCCTATACTGTACTATGCATAGAAAAATACAGTATTAAAAGTGCAATATATCTGGTCTTTTTAAAAATAAAAAAGCATTGTTTTTATGCTGAATTGAAAGATTTGGATGTAATAAAATCAGACATATCTAGATGAACACTTTATTCCAGCCATAGAAACTTGTTTATAGAGGAAATATTCAATGTCTGAACAGACCTTTATCATCAGAGCATCTTGCCTTACAAAATATCCACTGAAAGATACATATTGACAGGAGAATTAAACAGTAATATACTTTAACAAGGATTGTCTGCATGAGTACAAATGTAAAATAGATTATCCCCTTCAATGCAACCTGGTACCAATGGGGTAAAAAAAAAAAAAAAAAGAAGCTATCTAATAAAGGGTCTATAAGATCCATAGATAGATATATATTTATACACAACATGGTATTGATTTGTTAATATAAGTGTATTTAAACAACGGTCAAAACGTACAATGTAAAAAATAATTCCTATTTCTGTTCACGCCATTTCAAAAACTGTTGCCCACTTTCTGAATGGAAATCTTGGTTTGAGGTCTTGTTTAGTACAGAGTAACATTAACGTGTAGGGGGGAAGACACAAAAACCCATCAGAAAATGGGGGAAGACATCAAAAACCAATGCCTCACTATGTGGCATAATTAGGAATATTGAAAACCCTGTTTAAAGGGTTCATTTTTCAGAAACCATTTGACCCCACGAGATCCAGACTGTTTTTGGTGGCACCGAAAAAAATTCAAGTTGGCACAAATAAATATATAAAAAGCTACAATATTTTGTGGGCGCCTTTGTAGCCCCCCTCACTTCACTGTCCCTTTTTCATGTTGTCAACACTGAGGGGCGTAAAAAAGGGATTCTGTTGCTTATTCCCTTTTGCCACTGAAAGTGCTTCATTTGCATATCACGCCACAGGGTCATGTCATAAGAGGGATACAGATCATGCACATCTCATTTTGTATCGGTCAGTCTTAAATTATCTTTCAATCTTGCACGGAACAAACAATGTTTAGGTGATGGAGTTCCTTTAAGACTCCTGGAAAGTTCTTCGCTTGCCGCCAAAAAAAACCCCAAGAGTGCGTTAAAGTGAGCCGCACAGACAAAAATAAAAAGCTTGTCGCTTTCTATCATCACCCAGCATGCCTTGCAATCTGTCCCAGACTGCTTTGCACACATTCTTGGTGTACTTTTGAATCTTAAAACCGATTATATTCTATTGCAACACGCTATAGTATGGAGAGTTAGAGAACTCTCTAAAGTTTGATAAATGTAGTTCTTCTGTTATCTCTAGAAAAACCACATGTAACAAAATATTACAAACTATTGTTTTTCCACAATCCTTGTAATGCATTTACCCAAATGCAAATTATACTGTTTAGCAGTAGTTAGAATTATTACTATACACAGTTTACGGAGGGGGGGGGGGGGGGGGGGTGAGATGTCGGGGTTTAGATCAGTTCTCCACATTGACATTTTTGTATTTTCTGTTTTTCAGTAGAATTTTCTACCAATCCTCCCCCCTTTAGTGATTTATCACTAATCTTTGGCTTACTAGAAAACTAAACAAGAAATAAAATCCCCTTTTTGCTTCCATTATCATAGATTTTGCTCAACACAAAATTCTTGGCAAGGGCGCGATGTCAAAAATAAAAAAATGTAAAGAAAAAAAAAAAAAAAAAGTCACTTTTTTTGATCAGATGTAAAAAAAAAAAAAAAAAATACATAGCTGTACAAATTCAACATGTAAAAAGGCTTTTAGTACAGAATACAAAATAAAAAAATATTGGCAAATGTCTGTAGAAATAAGCATTGTCTCTACGGTGCTCAACAGGCAACCAGGCGTGTGATGGACGTGTTAGTCTTATACAACAAATTCTGGGACCTCATCATGAGCCAAATCCAGAGAGAAGTATTTGCTGACTTTCTTGGCTGAAAGAGGTTCTTGAATATTGACACACTGTTGGGCAAGGCAACCGTTACAATAAAGTCCCGTATTTCCCAGGTTGTGACCGCAGCCAAACGTGTAGCTATGGGCCGTGTCCTGACACAAGCCGGCAATCTGTAAGAAGTCCTTCTGGTATAAACGGACGTCGTCCAGGCTTAAGCTGTGACGATCTGTAGAAGTCTTTGGTTTCCGCCCTGCGGTCTGTAAAATAACAGAAGTAGAGGTCAGAAATGGACTTAGAAGTGGCACTCTGCGTATAGGTCTACTAGGTTAAAAGACGGCTGGATCCGTCCTTATATATGCTTAATATTCAAGCGGAGGATGCTCAAACGAACTATAATAAATGGAGGACTTCCACTCCACGGGCAAAGCTTTAGGACAAAAAAATGCATCAGGCAGCACTCCAAAAAAAAAAAAAAAAAGTATACAACATATTAAATTTCCCCAAAAAATTGTCTATTTATTGACGTGCATAGTCCTCTTGATAAAAAAAAAAAAAAAAAAAACTAAAGAAATAGCATCAGTGAGAAGTATATCCACACGAGAAAATAGAGTTTATAGCAAAACTGGGCGAATGCTTGGCGCTTTTGAAAAAAGCATGGCAGGTGCCAAACGAGTTAAACGTTCACCCACTTTTGTTATATTTGTTAAATATTTATCCAAATCAGCCATCGCTAGACTCCACTGTCCACCTCAGCATCATAGCCTACCTGTGGAAGAGAATCAATGCTTTGCCCACGGAGCTTGACCACGGTCTCCGAGGAGCTGGAAGTCGAGGAGTTTATTTCTTTCACAACTAATCCTTAAAATAATAAAATATATATAAATGAAAAAAATAAAAACAAAAACCTCGCAAATTGCCTGCATGATGGCTAAATGACGTTACTCTGAACCAAATAGTAGTAACATGTGCTGACTTTCTAATAGCTCAATAACACGTGAAACACATATGTTTGATACGCAAATAAGCACAATTCATGTATGTTCTTGGAATCCTGACGCAGCGTTACAGTGGGGCCTAGCTGTACACATCTTTCAATTAGAAAACTAGTTTATTTTAATGGACTATACCAAAAGTAGGAATATTGTTGGCACAGTTTAAAAACAAAGTGCTGGGGGGGGGGGGGGAGGGTATTCCAGGGAATAGGCAAAGTGTCCATCCAAGGGCATTAGCGAGTGTGGCAAGGTCTGTGACGATCTAAAGATCTTCAAGCAAGTAACAAACACCAGTAAATGTCCCCCATTAGCAATATTGGTGCCTTCCCCATGAATATTGTATATACCAGACCTCTTCTCCCCAGCTCACCTGAATGGCCATTTATCTGCTGTGAGGTCAGCATGTCTTCCGTGATATAAATACAGAGATCGGGACTGACATCCAAGGGTAAGTCAAGGTCCTTTGGATCATCAACAAGCATCTCTATCTCTGTAGAGTACAACACAATTACATTCATTCATATTAATAAACCAATACAGCGTATTTCCAACAGTAATTTGATGCAAGGTGCCGAAATTCAAATATTGGATATTTTATTTTACTTAATTTACTTGGTACAAGACAAAAGGAGGTTACATGCCTCAAAAAAAAGAAAAAAAAATGTTAATAAATCCAAAAAGCAATGTAAATATACAATGTTTGCAACCAAAAACTATATCGCACTGCTATGGCGCTGGAGAAAATGGGTATTCATACTCCAAAAATAAAACCTAAAATGCACTGAAAATGCAAACATTTTCCACTCATGTAATGTCTTAAATACGATTATTATGTTAGGTCAGCCTTGCATAGTAGTTTGCACAACAAAGTTCAAATATTTCCCTTATATCAAAAACTGCACAGGTGGTCTTTTGGTCTTTACCATCATTGTTGTCAATGGTCCTTTTGACCGGATTTATCCCTCATCTCGTTATGTGCATTAGAAAGTCATCTGGCGGCCCTTCGGTGCAATGCATAATGCATATCCACTACGAAAAACAGCAGGCTCATGGCTTTATTATATGCACTCTTTTATTCTTCTTGTATAGTCGGGATATATTTAGAAGAGTTCTTGAACCGCCTTCGCAACAAAATACTTTTTTCACTGTATCTTACCTTTGGTGACAGGCTGCGCCAACACTTCTGCTGTGTTTGTGTTTAGCTGTAATTGTCTTCTCTCATTTAAATGTACCCACACATATTATATATTTGGTTTTATCTTCATAAGAGGGTTTTTTTTAAAGGAACAGGTTAAACAAAACATGTCCCGGGACATTTAAGCAAACCCCGATGTGTATCTTAATAGATACACGCGGGTTTACAAACTGCTGTGTCTCAAATGCGAGACACAGCAGTTCCTGGTTGTCACAAACGTCTGCACGCACACAGCCAGTCAGAGCGAGGGCGAGCCCCTCTCTAGAAAGCCGAATGCTAATAAAAAAAAAAAAAAAAAAAACACTGCTACATTCATTCTAACATTTGTCCAGAATTTAGAAATACCGATGTTTGCAAGAAATAGGGCAATAACTGAAAGTAGCATTTTTCGCCTCCTGATCACTTACAGGTGCCCTTATGCCATATTGATTTGTTGTGGGTATTTGTATCCTGGTTGGTTGAGAATGGCAGGACGGTTGCTATAAATTTATTGGCTTCATTTAGACTCGGTTTACTTAACATTAGGATATAATTATCTAAAAAAAAACAAATAAGAAAAAAAAAAAAAAAAAAAACACATTCAGACACAGTGGGTGAAACTGGCCCTTTAAAAAGGTGGCAGGTCTATCAGTTTACAGTCTTACCGTCATCCTGCGAGTCGTCGTCATCATCAAATCGGTCTTTGCCGGCGCTCTCCGCCCCAGAGGTGTGGGAACTACTGTGACTGGTCATGGAGCTGCAGATTTTCAGTTTCCGGTGCAGGGATGACCCTGAAAAGCTGTCCTCGGGGCAGATATCCCTGTGCTTGGTGTCGGCCTCTATCCCGGAGGTGTGCGAACTACTGTGACTGGCCGTGGAATGGCGGGAGAGACGCTTGTGTTGGATGCTTCCTGCGCTGCTCCCACTGGCCCGGGAACGTTTCTCCAAATGATCTATATCCTGGTCCAACATGTCACTGATATAGGACTCTCGGTACTGCTTTTTCTCTAAAACACAAAACGGTTTTTTTATATTATTACAGGCCAGATTGGTTGTTAAACAGGACACAAAGATTTAAAAAGGATACAATCAGAAAGTAGTAGTAAGGTGCATGCTGGGTAATCTCCTTTAATTTGGGAGTAAACCCCAAAATTTGTGAACTAGACAGGAGCTTGATCCGATAAAAACACATGAGTGGCGGGGGGGAGGGGGGGTTTGGGTTGCCGGGCATAGGGATAGACCAGTGGAAAGAGCATCTCCCCAATATCCTGCAAAAGATTTGATTTTTTTTTTTAAAAAGGCTAAAAAACAAAAACTTTAGACATTTAAGATTTCATTGAAATCATAAAAAAAATTGAGCAATTGCCATTATAATTTGTAATAGTCCCTGTAATTCTTGTACTGTGCCTTGTTATTGCACATAGTGCCTGTTCCATGTAGTGTGTGTTAGTATCGTCCATGGTGCTGGATGTCAATAAAGCTTGGTTTCTCTGGCCTCCCGCGTTCCTACCTTCGTTCTCCTCCAGTTTGCGGACTTGTCGCAGGACAGGCTGTAGGTTCATGTACAGTCGGTGACTGTTACTGAGAAGTTGAAGGAGATGTCTCGATCGCATGGAGCAGCCAGTGTAGTAAATTAGTTTGCGGGCAGAGGGCAAGCCGTCTGGTAAGATCTCAAACTTTTTACCCTGAGCAGGAGAGAAAAAAAAAAAAAGATTCAAATTCAGACACTGGAACGTCAACTTGCTGCCTCTTGAAAGGGGCTAAATATTAACAATTAAATTAAATTCCATGAATTTTTTAGAATGCACACAACATAGTCCATCCAGGAAAGGGTCTCACCCCTCTACTCTCCACTGCTTTTTAACAAACATTTGCTGGGATGAATGGGAGACCACTATCTCCCCAACCCCAAAACAAAATGTAAAAAGGTTTCTTTTTCTTCAAAGAAGTCAAACTGCTGACTGTGATACATCACGCTGACCACAGCAGGTTTTTACCAATGTCTTATATTAGGTCTGTAATTAATATTTAAAAATAAATAAAAATGAATTATACACCTGTGAGATTGGGGAAGTTTAGTATCATTTTTACCAGCTCGCCACAATAACACTGGCTAGTAGGTACCCCCCAGGGGGCAGAATGTGGTTATTCCTGGATTTTTGGGAGAGCTTGTGGATTAGATGCTCCCAAGTCACTTACCACGAACACCAGTTTCCCAACGTTTGTCCACGGGAAGTCAAAGAGTAATTGCTTTTCATCTCCTGTACTCTGTGTAAAACGAGAAGATAATAGATTTCATATAGAAGTTATGGATTCAATCCTTGCTCAGACCTCATATCTTACACGAATGTCACTTCTCACCACCTTGTGATGTCAAAATGTAAAACAAATCGCTCATGGATATTAATGCAAAATAAGCATGCCGCTATCAGTAAGCATTGCAACACAGACCCACAGATATATAAAAACAGGCTATGTCAATTTTACACACGAAGAGCAGCTGGCCAATCAGAACGCTCATCTGGCACTTGTCTATATAGGTCCACACCAATCAAAAGTGTTTTACCGAGTGCAGCATTACGTATGAACAATTGCTTTGCATGTCCAATTATATAGCCAGTCTTTGTATAAAGGAGATTGCAGTAAATCTCTTATCAGCGCCATTTTTAAACTTCTGAGTGTAAAGCGGTAGCCTGCAATTGTGCAAGCCCAGCACTTCCCATCACTGAGCATGCATGACATCCTGCATACGTGTACTGGGCATTCGACACGTTTATACAGAAGCCCTTAACGTGGCTGTTTTGCAAATGCTACTTTTTGTGGATTTTTTTTCCTGAAAGGAAGGGTTCTCATGGACAAGTCCGGTTAGTTTAATAGAATAGTCAAAACATCCTTATTATAATACCCACAACAAACAGCCAGCAGCTTTCAAAATCATGTTACACCAGGGCTCGAAAAACCCGGTATTGTGAGACCCGCATGGTGCAGTCGCCAGTTTCCTTCTCTTTAATCCAGCGGTGCGCGAGGGAGCAGAGTGTGTGCACTGGCTGCGCAGACTTCCTGCTCTGCCCCCTCGCGCACCGCAATATAGTGACTGTATGTGTTTGCATATATAAGTGACTGACTGTATGTGTGTGCGTATATAAGTGACTGACTGTATGTGTGTGCGTATATAAGTGACTGACTGTATGTGTGTGCGTATATAAGTGACTGACTGTATGTGTGTGCGTATATAAGTGACTGACTGTATGTGTGTGCGTATATAAGTGACTGACTGTATGTGTGTGCGTATATAAGTGACTGACTGTATGTGTGTGCATATATAAGTGACTGACTGTATGTGTGTGCATATATAAGTGACTGACTGTATGTGTGTGCGTATATAAGTGACTGACTGTATGTGTGTGCATATATAAGTGACTGACTGAATGTGTGTGCGTATATAAGTGACTGACTGTATGTGTGTGCATATATAAGTGACTGACTGTATGTGTGTGCGTATATAAGTGACTGACTGTATGTGTGTGCATATATAAGTGACTGACTGTATGTGTGTGAATATATAAGTGACTGACTGTATGTGTGTGAATATATAAGTGACTGACTGTATGTGTGTGCGTGCCTGACTGTATGTGTGTGCGTATATAAGTGACTGACTGTATGTGTGTGCGTATATAAGTGACTGACTGTATGTGTGTGCGTATATAAGTGACTGACTGTATGTGTGTGCGTATATAAGTGACTGACTGTATGTGTGTGCGTGCCTGACTGTATGTGTGTGCGTATATAAGTGACTGACTGTATGTGTGTGCGTATATAAGTGACTGACTGTATGTGTGTGCGTATATAAGTGACTGACTGTATGTGTGTGCATATATAAGTGACTGACTGAATGTGTGTGCGTATATAAGTGACTGACTGTATGTGTGTGCGTATATAAGTGACTGACTGTATGTGTGTGCATATATAAGTGACTGACTGAATGTGTGTGCGTATATAAGTGACTGACTGTATGTGTGTGCATATATAAGTGACTGACTGTATGTGTGTGCGTATATAAGTGACTGACTGTATGTGTGTGCATATATAAGTGACTGACTGAATGTGTGTGCGTATATAAGTGACTGACTGTATGTGTGTGCATATATAAGTGACTGACTGTATGTGTGTGCGTATATAAGTGACTGACTGTATGTGTGTGCATATATAAGTGACTGACTGTATGTGTGTGCGTATATAAGTGACTGACTGTATGTGTGTGCGTGCCTGACTGTATGTGTGTGCGTATATAAGTGACTGACTGTATGTGTGTGCGTATATAAGTGACTGACTGTATGTGTGTGCGTATATAAGTGACTGACTGTATGTGTGTGCGTATATAAGTGACTGACTGTATGTGTGTGCGTATATAAGTGACTGACTGTATGTGTGTGCGTATATAAGTGACTGACTGTATGTGTGTGCATATATAAGTGACTGACTGAATGTGTGTGCGTATATAAGTGACTGACTGTATGTGTGTGCGTATATAAGTGACTGACTGTATGTGTGTGCATATATAAGTGACTGACTGAATGTGTGTGCGTATATAAGTGACTGACTGTATGTGTGTGCATATATAAGTGACTGACTGAATGTGTGTGCGTATATAAGTGACTGACTGTATGTGTGTGCGTATTTAAGTGACTGACTGTATGTGTGTGTCGTGGTCTGGCTCCTAGATTTTTTTTTTTTGCTCCCTCCTAAAACCCAATTAAGTCTTTCCAAGCCTTGTGTTACACCATGAATTAAAATTAAAAAAAAGTAGGAACCTGAAAAATCTGGATTCCTCGTAGAGTGAGTCCAAGAATCAAAGAGGCTTCAATTTCCCTTTTATCCTAAAGAGAAGAGAGAAAAAAGGTTTTGTTCATCAAAAATCGGACTGTTTCAATTCAGACATTTATAAAACCACAATCAATGCAAAGCCTTCACTAAAGTGCAGACCCCCCCCCCCCCCCCCCCCCCTGAAATGTATACAGCTCTACATGATGGAAGTTTTGCACCTAGGGCTTTATTCGTCAAAGGGAATTGCAAACTTAAGGTCAAACTAGTCAAGTTGGAAAAAATCTCGCATTCAGCTATACTTGAAACTCTGTTATTTTGGCTTTAAGCTTCCAATTTTATTCTCAATTGCCTCTTTTATGAATAAAGTTATTTATATATGTTGAAGGACTACAGTTCCCATACTTCTCTGCCAGCCTCCTAGCTGAAAAAGCAGTATGGGAGATGTAGTACAACAGCAGCTAGAGGGCCGCAGGTTGGGGACTCTTGGAAATCTCTCTGAACCTCAAATAGGTATGTAAAGGTTGGCAGGGGATTATGGGAAATACTGTCATGCAACAGCTGGAGGGATTTTAGGTCTACCAATTTAGCACATGGCCTACTGTCGTTTCAGATGCATAAAGCTCTCTGCAGCTGGATTTACAAGGTGACTTTGAACAAAGCCAGTTTCTGTGCCTGGTAAGGGGATAGGGTGTGAGCTGGGATAGACCGCGTCTTTCACCTTGTATAATCTGTAGTAATGGACAGCCACGTCTTCCAGTCGCGCCGACTCCTTAATATACATGAGGTGCGCCTCGGACACGCTCAGTGCAAACTGGTCGCGGTGGATGTTGGGAATGTGCGTTAAGATGTAATCTTTTCCTCTCTTCTTAATCACCTGAGCAAAGACAGAAAGGGGTAACTGCATGCAGAACAGAGCTCAATAAATATCATCTCTCCCTGGAAAGTACTGCTTGGTAAAGAAGCAAAAATCTCTGATCTTCACCAAGCACGTTACAAAATCAGTCTGTCCTTCCAAAAGGACTTTAACATGAAACCATAGCTGCCAACAGTCTCAGATTTACCAGGACAGTCATGTTTTTTTGGGGGGGACTGTCCAAGTTAGCTGCAGCTTATGCTTTGTATGCTTTCTGGGGAAGGAGAAATACATTCAAGCTGTTGATATATCTCAGTTGATAAGACTTCAATACCGTAAGTGGGTATTTAAAGCCTGCACCAAAGAGGTGGAAGCACAATGTTGCAGAGCAACATGATGTTACCCTGTCCTCACCCGGGGAATGCCTTTACATTTCATGGTAGAGAGATGCAGTGTTATTTTAATTTGTATGACTGGTGTTACAGCTTACAATTTTTAATTAAAGTACATATTTAATGCAACACTTGATATCAAACTAGCTTTGATGCATCTAGTAGTGTTTAACCTGCATTTCTGCTCCCAAATCTAGCAATGTTAACAGAAACAGGAGCCTGAATGAGGGTTTGCATGGTCTCTCGTATGATATATTAATGTTGTTGCATTGTACAATATAAATACACTCCATATTGCTGGAAAGATGTAAGTCTTCAGAATTGTCAGACACTAAAAAGCAAGGTTTCATTTGGAGCAGAATCCTACACTAAGGCTAGATTACCTGGCTCTGTATTCTAACAAATCGACATTTAAAATCAATTTCCCATTAAAACCCAACATAAAATGAATGGATGGAGACTAGGAGCTCAGAAATAGTCATACATTATGTTATTTTGCTGAATAGCTTAATTTTCTACAGGGAGTTAAACTTGGGGGGCTTTCGGAGGGGAAGGGGTGCGGAAAGGGGTTATCATCACAAGTATTTAATGTAACATTATCAGTTATTTAGGAGTATATTATATATAGCCAATATTAACTATTGCAATACAAAATAATTATATAGACACACCCCCACTACACATATATACACACAGCAACACACTCTTATTACTTGGTTATGTTTTTTAAAATTGTCCCTCTACAAAAGTTTTTTTATTACCAGATTTTATTTTTTTAACCAAAATTAAAAAAAAAAGAAAACTGCACACAATAACCAAACGTGGCATTCTTAACATCCCTGTATTCATTTTTTATTAACCTACTTGTCACATTCGAGATTTTGCTTTTCCAGCCACCTCACGTATAATTTATCTGCCCCGTGACAAAGTGGAATGCCGTGATTTATAAACAAATTGCTACCAATACAAAATACACATCACACGCCCACTAAATGGTAAAAGGTTGGAAAACAAGGATGTTTGTCAATAAACGTGGCCTGCTTGGTTACGCCACCAAAATATTATGCATGGGAAATATTCAGGCCTTTGTACACAAATCCCGCTAGCTTACGCCAAGATGAACGAGACAAAGCTACGAATAAAACTTCAATGCAGAGCGTTAAGTCGTGAAACGTTTAAGTGCAGCCTTACCCAAGGAGGGAAGTATGCTTCAGGCTCAAAATATTTTCCATAATGCTTGTTCCTTTTGAAGTTCCCCAGATCGGCCTGCAGTGCAAAGGCTGCCAGCAAGAAGTAGGCCTCTTCCCTTAGCAGACACTGGGAGAGCAACGCTTGTTTTCTCAGATGCCAGTAGTAATAGTATCTCGCCATCCTGTCGCTGAAACACAAAACACCATCTCCATTATTATGCTTAAGGTTTCATTTTAAAACATTACAATGCAGCACTCCCATCTCTGCTCAGTGGGGGGGGAAAAGGAGTGAACAACCCTTCACACAAAAACGGACCTCCCTGCTAATGGAGCAGAAAAACATTAAAGCAGATTGTCAGCACTTTAGAGCAGACAGTGAGCAAGATCGGCTTTACTGCCCCCGAAGAGCTTGCAATCATAATTAGAACATCGCTTTGATTGACAAGTTCTCAAGCTAGTTCCAAAATCGAAAGCAAATTACATTAACTACACTAAATAACTCACTTCCGAGTAGATCCCCCATCAATTTGTGTACAGCTCAGTTAGAAATATAATAAAGCTTTGTGCACATGGGGCTGCCCATTGTCTATTCTCTTCTGTCCATTTTCTGACCAGAGACTACAGTTTATATTGTAGCTGTCCTTGGATTTTATATGTCTTTTATTAAAGCTTTACCGGCTCAGGTGTCCATTATATAGGGACTCTAAAAATATATTTTTAAAAAGGTTCCATATTAAATGTAGTATTCACTTTTATTTTCCCTCTTTTCAATGGCGCCTAATCACTTCACTGGAGGCGATGTGCTAAATTGTCTCACACCCCTTCAGTGTGTGCAGTGGGGAAACAGGCCTGCTGGGGCCCTTCAGATTTGTTACCTGTGGTCCTCTATCCCCTTTGTCCCATAGAACAGACAACCCCGTCTTTCCTACATGTCGAGCTGTTGAGCTCTCAGCTATTGAATCCGTAAGACAGACATTCCCAACTAATTTAATTTCCTCCATCGGATGGATTCCAGATGTTTGCCGAATTATGCTGATGTTTGCATTACACATCCAGCATAGACCAGCAATCCATTGTGCAACGTGACTAGGCCTTCCTCTAAAACCATCTGTGATGCAGAGCTATGTTATGCAAGAGGCTGTGGTACGATGTGAAGGTGAAAAAATGTAATCTTTACGCGAGACATCTAGAGTGGATTGGTTTATATACATTTATGCCACACATGTGTGTACTTGTGTAACACAGAATTAAAATTTGGGGGCTTCACCCTCCTGGGTGCAGTAAATGAGGAGCCAGCGCTCATGGGAAAACCCAGAGCGCTGCGACGGGAGGGAGAGACTACACACGCCTGACAGATCATCTCGGCAGCACCGTGGAGCAGGTTAGTTCACCAGCTCCACTGCTGGAAAGTTGCTCACATTTGAATTTAGGTGATGTCGAACATGTTTTTGTGCTGGTACTGCCAAAATGATCTATCATCCGTAAGTATCAGCTATTCGAAATGCTGTCTGTCCCGAGCATTTCGGATAAGGGAAACCTGTATTGATAATAAGAAAAACAAAACACCGGTGTACAGAAATGTACATTTATACAAATCTGGTGAAATTTCAAATCTGTGCTTGTAGCTATTCCACTCCCCACAATTGTCTTGAGACTGCATGCCCTTTTATAAACGCACACTAACAAAGTGGGAAACTCTACACCATTGGCTGGCTGAGCATCACAAGAGTTGTAATTCAGCAGCTGCTGCAGTGTTACTGGTTGGCAGATTTGTTTTATGCACACCGTGTGTCTGGTGCAACAGAATTTAATTAAAGGGACCATCACCTAAACATCATTTTACTGTGTATGTAGAGAATATATTCAGACATCATCCGACATAGATCAATAAGCAAATTGACTGTTTTTCACCTAATTTAGGCATTTGCTTGTAATTATGCCAACACGTATATATATATATATATATATTTTTTATATACATTGTTGCATACTTTGAGTACCTTTGCTGGTAATACCATTTGCGTGAGATTAGGTAGGGGTCAGAAGGAATGTAAACACCAGGATTTGGACGATTGTAAAAGCAGTTGGCAGTTAAAAGGCAGGACATCTTTTGTTTTCCTTTGAAGATACCTTATTGTTGAGTGTTTATTTAGAGCTGACCCCCAGCAGGGTACAGAGAATCTACTAATGAGTTACATGGGAATCCTTATCCCCCAACTTATATAAACTAACACTTAAAGTGGCATTAAATAGTCATTTGAGCTTTTGCTTCACTAATTGAAGCAAAAAAAAAAAAGTTAAGACTTTTGCCACCTGGCCAGCGCAGAGCGAGAGGGCCAGCGCAGAGCGAGAGGGCCAGCATAGAGAGAGCGAGGGAGGGCCAGCGCAGAGAGAGCGAGCGAGGGCCAGCGCAGAGAGAGAGAGCGAGGGCCAGCGCAGAGAGAGAGAGCGAGGGCCAGCCCAGAGAGAGAGAGCGAGGGCCAGCCCAGAGAGAGAGAGCGAGGGCCAGCCCAGAGAGAGAGAGCGAGGGCCAGCCCAGAGAGAGAGAGCGAGGGCCAGCCCAGAGAGAGAGAGCGAGGGCCAGCCCAGAGAGAGAGAGCGAGGGCCAGCCCAGAGAGAGAGAGCGAGGGCCAGCCCAGAGAGAGAGAGCGAGGGCCAGCCCAGAGAGAGAGGGCCAGCGCAGAGAGAGAGGGCCAGGGGCCAGCGCAGAGAGAGCGAGGGAGGGCCAGCGCAGAGAGAGAGAGAGAGGGGCCTTTGTTTACTCATACCACCATCAGAGGGGACCTAGTTAAGGTTCTCTTCATTGGTGACATGTTAAAACTGAGGATTCTCACCGCAAAAGTATTGAGCGAATTTTGACGACAGCCAGAAAGCATCGTGGCTGCCAGTCTGAAGATAAATGGGCATGTGCCTTAAAAACAGTCCATGTCAGTTCATCCTCCTACTGGGGCCAATCATTATTGCCACTTGTAAAAATAAAATAAGCTCAGTGGCCCTTTTAAACAATGCATTATGCTGGGTTTGGCCCAGTGCAAACCGGTAACTAAAAAAAAAGCACAAATTTACCAGAAAATGTTCCGGTCTAATGTTTGAGAAGTTTCAGCATGGCATGGAATCTGTGTATTACATTTATACACCTTCAAGCACTGGTATCAACATGCACTTACCTTATTAACCTGCCATTCTCTACATAGTATTGCACTCGGAAATGAATTATCATGGGTGGGCCGAACTGGTCGATTCCCTGGAGAGAAAGAAAAAAGAGCTCAATATTAACAGGTTTTTTCTCCTTTAAGGCTGCAAGAGACTGATTAAGACTGGTAAACAATTTGCTAAATTAAAGTAAGATGGAGGGGGTCATTCATTTTAGGGAAACGCCTCTCACAGAGCACTTTTTTTTTTTTTTAAGTATACCCTGGAGAATACCGGATAGTGATGGCTAACCTTGGCACTGACCATGCATATTTGTTTAGCATGTATAGGCCATTTCCTGTCTGGAGGGCCCATTTTGACAGTTTATTCAGGGTTGGTTGCAAAAATGCACATGTCAGGGCTGTACTGTACACAACAACAGCAGCTTCTTAGCAACTACAGCCCTGAAGGAAGCATTGTCATATGTGTCCATGAATTAAAAGTATATAAGGTCATCCTGCCCCTAACCATTATTTAATACCGGGCTGAGTACTACACCATCCCTTGTATCCAATGCCCCCACCGTGTACTTGAGGCATCTTTAATTACCCCTTCTGCCCTGTAATACAGGATGCACTTCCTTAGATTAGGAATTTAACAGTGGCCCTTTTTCTTGGTTATTGCGGCTGCTTCCTTTTTGACCATTTTGCAATGTCTGCAGTAGAGATTTGACACATTAATATCACATGCTGCTCCCAACATCATACACGCACACTCTCCATGACCCAAGGATGCTCTGCAGAAGTCTATCAAGCAGCAGGGGCCCAGAGCTTCCAGGGACAGTTGGTGGGAATATTTTTTCCCCCCCACTTTGACAAATGGGGGAATCTGAGACTTGAAACACCCGACACTCTGCATTATACGACCTCTAGATTAACACAGATTAGTCACACCTCCTGCTCGCAAGACAGGGGCCTTCAGAGGAGCTGTAAGGAATGACTCCCGATCTTTTCACTATTACTACAATTTGGGAATATAGGCACTGCAAATCACAGGCACAACCCGTCTCCCACCCCACAGGACCCAGCGAATATGGAAGGGAGAACGGCACGCTCCAAAACAGTATTAACCCAAACTATTTAACCAGAGCAAAGAAGAAATGGAGAACCTGGTTACCTAACTGGATTCACGCCAACACACGAGTGAGTTGCTTCCGCCCCGGACCTATGTAGTAATTTACCATGCACTGCAAAGAGGCAAGTTGCAAAAAGTCTAAATCCTCTATAAAGCAAGGATTTAGGATAGTTATCCCCTACACAACACAGACAAAGCAATCACGAATAGCGATTTAGCCACAACACCCATAATCTTCTGCAACCTGCACTGACCGCAGACAGAGGGCACAGATGGTCTCTCCCCCTGCCAGCGAGAGCTAGACCACTGCTTTATTTCAAAATAATATTTCTGTCATGTTCTCCCAGTTACGAGTCAGTAAAAAAAAAAAAAAAAAAAACAGCTGAGCCTCTGACTTCCCATGGAATTATCCGCAGATACCGCTCAGCATTACGCCAAAGGCAGAAATTTCTCAGAAAACAGAGCCAAGAAATTTGTTGGGCAAACACAGCTTGTAGAGGGACTTACTTTGCTGGCTTCTTTCTTCCACTCCTTGGGGCAGTATTTATAAACCTTCTGTGAAGGCTCCATGTAAACATGTTCATTGTCTGTGGGGAATAAAGAAGAGATCGCATTGAGCCCGGTTTCTTGCTGGACTGCGCGGTGACAGCATCAGCGACAACACACGGGCCAAAAATCCGAAACCCATTCACTTAATCATCCGCAACGTTACACGGCCCGACGCGCCTGGGTGAGGTCACTCCACTGACAATCTAATGTTTAAACTAGCAGATCATATATATATATATATATATATATATATATATATATATATATATAAAATAAAAAAGGAGAATTCTTTACTTGTATAGCTGTATCAGGGGGCTGACATCTTGGGTAAGGTGAATGAAGATTTGGCCCATCTGACCCACCCTGGATAGTGCTATACAAGCAAAGAGGGCTTAATAAAGTGCCTTACTCACATTCTTTTATTAAAGCATTTTCATTTAAAATACCTACACTTTTAAACATAAATTACATTTATTAACAACCTTTAAAGCAGGAGTATCAAACTGCAGTCCTCCAGCTGCCGATGGCCTACATCTCCCAGAATACTGGACAGGAAAGTAGGGGAGATGTAGTCCCACCAACAGGATTTCAGAATGAGCAAGTCCCCAGAATGTGTCAGTCAGGTCTATAGCGAAGCTGACCAGTTAACCTAATGCACGGATGAGGTTACGCGTAGCATTTACAACAGGGGTAGGCAACCTGCAGCCATCCAGATGTTGCAGAACTACATTTCCCATACTCTTCTGCCAGCTCCTTATCTGAATGAGCATTATGGGAGATGTAGTTAGTCAGTGGCTAAAGGATGGCAGGTTGGCTACCCCTGTTGTAGCAGCTAGAAAGACCAATTCAGGAGCCAGAGAAATGGTACTTCCATAGAGTTCTATGCAAAATGATCATAATAAAAAAAAAAAGCTAAAATCACAAGGTCCCTTGAGTGGGCATGCCATAAGAGATAAGGAAGGCTGTACGTTAATAACCGTGGCCGTTTTAACATTTCTGCTGTGTTTGTGTTTAGCTGCACCCACACAAAATTTTGTATGTTACAGGGCAATAAATGCAAGTAGCACATTGTAACATGGATATCCGTCATGAATCCCTGAATCACCCCACATATATACAGGTTTTTTTGTTTGTTTGTTTTTTTTAAGTAGATATCCCCCGGTATTCAACTATTAAAAAATGAAAACACAAAATCCCAAAAAACAAATATATAAATATATGTAACTATATAAACATTTTCATGGGTAAAGCAGGAGACAAGAAAATTACAGTTAAACGGGAAAAAAAAAAACACAGCTTTTGTATATTCGTAAAAGAATTTACAAATAAAAGTCGATAAAATAAGGCCAATGTTGAGTCAAGCATGGCCGCCACTCCCCCCCCATTTTTTTTTTCTCTTCTAAACAAACGGTGGCAACCTTCAGGTCTGGAGATCTCTTCAGTTTGCTACTTTCATGTGATAAGTTTACAAATTAATAAAAAGGACTGCTATTAACAGAATAAATAAGACACATACTGAACTAAATGGAGTTTAAAAAGGCAAAACCTTATTAAGTAATAATAAATAAATAAATAAATAAATAAATGTCCTTAAAAACGTAAAACTACAATGATCCCATCTATTGAAAACAGACCGTGGAGCTTCACGCCTCTCAGTCGGGGCAGCTGTTAATTAGCTTAAAATCTGCATTGGCCTGTTTGTTTCAGCTGAAAGAAATGTCAGCCCTGTGACCGAGAATCCTCATGAATCATGAGCTCACCAGACTGGCCTGCAGTATTCTGGCATTTTGTTGTTTGGTTTCTGAAGTTGATCTGAAAGTGATCTGAGTGCTGGATATTAACCCTTCTCCCCAGCATGTGGAGGGGGAAGGAGGGCGACAAGGATTTAGAAGGGAGGGGTCTTCAGCAGCCAGGAATGTGACTCTTGAGGGATTCATATCAAGGACTTGGAACTGTACTTATTTATCAGCCATCAGTATTGGCCTCCTCCCTGGTAACGCTTAAGCAAAAACACGTTACCCCGCTGTTCTAGAACCAATGAGGAGATTTAAGTAGAAATTCTGGGCAAAAAGTAATAGCAATCAGCAGTAACATTCAGTTGGTTGTTACCAAAAAAAAATAGATTTTGGTTTAGGTACTATAGAGGCATATTGCTTTCAATCCAACATACTCTCCTCTACCAATACTCTACTATAGAGTAACATCCACGCTGCCTGCTCAGCCAGCCCAGCAGATACCCACTAGTATCTCTACTTTAAAATAAAAATGCATTAATATTTCAACAATTGGAATCCAGCTAATGATTATCATCAAGGTCTGTCTTTTGACCATGATCCCAAATGGATTGTCATGTGAATCTGCATTGAACGATAAATTGTGTAGCAAGTATCAAAATTAGAAAACTGGATTCAAGAGGTGAACTAGTGGCCTATACAGGCCAGCTCTTACCAAGACAAACATGTCCACTGCTATATTACTTGTATCCTAAATAGTCGCCCCTCTTAAATACAGTTTTCTTGCCACTGACTTGCATAGATCTCCCATTCAATCCTCCTCCTCAGATCCCATTTTTTGGAGGGGCACAGCTTTGACATGCCATCCAGCAGCTCATAGAAAGCAGATCAGTTCATAGGGAAATTAAAAATCAACCCATCGGAGCTTGGCCTTGATCAATAAGTTAGTTCCTGTTGGACACACACATATTCTTGTATATTCTTTAATGATGTGTGTCCAGCAAACAAACAAACAAAATGGCTGACCTGGCAACTCTAGCTTGTAACCCTAATGAAAAAAATAACTTTTGGGATACTACCAGCTTCTTTGTTCCACCCAAGCAAAACCCAAATGCTGTAGGAGGTGAGTGGGAGAGAAATCAGTAGAAACTGCAAACATGATATTTGAGTAAATTACAAAAGACCCCACATGTATGTTACCAAGAAACAGCCCCCCTGTCCTCACATTACATTTTCCCCATCCAGTAACTTACTTTGTATTACACTGAGACCAAAGAGATGACAATCCTTCAGTCGGAGGAGATCACACACCTGGGAAAGTAACTCCTGACAAAGTGCTTTGACCTGGAACAGAAGACAGACTGCTCAGTACAGGGTACAAAACAGCTAACGGCAGAAGCCATGATTTGGCTGGACACAAGCTAAGGATTCTGGGAGAGACATTAATGGGTAATTGGACCACTACAGCAGTGATACAGAGCTATTTGGGATCAGATTGTTATTCAGGTGCCAAGTAGTGGTAAAAGGATGCTGGCACAATAAGGAAACCTCCGATCGCGTGTTTCTGTTCCACAGAACTTACAATCTAGCACAGTGATGGTAAACCTTGGCACTGCAGATCTTTGGGAACTACATATCCCATGATGCTCAGTCAGCTTTACAACTCAGCTTGCTGAGCACCATGGGATATGTAGTTCCAAAACATCTGCAGTGCCAAGGTTAGCCACCACCGGTCCAGCTCATGTGTAATTCCCAGCACATACTCACGTTGAGGATGATGCTTAGAGTGTCATCGTTTGGTAGGAAGACGCACACACTTCGTCGGTCCTGCATTACTCTGTTATTTTGGAAGCTCAGCTTGTTCATCTTGTACAGGGTGCGGTCTGGGGTGGGGGGGGGGGGGGGGGTCACTGTAGCCCTCCAAGCCCCCGTAGGCACCTCAGATTTCTTGCGCTGCCCAAACCCCAAAGTCTATTGATGATCATCATCATCCTAAGAACAGGAGATTGCTTTTTCCTTTAAATCGGGAAGAACCACTAAAAAAAGAAAATAATAATAATAATAATAATAATAATAATTAAAAAAAAATAACTCAGAACACACACACACACACACTGCCTTCAAATAATAACCAATGCATTACCTTAGGGGACAATGACAAATTATCTTTTCTGATAGATTCATCTGAGGCGGGGGGGGGGGAGCGTTATGGATTTTTCGAAAAGTTCAGCTGCACCAGGGAAAGGAGGTTTTCTGGAACTGACTTGTGTCAAGCTATAGCGATAGCACTGAACTGTACTGGGAATCGAACATGTGTAGAGAAAATCTCTTATTTTAGTGCTAGAAGGAATATAAAATGGCCAGTTTCATCCAAAGCTAATCATCACCGCTATTATTATTTATCTATTAAACACCTGGGTATTCCGCGGGGCTGTACTATGGGCAAACAAAACAGAGAAACAGAAAAAGGATAATGTTTAGAAATAGTGGAACATAATATGGGGGAGTGCCCATGTTCTAAGAAACTTACAGAATAGGCCAGCGAGCATCGTGGGACAAAACATGGAAAGTGAGAGAGGAACCCAAAAGGGGACAAAAAAGAAAACCCCCAGAAGAATTACAATTTATCACTCTAATAACATGCGTAATTCTATTACACAATATGAACTCCGGGCTTGACAAATCCCAGGAGCCAGGGCTCCAAGGAAAAAAACAAAACAAAAATCATTGCTGACTCCTGACTTCACTTACATAGATCACTGGGGATCCCCTGACATAGATAGGCTGGCTCGTAAATGGAAAACTTTCATCAAGCCCCGATATGAAACAGGCTGAGGATTGTGGGAATTGTCCTTAGAGGTTAGAATGCCTGTGGCTGTCTATTCCCTGGGCATCAGTGGGTGACATCACCATGGCCACGCTGGAGATTGAAAAAGGGGTCGCTGGGTAAGAAGACGGAGCAAAGATTGTTCCCATTTGTAGAAATTCATTTTCAGAATGTGTGTGTGTGTGGGGGGGGGGGGGGGGGGGGGGGGATTTCTTCATTTTGCTGCTGTATACAAAGTATAATATTGAGCAGAATACGTAGATACAAACAAATCAGAGTCAGAGAAGGGTCTTTACCTCCCGGCCGGTGATCAGCACAGACACATCGAAGTTTAAACACGCCCATGTCCCCTTTACTTCATGCTGTTCTGTGTACATACCAAGCATTCCCCAAATCCTTAACCCACATGGCCTACAGAAATAGCCGCGTCCAATAATGTCTCCCTTGCCACAGCGACACACTGAATGCTTTTTATTTCCTAAACTCACAAACTGCACGCAGACAATGAATGGTTTTCTAAACAAGAGACGCCCCCCGCGCCACGCCAGGAATCCGTACAACGGCCATGGGCAGACAAAGCAACTTTACAATAACAAACCTACCCTGCAATAGTGGTTACACCTCTCCTTATATGGAGTCATGACCTCATTTACACTGTCAACATACAGAATAGTGGCTAGAACTGCACATGAATGTATATAAAAAAAAAAAAAACAAAAAAAAAGATCTCACTTTTTGTGGCATTACACAATGCAAATTAGATTTCTTATTTTTCCCACAAGTTCATTTTCATATGTTACACAGTGAAATCACAAGGGGGGGGGGAGGGGTGTCCACAGGGCCAACACACCGAAACACCCTCCTATAGGCCTGTAATTCCATCAGGAGAGCGATATAATCCTTTTTATCGAAGCTGAATATGTTGAGAATCAACAGAGATATTTCAAGGTAACCAGGACTGCTCCACTTTTACAATCTTTGCTGCACATCTTTACAACTAAACCCAGTTTCTAGCCACACTTTCAAAATCTGCAAACTTCCACACATAGATTAAATTATTTTAAAATGTGTCACAGCAGGAGCTGCTCTCAGTGTTTCGTCGGAGAGTCCAAAAAACCACATAAAATGGAATATAAAATCACACGAGTATTCGTGATTAACACTTCAAAAGAAAGTCTGTGTTCAGATCACTAGCCATGTTCAATTATACCTTCACTGCAAACCTATCCTCTAACTGGCAAAGGCCTTGAATACAGACACACACTGCGGAATATTGGAACTAGTATTGCTTTAACAAGGTGTGCTATGGTAGTATAAAGGTCTTAATTCGAGTGAATAATGCACCGCTAGTAAACAGGCTATAAGCGATATGTCCAAATTGGGTCAGTCTACATAGAATGGGACGGTTATTCGCGGCCGAATTCATCACGGCACTTAGCGCACGCGCGACCGTTCAGCGTGGTCAGGCGCATCAACGAATGGTAGGTTAGTTTTACATTTAGTATTAGGGTTCAGGGGTTAGGCGCCGACAGTTCAGCGACAAAACAGCCATGCCGATAACTGCCGCGGTAAACGGTCCTAGACCCCAGCCTGGATGCACTAATGCAGCAGACAGTCCTCTGTCCACAGTTTTATTTTTAGACATAATGTAACACAACTAATAAATAAAACAATGTTGACAAATAGACAAGTCAAATCAATGATGCAAAAAGATTAATCAAAATTCATCCTGTTGTATAGGAGTTAGACGGCGCTTACACAATAATAAAAGTCATGAAACCAGTATACAAATGTATAAATGTTTTTAATAAAATAGTATTTCTATAAAAAAAAAAAATAATTATATTATATATATATACACACACACACACACACACACACACATACATACACACACACTAATATATATATATATATATATATATATATATATATATATATATATATATATATATATATATATATATATATATATATATATATATATATATACACACACACACTTACGACAGGGGTACACAATCCTGCTGTATAATGAAACAGTTTATAATACATCGCACATATAACTAGTGTAAATTACATGAAAAATATCTACTGGGACCATCTGTGTATTTTGTACATATTCTGTACAATAAATATTTTGGGTTTGTATGGTTATGTATATTTAACCTTATATTTATTTTATTTGGTATAATTGATTCACATTTTTTTATTTTAAATTTTATGTTGAGCGCTGTGTATTACTTATACAATTCATCCTGTTGAGATTCTAGGGCTGGATTATATTATTATTATCTTGGCTAATTAATTAATTAAATTAAATTAATCTGAATAGTGAATCTAGAAAATAAAGCGTTTTTCTCCTAATCTACCGTTTTTCTCAGTAATTTATATTTGCTTGTCAGAAATTCAGGCTTTCTACTTTTTTTTTCTGATGAAGCCTATTTATTGGAACTAGTATTGCTTTAACAAGGTGTGCTATGGTAGTATAAAGGTCTTAATTCGAGTGAATAATGCACCGCTAGTAAACAGGCTATAAGCGATATGTCCAAATTGGGTCAGTCTACATAGAATGGGACGGTTATTCGCGGCCGAATTCATCACGGCACTTAGCGCACGCGCGACCGTTCAGCGTGGTCAGGCGCATCAACGAATGGTAGGTTAGTTTTACATTTAGTATTAGGGTTCAGGGGTTAGGCGCCGACAGTTCAGCGACAAAACAGCCATGCCGATAACTGCCGTGGTAAACGGTCCTAGACCCCAGCCTGGATGCACTAATGCAGCAGACAGTCCTCTGTCCACAGTTTTATTTTTAGACATAATGTAACACAACTAATAAATAAAACAATGTTGACAAATAGACAAGTCAAATCAATGATGCAAAAAGATTAATCAAAATTCATCCTGTTGTATAGGAGTTAGACGGCGCTTACACAATAATAAAAGTCATGAAACCAGTATACAAATGTATAAATGTTTTTAATAAAATAGTATTTCTATAAAAAAAAATAATAATTATATTATATATATACACACACACACACACACACATACATACACACACACTAATATATATATATATATATATATATATACATATATATATATACACACACACTTACGACAGGGGTACACAATCCTGCTGTATAATGAAACAGTTTATAATACATCGCACATATAACTAGTGTAAATTACATGAAAAATATCTACTGGGACCATCTGTGTATTTTGTACATATTCTGTACAATAAATATTTTGGGTTTGTATGGTTATGTATATTTAACCTTATATTTATTTTATTTGGTATAATTGATTCACATTTTTTTATTTTAAATTTTATGTTGAGCGCTGTGTATTACTTATACAATTCATCCTGTTGAGATTCTAGGGCTGGATTATATTATTATTATCTTGGCTAATTAATTAATTAAATTAAATTAATCTGAATAGTGAATCTAGAAAATAAAGCGTTTTTCTCCTAATCTACCGTTTTTCTCAGTAATTTATATTTGCTTGTCAGAAATTCAGGCTTTCTACTTTTTTTTTCTGATGAAGCCTATTTATATCTAGAAAAGTAGCTAGGATTGCAGTGTACAACTGACTATCAACCTGACATTTAAGAAGCCTGAATAATCTGGGAGTTCTAGGCTTAGTATTTGGAGAACCATAAATCACAGTGGTTTGGGTCATTCATTCCTTCGGCTGTCATCTTCAGACGAGAGATTCTACAAGTAAGCATCAAAGTTCCTGACGGTCCGGGAGCTCAGAGCACACCACTCCCAAGAAAGTGCTTTTGCAAAGAATTTGGGATCACAAAGACCCATCAGTTTGTGGACAAACAGAGGAGGTAGTGAGTGGGCACGAAAACACTTCAATCCGAAATACTTTTGGTTTGAAAGGAACCTTTCAAGAGCAAAAACACATTATTTGACTAGTTTGTTGCAATATTTGCAAGGATTAGGACTGAAAAAGGACTAGATAAGGCTTCGAGACATTGGGTGCTCTTCTATGGCAAAGTTAGAAAAGTGGAGCAATCAGCAGAAACATTCCATTGGTTTCTATCGTCATAGGTCTACTTTTAGAACTTTACCCAGAATTCTTCTGGATATATAAGCCCTTTCATGGTTGGTTGTTGTGAATATAATCATATTTTGGTTCTAAGGAAAAACATTTGAAGGTAAACGAGAAGAGGGAGGACAATTGTTTCTGTTTGAGAGTAATGTACAAAGTACCAAAAGAAAAAACGTGGGTATATTGTTGGGTATAGGGGGTGCAATGATTAGTATCTCATGCATATATTATATCTATCTAGATTTCAACAGTTAATCCCACCCCGAATCAGGAAGATTGAGTGTCAGCATTACGGCATACACTGTAGCGTCATCACTCAATCTGATAGCTTACTGCACATAATGCTGCGCATGCACCGTATGTATTATGTAGGCATCCCGGACACTGAAGAATTAGATCGAGACTGCAGGACTGCAATCCCTCCGAACTCTACCTCTGTCCGGAAAAAACGGGACAGTGGTAGAGCTTTGTGGAACAGAGCCTCAAACTCAGGACTGTGCCGCTTAAAGCAGGCGGCTTAGCGTTGAACAAATGAACAAATGAGGTCTGCATAGTGTCAGGGATACAATCTCAAAATTCGACTGCGATGGTTCAAGTTTTGACTTGATGCAGCAGATACAAAGCAGTATTTAAAGGGTCTAGGACACGTGCTCGCCGCATCTTCATCGCTGACAGTTCGAACACTGAGCTGACAGCAATGAAGTATAATGCGGCCAGTATAACGCGGAAGTATAACGCTGACAGTTCAGCGCGGCATTTAGAACGCTGAACTGTCAGCAATGAAGTATAACGCGGCCGTTTCACCGCGGTTGCAGCTATGTAAGAGCTGACAGTTCAGCGCTGAACTGTCAGTTCTTACAAATCTAAAAGTAAAACGAAAATAACCCCCCCTAATAAATGATTCCCAAACCCCAATAGTAACACTAAACCCCAATACTAACACTAAAATTAACCCCAATACTAAAATTAACCCCAATACTAAAATTAACCCCCTAAACCCTAATACTAACCCCGACCCCTAATACTAAAATTAACCCCCTAAACCCCAATACAAACCCTAATACTAACCCCCGACCCCCAATACTAAAATTAACCCCCTAAACCCTAATACTAACCCTAATATTAACCCCCGACCCCTAATACTTAAATCAACCCCCTAAACCCCAATACTAACCCCCGACCCCTAATACTAAAATTAACCCCTAACACTAAACACTAACACTAAACCCCAATACTAAAACTAAAATTAACCCCCTAAACCCTAATACTAACCCCCTAATTCTAACCAAACTAAATGTCCCGCGATGAAATCTCCAGCGACGATCTGTCTTGTGCTGCAGAGTCGGCGGTGAAGAGTCCCATCCCCGTATTTAAGGTATCTTTGTGACTTGTCAGCTACGGTTCAGCTGAAGACAAAATATAGGAACAAAAACGAAAATCGAACACAACCACAGAGTAGCTTTGTCTACAATTACCCCAGACTTGTAGAATCTGATCAGGCGCTAAAAGAATCCCCAGCTTTCCCACTAGTTTAATTAATCCCGTATGTTTTCGTCCCCCCCCCCCCCCCCTTTTATTGGATTTTTTCGCTCCGTCGCACTTGCACTGCGATTATTCCACTAATCATTTTGCGAAGAAGCACTGTTTTGTTTGTTTCATTTTTTGAACAGTGCATATACACCTTGTGGAATAAAAGGATATTTCAGAAATGAAATCATTTTTTGGGTACTTAAATGACTAAAGGGCATGTGGGTCCTGAGTTCAAACAGGTTGGGAACCACTGCTCTATCCAATCTTTTAACCCGGATGTGTATAGAGTCTCCAGATCACAATTCTATTTGAAGAAAAACAAAAACAACAACTGTCCTTTATTAAACAAATAAAGCTATGCATGTGAAACAGCCTGCCGAGACAACTAAAAGTGAAAGGGCTTGTGGATAATGGAGTCCAGATCTGGCCTACACCAGCCACCAAACCAACTCCCATCACTCCGTTACCAGACTCCTGCAAAACCTGCGCTCTGATTTTTAGGGCAGTGGGGTAAAATGGTTTCTTTGAATATAATTATACCAGCTAAATACTTTAAGCAACTCAATTATACACAAAACAAGCCGACTCAACAGTACAGGACATGGGGTGTTAATTATAGAAATAAGATTTGTGGTTTGTTAGCCAGGCGAGAAAGGATTTTCCTTTAAGTGCCGTCTGTAAAGCTTTGACGGAGGCATAAAAATACTGCCCCCCTTCCCCGAGGTGTGAGGACAGAGACCAAGATATCAGTGCAGGGGATTGCATTGTGGTGGGGTTATATGCACAACTAGCAAATCTGGTGCAGTCACCATGCAAACCAATCAAATGCTTTCTTTGCTCTTTAGACATTAACCCCTAGTCCCAGCTCTTCCTTCCGCAATGTGTCCAACGCTCAACAAATCTCTGTAGACTTTAGGTGTCAGACAGACAAAATATCATAGAGTTTAATGTAAAACAATAAAAAAAAAATAAAAAAAGTCCTGGCTCTAATGTATTGTAAGGAAGGCCAGAGATGCAGTGTATTTTGAATATTTTTTGTGCTTATTTTGGGGTAAGAGCAAGTTATGAATTTAATGCGAAACGCGTTAAGTTTCTTGTGTGACAGCCTGCTTATCTGACTGGATTAAACCATTATCAAATAAAGTGCCAGAGGTTTCCTACGCCAGACAATAATAATTGTATTAGTGCGTGTAAACATATTAGAGAGGTGAACTTCATCCCTTCTCCATCTTTTTGGTCTTCCTTTTATCCCGATCCCCTGGTAGGTAATACATCCTCCTCCCCTCCCCCCCCCCCCCCAGTGTCAATAAATGGCTTGTGCAGATTTATCTTAGACAGCCAGGTAAACACTGGGCAGAGGTGAACCAGCTGTCAGCCAAGTGTGGTTTGAAGAGAAAAAACAACACATGTTTATGTCTGGAGAGTTTAAGGATGGAATTCCCACTGTGGGGTTAAACAGATCTCTATGTCTCTGTTATAAGCATGTGTAAGATTAACTGCAGGGCCATAACTGCCTGAAACAACTTGTATACTGTATAATAATACATATAATGTATGCCAAGCATCAGGTGAGCAGCATAGGTGGAGAAATAACCATGGAAACCAAAGTAATGTCCCTGCTAATTGTTCCACTTTTCCCCCCATCCAGGACAATGCAAAGTGAAGGAGGTTTGCAGCCAATGTTATATATTTAGAAGGTGTTTTACCGGGGAGAATGCATGGAAACATTGAGATTTGTTTTCTCATTTTCACGTACGTCAGGAGAGACTTCTCAACTCTTGATTGTCTGAGAGTTAAGAAACCTCACCCGAGTCCCTCCTTCACAGAGCTCAGAGCAAGCTGCTGCAACAGCCTGAGCCTGCGTCAGGTAAGAGTGTGTGTGTGTGTGTGTGTGTGATAGTAATTCCCTGCAACTTGGTCAGGTCTGCTCATGGAGGGTATAATTCCCTGCAACTTGGTCAGGTCTGCTCATGGAGGGTATAATTCCCTGCAACTTGGTCAGGTCTGCTCATGGAGAGTATAATTCCCTGCAGCTGGTCAGGTCTGCTCACAGAGGGGAGTCATTCCCTGCAGCTGGTCAGGTCTGCTCACGGAGAGGAGTCCTTCCCTGCAGCTGGTCAGGTCTGCTCACGGAGAGGAGTCATTCCCTGCAGCTGGTCAGGTCTGCTCACAGAGGGGAGTCATTCCCTGCAACTTGGTCAGGTCTGCTCATGGAGGGTATAATTCCCTGCAGCTGGTCAGGTCTGCTCACAGAGGGGAGTCATTCCCTGCAGCTGGTCAGGTCTGCTCACAGAGGGGAGTCATTCCCTGCAGCTGGTCAGGTCTGCTCACGGAGAGGAGTCATTCCCTGCAGCTGGTCAGGTCTGCTCACGGAGAGGAGTCATTCCCTGCAGCTGGTCAGGTCTGCTCACGGAGAGGAGTCATTCCCTGCAGCTGGTCAGGTCTGCTCACGGAGAGGAGTCATTCCCTGCAGCTGGTCAGGTCTGCTCACGGAGAGGAGTCATTCCCTGCAGCTGGTCAGGTCTGCTCACGGAGAGGAGTCATTCCCTGCAGCTGGTCAGGTCTGCTCACGGAGAGGAGTCATTCCCTGCAGCTGGTCAGGTCTGCTCACGGAGAGGAGTCATTCCCTGCAGCTGGTCAGGTCTGCTCACGGAGAGGAGTCATTCCCTGCAACTGGTCAGGTTTGCATACGGAGGGGATTATTCCCTGCAACTGGTCAGGTTTGCATACGGAGGGGATTATTCCCTGCAACTGGTCAGGTCTGCTCACGGAGGGTATAATTCCCTGCAACTGGTCAGGTCTGGTAATGATCGGCTGTATACTCTAAATATATTATTAAATCTGAAATCTACATGGTACCCAAGGCTTCTTAAATAATGTATGTACTATAAAATGTATTTTATGTGAATCAGTATGTGCTTCAAAAATTAACAAGGCTGCCTGAACAGGTCTGGCTTGATCCCAAAGCCTGCAAAATAATTTGTCAAGTCCTGGGCTAATTAATATGCATGCAATTGCTCAATTCGTTTGAAACCACAATAAAATATAAATTTGCACAATATATTATCACATTTTCAGAAAACGTCACAAAGCAGGAACAAACAAAGGGGTTCAGCACTCAATAGTACCGAGATCAAATCTTTATCAGCACCGCCAGTGGCAACGTTTCGACCAAATGGTCTTTGTCAAGCCATGGCTTGATAAAGACCATGTGGTCGAAACATTGCCACTGGCGGTGGTGATAAAGATTTGATCTCACTACTACTGAACCACTGTTTATTCTTTGTGAATTTGGGCCCAGGTTGAGCCCAGTTCAAGGCACTGTGCAGTTTTTGTGAGCTGTTTAACCATCTTTGTTGGTGTATCTCAGTAGGACTGTCCCTTCAAAAACCACTTAGCAATATATAGCGAGAAACTAATGCGTTGTATTTGCATACAGGCCGTGTACTTTAGAGGGCATATACTGTGCAAAGCTCTGTGGGGAATGCAGTGATTTATCATCACAAAAATATCAGCAGGAATAAATGAGAAAGAATAATAGACGAATAAGCATAAAAAAAAGATTCAAGAGCAAAATAGCTGTCTTGCGAGATAAATTATTCACTATCGTTGAAATCTGTCGGAGGTTTTTAGTAGCAGACATTCCACATTACGGGGAGGGGAACATGCCAGGACTAAATGTACGGATTAGATAAAAATAAAAAAAAAGGTTTATATTTATCTTTTTGCTGTTTTATAGGAAGAGGATTCTTCCATTGTCAGTATCGCTAGGAACACTCCAAGCATGCTCAGCCAATGTGTATTAACTTGCGGCGTCAGGAGGGCGACAATGCAAATTATGGCAATTTAAAAAATTGATGACCATATGTCATTATTAATGGGCATGATTTGCATGTGAATGGAGTGCGGTGTGGATTTAGTTACTTACGGTCAGGGATTCAGTGATGGAGAGGTTGCAATGTAATTACATAATTGTGGAGTAATAAGTGCCCAAATCCATGGATAAAGGCTCATACTTAACATTTAAAACTCAAAAACTCTGTAGCAATACAAAACAACTGCATACACAGTAGTATACAAATACAGTCTACCTATAATAAAATCAATTCGTTCTTCATTCCTGACCTGATCGAAATTCTTCCACATCATTAGCCTTTACTACCCCAACTGGTTGGCTAGTCCAGGTATCTACTACTCTTTTTTGTAGTGTCAATTTTCTCGGTGTGGGCGAACCCAGTATTTTCTTTAGCTCACATTGGGGTCTACTCAGTAAAAAGAGAATTCAGAGGAGAATTAGTAAAAAATACTTAGCGCACCCCTATAGGTTTGTGTCAGGGAGATCCCACCATCCAAAGAGATCAGAGGTTCCCTGCATACAGCAAAAATAGGATAAATATACCAAACGCTGCACAAGAGGCCAGCATTGCACACATCAAACCCTAGGATCTGCAAAATCTGGTAACCATGGCTGCATACAGCCCATCTGGGGTCTCTGCGTTTAGCAAAAAAAAACAAAAAAAACAGCTGAGATCATCGAAACGTCCAAGTTACATCCACCCCTGCATCTGGTACAAATTACGGGTAATGTAGAGTTTGGCTCTTTCCAGCCGCATTCATATTTTCCAGATCACAATTTGATACACCACATGTCTAAAAGGACAAATTAAAACCTATTCACACAGTGCCAGCTCATTTATTTCTCCGACCATGGCCCACAGCAACAAGCCACATTCCTGCAGGGGCACATGCGATGCTAGCCCACTCAAAAGTTGCTAAAAATGTACATTTCCATTCATGTTTGCCATTTTAAAATTATAAATGCTTTAATGAAAGAATACAAATAAAGTACCATACGGAGCCCTTTAAGCTCTGATCCAAGATTCTTAAAATAAAGTAGAGAGTCTGGCTCCCTTTTAGAGCCATTTGTCTCCTTAAGTTAAAGCATTTCTATTAAAAAAAATACCTATACTTGATGCAATCTTTCAATTAAAACATTTTTGCCAGTAGTTTTAATTCAAATGCCATTTGGTGACAGTCTGTTACTCTTAGTGCTGTGCTTCCTAAGTTTGGAGAACGATAAGGATTTGTAAATGTGAGGGACAGTAACGTAGGCGTATATTTGAATGAGAATGTGTAGAATAACTGGTATAAAAGTAGGAGTCAGCTGGCAGACCGTGAGAAGAGGAGCCAGAGGCTCAGAGGACTTGCACAAGATGTTGGCACTGGAGTAGAAGAGCGAGGACAGAACATGATTAACATTCAAGGCGATGCTGATAGTTTCCGCACATTGCAACAGAACAAAAAAAAAGGTATTGGATGAACCTTTTAATATGGAAAATATAAAAAATGTAAGGGATTTTTAATCCCCCTTTAGTGACACAGCAGCTGGGAACAGGGCAGGAGGGGAGGTTAATGTGCGGGTTCTTCTAAATTTAGGATTTTGAGGATATTCAGGTCTAGGAGTAAAGCCTTAAAAATTCTTAGAATTAGTAGCTTGTTGGTCCATTATAATAAAAAAAAAAAAAAAAAGGTGTACGTGGACAAGGTATACACAACTAAAATACCATGAATACCCAGGCGTATGTACCGTGCAAAATGGAAGATTGGTACTCTGCGTGTGATAAACCGCTGGCATCTTCCAATTAGCTGCCACACAGACGGCCATCATTATGTGAATTTGGCAGGAGCCAGTAGTTTAAAAGACTTCCATACCATGGTTGCAGTTCAGTATCTGCTCGAATGCCTTGAAGCAGTATATCCAGCGATAGACAAAAATAGTGCAGAATCGATAGGCACTCAGATACAAGGGTCTCTGGTCTCCTTACTCTTCCATATCTTGCATTTCTTCATACAAGAATACTGTGATTTTTCTGTAATGCCAGGCTACGTTTAGTCTCTCCGGCAGGTAAACTGGTCCGACAACACAGAAAGTCAGCTTTACAGACAATAATACATACCTTAAATAACCTGGTGGAAGTAGTAAGGACTAACACTGTATTGATGAATGCCTGGGATGTGCATAACGCTTTTGTCCTAGATTTGGACTAGATCGGCCAGCTGGTTCTGCTCTGTCACAGTAATGTACATGTCGTTTATGAAACACATAAGGATATATATGCAATGTCCCATCGCACACAACAGACTGCCAATGCTAGTTAATCCATCTCCAAACATACAGACGGAGCGGAGAGTTTACTTCTACCCCATGGGAATATGTAAGGGTCTACTCAATGAAGAGAGAATTGCAGGAAACAAAGATGGGAATTTCAAACATTAGACCAAGCAAGCACAATTGGTCAAATTCTCCAATGCAGCCAAATGGGAGAAATTTTACAACTCTGCTACTTTGGCCTTACGTTTTGTAATTCCCATTCCCTGCAAGGGTCCCCTGCCTTCTAATGATGTAGTGTGACCATGTAGTGGTAAAGGTCATGCCAACACTAATTATCCAAACCAGTCTGAGTGATTAATGTTAATAACCTACAATAATAAACTACAGGTTAAATGGCCTTTCCCAGACTAGTGTAATACAGACCCCATTCACATGGATTCCAGAAAAACACCTGCAGCTGGATACTAAGCAGCCCTTTCCCCATCTCCATACTTAGTGATTATCTGCATCCTTATAGCTGCTGAACTAGCCAATCAGAACCTGGTCTTTCCAGCCTATTACATCAAAGATTCCAGAATATCAGGGGCATGGATTTTTTTTTTTTTTTTAACTATACCCATTCCCAGCTCGCACAAATCCATATTTTTTGGCCTTCCCCCTAAATCAGTTAATTTGAAGTTATAGGTCTAGAGTTGCCATCTGGCTAGTATTTTTACTGCTGGCAGGCCGGTAAAAAAAATTGCCATCAAGCCAATGTTAAGTCTATGGAGACAGTACCAAGACTGGTCATTTTTTTTTTTATTTAAGAAAAGGTGGCAACCCTACATAGGTCTGTGGGTAAATGTAGAGTAGAATGAATTCAAAGCTGGCACAGTTTCTGATCTTGGTGGTCATCATGTGTATTCAAAATCAACTACAGCCTAACACAAGGTCAGGGGAGGACAGAGTACAGGTTCAATTGCAGTCAATGAAGTCTTTCACAGGGAAACTAGGCCTGGCCTATAGGTATATGTCACACAAAGTAGAAGAGATTCCAGTGTTTTATCTACTTCCACGCAGAAGAAAGATCTAATAAATGCATCACATACAATCAGTTGGCAATGTGTGGAGAACCAAGAAATCCAGAGACATATTCAGTCAAATTTTGGCACAGCACCAAATTAAACACTACAGCACGTAAAACAAATAATACAATAAAAAAAAAAAATTAAAAAAAAAAAAAGCTTTAAAAAGGCCAAAAAAAAAAAAAGTTATGATTAATGGAAAGATTCCAATCAAATGTAGGCATTTTAAATAGAAATGCTTTTATGAAAGAATACAAAAACAGCACAGTGTAAACACTAGTATGTGTATACAATAAAAACCAAAAAAAGAAAAAACATTTCGATAATATAAAAAAAAAAAAAAAAGATTTTCCTATAATTCTTGCAGCAGTCTGAAAAAAACAAACAAAACAAACCCTGTTGGTTTTTAATGAACAAGCCATAAACCATGTATCTATGTAAAAGTATTTTCATGACCCAGATGCACATATGAAAGCACTCGGCTAGGGGTTTAACATAATTTAAACATCAGCGGTCTGAAAGGAAATGACTACATTCTTACACGGTGAAATAGTATTCATAGAGTTTACTGATCCTTCAGACTACACCCTGTGGCTAAACCCAGAAAGGTTCATGCAATAAAACATTAAATAAAAAAAGTCAAGATACAAGAAGTGAGCCGGGCTCAAGGGGTATTTCTACAGGAATTTGCAGGAAATGGCTTGTAAACCACCAAATTCATTACACATACAGATTAATTTGCTGATAGCCATGGAATATTCAGAATATAAAAACCACAAAAAAGGTTATAGGAAAGAAAAAAAAAAAAAAAAAGGGAAAAAAAAATCCAAGGATTTGAAGGAAAAGGTTTAGTAATTGCAATGGAGAGGGGGATGGGAATAAATAGCAAATTATATTGGGGGGGCTCTAAGTTATTAACCAATTAGCAAAGATCATAAGAGCCAGAGATTTGTGGGAAAAGTGTGTAATGATGGAAAGTTTTAGATAGGAAGAAGACGACATTTTAGAGAACAAGGGGAAATCCAAGATACATCAGGAATAAAAACAAACTTATAAAAAAAAATAAGGGTTGTCCTCAATCTGACCTAGTGCAAACAGATAGGTGACATTATAAAGTGAACGTTTAATAATATAATAAAATTGGGTCAGAGCCCAGTAAGAGGCGGTTTACAAAAATCAGTGGTAGGGAAAAGTACTAAAAGTGGTCTAATCAGCAGGAACATTCGACTGGTTTCTATGACAACTGCTGCACTTATAGAACTGTGCCACAGAATGAAAAAAAAAAAAAAAAAAAAAATTATATATATATATATATATATATATATATATATTAAAACTGTTCATATCACCCCACTACTTTTCACTTTCTCCAAGAGCTCAAAACAGCAGGAAGTCTACATGAAAAACTATATAGTCTTGCAAAAGTGGAGAGAATGATAATAAAACAGATAATACTGCTTTTTCTTACAGACTGTTCCTATCACTGAAGGAAGACATTCCATTTTATGGTCCAAGATAAATAGATTTCAGCTGGATATTGCATGCACGGGTTTTGTTTTGCAACCAACTGCATCTTCACACAAAGACAAGGAGAGGAGTCATGCTTATCAATAAATAACAGGAGCAGAGAATACATTACAGAGGTGACAAGATAAATTTTGCACAGAGAGTGCAGGTTAACTTATTAAAAAGGAAACTAATCACAGCATTAAAATAGTATTATTATGGTTGTATGCATCCATTCATTTCCAAATACAGAAACTCTTGTTAAACCAGTGCATAGATACCTTTCCTATTCCCTACAGATACAACACATCCTCAGGGATTTGAGTGCAATTTAACACAATGACAAATCTGTCTGGTAACTAGCTGAGGAGGAGGTGACAGGGGGAGAGATTAAGGCTAATGAGAGCCAAGCACATCATTTTGGATTAATTAAATTACTGACAGTCTACAATAGGTTATATTGGAACAGAGAATCTGTCCTACTCTTTATTCTACAAAAAATAATAATATTACAACAAAAATCAACAGCACCAAACAACACATGTATTAAATCTATCCTGTAATTGGCAAAAGGGAAACATACAAGCCCAGCCATGGTATATATAAACCAGTCATTATGCAGTCAGAACTGTAGTCACATAGACAGACATTACATGTGTGCCAACTCATGCAATTTCCCAATATAATCCCCACCCCTCAAAATTCAAATGAATAACACGCTACAGGGGAAACTGCATGTGTGTTTAGCATGTCACACATTCAAAGGGCATAAAGAGATTCTTTAAAACCAATTATATATATATATACACATACAGACACAGAATGAGACTATTCCAATCACTTGCCTCTTATAAATACTTCATGCTGGGGCAGTTTGTCTGCTAAATTCCCATAAATGGTTAACACATGTCAGAGCTACCAATTCCCCCCCCCCCCCCCCCAAAAAAAAAACGACTTCACCTTCTGAGGGCAATCTACACACCCCTCACAAAGACACATATCAATGTAAAATAGACAGAAATGCACCAACAGTGCCATATGGCTGACTTTTCCTAACTTACTTTCAATTGTCGATGAAATGAAGCATGTTATCCAGTACTTTATGATGTTGCAGATCCATGCAAGAGATGTTCACTTACTTTAATCCTTGCAATAGGCAGAGCTGGCTGCATAGTGACACCCAAGGGGTCCCATCAGGGTGGGTAGTAAACTGTGTCAATGCAGTTTGCTGACAGCCTGAATAAAGTTTAGGAATCCCTCAGCCCTCCTGACTGTGTGTGTGTGTGTGTGTCAGCCTCTCATCCCAAAGAAGAATGAGAAGCATTTCCCACAGCCTGCTCTACACCCTCCTCTCTATCCCCCCAGCTCCCTCCCCCTTTGCAATGAAAGCATGGAATATTTTCTTTTTTTTTTTAAATCCAACCACCAGGCTTTATTGCAAAATAACAATGAACACAAAGTAATTATGCAGAGCTTTATTGGTAGATGTATTAGGAAGCAGGATATACAAATATTCATCCATTTTTCATATTGAAATATAATCCAGTATTTCATAGTCATTAAACATTCTGGTGGTTATTAATTTAGGGGGAATTCTGGGTCAACGTTCTAAAGAGGGAGCAGTTGCCATGGAAACCGATGGACTCTCCCTGCTGATTACTCACTGCACCGGAAGTGACCTTTATTTGCAATGTATTTCGTGTGTGTGCATGGGTGGAAGCTGAAGCTCAAGACATGTAAGGGTTTATTTATAAAGGTCAGTCCTAGGGGAAAGTTTGAAAACGGAAGCCATCAGCAGGAACATTTTATTGGTTTCCATGGTGACTGCTACACTTAAAAAGACTCTATCGCATTGTTTTTACTGTGCATGTAGAGCATGAAAAAATTGAACATTATCTATACATTCAAAACTGCAAGCAAATGCCTAAAATAGGAGAAAAATGTGTTTTAAATGTGTCAGTGGAGTCCCCTGCTTATGACATCACCTGTGGCACGGTATGCAAATGAACTGCTTTTAAATGGGAAATGTGTCATTTGCATACCACAGGTGATGTCATAAGCAGGGGACTCCACAGACACATTTAAATGTCCTCATGTTTAATGTGTGGTGTGAGTGGATCACAGCAATAAAACTCACAGTAATGTGAAGTGTGTGAGTTAATCGCACAATTCCACGGAAATAAAACTTACAGTAATGTGTAGTGTGTGAGTATATCACTCAGCTCCACAGCAATAAAACTATGTAGTATTGTGTGTGTCACAGAGCTCCACAGCAATAAAACTCACAGTAATATGTAGTGTGTGACCATGTCACAGAGCTCCACAGCAATAAAACATTAATGTGTAGTGTGTGACTTTGTCACAGAGCTCCACAGCAATAAAACTCACATGAATGTGTAGAGTGCGACTATGTCACAGATCTCCACAGCAATAAAACTCACAGCAATGTGTAGAGTGCGACTATGTCACAGAACTCCACAGAAATAAAACTCACAGCATTGTGTAGTGTGTGACCTTGTCACAGAGCTCCACAGCAATAAAACTCACAGCATTGTGTAGTGTGTGACCTTGTCACAGAGCTCCACAGCAATAAAACTCACATGAATGTGTATTGTGTGACTGTCACAGAGCTCTACAGCAATAAAACTCACAGCATTGTGTAGTGTGTGACCTTGTCACAGAGCTCCACAGCAATAAAACTTACATGAATGTGTATTGTGTGACTATGTCACAGAGCTCTACAGCAATAAAACTCACAGCAATGTGTAGAGTGCGACTATGTCACAGAGCTCCACAGCAATAAAACTCACAGCATTTTGTAGTGTGTGACCTTGTCACAGAGCTCCACAGCAATAAAACTTACAGCATTGTGTAGTGTGTGACCTTGTCACAGAGCTCCACAGCAATAAAACTCACAGTAATGTGTAGTGTGTGACCTTGTCACAGAGCTCCACAGCAATAAAACTCACAGTAATGTGTAGTGTGTGACCATGTCGCAGAGCTCCACAGCAATAAAACTCACATGAATGTGTAGTGTGTGACCATGTCACAGAGCTCCACAGCAATAAAACTCACAGCAATGTGTAGTGTGTGACTATGTCACAGAGCTCCACAGCAATAAAACTCATAGCATTGTGTAGTGTGTGAACTTGTCACAGAGCTCCACAGCAATAAAACTCACAGCAATATGTATTGTGTGACCATGTCACAGAGCTCCACAGCAATAAAACTCACAGCAATGTGTATTGTGTGACCATGTCACAGAGCTCCACAGCAATAAAACATTAATGTGTAGTGTGTGACTTTGTCACAGAGCTCCACAGCAATAAAACTCACATGAATGTGTAGAGTGCGACTATGTCACAGATCTCCACAGCAATAAAACTCACAGTAATGTGTAGTGTGTGACCATGTCACAGAGCTCCACAGCAATAAAACTCACAGCAATGTGTAGAGTGCGACTATGTCACAGAACTCCACAGAAATAAAACTCACAGCATTGTGTAGTGTGTGACCTTGTCACAGAGCTCCACAGCAATAAAACTCACAGCATTGTGTAGTGTGTGACCTTGTCACAGAGCTCCACAGCAATAAAACTCACATGAATGTGTATTGTGTGACTGTCACAGAGCTCTACAGCAATAAAACTCACAGCATTGTGTAGTGTGTGACCTTGTCACAGAGCTCCACAGCAATAAAACTTACATGAATGTGTATTGTGTGACTATGTCACAGAGCTCTACAGCAATAAAACTCACAGCAATGTGTAGAGTGCGACTATGTCACAGAGCTCCACAGCAATAAAACTCACAGCATTTTGTAGTGTGTGACCTTGTCACAGAGCTCCACAGCAATAAAACTTACAGCATTGTGTAGTGTGTGACCTTGTCACAGAGCTCCACAGCAATAAAACTCACAGTAATGTGTAGTGTGTGACCTTGTCACAGAGCTCCACAGCAATAAAACTCACAGTAATGTGTAGTGTGTGACCATGTCGCAGAGCTCCACAGCAATAAAACTCACATGAATGTGAAGTGTGTGACCATGTCACAGAGCTCCACAGCAATAAAACTCACAGCAATGTGTAGTGTGTGACTATGTCACAGAGCTCCACAGCAATAAAACTCATAGCATTGTGTAGTGTGTGACCTTGTCACAGAGCTCCACAGCAATAAAACTCACAGCAATATGTATTGTGTGACCATGTCACAGAGCTCCACAGCAATAAAACTCACAGCAATGTGTATTGTGTGACCATGTCACAGAGCTCCACAGCAATAAAGCTATTCATCCAGCCACTTTCCTTAAAACAAGGGTGTCCCTCTTTGGCCATTTGAAATGCTGGGAGGTTTGTTTGTGTACTCATAGGACTTTGTTCTACAATAAGTCAGAAAGAGAACCACCTATTTCTCGTCTCTGAACATAGAAAACATGTTTTATTTCACTTGATTTCAGACACTGGGATTTACAGATGGAAAAATCAGAGCAGAAGGGAAAGTATTTATTCCCTTGTGGAACGATTTAAAACCAGAACAAAGCCCCCCATTCTTTTAAAGCCAAATATAAACAAACAAAGCTTTCTGCTCATATTAATGAGTCCTTTGATGCAGGGCACTGTGAGGGTCCCACACTCTGGGAAGACAAGTCACAGGACCCTAGGTTTTGCAGTTTGCTATTTGTTTGTATACCATTAACCCCTTGAGAACCAGAAGAGTGCAGAATGAGTGCTTGGGTCAGTACGGAGGAAAGATGCCAGAAGCATGTCCCAATCAAGCAAATTAATGTCACGGGGTTAGTAGTCAGATAATATATCATATCAATATATCATATCATTAAAAAAAATGTGTCAGATAGATTGTGGGAGAGTGGAATAAAAGTCACATAGTGCAGGGAGAGAGTGTGAGAGATCATCCGATGATCCCTACACTCTCCTTGCCGCAAGCTGAGGATGTTACCACAGCTAGCGCCATTTCAAGGGCCCGTTGCAGGGGTTGCCCCCTAGTGTGATCCCTGTGACCATGATTTTTATGTCTATCAGTGTCTATCTCATGATATCAGTTGAGCTAATGAACGGGCAACTAAATAGTTTTTGCCCCTGGGCCAACAGTTGCCAGCCCCTTCATCGACTGTCCTCAAACACACAGGCCCCCCCCCCCCCCCCCCCAGTAACATGGCTCCTGTATCTTTTACCCATATTTGTTTTTTTCTTACAGTTTCCTTGAATTTAAAACAGTCGAGAAAATCCGGGCTCCACCGAGGCAAAAGTTAGTCGCTGTCCAGTGTATGAGGTAATTTGGCTGAGAGTAATTGTCCAGGTGCCGTCCTCATACGCTTACCAAGCGTTTGCAGCAACCAATGAAAAAGGAGGGAACTCGCACTCTGGATATTCGGTGAAGTAAGAAAAAATGTATTTTAATGGCAGAAAAAAGGTGAGTTACAGCAACAAATAGCGTGGAAAAAGGGGGGGGGGGGAACACCTGACGCGTTTCGCATGCTTAACACGCTTAATCATGTTTCCTTGAATTTACTCCATTCTGATCTGGATAATCCTCAGTGAGACCATTCCTTTCACGCACAGTAGATGCGGAAATTAATAAGAATTGGTAATGGTCTGTCCTCCTTGGCAGGTGCTTGATAGAAAGTGCTGAATATAAGGAACTACATTGCACAGCACCACCTGATCAGCATCTCTTCTTACAGATCAGCTATTTCAAAGCTTTCCAAAACTGCAATCACCAGCCTCTTCCTATAAACTGCCTCCCATTCTCTGTGCCCTCCTGGGTGCCGGTGCAACTTAATTTTGGTGCAGATTTAAAGGAGAAATGTGCATTTTTATTACCATACCGACCGTTATCGTTATATAAATAAAAAAACACATTTCAAGGTTTGAGACTTATTATAGTAAGGTCATGTAGGTAATAGCTCTCTCCTCTGCATCCTATGTCTAAGGTTGTCACCTTTTCGTTAAAAAAAAACAAAAAAACGTAAATTAAAATATATATGAACACACACTGAGGGAGTTGAATTTGGGACCCACTCCATGATTACTTAAATGATATCCTTTTGGTTATATATGACTTCTACACTCTGCAAGGCAGTTCCGAAGAGGAAACCTGAGAAGCAGGGACAGGCACAAAGCACTCGCAGAGAGAGACCCCCACTCCGTGCAGACCCCAATGAATGGGGATGAGCGTGAAACGCTTAAGGTGTAAATTGTCCATCACAGACCCTCAGCAAAGAGCCATGTTGGTGTTTTCACCTGTCTCCTGTTTATGGCATCACATTGTAGCCACAGGCAAGGTTGCCACCTTTTCCTTAAAAAGCTAATTTTTTACCGGCCTAGCCACAGGAGTCGTGAAAAGGAGACACCAATATGTTCTTTGACCTCTGCATCCGTATGCAACTCCACCAACATTATGTATAAAAACATTTTTTTTATCCTCTGTACATATCACACAATGTAGCGCAGTCCCTTGAAATATTTTCTGGCCAATCTAATGAAATATCTGCAATCCTAGCCCCCCCCCCCCCTCTCTATGTACGTCATCTCTACAGGTATAGTCCTTCAGTGCGTGTGATATAACAAGAAAAAAATATATTCAAAAAAGGACATAAAATAATATGTAATAAATCAGTTTTGGATTGCCAGTATAATACAAAGTAAAAAAAACCAAAACACAATTTATTTAATCTCCAATAATTGACACGTAAAAAAGCTCTTTACTGTATTTGTTGGCATAAAAGATAAAAATTGCATTTTGCTACCACATTGTGTGAAGCAATATAGTTTATAGCTCACGATCCGTGGAACTATACACATTCATTTTCCAAACATTTTTTTGTTCTCTTAGTTCTACAAGATATATATTTAGCAACAGTTCATTTTATAGTCTTTAAAAAAAAATATATATATATATATATTATTTTTTTCTACAGTTATTTGTTTCTTACTCCCCTGACTAAAATATATACCATGTCCTCCCTACATCAAGTAGCACAATAATTCCCTTTATGTTTTTCCATTTTATATGATTTTCTCTGCGGGATTAAAATTACTAAGCAGGGTTTTACAGAGCGTATAATCGCTCCTTCTGCTGCGTCATCTATCTAATTCTACACTGCAAAAATGTCTCATTTTGATAGAAAAGGACCGCCTACAAGTCAAATGGCAGACTTCCAGCTGCTATCGGACTACATCACCCATAATCCCCTACCAGGCTCACCCAATGGCAAAGAATTATGGGCTCTGTAATCCAGGAACAGGTGGATGACATACCTCCCATCACTTTCATTTTTTGTGGGCGTGGGCTGTGGTCAGGATGTGGGCGGGGCATTACCGTAACTAGTTTAGATTAAGAATAAAGTATTTTACGGACACTTATTAATATATAAACATATTTATACACACAATTTAAACACATTGTTTGGGAGTTTTAATTGCTTATAGCGGGACAGAGTAGGACACCTGGCAGGTATGCGATGGCCAGAGTAGGACACCTGGGGGGGGACTAACTTTTATATGGCAATAGTAACAAACCTAAATATTGTATAATAAACACAATGCACAACAACTAGAGAAATGTCCATTATTACTGAGCTCCAATCTAAATGTATATCTATTTCATTATAAATGACCTCAGTTTGAATAGCTTGATTTAAAAAGCACAGCCCTGATTGCAGGTTTCTATTCCAGATGTGTTTTGTTAAATGCTTGTAATTAAGAAACATTTGGAATTATAAGGGTCTCTGAAGGTACTGTTTGGGTTGAGACCTCCTGCTTGACCTCCCTTAGCATTGTCCCCTGATTTTTCCAATTGTCCAATGCAGCCAAATAAATCGTTGTCCTCTCTTTAAGTCACAGAACTAGAGAAATAGGTTGTCTCTATATTCTGTCCAATAATGATTATTTTTCTATTTTTCAATGGGCTAATTCAATCCGTCCGGACACTATAACCTCATTTATAGTCTACATGTGACAGCGACTCTTGTCCATAGCTGTCAATACCATGGCCATTGACAATTAAAGGAAGCCCACTCCATTTCCTGCCGGGTGCGTGGCTGTACATATAGGCGATCAGGAAATGACTTCAGTGTGACTCAGGAACACAGTCAATATAAATATTAGTCATGATAGATTTTAAGCCAGTGAGCACGGCTCTCCTTACCTTAAATCTCAATCTGTCTCCGTAAGGGTAATCTATTTTTGTAAATATTGAAAATGATCTATACATTGTGTTAGCAAAACTGCAAGCAAATGCCTAAATTAGGAGAAATATGTGTCTGTGCAGTCTCCTGTTGATGACATCACCTGTGGCACGGCATGCAAACGAACTGCTTGTCACTGGGAAATGTGAACTTTGGCTTGACCCCAATGTTAAGTCTATGGAGGCAGTGCTAAGGCCGGTATTTTTTTGAAGAAAAGGTGGCAATCCTATCTTCTACGTGCACATTAAAAACAATGTTTGTGGGAAGCAGTCCCTTTAATGTCATGTAGTGCTGTAGAAAGCAATGCAGGGCAGTAAAATGGGTATAATTTTACTCTAAAGGGCAGTTTCCACTTTTACTACTGGTGGTGACACCACATCAGTTAGATTATACTTTAGACCTGATATATGGCGGCCGCAGAAGTCCAATATTTTTGATCACATTATAAATGAGTCCACTTTTTTAAAATTAGGAGTTACAGTGTTCGGACATAAAACTCTTAAAAACCACAGAATTGGTGTACCAATGTAGATGCACATGTGACCACAAGTTGGCGTATAATGCACCTGGGAGCCAAAAATGAGCTGCTTTACAGGCAATCCCATATTGTATGGGTTTGTGTAATATCGGATCTACAGAGTATTTGGGAATCTGTACCACCAGCTAGTTTTCAGCAGCTCTCTTGAAATGTCTTGGAATCTGGAAAATTGATTTGGTTAGCGCTGGATTTTTAACCAATGAAAAAATGTTTAGCAAAGTACATTAATCAGTCATATCATTATCTAATACGACCAATAGGTTGCTGATTCCACAACCCATGGTATCTCACTCTGGGTCTATTAATAAAGATCCAGGATTTGAACGATATAACTAAATAGTTACGCACCATGTACCAACATGCTGTCAAATATCTGTTAGAAAACAAACCATAGGTGTGGAATGCTTAATAACAAATGCATTTTGTCAGCTCAAGGTCAGGCATGTGACCTTCAAAATGATTTAAGGTCTTTAGATGCCATTTAATAACTGCATGAGTTCTCTCTTTTTAGACAGCAAGGAGAGGTGATGTGTCAGCTGTAGTTACTAAGAGAGAGACTAGCAGGGACCAGACTAAATCCAGGCAGGAATTTAAACAATGCTAGGCCAAGCCAACCATAATGAACTTAACTTATTTAACTAAAAGCAAGAAGACATTTTTATTAAACTTTCATTTTTTTTTTTTGTATAAACGTATCATTTAAGTTTTGGATGGGTAATTATAGTAGGCACTTGTAGATACATTTTAGTTTCAGCCTCCAAAGCTTCTCCATTTGCTATTATAATGGCTGTGCAAGCTTCACCATTGTAATACCTTCTCATCCCTTCAGTTATATTGGGAGAATGGATGACTAAATGATGACCACAAGAGAGAAAGACAGAAGAAATGGATGATTACATGGGAAAAGGGCAGACGAAGGAATGGATGACTACGTGAGAGAAGGTGGGTGAGAATGAATGACTACTTGGGAGAAGGGAATAGATAAATAACTTGGAGATGGTTAGAGGGAATGGATGACCACACAAGCGAAGAGGGCGGGAATGGAAAGCTACCTGGGAGAATGGCAGAGGGAAGGGATAACTAAACGACAGAAGGAGAGGCAATGGATGACTACACGGGAGAAGGGCAGGAGGAATGGATGACTATATGGGAGAAGGCCAGGAGGAATGGATGACAACATGGAAGAAGGGCAGGAGGAATGGATAACAACATGGAAGAAGGGCAGGAGGAATGGATGACTATATGGGAGAAGGGCAGGAGGAATGGATGACTATATGGGAGAAGGGCAGGAGGAATGGATGACAACATGGGAGAAGGGCAGGGGGAATGGATGACAACATGGGAGAAGGGCAGGAGGAATGGATGACTATATGGGAGAAGGGCAGGAGGAATGGATGACTATATGGGAGAAGGGGAGGAGGAATGGATGACAACATGGGAGAAGGGCAGGAGGAATGGATGACTACATGGGAGAAGGGCAGGAGGAATGGATGACTACATGGAAGAAGGGCAGGAGGAATGGATGACTATATGGGAGAAGGGCAGGGGGAATGGATGACAACATGGGAGAAGGGCAGGGGGAATGGATGACAACATGGGAGAAGGGCAGGGGGAAGGGATGACAACATGGGAGAAGGGCAGGGGGAATGAATGACTATATGGGAGAAGGGCAGGAGGAATGGATGACTATATGGGAGAAGGGGAGGAGGAATGGATGACTATATGGGAGAAGGGGAGGAGGAATGGATGACTATATGGGAGAAGGGCAGGGGGAATGGATGACTACATGGGAGAAGGGGAGGAGGAATGAATGACTACATGGGAGAAGGGCAGGGGGAATGGATGACTACATGGGAGAAGGGGAGGAGGAATGGATGACTACATGGGAGAAGGGGAGGAGGAATGGATGACTATATGGGAGAAGGGCAGGAGAAATGGATGACTATATGGGAGAAGGGCAGGAGAAATGGATGACTATATGGTAGAAGGGCAGGAGAAATGGATGACAATATGAGAGAAGGGGAGGAGGAATGGATGACTACATGGGAGAAGGGGAGGAGGAATGGATGACTAAATGGGAGAAGGGGAGGAGGAATGGATGACAATATGGGAGAAGGGGAGGAGGAATGGATGACTACATGGGAGAAGGGCAGGAGGAATGGATGACTACATGGGAAAAGGGCAGGAGGATGACTACATGGGAAAAGGGCAGACGAAGGAATGGATGACTACATGGGAGAAGGGCAGGAGGAATGGATGACTACATGGGAGAAGGGCAGGAGGAATGGATGACTATATGGGAGAAGGGCAGGAGAAATGGATGACAATATGGGAGAAGGGCAGGAGGAATGGATGACAACATGGGAGAAGGGCAGGGGGAATGGATGACTACATGGGAGAAGGGCAGGAGGAATGGATGACTACATGGGAGAAGGGCAGGAGGAATGGATGACTACATGGGAGAAGGGCAGGAGGAATGGATGACTATATGGGAGAAGGGCAGGAGAAATGGATGACAATATGGGAGAAGGGCAGGAGGAATGGATGACTATATGGAAGAAGGGCAGGAGGAATGGTTGACTATATGGGAGAAGGGCAGGAGGAATGGATGACTACATTGAAGAAGGGCAGGAGGAATGGATGACTACATGGAAGAAGGGCAGGAGGAATGGATGACTACATGGGAGAAGGGCAGGAGGAATGGATGACTATATGGGAGAAGGGCAGGAGGAATGGATGACTACATGGGAGAAGGGCAGGAGGAATGGATGACTATATGGGAGAAGGGCAGGAGGAATGGATGACTACATGGCAGAAGGGGAGAAGGATGGATAATTACAGAAACAAGATATATGCTAAGCTTTCCATCCATGTCAGAAATTAACAAAGTGGTGGTTATAATAATAAAAATTTGCTCTCACCATTATTGAGTGCCGGACCACTTCGTATATTTTGCTGAATTTGGGACCTGGTGCAGCCCGGTTCGAATACCATACAGTGTTTGTGTGCTGTTTGACCATCTTTGTTAATGTCAGAGATTATGCTAAATAGTGTGGGTATCCAATGCAAATTAGTAGAATATTTTGTAAGAACATGTCAAATGGATGGGCAAATGTTATTCATAGTCCACCAGTGTCTATCAACACCACTTTAATTCCCTAAATGAATTAACCTTTTTTTTAATGATTCTGGACTCAAGGATCATAATTGGTTAAACATTAACTCATAGCTATTAATTTATATTACTGGCGGAATATTGGATATTGTTTTAGTTGTCAGCTTCTCAGAGGTTCCACAAATCCTGATAATGAACAGAACATGCTAAGTCCCTCTCGCCAAACATACATTCACTATTTGCTGAAAACATTGCTGATCTGGGGTAAGATCAATGGATCCGACGATTCTCAGTGTTGTCACCTCTTGTGCCGTGACTCAGTCTGGCCACAAATCACTCTATTTATACCACAGGTGCCACGCAGAAGGACCAGCATTCTGTTTTCTGCTACTAACTATCTTTAACCCTTGGTTTGCAGCAGGCACTGAGGATGCCTTCTTAATTCCACCAATCAGAACGTTCTGTGTTAACCATTTAAATGAGTGAGTGACTCAGTGCGACGTTTGTCCTCTTTGATCGATTTTCACATTTGAGTTTGGTTTTCTAATTGTTAAAAACAAGGAAAGGAATATCTTTCAATGCTAGAGGAGCATTGCACATCCTTGGGACACTCAACGGGTTCATATGTTTACACACTGCACCTACAGTGAGACAACACACCCACTCTGCCCCACATGATTCCTTCATATGTCATCATCCTCATTCACATCATTTGTGACTGTCTCATAGCCTCTGAGTCACATCTGGTACCGTTACCTGAACTAAAAATAAACCCCCGAGAGAGCATTGTGCCAGAATCTTTTCTCCCGATTAAACACAGGAATGTTTCTTAACACATTGGTTACCCCCGGGACAGAGGCTCGTCCCAGCAGAAAGAGTCACTTTAATTTGACGTGGCCCAGTAAGCTGTGTCTCTGCCGGGAGTCAGCTGTAATAGTAAATACGACCTCACATCCTCCCACCCTCAGTCAGTGGAGGCTAGTCACGAAAAAGAACCATCACCATGTCTCCCGTGATACCCTACCAGCACTGCGGCACCGGCGGGCATGGTTCGGGTTGTGTCAGCCCTAACGCACATGAGCAAATCACATTCTGTGGTGTACAGTTATTCCTTGATCCTGAATCCGCGGTCTGTACCGCTTAAAGGACAACCGTAAGCAAAAGATAAGTTGTGTTTGGTTGAAACATTGCATCAAGTGCAGGCATCTTAAATATAAATACTTTAATGGATACATATAAATAAAGGACTTTATTGGGCCCTCTCTGCTTGTATAGGTCGATTGGGGGCAGACATGTTGTTTAGAATCGTGGGTCCGATGGCTTAAAAGAAGCAAGATCGGACCCAAGATGTCCGCCCCCTAATAGAGCTATAAATGCAGACAGGGCTCCATAAGGTGCTTTATTTGTATTCTTTAATTAAAGCATTTGCTTTTCTACATCCCTATATACAGTTTATGGGGGGCTGCTTTTCTACATCGCTATATACAGTTTATAGGGGGCTGCCTTTCTACATCCCTATATACAGTTTATAGGGGGCTGCCTTTCTACATCCCTATATACAGTTTATGGGGGTCTGCTTTTCTACATCCCTATATACAGTTTATAGGGGGCTGCCTTTCTACATCCCTATATACAGTTTATAGGGGGTTGCTTTTTTACATCCCTATATACAGTTTATGGGGGGCTGCTTTTCTACATCGCTATATACAGTTTATAGGGGGCTGCCTTTCTACATCCCTATATACAGTTTATGGGAGGCTGCTCCTCTACATCGCTATATACAGTTTATAGGGGGCTGCCTTTCTACATCCCTATATACAGTTTATAGGGGGCTGCCTTTCTACATCCCTATATACAGTTTATAGGGGGCTGCTTTTCTACATCCCTATATACAGTTTATAGGGGGCTGCATTTCTACATCCCTATATACAGTTTATGGGGGGCTGCTTTTCTACATCCCTATATACAGTTTATAGGGGGCTGCCTTTCTACATCCCTATATACAGTTTATAGGTGGCTGCTTTTTTACATCCCTATATAGTGACAGAGTCCCAAGAAAGCATGCGTCTAATTACCCCCAGAAATGGGCACTATGCGTCTGCACTGGTAACTTGAGCTCTACTGTCTGCCAAGCTGGCTGTTGTAGCGAGCTGGGAATATTGAGGATACTGATCTGATCCGGATACTGATCTCAGTCAGTATCTTTTGCTCTGTGTGCTGCTGACACATTTGCAGCATTCCTTGGCGTTTAACCCTTTTTACACACGAGTAGGGACAAGAAAAAGTGACGGGTCCAAGATCTAGTTTGTTTTTTTGTTGCTTGATCCCGATTATCCTATTTTGTCTGTGAAAATAGTTTTTAAAAAAAAAGAAAGAATATCAAAACATTTGCTTTTTATCACTAGGCCTAAATAAGTTGCCTCCCTAAAGAAAAAAGTCACACTTTTTTTTAAAGAGACAAGTTTTGTAAACTAGTCGAAGAGATTAAATAACTTTTTTTTCTCAAGCCCTCACGCAGTTAAAGGACAACTGTCACCAACAAATTACATTTGAAATAGAAATGCTTTAATGAAAGAATACAAATAAAGTAACTTACTAAGCCGTTTTTGATCCATAGAGAAGCTATCACTGGGCGGACATGTTGTTTAGAACCTTGGGTCGGATGAAGGGAGATCTGGCCCATAAAGATGTCCGCTCCCTGATGGGGCTATAGAAGCAGACAGGGATCAGTAAGGAGCTTTATTTATATTCTTGTTTGATTAACTTAGTATATAGTCTCCCTGTACGTAAATTGTTGGTGCTCTGTAAATAAATGTTAATGTAATTTAAAATGCCTACACTTTATGCGATTCTCTCCAATCCCTAGTAATCAATGTGTGAATTACTCCTTGGATACATTGGGCGTCATGTGATGACAGATTATAATAATTCTGGCAGACGCAAAAGCCATTTGTGGATGCAATCCCATCTCCCTCAGTCAGAAGACCCAAGAACCCCTTAGGAAAAGTTTGGGAATAACCCACAGCAAGCTTCTCGATCATTTGGCAGTACTGATGGGACTTGTAGTGAAAGAACTTGCCACAGAATGAGAGTTGCTCTAACATGATGGCCAAAATATTCTATGTGTGGTTATGTGCTTCAGTTTATTACTCGTAGAATCTAATTGGAGAATATATTGAAGCGTTTAATTAAAAGTAATTGTTCAGTCCTTAGAGGGAAGGAACAGTTATAGTGGAACGCCAAAATCATTTACATATATTAAAGATTTTAGGGCAATTAGGTTGAAGGGAATTTGATTAGATTAAATCCCAGCCTGTAGTATGACACCCAGCTACTGAATAACCCAATAATAATAATAATAAAATGGGGTTTTAATTTGAGAACATAGCTCAGAGCAATGAATGGATGGCAAATGGGATTGTTATGTTATCAGCTTATGTGGCAAACCTAGCCACTTTAGGTCATATTGCAGAACATTTAAAGGTTGTCTGAAATAGCTGTGTTAACCTGGTGTAAAAATGTATTTGTGTGTTTTAGAATAGAGAGCATGCATATGGTAGTTTCACGAACAGTGACTGTAAACACTGTTCGTGAAACGAATAAGGTACCGAACGGGAGCCCAACCGCATAGGGTCGTGTGGCGCCCATTCACCGACTGCAACATTGTTGCAATCGGTAGTTAATTGCTTTCCTAGGTGTCCGGCGATCGGCTACTCGACGGCGCGGACACCGCTGGACTTCCAGGCCGTTTGGGAGCTCCTGTCTTTTGGTATTTGGGCTCCCAATAGTTGTTCGGTACTTTTAGGGGAATTTGATAGAAAATTATGTTTCGTGCGGCGTTCGGTTATTTATGCTGGGATCTGAGCCGTACTTTCACGAAGTGTGCGCTCAGACCCCAGCTATCTACCGAACGGTCATTTATTGTAATCCCACGAATAATGTCAAAGTTATATATTTTTATGTTAAAACCCGGTTCTGTTGTACGGAGGGATAATCCACTTGACAGGATATTCTAGTGGGAGTGTCCCTACCGTACAGCGGTGCATGGTGGGAGAAATGTCCTGTATTTTCAGTTTCCCATGTAGTCCACTACTGTATAGCCCCTGTAAGGGGATTAAGGAAACCCCTTGCATGGGGAATTGCATAAATGCTGGAGCTGTGAATAAACTTGTCAGTTGACTCCCAGAACTGTGTTTCGTCCGGTTACTGGGGGATTTGGGATATTGCCTTACTTTCCAGCGCTTTACTTGGATTACCTTATTTTACCAGCGGAGATATTGGGATTTAATATTGCAGCTCCGCTACAGCTTATATGTTTTTTAGTTTTTTGTTGCTAATATTGCTTTTACAGGCTGTGTGTGATCAACAGAACATAAGACACATTTATATAAATTAATCTCTTACTTAAACTCCCTTGGCAGGAAATACAAAAGATTAAAGGATAAAGGACGATTCTGTTTAATTGAAAGATTGCATCAAGTGTAGACATTTTAATTAGATAAGCGTTAATGAAAAAATATAAGTAAAAAATCTTAATAAAACCTCTCTGCTTGTATAGTTCTATCAGGGGACGGACATGTTGTTTAGAAGCTCGGGTCTGATGAAGGAAGATCTGACCCACCTGACTCAAGATGTCCGCCCCCTGATAGTGCAAGCAGAGAGCGCTTAATAAGGTGCTTTATTTATATACTTTCTTTAAAGAACTTCTATTTAAAATGCCTACATTTGATGCAGTCTTACAGTTAACCTTTAAATTCACAGGAACTATGCTCTGCATTGGTCCGAGGGATGGATCTAAAAGTTCCTCTAATTATTATTTATTATTATTTTTACTACTGTTATTATATTTTAGTTATCAAGTGCCATCATCATACACAGAACTGTACAGGGAACAAACAAAACGTATAATATTACCAATAGCAGGTAACAGAATAGGGTTAGAGTTACAAAACACATATTCTGGAGATTCCCTGTTTGCAAGAGCTTGCAGTCTAAAAACGTTACTTTTGATTTGCACACATCCAAAATGCGGGTTTCCTAGTGTTCTCTCAAGAAAGTAAATTCAAGAATGATAGATTTTGAGAGGGTGTTTTGCTTCCCTCATTAATTAAAAACTTAAATAAATAAATAAATAAATAAAAATACATAAAGTGGGATGAATAATGACAGAATTGTACAAATAATAGATAGTCTTAATGAAATTCATTAAATGATTTCTCAACCACCATTAGGCTGCTGGTGAGAATTCCATTAATCAGGTATTTAGTAATCAGTCTCATTAATCCCATTTTAATAAAGCTTTCTGCAATTTTTATTGTATTGTAAATCGTTGGATAGTTAGCTGCTGTTTAAGATGTTTAATCTGCACCAATATTTTTCAGAGCTTGGTTGAAAATAGATGGGTTTGGAAATAAAAACAAGTATATTAATAAAGCTTTTTTTTTTTTAATTTGAATTCTATCTCCACCAATGGGGCATGTAACACAGGTAGATGTCTTAGACACACTTCCATTAGCTCACATTCAACTCGGAGCCTATTTTGAGCTAAGTATGTGTGAAATTGGGGATTAACCAGGATACTAGACTTTGCCTTTGGGCCTGCCAATAGGTATAAAATATCTCTTGTGTCTAGACAGGCGGAAGTAGGGTTTGCAGATGGTTCTGACGAAAATACTGGACTCCGCTAGAAATACTTGACACCACATAAGCATCCTGGCACCATATCAGCCGACTTCTGCACCCTGGCAAATGGGGATACCAGGGGGCGGGGCTTGGGAGGTTGAGCGCGGTAGCTCTGTCACTGAAATCGTCAGCTCCACTGCGCATGTGGATGATTCTGTTCATGCACACTATACATTCTCCTGAATTCCACTATCCTGGCACAGAGGTAGAGCTCGGAGGGCTACCCATGTTGCTGGGGGGACAAATTGGGATGTATGACACATTGCACATTTTTTTTCTGTTCCTATTCCTATTTTAATTTACATTACATTCAAATTTATTTTTATACACCAACAATTTACTTAGCTTTTGGTACAGAGCACATCCTGCTCACAAACTAAGATCAGAACTGGAGAACTGAGTGGAAGGACCTGTCGAAGCTGCAAACCCAATATTTGGAAGTAATACAGCAATACAATTAGGCATGCACTCCAAGAGTAGGTCATGATCAAGTTGGAATAACCATCACCATATATTTCAAGAGCACTGTCTAATCATTTTATAGACAGTTGGACAAATACTCCAACGTAATTCCCATCTCAGTTCACTGCAATTCTCTCTTTATTGAGTAGACCCTATAGATTATTGGTCAACAGAATCCACCAAGAGGGGGAATTTATCCGAGAGCACTTTCAGATTTTTCTCTGGATCTTAAAAAAAAAAAAAAAAAAATCTTTCCGAGCCAACAGATGTAAGGAGAAGTTCATCTTTGAAATGTGATCTTGTGTTTCTCTTCATGAATCAAAGCTCTTAATATTTAGATGCTGGGAAAGGAGGGGAATGTTTCAGCCTCAGACTCAAGGAAAGAACGATCTGTCTTAGTTTAAAAACGAACATATGAAGCATTAAACCGCTCAATAAGAATAATATGAATAATACTTCCTAACATCGATCGGAATTCTGCTGATAGCCAAAACCAGACATCTAGTTTCTGTACCATAGATACACCACAGATGGCGGCAACATTTGGACTCGCAAATCACGTTGGCGGGACACTTTGATTCTGTCATGCATATAAAAGAGCAGTTAATCCATTCACATGCAGGCGGTGTTTGCAATGCATTGGAAGGGGGGGGGGGGGGGGAATCATACTTTCAGGGCATGGAGCAGATACACTATAAGGAATTTTTCTTTTTAAATTGTTAAAAGATCGTGCAATGTGTAGAGGAGGATCTGGTATCCCCCCAAGAGGAGAATATCTGCTCTTTTTCCCAGTTTGACCTGTGGGGGTAATTAAAAGCTGCCTGTTAGTTTGTCCACGTTGAGACACTTAAGGTCTACTCAGTAAAGAGAGAATTCAGGAAATTGAAGGTGAATGTAGCTAGAGTTTATACTAAGGAAAAACAGATGGATGAGCCCCTGCTACCGGAAGTTACGGAACAGTCACCGCAAACATGGGATTGGCTGACACAGGAAAAAGTGCTTAAGCAATTAAACTCTGTTAAGATAGACAAGGCCCCAGGGCCAGATGGTATACACCCAAGGGTACTTAGAGAGTTAAGCATAATTCTGGCCAGACCAATATTTATGATCTTTAGGGATTCGTTCAGTTCAGGTACAGTGCCAACAGACTGGCGGAAGGCGGATGTCATTCCAATATTTAAAAAGGGATCAAAATATCTGCCGTGTAATTATAGGCCAGTGAGCTTGACATCTGTAGTGGGGAAATTATTTGAAGGATTGCTAAAGGTATACACTCAAGAATACATCTTGAATCAGAATATAATCAGTAAAAGTCAACATGGTTTTGTGAAAGACAGGTCTTGTCAAACAAACTTAATAACATTATATGAAGAGGTCAGTAAAAATATAGATCTAGGTGTTGATGTGATCTATTTGGATTTTGCTAAAGCATTTGATACAGTTCCACACAAAAGGTTACTCTACAAATTGAGAGAAATAGGACTGGGGGCAAATGTATGTATTTGGATTAAAAATTGGCTAAAAGAGGGTTGTTATAAATGGAAAAGCCTCAAATTGGACCAGGGTACTGAGCGGAGTACCTCAGGGGTCTGTTTTGGGACCTCTTCTTTTTAATATGTTCATTAATGATCTCCCACGTTGTGCTGAGAGCCATGTCTCAGTGTTTGCTGATGACACAAAATTAGGTAAGGTAATAAAGACTAATCTTGATGTTTTTTCTTTACAGGAAGATTTGGACAGAGTCGGGGACTGGGCAAGAAAGTGGCAAATGAGGTTCAATATAGACAAATGTAAAGTTATGCATTATGGGAAAAATAATAACCAAGCAACATATACGTTAAATGGTATTTCCCTGGGAAAAACTATAACGAAAAGGATTTAGGAATCATCGTAGATAACAAACTTGGCAACAGTGCCCAATGCCAGTCAGCAGCTGCAAGGGCCAATAAGATATTGGCATGTATAAAACGAGGTATAGATTCACGGGAGGAGGACATCATCTTGCCTCTTTACAAATCAATAGTAAGACCTCACCTTGAATATGCAGTACAGTTCTGGGCACCAGTCCTTAAAAAGGATATTAAGGAACTAGAAAAAATGCAAAGGAGAGCTACAAAATTAATAAGGGGATTGGAGGATCTTAGTTATGAAGAGAGACTTAAAAAAATTGCATTTGTTTACTTTAGAAAAAAGGCGTCTTAGAGGGGATATGATAACATTATATAAATATGTGCAGGGCCAATATAAAGAGGTCTCCAGTGACCTGTTCATTAACAGAAATGTACAAAGAACGAGAGGTCACCCCCTGAGACTGGAAGAGCAAAGATTTCATAGGCAGCAAAGGAAGGGATTCTTTACGGTTAGGACAATAAAATTATGGAACTCACTGCCAAGAGAGGTAGTGCTAGCAACCACAATAGATGCATTTAAAAATGGTCTGGATGTTTTTTTTTAGGAAAGCAGAACATACAGGGCTATTAATAATAGAATAAGCATTAATAATAGAGCTTTTTCATCCAAGGAGAAATCTGATTGCCCTTTTTTGAGTCAAGAAGGAATTTTTCCCCCTAGGAGGCAAAATTCGAAATCGCTCCCTTAGGGTTTTTTTTTTGCCTTCTTTTGGATCAAAACGCTGAAATGATAGGTAGAAGGGTTGAACTTGATGGACTTGTGTCTTTTTTCAACCTAAATTACTATGTTACTATGTTACTAGAGTTGGAAAAATTCTCCCATTCAGCTGCATTGGAGAATTTTTCCAACTAAAATGCATTAGCCTACAATTTGTAATTCCCGTCTCGATTCCCGTCTCAATTCACTACAATTCTCTCTTTATTAAGTAGACCCTTATGGAACTTAATAAGGACTTTCTCAAGTCCGCAGTTGGGGGTCAGGATCCTCAGATAGAAGATCAGTTAGTTTTGAGTCCACTACCTCCTTTTCCTCAGAAAGTTAGGTGGTGGGGAGTGGGGGAATACCGTTCAAACAGCAGTTTTATTCAGGCCGAAGCTAAGTTCTGCCTGACTAAAACCGATATCAGTGTTTGGCGCCTCTTGAACACAAGTTACAATGTGGTGATATTGGCATTAGTGAAGTTACAAAAGTAATACAAACGTTATGTATTCCCTATTATATAGCTGTAAGCTCATGGGCACATCCCTCTTTAACAAAATGTATCATGTCTGGCTGCCTCATGGGCCTTGGAGTATATATATTGTAACAAATACAAAATAAATATTGTAACAAATAGGAAATAGCTATATTGAGGTGCAGTGTAGACATTGGTATAATCATGTAATAAAAGGATCTCCTTGGAGAAGGTTTGTGAAAAGTATTCTTTACAGGTGTCAATTAATATTTGGTTTTCAGATCCTTTTGCAAATCAGTTTGCTAGAACTGGGATTGAGATGGGCTGGTGAGATAAGACTTACAAACTCATCCACATGGGTACGTTGATTGCAAAAACACAGAAATCATAACAATTAAATGCCAACAGAATGCCACACTACACAGAATCAATCTGAAATCACATTTTTATATTAAAATGTAAATTTTATATATTGTGTCTTTGCTGACGTAAGCAGTTATAGAGCGTGACACACAGATTTGTGGATTTGTTTAAGTTATAGTAAGCTTTTTTTTCTAGCAAACTTAGTTAAAGCTGAGTTACAAAATGTACATTGCAGTGAAATTAAACCCTTTCCTGTTTTTTTTTCCGGTGTTAGCATCTTATCCAGATGTTTTGTCTGCTCTCAGAGAACAGATAGACTTCCTCTCAACGTTAGACAACAATGGTCAATGATAGTGACATCGCTAATCAGAGATTAGGTGCTTCTAGATTGGTTAAAATGTTTAGTGGAACATTTCAGGCTTATAAAAAAACATTCACAAATTACTAAAGCTGATACTTAAAGAAATGCAATAATTAATTAATTTTTAGAAAGGTTATTGCTATACTTACTAGACATGTGCATTCGTTTTCGGAGTCCGTTTATAGAATACCAATAGCATTACATGCATTCCATAAACCGAAAGTCTATAAGCCGAATGTCTTTCGGTTTATAGACTTTCGGTTTATAGAATACATGTAATGCTATTGGTATTCTAAAAACCGAAATAGAGTCCCCATTCATACGAATAGGTCAATTCGTATGAATGAGGACTCTATTTCGGTTTATAGAATACATTACCAATAGCATTACATGTATTCTATAAACCGAAAGTCTATAAACCAAAAGACATTAGGCTAAATAGACTTTCGGTTTTTGGAATGCATGTAATCCTATTGGCTTTCTATAAACCGATATAGAGTCGGTTTATAGAAAGCCAATAGCATTACATACATTCCATAAACTGGAAGTCTATAAACCGATATGTTTTTCGGTTTATAGACTTTCGGTTTATGGAATGTGTAGGTCAATTGATTCGTACAAACGAATAAAACGAAAGGAAAATAATGAACAAATTTCGTCTGAAACGAATGTAGTAATGAACGAAATTCGTTTTAGACAAAATAAATAACATTTTCTTCCAAATGGACGAAAACGGAACAAAAATTTTAGTTTTGCACATGTCTAATACTTACCTCTGAAACCTGACTTTCTAATGGTGGTAGACCCTGCTTCCTCTAAATACCTAGAATGCAGTGTGCCAGGCAACTGTACTTTCAGAATTTTAAAAACAGAGTAAGGGGGTATATATACGTATAAGTATGTATAGTACAACAAAGTCGAGTTTGTTTAAAGGACAACTGGAGTAAAAGAAAATTAAATTGTGTTTAATTAAAGGTTTGCATCAAGTGTAGGCATTTTATACAGAAATGCTTTAATGTAAGAATACAAATATTGGATCTTATTAAGCCATCTTTACCCTATATAGCTCTACCAGGAGGCGGACATTTTGTTTAGAAACTTTGGTCAGATCTGTCAGATCTTTCTTCATTTGAACCAAAGTGAGTGAAGATCTGACTCAAGATTCTAAACGTCTGCCTCCTGACAGAACTATATGGAGTACAGAAGGCGCAATTAGGAACTTAATGTGTATTCTTTTATTAAATAATTTCTTTTATAAATTATTTACACTTCATACAATCTTGCAATTAAACATAAGTTAATTTTTTCTACAGTTGTCCTTTAAAGGAATACCATAGTACATTTGGGACTGTACAAACACACTGTGAGAGTCCCCATGCTCTACAGTCACACTGTCAGAGTCCCCATGCTCTACATTCACACTGTCAGAGTCCCATGGTCTACATGCACACTGTGAGAGTCCCCATGCTCTACATGCACACTGTGAGAGTCCCCATGCTCTACATGCACACTGTGAGAGTCCCCATGCTCTACATTCACACTGTCAGAATCCCATGCTCTACATGCACACTGTGAGAGTCCCCATGGTCTACATGCACACTGTGAGAGTCCCCATGCTCTACATGCACACTGTGAGAGTCCCCATGCTCTACATGCACACTGTGAGAGTCCCCATGCTCTACATTCACACTGTCAGAATCCCATGCTCTACATGCACACTGTGAGAGTCCCCATGCTCTACATTCACACTATGAGAGTCCTCATGCTCTACATTCACACTGTGAGAGTCGTCATGCTCTACATTCACACTGTCAGAGTCCCCATGCTCTACATTCACACTGTGATAGTCCCCATTCTCTACATTCACACTGTGAGAGTCCTCATGCTCTACATTCACACTGTGAGAGTCCCCATGCTCTACATTCACACTGTCAGAGTCCCATGCTCTACATGCACACTGTGAGAGTCCCCATGCTCTACATTCACACTATGAGAGTCCTCATGCTCTACATTCACACTGTGAGAGTCGTCATGCTCTACATTCACACTGTCAGAGTCCCCATGCTCTACATTCACACTGTGATAGTCCCCACTCTACATTCACACTGTGAGAGTCCTCATGCTCTACATTCACACTGTGGGAGTCCCAAGCTCTACATTCACACTGTCAGAGTCCCCATGGTCTACATTCACACTGTGAGAGTCCTCATGCTCTACATTCACACTGTGAGAGTCCTCATGCTCTACATTCACACTGTGGGAGTCCCAAGCTCTACATTCACACCGTGAGAGTCCTCATGCTCTACATTCACACTGTGATAGTCCTCATGCTCTACATTCACACTGTGAGAATCCCTTTAAAATTGATTTCCAAGCATTCCATTATCTCCTGTTTCCTGCAGTCCCAGCACATGACTTATATGTTTGTAGGACATTTTCCAATCCAGATGAACCTGGATAGCACTGGGAATGGAATGCATTACAACCTATCAGTCGTAGACTGTCTCCCGCAGAAAGTTTGTAATCACCGGTAACCAAGTTTGCTATGTTACATGATCCAGAAAACCACGGAGATTAGGAGAATGGAAGTCACAGCTGATTGTCACCTTAGCTTTTTATTCCATTTCACTTCCCCTGATGGCAGATTGTACTTTGTTTCCGAAAAAAAAATCTGTGTCGGGCTGATCTGAAATAATAACGCAGCATCTTTTTTTCTTTCATATCGTATAAAATATCACTTTTGTTTTTAAAGGAAGTTTTAAAAAACTGTCTAACAAAGTTTATTAATACAAAGTCTGTGCGTGGCGGCCCCTCTCCCACAACTTGTACAGCTGAGAGTTATAAACAAAGAGCTGAATTTGTTAAGCCGGGGAGCAATTCACAGGAAGAAATTGTACTTGGTAATGAAATGAAGACATGTTTAACGTAATTTAACATGGGAATATGACAACTGTTTTGCATGATATATTAGGATTTTATCTTAGTGACATCTTTTGCCATTTTATGGACTGTTTTTATGCACAATATATACTTCAGAGCAGATTTTTTTTATAATGAGAGACATAACCCTAAAAATATATATTTTTTTTATGAGACAGAATTACACTTGCCAACAGTCCTGAATTTGTAGGGACAGTCCTGTTTTTTTTCGGTCAAATTCAGCCATTAATACTGTCCATGCACGGTGCATTGCATGATGTATGTCTGGCAGACGTACACAATATAAAGGTCGGAAAATGAGCTCCACCCGATATCTATAGCGGGTAACCTCAATGCTGCGTGACATCACGCATTCGTACACATCTTAAACACAGCAGTTCCTGGCAGTGTCAGTGAGCACATAGCCAATCAAAGCGGGGGTCTCGTCCTGCTCCATCTGCAGAATGCGGGGGTCTCTCACTGCTAGCGTGTTCCATGGGATCAGCAGGGGGGACCCAGATATGGTCCTCCCCTGCCTATCCCATGCTTTTCCACACTCTGTGATTGGTGTGTGAGTGTGCCAGTCATGTGACATACAACCAATCAATGAGCGGGGATCTCTACTCCGTCTGGAGGCGTGTTCACCAATCAGCCCTATCAGGTCATGGAAAACCATCTGAATTGTTTCTTTATTATGTAAGCCGCATTTTTTATTGACCCTCCACGTTTTCCTCACTTTCAAAAAAGTTATCATGACGTAGGAAATAACATTTTAATTAATCATCTGCTTAACGTGTGACTGTTAACGATCACGTTACACATATGACCAGGACACGGTATTAAGACGTGTTTATAAAAACGAGGGTATTGTATAATGTTTACCAAGCACACTGCAAGGTCTGTGCCGATGACAGATCAAAAGCTTTAATTAATAGGTGGAAACAGTGAAAGCGTAGTGTTGAAACAGGCTGCGTCTTACAATTCAATAAGTCACAGTAACAAGGGTGAAACGCACCGGTACCCTGCACTCGATGTACTGCAAATTAGACACACTCAGCAGTACTGTCTGCTGCAGGCGCCAACACTGGACTCTGAACCTCAACACAAATATAGTACAGTTACAGGGTGAAATATTGCGTATTTGCAAACCTTGTATGTTGTGGTCAGAGGAAGAAAAATGGGATAAAGGGGCGGAGTTTACGAAGTGCCGCATGGCGATATTTACTCGCAGTCGCGCATGCACAGTTTAAAAGCAATGCTGAATGTGCACGGCCATGTGCATCTGCTGGGACAGACCCGAATTTGACAGGACAGAATACCCGAACAAACGTGACTTTCCTGGAAAACTTGGGACCTTTGGCAACCGGAGCTCTGTGATTTACTCACTTAAACACTCAAATTCAGAGCTCCTAGAAAGAGAGGGAAATAGAGGAAGAAAAAGAGGCAGGGGGGATTTTTGTGCAAAAAAAAAAAAAAGGAACAAAAAAAGTCCCTAAAAAATGGGGACAATAATATAGCAATTAAGGGTACAAAAGAGGGACTGTGTCTGCAAAATAGAGACACTGGGGAATTCTGCATTTGCACTCAGAAAGTGACCCAAAAAATGAGACCCATTCAGTGCAAGGAAGAAAACGACAGTGCAATATATTCCATTGGAATCTTCTGCTGACATTATTCTCCACTTGTGTTACGTTTGGTGACATGCGGATTGCAGTCTGCAGTCATGGATTATTAGTGATTGCCACACCGATGCAGTGTCGTTAATTCAGTTATAAATGCCTACTCGATCAAGAGAGGATTTCAGGGAACTCAGATGTGAATTTGAAACTTAAGGCCAAAGTAGCCGAGTTGGAATTGGCTGCTTCGGCAACTTTGGCTTAAGGTTTGAACTTCCCATTTAAATTCCCTGAAATCCTCTCTTTACTGAGTGCACCCTATAGTCGCCCTACTAGTGATCGCACACAGAATCCATGCTACCCCTGATTTTTATTCCGTTGCAAGTCTCTTAATGAGGAGATTTGATAACCATATTTAATAATTGAACCACCTATTTTACAAATGAGGCTCAGGATTGATTTATTGATGTGGGGGATGATCTTGCTGCTGACAAGCCCATCAATATTTAAATCAGCAGTAATTATTCTCATTCGCCTGTGTGTGCACAGGTCTGTTATACATTATTAACCGTGACAGATAATGATCCTTCCATTCACCATAGCCGCGGGGCTTTCAGTGTGTAATCTTAATGGAGAGAGATGGCTTGTACACAGGAGCAGGGGAGATGAATACAGATTGGGTTACAATGCTTACAATGCCCTTTTATGCGGGAATACAAGTTATGTTCCAAGCCAACCTTCTAAAAGTGGAGCAATCGTCGTGGTTATTACGGTACATTGGTTTCCATGGTGATTGCTCCACTTTTAAAACTTTGCCCCAGGAATTACCTTTATATATCATCCCATTTGCACTATTAGGGTTGACTGCATTGAGCTCATCATATAATAATAATAATAATAATTAGTATTTATCAATTTGCATAGCGACCCACAGGTGATGTCATATACAGGAGACGCCACAGACATTTAAAAACACATTTTGTTTTCTAATTTAGGCATTTGTCTGCAATTTTACTAACACAATGTATAGAAAATTTTCAATCATGTTATATTCTCTACTTTTACAGTAAAAATAATGTTTAGGTGATACAGTCCCTTTAATGTATAAATAAAGCATGAATGGGGCTAAACCTGATTGTATAGGGTTTGCCACCTGGGAGGAATATTACCGGCACAGTTTGGGGGGAGCAGGGAGCCTATAGAAATTTACTGTGCCAGGGGAGTAGGTGCCATCAGCGTCAATGTCCAAAGCTCCCTATTGGCCATAATACAAACCCCAGCAGCATCTTACTATCAATAAAATTGATATTTAACATTATTTTTTCCTACTTCCATGTTGTCTTGCAGGTAATCTTAAATAGTTAAAGGGACTCACCAAAACACTGAGTATTCAAAATGTTCTCTACACTGCATTAGGAGAATTGCGAGCAAATACTGCGTTTTTGTGTGTGTTTTTTTTAAACTTTATTGATGGCAAATATAGAATATACAATAGAACGGATCAGCGGTGTATATACATGTACAGGTCATTTTTGTATCATATTCAATCAAGTGTTTTAAATGTATCTGTTTATCACATCAACTGTGGCTTGATAGATAGTAATTACATATTTGTCCATTGAAAAGCAGTTCATTTGCTTGTCCTGCCAGAGATGATGTCATCATCAGGTGACAGCACAGCCGCTAGGGTTGCCACCTGGCCATTATTTTACCGGCAGGTAGGGTTGCCACCTTCGGCCATTTTTTTACCGGCCACATATAACTTTTGCTGGCTGCTTTGCGGTATGTAGAAGTCATATGCGACCGGTAAAAAAATGGCTGAGGTGGCAACTGTATCGGCAGGGCGATAAAACGTCAATGGAGGTGATAGCACGGCCGGTATTTTTATGAACTTAAGGTGGCAACCCTTACAGACACAAATCAATATATGGAAAAGCAGCATTGAAAGCCGCGCTGCTCTGTCCGGCCCCGTTACAGCCGACATGTGATCATGTCAGGTTAGCGAGGAACCGTTTGCAGCCAGTGATGTCATTCCGGTTGTGAGCTGTCTTTGTCACAATACATAAAGCTCCCATTACAGATCTTATAGCAGGGGGGATTGGTAACCTATTTACAGGTGCTGGACCTCAACACAGTTTTACAACAGTCCCGGCTTTTGTCTGTTATCCTTGGTTACATATTAAACGTCCCCAAGGTGAATTTTGTGGTTTCAAATTCTGCGTCACCATTTTAAATTGAGGCCCCATTCGGAGGCCCCTCCGGCTAAGTGTTTGACTACGATTCCCAAAAAGCAGGAACATGACCAGCATTCATCATTAACACGGTTCTTTCAAATCAACACCGGGAACAAAGGTTTCCTTTCTGCAATGTCAGCCCAGGTGTTTCTCATTTACTGATTGCTGAACTGAGCTGCCTTTGTGCAACTGATTAGAGTGGGGCAAAAATATGAGAACCTCCTGCGATATACAATAAAATACGTGTAAACGATTCCATAACAGAACTACTTTACTCGTTTGTAAAATGTTTCTTAACCCCTTCCCGACGTCAGGACGTACTATGCCGTCTTGACTTTAAGTGCCTTAAAGTCGTTAGGACGGCATAGTACGTCCTGTAATAAACAGCTCATCGCGGCTCCCCGCGATGAGCTGTTCTCGGATCCCGCTGCAGGCACTTACAGCAGGATCCCACCTGTCATCTGAGGCCACTTTGAGTGGCCTCAGTCTGACAGGGGAAATGTAGCCGGTGCTCAAAGCGAACACCGGCTACATTTCTCTAAATCGCGCCGTGCCCGAACTTCCGCTTTCAGGCACGCCTCCGTGACGCCTGGAGGTCTCGCGTTTTTTTTGCAGGGACCCACAGGCTCTGTTAAGACCCTGATCAGGTCTCTGAGGGAGTGTTCCTGGCTACCGATCCCCTTGTGAGCGGTGGCCAGGAACCAATCGTGACGTTTTGGTGCTTGCGTCGTTTGGGACACAATGTATTAAGTCACAGGTGATGTCATAAACAGGAGACTCCACAAGCACATATAAACCACATATTTCTCCTAATTTAGAAATTTACTTGCAATTCTGATAACACATTGTAAAGCTCAACCCACACTTTGTGATAAGTAAATGTATAGGTCAAGAGAAAGACTGTGATTGTTACAAATTGTCATTAAAGTATAACTGTAATGTAAAAGTTGGATGGTATTATTTTAAAGACAATAAAAAAGTTTCCTATGTGTAATGCTAAAAAAAATATATAGAAATCTTGTATGTATTATGGCATAAAAAGTTTGGCCTTGGTCAAAAAAAAACAACCAAAATGGATGGGGAAACGGTTTGCATGGTACTCACATTCTATGCACTGTGAACTTGACATCCATCATTTTGTGGCTGACAAATTCATTTAGGTATCGAGATCTGATGTTCTGAATATCAATGGGATAACTGATTCCCTTGTGTGGGAAGTAGTGAGATTTAGTACCCAATACAATAGTATCTGCAAATTAGTTCAACAAAAAGGTGAATTATCACATGTTAGAAGTAGCAGAGTAACAGGTATATGTTAGAAACATTTACATACATAAAGGGAATCAACACAGTAACGGAGGAGAGTATATTTAAAACAAGAAAAACTACCACAACTAGAGGACATAGTCTTAAATTAGAGGGGCAACGATTTAAAAGTAATATCAGGAAATATTACTTTACTGAGAGGGTAGTGGATGTATGGAATAGTCTTCCAGTAGAAGTGGTAGATGATAATACAGGGAATGAGTTTAAGCATGCGTGGGATAGGCACAAGGCTATCCTAGATATATGATAAGGCCAGGGACTAATGAAAGTATTACTTTACTGAGAGGGTAGTGGATGCATGGAATAGTCTTCCAGTAGAAGTGGTAGTGGTTAATACAGTGAAGGAGTTTACGCATACGTGGGATAGGTATAAGGCTACCCTACAAATAAGATAACGCCAAAGACTAATGAAAGTATTACTTTACTGAGAGGGTAGTGGATGCATGGAATAGTCTTCCAGTAGAAGTGGTAGAGGTTATTACAGTGAAGGAGTTTAAGCATGCGTGGGATAGGTATAAGGCTATCCTAGATATAAGATAAGGCCAGGGACTAATGAAAGTATTACTTTACTGGGAGGGTAGTGGATGTATGGAATAGTCTTCCAGTAGAAGTCGTAGAGATGAATACAGTCAATGATTCTAAGCATGCATGGGATAGGTATAAGGCTATCCTAGATATAAGATAAGGCCAGGGACTAATGAAAGTATTACTTTACTGAGAGGGTAGTGGATGCATGGAATAGTCTTCCAGTAGAAGTGGTAGAGGTTAATACAGTGAAGGAGTTTAAGCATGCGTGAGATAGGTATAAGGCTATCCTAGATATAAGATAAGGCCAGGGACTAATGAAAGTATTACTTTACTGAGAGGGTAGTGGATGCATGGAATAGTCTTCCAGTAGAAGTGGTAGAGGTCAATACAGTGAAGGAGTTTAAGCATGCGGGGGTTAGGTATAAGGCTATCCTAGATATAAGATAAGGCCTGGGACTAATGAAAGTATTACTTTACTGAGAGGGTAGTGGATGTATGGAATAGTCAACCAGTAGAAGTGGTAGAGGTTAATGAAGTGAAGGAGTTTAAGCATGCGTGAGATAGGTATAAGGCTATCCTAGATATAAGATAGGGAACTGGGGACTAATGTCTAAAGTATTTAGAACATTGGGCAGTTATCTTATTTGTAGGACTAGATGGACCGAATGGTTCTTATCTGCCGACACATTCTATGTTTGTATGTGACTATTATCTAAAAGGAACTACACTTTTGTTCAGTGCCAGTGTCCCCAATATCAGAATAAAATATATGCATTCCTTGTGAAACATGAAGAATTTAAGCAATAGTGGGTTAACAGTGATGGAACAAACCCTCCACCTAAATGATTATCAGGCTTTTGCGCCTCTGCCCTGAACTATGTTTCAAGGTTGTCTTGTACAGCGTGCATATGCTCCAATGGGTCCATGTGCAAAAAAGTCATCCTTGCTGACCGGATTTGCATATGCCTACCCAGAATCCCTTGCAGTGGTGGCAGCACGGTGAATGTGGGATTTATGTGGCAAAAGCAGGCCTTCTGGCTTGTCAGGTGTGTGTAGATTTGTGTGTGATAATGCCTGTGAAACATGAAAAACTATTGAGTAGTGTGTTGAGACACCCTCGTTTATACATGTAATCAATAGAGTGGCGCAACGGGACAGTTCTTCATGGCTGTTTCATGGCGGGACTTCTAGCGTCTGATAGTTCATCACTGTCAGGTGCTCCTTTGGTTAGGCGGTTAGTTTTAGGGGGTGCAGGTTAGTTTTAGGATTAAAATTAACGTGTCAGGGCCAGTATTAGGGTTGGTATTTAGGGTTAGCATTCGTTTTAGAGTTAGTATTAGGGGTTGGGGTTAGTATTAGTGTTAGATTGACAGTTAGGGTTTGGGTTTAGGGGTTACTTTTAGGGTTAGAGGGGGTCAAGTTAGCATTTGGCTGAAACAGCCACTCTGCTACTGGCTGCTGTGAATTGTCCTAGTTGCATAGAGGGGTCCCTAACAATACAATAGTACTTATAAAGATACATGTTTGGTTAGCACAAGAGAAGGGATAAGGATTTTTAACTTTTAGATTATTAAAGGTTATTACTACAGAAGCAAAAGTTAATAAAAAAAAAGGTTTAATGCCACTTTAAGATTGCTTTCTATTTTTCATTAAAGTGATTGTAAATGAACAATTTATGGATATTGTTGCACAAACAAGGCAAGAGAACCATTCATTTTTTTTGTTTTTATACACTGAAAACAAAGACGAGGTGCTGAAAAATCTGTTTCAAAATATTGACTTAGGATTTTAACCCAAATTTAATTCCATTCGTCCAATGTGTAAATTACCTTAGCAAAGCACAGAAGCAAGCATGCTAAAAGTCTACGAAAGTTTGGGGCATATTGAAAATGACACAAAGTGGTTACAGTGGAATTTAATCACCAAAACAGAAGCCAATCAAATATATTGTGGCATGCAAAAGAAAAATCATATGCTTGTCCATCTGAATCCTATCCAACGCGTTTCAAGGTAATTAGCACATCTCCAATGCTGACACTTAATGGTTAAATAAAAGTATAGGAAAATGTACCAAATATATACAAGTCACAACTGAGTTATCAAAGCAAAATAGAAGAAAAGAATACCCCTGAACTATAAGCGCACCTGCCCAACTACCCAGTGGAGGGAGAAAGAGAAATAGGAGACTGCTGCTGTTGGAATACTCACATCACACTCAGCTAGTACTGTTGTTCAAGTCCTAGCACACTCATCCACTCGCACGGTTGCCATGAGATGTATTCTTTCATTTTCTGCGCTACTTGTTCCTGTTTATTAGGCTGTAAACTTCCTGACTGTGTGGTGCAGTATTAATATTGCAAGTTAATTCATTGGATCTGTGATGTCTCTATCGACTCCCCATACATCACCTAATTCTGATGAAGGGGTGAGACCATGTTGTCATTAGCTACTTACTAATCTTTGTGTTTATTTGACATGTCGTTACACCCAAACCAGAGATGCAGGATTGAGTAGCACACGGATTTCTTCTCTCCATGTAAAGGGCAGGTCCCAGTATTTAGAGATTATTGTAATAATTGTTTAAAATGTTACAGATTTCTCTGTTACGGTGTCTTTAGATGTAGGGGGGGGGGGGGGGGGGCGGCTGGGCCTAGAGTTTCCTATCAGCAGGCAGGAGCCGACTACCTCTGTGGGGCTAGTGTTGCGGCTGGCAAATTAATATGAACACCAGGGAGAATATTTTGGGTTCAAACAAAGGATTAACCACAGGGACTGGAGAATATGTGCAGCAGTAAATCTGTGCCATATGGAGGTGCAGTTATTTGGTGCTTAGTGAATAAGGGCTTCTGGCTACCCCTAAAACAGGGGCAGGAACCAACATTGTTTATTGTGGACATTTACTGGACTTTGTTATAAGAAATTTAATGATCTCTAGTCCAGCTGTACGGACTTCGCCCTATAGCAAACAGAAAATAGTACCTTCGTTCCCCCCCATTCAGTTAAACACTATGACTAAGCGTGGCAACACGCGAAACGCGTCAGGTGGTCCTCCCCCTGCATTTTGACTTACCAGTCCATGGATGTTATTCATCTCATCTGTATGCATAATTTTTAAAGATAATAAAGCACCTTATTTTTCACCATCCTGGAGCGTGGGGTGCACACCTTTTTGCTACTTCAGTACCTTCGTTCCCCCCCCCATTCAGTTAAATACGTACATGGAATACTATTAAAAGGACTAACATGCTTGTAATCCACACATATTCCTTTAATTATGACTTATCCTCAATATCTAAACTAAACTGCCCCATTATTATTTCAGAGGGGTGGCCCTCAGAGACTGAATTAGACAGCCCTGTTCTATTTTATATAGAAATTTATGATATAAGACTGGCTGATGAATTCTGGACACCAGAACTTGGGACTGTCTTCTGAGGGCTAAATTTTGACAATATTCTGGTGCCAGTATCTCCCCTGTAATTAGGAGGCGCTTATGGAAAGTATAAATGTCAGGGTTGCGTTAAAATCATTGAGGCCCTGCAATTTGCCTTCTTAATAAGTGGCTCTAATTAAAACGGTGATCTGGTGATCATGACTACAAAAGTCAGGCTCCAGTACTTTGACTAGGCCTTGATGGGGAGATAAGATCTGCCCCCCTCCCAGCCGGTGTGTAGCTGACATTTTGATGGAGAGCCTGTGCTTTCTAGCGAGCACTGTATACTGTCAACGTCAAATGTTTAAACATTTCCACTGAACTGCTCACAAACAGGCCACGATTCACGTGACTTTAACTGTAGAAAGTATGCAGAAAGACACCATCTTTGGTGGTCACCGAAGGGTTGTTTTTGTTTTAAATAAAGTGACCAATATATGTCAGTGAAATGTAAAATTTTCATGAACAAAAGAGAAAATGTATGAATAAGAACATTATATTTAACACAAATGTCCCTCCCTTTTCTTATATTTGTTTCTCCTCTCTGCCTTTGAGAACAGGGTCTGGCCACAATATCCCCCCCATACTTGGAGCTGAGTCACCGCCATAGACCCCTAACATAAATATACATCCCCCAGCCTCCACAGCCAATAGTCATCTGTTTCTCTGTCACCCAGTGTATTTCCATTTTTAAATGTTACTGTGCCTTTAAGACAATTGTAAGTTTAGAACCTGTGAGGCGTTAAAGCTCAGGACTGTCACAGGAAATCTAGGACACTTAGAAGAATGACAGATATTTATAAATCACATTTTGTTTTTTTTTTTGCATGTAGCCCTCATTTCCTGTACTATCTCTTTAGCAGGGTGGGTGCTTCCAGACTTGGGGGTGCTGGGGTGCGTGACTGTCACGCTGTTTTGTTGTTACAGTCCAGCTCTGTGCGGCAGCGTGGGAGGGGGATTTTTACTTCTTCAAATCTGAGCCGCTGGTTTGTTATTAAAAGGAGGAGCTCAGCAGCTGTATATTTGGGCACCAAGACAAGGAGCCAAAAACAGCTGGCAGCAAGAGCCACACCACCCTTTCCAAAAACATCCCCTCTCCCCCACCCATAAAGAAACATCCCCTCTCCCCCACCCATAATAACACATCCCCTCTCCCCCACCCATAATGACACATCCCCTCTCCCCCACTCATAAAGAAACATCCCCTCTCTCCCAACCATAAAGAAACATCCCCTCTCCCCCACCCATAAAGAAACATCCCCTCTCCCCCACCCATAAAGAAACATCCCCTCTCCCCCACCCATAATAACACATCCCCTCTCCCCCATTCATAAAGAAACATCCCCTCTCCCCCACCCATAAAGAAACATCCCCTCTCCCCCACCCATAATGACACATCCCCTCTCCCCACCCATAATAACACATCCCCTCTCCCCCATTCATAAAGAAACATCCCCTCTCCCCCACCCATAAAGAAACATCCCCTCTCCCCCACCCATAATGACACATCCCCTCTCCCCACCCATAATAACACATCCCCTCTCCCCACCCATAATAACACATCCCCTCTCCCCACCCATAATGACACATCCCCTCTCCCCACCCATAATGACACATCCCCTCTCCCCACCCATAATAACACATCCCCTCTCCCCCACCCATAATGACACATCCCCTCTCCCCCACCCATAATAACACATCCCCTCTCCCCCACCCATAATGACACATCCCCTCTCCCCACCCATAATAACACATCCCCTCTCCCCACCCATAATAACACATCCCCTCTCCCCACCCATAATAACACATCCCCTCTCCCCACCCATAATGACACATCCCCTCTCCCCACCCATAATGACACATCCCCTCTCCCCACCCATAATGACACATCCCCTCTCCCCCACCCATAATGACACAGCCCCTCTCCCCCACCCATAATGACACAGCCCCTCTCCCCACCCATAATGACACATCCCCTCTCCCCACCCATAATGACACATCCCCTCTCCCCACCCATAATGACACATCCCCTCTCCCCACCCATAATGACACATCCCCTCTCCCCACCCATAATGACACATCCCCTCTCCCCCACCCATAATGACACAGCCCCTCTCCCCCACCCATAATGACACAGCCCCTCTCCCCACCCATAATGACACATCCCCTCTCCCCCACCCATAATGACACAGCCCCTCTCCCCCACCCATAATGACACATCCCCTCTCCCCACCCATAATAACACATCCCCTCTCCCCACCCATAATAACACATCCCCTCTCCCCACCCATAATAACACATCCCCTCTCCCCCACCCATAATAACACATCCCCTCTCCCCACCCATAATAACACATCCCCTCTCCCCACCCATAATAACACATCCCCTCTCCCCCACCCATAATAACACATCCCCTCTCCCCACCCATAATAACACATCCCCTCTCCCCCACCCATAATAACACATCCCCTCTCCCCCACCCATAATAACACATCCCCTCTCCCCCACCCATAATGACACAGCCCCTCTCCCCCACCCATAATAACACATCCCCTCTCCCCCACCCATAATAACACATCCCCTCTCCCCCACCCATAATGACACAGCCCCTCTCCCCCACCCATAATGACACATCCCCTCTCCCCCACCCATAATAACACATCCCCTCTCCCCACCCATAATAACACATCCCCTCTCCCCCACCCATAATAACACATCCCCTCTCCCCCACCCATAATAACACATCCCCTCTCCCCCACCCATAATAACACATCCCCTCTCCCCCACCCATAATAACACATCCCCTCTCCCCACCCATAATGACACAGCCCCTCTCCCCCACTCATAAAGAAACATCCCCTCTCCCCCACCCATAATGACACAGCCCCTCTCCCCCACCCATAATGAAACATCCCCTCTCCCCCACCCATAATAACACATCCCCTCTCCCCCACCCATAATGACACATCCCCTCTCCCCACCCATAATAACACATCCCCTCTCCCCACCCATAATAACACATCCCCTCTCCCCCACCCATAATGACACAGCCCCTCTCCCCCACCCATAATGACACAGCCCCTCTCCCCCACCCATAATGACACATCCCCTCTCCCCCACCCATAATGACACAGCCCCTCTCCCCCACCCATAATGACACATCCCCTCTCCCCCACCCATAATGACACATCCCCTCTCCCCCACCCATAATGACACAGCCCCTCTCCCCCACCCATAATGACACATCCCCTCTCCCCCACCCATAATGACACATCCCCTCTCCCCCACCCATAATGACACATCCCCTCTCCCCCACCCATAATGACACAGCCCCTCTCCCCCACCCATAATGACACAGCCCCTCTCCCCACCCATAATAACACATCCCCTCTCCCCCACCCATAATGACACATCCCCTCTCCCCCACCCATAATGACACATCCCCTCTCCCCCACCCATAATAACACATCCCCTCTCCCCACCCATAATAACACATCCCCTCTCCCCACCCATAATGACACAGCCCCTCTCCCCCACCCATAATGACACATCCCCTCTCCCCCACTCATAATGACACATCCCCTCTCCCCACCCATAATGAAACATCCCCTCTCCCCCACCCATAATGACACATCCCCTCTCCCCCACCCATAACACATCCCCTCTCCCCCACCCATAATAACACATCCCCTCTCCCCACCCATAATGACACATCCCCTCTCCCCCACCCATAACACATCCCCTCTCCCCCACTCATAATGACACATCCCCTCTCCCCACCCATAATAACACATCCCCTCTCCCCACCCATAATGAAACATCCCCTCTCCCCCACCCATAATGACACATCCCCTCTCCCCCACCCATAACACATCCCCTCTCCCCCACCCATAATGACACAGCCCCTCTCCCCCACCCATAATGACACAGCCCCTCTCCCCCACTCATAATGACACATCCCCTCTCCCCACCCATAATAACACATCCCCTCTCCCCCACCCATAATGAAACATCCCCTCTCCCCCACCCATAATGACACATCCCCTCTCCCCCACCCATAACACATCCCCTCTCCCCCACCCATAATGACACAGCCCCTCTCCCCCACTCATAAAGAAACATCCCCTCTCCCCCACCCATAAAGAAACATCCCCTCTCCCCCACCCATAATGACACATCCCCTCTCCCCCACCCATAATAACACATCCCCTCTCCCCCATTCATAAAGAAACATCCCCTCTCCCCCACCCATAATGACACATCCCCTCTCCCCCACCCATAATGACACATCCCCTCTCCCCCACCCATAATGACACATCCCCTCTCCCCCACCCATAATAACACATCCCCTCTCCCCACCCATAATAACACATCCCCTCTCCCCACCCATAATAACACATCCCCTCTCCCCCACCCATAATGACACAGCCCCTCTCCCCCACCCATAATGACACATCCCCTCTCCCCACCCATAATGAAACATCCCCTCTCCCCACCCATAATAACACATCCCCTCTCCCCCACCCATAATGACACATCCCCTCTCCCCCACCCATAATGACACATCCCCTCTCCCCACCCATAATGAAACATCCCCTCTCCCCACCCATAATAACACATCCCCTCTCCCCCACCCATAATGACACATCCCCTCTCCCCCACCCATAATGACACATCCCCTCTCCCCACCCATAATAACACATCCCCTCTCCCCCACCCATAATGACACATCCCCTCTCCCCACCCATAATGAAACATCCCCTCTCCCCACCCATAATAACACATCCCCTCTCCCCACCCATAATAACACATCCCCTCTCCCCACCCATAATAACACATCCCCTCTCCCCACCCATAATAACACATCCCCTCTCCCCACCCATAATAACACATCCCCTCTCCCCACCCATAATAACACATCCCCTCTCCCCACCCATAATGACACATCCCCTCTCCCCACCCATAATAACACATCCCCTCTCCCCACCCATAATAACACATCCCCTCTCCCCCACCCATAATGACACAGCCCCTCTCCCCCACCCATAATGACACATCCCCTCTCCCCACCCATAATAACACATCCCCTCTCCCCACCCATAATAACACATCCCCTCTCCCCCACCCATAATGACACATCCCCTCTCCCCACCCATAATAACACATCCCCTCTCCCCACCCATAATAACACATCCCCTCTCCCCACCCATAATAACACATCCCCTCTCCCCCACCCATAATGACACAGCCCCTCTCCCCCACCCATAATGACACATCCCCTCTCCCCCACCCATAATAACACATCCCCTCTCCCCCACCCATAATAACACATCCCCTCTCCCCCACCCATAATAACACATCCCCTCTCCCCCACCCATAATAACACATCCCCTCTCCCCCACCCATAATGACACATCCCCTCTCCCCCACCCATAACACATCCCCTCTCCCCCACCCATAATGACACAGCCCCTCTCCCCCACCCATAACACATCCCCTCTCCCCCACCCATAATGACACAGCCCCTCTCCCCACCCATAATGACACAGCCCCTCTCCCCCACCCATAATGACACATCCCCTCTCCCCCACCCATAATGACACAGCCCCTCTCCCCCACCCATAATGACACAGCCCCTCTCCCCACCCATAATAACACATCCCCTCTCCCCACCCATAATGACACATCCCCTCTCCCCCACCCATAATGACACATCCCCTCTCCCCACCCATAATAACACATCCCCTCTCCCCCATTCATAAAGAAACATCCCCTCTCCCCCACCCATAATAACACATCCCCTCTCCCCCACCCATAATAACACATCCCCTCTCCCCACCCATAATAACACATCCCCTCTCCCCACCCATAATGACACATCCCCTCTCCCCACCCATAATGAAACATCCCCTCTCCCCCACCCATAATGACACATCCCCTCTCCCCCACCCATAACACATCCCCTCTCCCCCACCCATAATGACACAGCCCCTCTCCCCCACCCATAATGACACAGCCCCTCTCCCCCACTCATAAAGAAACATCCCCTCTCCCCCACCCATAAAGAAACATCCCCTCTCCCCCACCCATAATGACACATCCCCTCTCCCCCACCCATAATGACACATCCCCTCTCCCCCACCCATAAAGAAACATCCCCTCTCCCCCACCCATAAAGAAACATCCCCTCTCCCCCACCCATAATGACACATCCCCTCTCCCCCACCCATAATGACACAGCCCCTCTCCCCCACCCATAATGACACATCCCCTCTCCCCCACCCATAAAGAAACATCCCCTCTCCCCCACTCATAATAACACATCCCCTCTCCCCCACCCATAATAACACATCCCCTCTCCCCCACCCATAATAACACATCCCCTCTCCCCCACCCATAATGACACATCCCCTCTCCCCCACCCATAAAGAAACATCCCCTCTCCCCCACTCATAATAACACATCCCCTCTCCCCCACCCATAATAACACATCCCCTCTCCCCCACCCATAATAACACATCCCCTCTCCCCCACCCATAATAACACATCCCCTCTCCCCCACCCATAATGACACATCCCCTCTCCCCCACCCATAAAGAAACATCCCCTCTCCCCCACCCATAAAGAAACATCCCCTCTCCCCCACCCATAAAGAAACATCCCCTCTCCCCCACCCATAATAACACATCCCCTCTCCCCCACCCATAAAGAAACATCCCCTCTCCCCCACCCATAAAGAAACATCCCCTCTCCCCCACCCATAATAACACATCCCCTCTCCCCACCCATAATAACACATCCCCTCTCCCCCACCCATAATAACACATCCCCTCTCCCCCACCCATAATGACACATCCCCTCTCCCCCACCCATAATAACACATCCCCTCTCCCCCACTCATAAATAAACATCCCCTCTCCCCCACCCATAAAGAAACATCCCCTCTCCCCCACCCATAATGACACATCCCCTCTCCCCCACCCATAATAACACATCCCCTCTCCCCCACTCATAAAGAAACATCCCCTCTCTCCCAACCATAAAGAAACATCCCCTCTCCCCCACCCATAATAACACATCCCCTCTCCCCACCCATAATGACACATCCCCTCTCCCCCACCCATAATAACACATCCCCTCTCCCCCACTCATAAAGAAACATCCCCTCTCTCCCAACCATAAAGAAACATCCCCTCTCCCCCACCCATAATGACACATCCCCTCTCCCCACTCATAATGACACATCCCCTCTCCCCCACCCATAATAACACATCCCCTCTCCCCCACCCATAATGACACATCCCCTCTCCCCACCCATAATAACACATCCCCTCTCCCCCACCCATAATAACACATCCCCTCTCCCCCACCCATGATAACACATCCCCTCTCCCCACCCATAATAACACATCCCCTCTCCCCCACCCATAATAACACATCCCCTCTCCCCCACCCATGATAACACATCCCCTCTCCCCACCCATAATGACACAGCCCCTCTCCCCCACCCATAATAACACATCCCCTCTCCCCCACCCATGATAACACATCCCCTCTCCCCCACCCATAATGAAACATACTTCATCCTCCCATGACCCGATTCTTAGGAATACTAGAGGAGAAACAATACTGTGCATGCACCCAGCGGTGTCAAGACATGAGATCACCTGGGCTTATTAAAAACACTTTTGTTTATTCTCCGACCCTAAAAAGTGACAGACGGGTATATGCTGACACAGTGGCTTTAGTGTACCTGTCAAGGCCGAGTTGTAAAAATTCTCTGACGCAGCTGAATGGCAGACTTTCTCCAACTCGGCTACTTTGGCCTTGAGTAGACTCTGGTTTTTCTGCTTTAATAGGTCATAACATGTGTTCATCTAAGTCACATATATAGACAAACCCAATGTGGGTCATGTATAAACACTCCAGCAATGACAAGTGTTTGTTATGTATGTCGGCGACTGAGCCTTTTTTTTATAAATTCTAACACTATTGAAAACATTCAATAAATAAATAAACAATGGTGATAAAACACCAATATGGCATAATCCAAGCCGTAATAAAGTGTATACAGAGAAAAAAAAATACACAAATAAGAAAGAACAATGATAAACACAATAAGCAGAACAAAAAAAATAGCCAAGACAAATAACCCAGAGAAATAGCACCCCAACGTTTCGGCGTAAGGCCTTCTTCTGATGTCCTCTAGTTATATATTTTTTTTCCTGTGTCCTTTCTGGAAGAGGTGTGACGAAATTAATATACACCCAGGTTCGGCATCAGATTCTTTATATGTTGGCTGCGTCAAACGCAACGAGTGCCGACGCAATGGGTGAAGGTGGCGCAGAGTCCAAAACATTTGTTGGGAATCAGATTTAAATGGAGGCGCACAGATCGACAGTGGGGGTATTTGGCGATAGCAACATGTCTCCCAATGTGCTTAATGACCAATAAATATATTATGTATTGCTAATAACACACAAAGAATGACAAAAAATACACATTACTCAGCGATACAATTATTTATGTCATGATATCTCAAGGGGATTTACAAACTACAAGTAGAATTATAGGTGTTGAGGGCAGACTGGGAAAACAGAGACTTGAGGCCGATGTTAAGGACTTTATTCTTCATGAAAGAAGGACTTGCAGGGAATTGAGAAGGGAAATGCAAAATTAAAGCCAAAGGATTTGGGCAATTTTTTTTTTAAAGAAAAGGTTTCCATGGCTGCCTGCCCCCCGAGACCTGTCGAGTACCCTGCCATGCATATAACTCTGGGGGGGGGGGGGCATCGGTGGTATCTACACAAAGCCCCCTTTTGTTGAGTGTTAAAGAGATCACATCATGGTCCCATCTATCCAGTACTGGTAAAGCTGTGTAACTTCCAGGCATCTTCCCTGTGTGATGTGATATCCCATCTCTATTTAGGGAATCTGCAGTCCTTTCCATTACTCCCTGCCCCGTGTACAGATCTGTTTGGTTAATCTGGGCACCAGGCCCAGAGTACTGTCCTCTCTGTCCTGGGTGTGACCCACCTCCCTGATCTCATGCCTTTTTAACGGTTATAACAGTGCTTTATCTATGTCTAGCCTGACTGCGAGGTGAGACAAACATGTCGTAGTTACATTGTCCCCCCCCCCCCCCACATCAGTAAAGTGTAAGAGGAGGGCTAGGGGGACGGACAGTACTGCTTAGCCGTGGGTTGGGGGGTGCCATGAAGCCCCCCTGCAGAACTCAGACTAAGCTTGTTTAATACTCTTACCCGTGGCCCCAATTTTTTTTATACATCACTCGATGTCTGTGCAAGACTTCATTTGATTTGAGATTCACCGTGACTTATGCCCCTATGGCATCCTCTGCTGATATACTCTTCAACGGCTGGTTAGGGCATGGGAAGTGAAGGACACACAAGGCAGAATGAGTTAATGCCAACAATAGGCTGGCAGAGCATCATGGGAGTTGTAGTTTGTATTGAACGGCATAGCTGCCAAGACTCCAGGACCAAGTCGCAGAGTGTGGTGGGGGATACAGACCCTTTAATGTGTTTGTTTTACCTTTAAAGGATGATCTCTAAAACGACAGTGAGTGCTTAAAAATACATTTCTATATATTAGGTGCTGAAACTGCGTCACAGGCGTGGGATCCGCCATCTTTCTTTTTGAAGACAGTTAAGGCTGGACACTTCCCATAGCGCTCAGCGTGAGCCATGGTCTTCTGCTGCATCCCACCCATTCCCCTATAAATACAAGGTCTTTGTTTCTGGAGAGGGCAGAGAATGGATGTAAGATTGGCACAGGGAGCTGGTTAGGTACAGAGAGATACGGTGGGAACTATTTTCATGTTCTAGAAAATATTCTGCCTTCAGTCAAGTTTTTTTGAGAGACATAGGGCTAGATGCCTGAATCAGTAGCCGGTGTGCCAGATCTTCTTTAATATTTGATAAGCAACCCATCTATTATTCAATGAGTTAGTTTTGCAATTTGTTGCCACAGCTGTTGTCAGAGAGATCAGGAAGGCAGGGGGGGGGGGGGGGGGGGACGGACAAACATGTAATTTCTTCATTGACTAACAGTCTGAACCAAGGTGACGGATCTAATGGTCCTTTGCTGACAGATCCAGTTGTAATTCACTTAGTTGCCAGAAACGTCAAACGCGTTTATTTCTACAGATCACAAATCCAATGTGAAACACCACTTCCCTCACGTGCATGGAAGATTTAACCCTTCCCCATAGGCGTGCGCAGCCTATTGCATTAGGGTGTGCACCCTAAAGCACAAACCCACACGCCGCACACGTGTGTGTGTATAGATATATAGATAGATATATATCTATCTATATATCTATACACACACACACACACACATACACAAATGCACTCTGCATACTTACATACAGACCCGCATTCATATAATTATCAATATAAACAAACATTTAAAACTGTATTAAAACTTTTTTTTTATTAATTAAGCATTTAGCAATGTAAACAAACATTTCACATTTTTTAACTTAAAAAAACACTTACTTAAAGTTTACCAGCCAGCCGGCCGCCCCAGAACCCCTCCTGGGAAAAAACGATGTGCCTGTGCTCCGCTCTGCACCCTCTCCTCTGGCACTGCGGCTGGGCCTCACCCTTGCGTTGCCGTGACTCCGCCTCTGCGTGACGTCACGGAACGCGTGTACGCGAACGCGTACATTACAGGGGAGGTCTGAGGGAGGAGAAAGTCCGTCCTTCACTATGCGGCGCTTCCGCTCGCATAGTGAAGGATCGGATTAGGAGACAAACTCGGGCGGCAGACTGCAGTGCAGCACGGAGGCAGGGCCGTCTTTAATAGTGATTGGACCCTGGGCAAGCATTTGCTTGGGCCCCCTGGATCCTGCCCCCTCCCCTGCATGCAATCCCGCCATCCATCGCGATGTTACCCCCCCCCCCCCCCCCCCCACACACACACATATGCCATAATTGTTGTGCCATTCAGATGCCAGTAATATTGTAACTTTCGGATGCCAGTAATATTGTGCCAGTCAGAGCCCAGTAATATTGTGCCAGTCAGAGCCTAGTAATATTGTGCCAGTCAGATGCCTGCAATATTGTGCCAGTCAGATGCCTGCAATAGTGTGCCAGTCAGAGCCCAGTAATAATGTGCCAGTCAGATGCCAGTAATATTGTGCCAGTCAGATACCAATAATATTGTGCCAGTCAGATACCAATAATATTGTGCCAGTCAGATACCAGGAATATTGTGCCTGTCAGAGCCCAGGAATATGGTGCCTGTCAGATGCCTGTAATATTATGCCAGTCAGATGCCTGTAATAGTGTGCAGTCAGAGGCCAGGAATATTGTGCCAGTCAGATGCCTGTAATATTGTGCCAGTCAGATGCCTGTAATATTATGCCAGTCAGATGCCTGTAATATTATGCCAGTCAGATGCTTGTAATAGTGTGCCAGTCAGAGCCCAGGAATATAGTGCCAATCAGATGCCCAGTAATATAGTGCCAATCAGATGCCAAGTAATATAGTGCCAGTCAGATACACAGTAATATAGTGCCAATCAGATACCCAGTAATATAGTGCCAATCATATGCCCAGTAATATAGTGCCAATCAGATGCCAAGTAATATAGTGCCAATCAGATGCCCAGTAATATAGTGCCAATCAGATGCCAAGTAATATAGTGCCAGTCACATACCCAGTAATATAGTGCCAATCAGATGCCAAGTAATATATGGCCAATCAGATACCCAGTAATATAGTGCCAGATACCCAGTAATATAGTGCCAGATACCCAGTAATATAGTGCCAATCAGATGCCAAGTAATATAGTGCCAATCAGATACCCAGTAATATAGTGCCAGTCAGATGCCAAGTAATATAGTGCCAATCAGATACCCAGTAATATAGTGCCAGATACCCAGTAATATAGTGCCAATCAGATGCCCAGTAATATTGTGCCAATCAGATACCCAGTAATATAGTGCCAATCAGATGCCCAGTAATATTGTGCCAATCATACCAGGAATATTGTGCCAATCAGATACCCAGTAATATTGTGCCAATCATATACCAGGAATATAGTGCCAATCAGATACCCAGTAATATAGTGCCAATCAGATACCCAGTAATATAGTGCCAATCAGATGCCCAGTAATATAGTGCCAATCAGATACCCAGTAATATAGTGCCAGTCAGATACCAGGAATATTGTGCCAGCCAGACACCCCCCCCCCCCGTACTTACACTTCACTGCTCCGTGTCCCCCGCCGGATGTCTCCTCCGTGCAGTCTTCCCTCTTGCACGGAGGAGGGAAACAGAAACCGAAACCGGATGTGACGCAACGTCACATCCGGCGTCAGTTTTTTTTTTTTTTTTTTTCCGGCCGTCGCATCCATCGGATGCGGCTTGCCGGAAAAAAGCGTTCACAAGCGCAATGCGCTGTGAACGCGGTAGCAGGGGCTGGGGGCCCACGGGACAGCTGCCTTGGGGCCCCCCAGGAGTAAATGGGCCCAGGGCAGCTGCCCCGTTTGCCCCGCGTTAAAGACGGCCCTGCACAGGATTAGGGTGTGCCCAGGCACACCCGGCACACCCCGTGCGCACGCCTATGCCCTTCCCCCTAGTAGGGCGTTCTATGCCATCCTACTTTTTACTGCCTCAAGGCTAGTAGGACGGCATAGACCATCCTGCATGTAACAGCTCATCGCGGCTCCCCGCGATGAGCTGTGCTGAGGATCCCGCTGCAGGGACTTGCAGCGGGGTCCTCACTGCCAGGTGACTGGCCTCAGTTTGACATGTAGCGAGTGCTCAAACCTAGCGTCCGCTACATCTCCGGCATCCCTGCGTGCCCGAACTTCCGGGGTTGGGCACGCCTCCGTGACGGGATGTCGTCAGGGACCGACAGGGTCTATAGAGACTCTGATCGGGTCCTTGCTTGTATGTTCCTGGCTGACGATCACGAAGTGATCAGAGCCAGGAACACAAAGACAGCAGTTTGTTGCTTTGGTCGTTAAGGACCAAAGCACCAACCGGCGCAAAGGGGTTAAACAAACTGCGTCTTGGAACCCACTTCTGCAGAGCATCCAGCTCTCTCCCTCACTCTCAACCTTCAAAAAGTCCCTCAAAACTCACTTTCTTAACAACTTCACATCAAAGGCCCAGCGCTTTGTCATGTGGGAGGCAGATGATGGTTGGCTATCACAGTAATCATATGCCCTGCAAGAGCTCCAAGCTGGCTCTCGGTAAACTGCCTCGTCTCGGTGAATAAGTGCTCTTCCAGCTTGCGAGTGTTTGTAGATACATCCACCTGGTCCACAAGGACCATTCTATTTCAGAAGTATTTATACATCCATTTAGGGGAACGTGTTTGAAGAAGCTTCCCATTCACCCCTCTAGAACACCCATTAAGAAGCCTCTAGCAAGACCAACCTAGTGCAAACTGTTATTGCCATCACTTCCTCCTCTGCCCTTTTCACTCACCTTATGTTTCTCCTGTCCACCGCTCCCTCTAGATTGAAAGCTTGCAAGCATCTAACATAGTCTGTAATTCCCTTTTTTGCTCTGTACCAAGTGCTACGTCAGTTGTTGGAGCTACGTTAATACATTTTAATGTTAACATTGCTTATTCTGTGAATCTAGAGGATACAACGTGATCTAACTATATCTATACATTCAGGCTTATTTAGAAAAGTTCATTCGGGGCAATGTACTAAATCTGGAGCAATCACCATGGAAACCAATAGAATGTCCCTGTAGTTAACATAGCAAGAGACTAATTAGGAGCGAGCGCCATTAAGCTCATTGCCTGTAGGTTTTTAGATGGCTCCAGGGTGTCTCAGGAGATAGCCCAGAGACAATAGGACAATGGGCTATGGCCTGAGACATCCTGGCAAGTTGGGGTTTATCAGTAATTCAATTAAGGGTTCAAGGGAGGGGATCTTAATTAGGGTCAGGAAGGTTATCAGTAGGAGGGGAATAGTGGGGGGAGTTAGGGTAATCAGGCAGGGCTATTTCAGCTGTAATTTGTGGAGTGAATCATTCTAATGCTTGTTCTCTTTTGTTTCCCCACCCTCCCATCCCGAGGCAAGCACATCGGTGGGCGACCGTAAGCGCCAAGAAGTCATCACTTCGGAAATTAAAGCAGAAAGCTTGCTTGTCTCGCAGCGGGATCCAGGGACTTGTCTGACTGCCAGTTCATGGAGTCAAGAAGGAATTTTTCACCCACTTGGGAGCAGATTGGCTGAGCTTCTATAGGGGTTTTTTCGCCTTCTTCTGGATCTTTGCTGGCATTTTTTATGGGGTGCGGAGTGGTGGAGGGGGGGGGGTCCCGTCTTGCGGTAATGCGGCACTCACTACTTCTGGGGATAACAAAAACACCCTGCAGGTTGAGATGGGCGCGATTTGGGTATTGACGTATGGTCGGGCCCATGCGGAGGAAGCGTAGCCAGCCGGTTGGTTGTGGATACAAAGGCGGGAACCGATTGTGTGGTCGGGCCCGCCGCTGGGGCACGGTTATGGCTACTGCAGAACGCAAAAACATGTTGGGCACGTGAGTTGGGGGGCTCACGGGGCTCCAGGAAGGGGGTGGGGCTCAAGGTCAGCTGGCTATCCTGGCCGCCCCGGGATACCCCAGTTTCAGTAGAAGGCGGCGCGGTGATGATGGACCGGCCGTCACGTGCGCTGCAGGCAGGCGGGGCTCAGCGCATCTCCAGGGGGTAGGGGTGCCGCATTTGGTTTGGGGACTCCTCCCTTTTTAATGTTGTTATAAATAAATGACTTCTATTTGCCACCATATGCGAGTCTCCTGGTTTCATTCATGTGTTGTAAGGGGTTGATAAGGGTTCATTTTTTCCATCGGGAAACCGATAGGGCGTGGGAGCTTAAAGAGCCCTTGAGAACTTTGCCCCAGAATTTGGTTGTACAAATAGCCCCCATTGTGTTATGCAGACGTGTATGCAAATGCATAACTGGGTGTAATGAGCCCGTGGGGTCTCTCGCTTATGACATCACTGGTGACTTGCGCTGCAAATGACATGTTTCCCAGTGAAAGCAGTTACAAGTCACAAGGTGATGTCATAAGCAGAAACACATTTAAAACCTTAGCCACAAACCTACTTCAGGGGTCCGGAGATTTTTCCAATATGCTCTAGAGAAATGAAAGTGAAGGGTCTGTGAAGTTGCCACTTCTTCACATCTAGGCTGGCGGTGCTGTGATAGAGGGTAAAATCATTGGAATTCCGTAGAAAGTATCATTGTGATTCTAATTAAAAACACTTGCAAAATCCATTACCGGCTCTTGTGCTGACAATCAGTGCCTATTCACACGTTTCTGGCTCCCCAGCTTGTTCTCAACACTGCAATAAGCAAAAGAAATCAGGGAATTACGATGAGACGTGTCCTGCAGAACGTGGCATAGATTTGACCTGATTCGAGTTTTATTCCCGTCTCTGGCAGCTGCCGGATTTGGGACAATTTAACCACGTCAGTGCCACAGGGAAGGGTAATGCCAGTGGCAGGACAAGACGGGGGATTTGCTCTCAGTCCGGGAATATTTCTGTATCCCCTCAGCATTTGTCTCCTCTCTCCCTTCTGCCTCCTCTTCTGTCTTAAGCTCCCCCCCTACCCTTGTCTTTCTCTTACTCTGATTGCTAACCTTTGGCAGTCCAGCTGTTGTGGACTATATTTCCCATGATGCCAAATCAGTTCCCTCATATTCCTCTAGTATATAGTTGGTAACAGTCCCGGATTTAACAGCACAGTCCTGGTTTTTGGAGTCCTGGTCACATCATATTTGGGTCTGTTCTTCAAGTATCATTATGCCAGTACAGGCCTCTGCCAGTATCGGGAAGGCTGGGGCTTAAGCTCACAACCCTGCATAATGTTATGCGACCCTGCCCAATTTTGGCTGTGCCCCTGCTTTCTGTGATCTGGTACAGGGATGTTGGTAACTATGCCACAAGCCCCAGAGTAGAACACCGGCACTTTAACATTAAAGAGACAGTATGGGTCACACACAAAAGATTCTTATTTAACATACAGTAAATTCATATTTATTTATATACTGCAAACAATTTACATAGCGCTAGGCGCAGAGCATAGAAGGGTAAAATATACTACATTAGACGAACAGAGACAGTCTGATATATGAGATAGAGAGGCCTTGCTCAGAAGCTTACAATCTACTATAGGGGGCAAGCATTAACATTAAACAGTAATGGCTTTACTCCAACTATTTTGGGCATAAGTTTGAACTTCCCGTCTCAATTCCCTGTAATGCCCTCTTCTTTGAGTAGACCCATAAAATCTCGCCATTCTAGAAGCAATTTTGGCCGATGTAACGTTTCCAGAAACATGCAGCCAATATATTTAAGAAAAGAAAAAAAACTCTTTTGTTCAGACAACGTTTTTAGAAAATGAATTAAAAGTCAAGTTTTAAATTGGTCCAGTCTCCAGGGGATCCGGTATTTACATAATAGCTTTGTGCTATTGGAGCGGCGTGTGTTTCATTGGATTTGGGCCTACTGCCAGACAGGTTTGGAGCCTGCTTTATTATATTTATAATTCTATGTTTCATATCTACATATCTTATTTGCCTCGAGCAGAGGGAGGGGAGATTTTCCAGATATAAATCCATTTTTTCTACCTGCTTCATCCCTAAAGTACCACCACACTTTAAAAGTCAAATTTATTTGAAAAAGCCACAATTATTTTTCTGTATCACCAAAAAAACCCACTATGTAAACCCCCGAAATACACAGCGTTTCTAACACATCAACTCAGTTTGCAAATCCTTTTGAATGGAAACAGTAGCTTGCTGCCCAGATATGTTTGGTTATAATCTCCTTAATCGAATGCAAGTGAAATCAGACAGATACCTCCTTTTTTCAGTCGTAAAATAAAGTTATTTTTTTTTTTTTGCATTATTGTACAAAAAAAAATTAAAAACAGTATCGAAGGACTGAAATAAATGAAAAATAAAAAGTCTTAGGGGCTCATGTACTAAACAAGTGCAGTGGGGAAAAAAGTAGGTCAAACGTGAGTAAACGTGACTATTTGTAACATTTTGCGCTTGTTTTCCCTGATTTGCGCCTCTTCTGTGTATTTTTATTTAGCGTGCATTTTTCCGGTTGCGCTAATAAAGTGTGATTATATATACTTTTTAACAGTGAACTGTTATTCTGCTCTTCCTGTCCCAAGGCCAGACATTGTATTTTTTTTTTTTTTTTTTACCATGTCTCATTTAATTGACATAATGTGTAATTAAGCTGTGATGTTCCTTTAAGAGCCCTCAAATTAAATGTTTATGGTACGGGGCAGTAATCTTAAAATGTGACAGGTTGAAAGATGTTGTGCTGATGTCTGCATGTAAGGCATGTAATTTTCTGTCTACAGACTCGCAAACTGACACGCCGCTGACATGACACAGAGTATGGCGTGCTCCAGTACCTTGCTATGTTCAAAAGCAGCATTTAACAGAGCAAAACACAACTACAGCAGTCATGTTATAATCTCCACTAAGACCAGAGGGTTAGAGACTTTCCTGAACCAAACTCAGATATTCAGATTAATCAGAATTACAATAAGAACATTAGTATCCAGCAAAGACAAATTGCAGCTTATCTGTAATTATAAACTTTTTTTTCAGCCCTAATCTGAAAATTCTTATAGGGATGATGATGATGATGATGATGACAAGGACATTGTTTTTAGAACAGTGATGGCTAACCTTGGCACTGCACCTAATTTGGAACTACACAAGTGTCAGGGAAGAGCCATCTTTTGTCCCAATAAACAATTTAGTGGCCCATGGTGCAATTTTATCAGCCCACCTGTTGTCAACAGAGATTGAGAGAAATAGACAGGCAATACAGGTAAGAGAATGTGTCTAATGCCATAGTTATCTCCGTGGGCACCAATGTTTAATGCAGATAAAGCAGATACCATACAGACTGCATCACGTGTACCAACCCTAAACTTCCTCTGTCCGCCATGGATAAACAATCAGGCGGATTGTGTCTTTTATTTTTACTTCTGTTTTAGTGTGCAGGAAGATTTCCCCATATACCCGATGTTGGCCGTTGTTTGGCTAATGTTTAGTTTCACGCACACTGTAAAGTATAAGAGAAAGGCACAATTGGATTTATTATGTTTGTAACGGACCGTCTACCGAACGTAGTAGACCCTCTGTGCGTTGTGTGAAATCACCTCCTTAGCCCCCCGATTACAGCTCAGCATTCACCCAACAAGTCTTTCCTGGACCCTTGCTCTTTGTACCCAAATAGCAGACAGGAGACCACTAGCAGTTAGGTACAGCAAGAAGAACAACTCTCTTTATTTGTGCAACCACCCAGACTTATATACACATAAACATGACATCACAGACATTAGTAATCCAGATAGGAATTACCATGAGTAAACCTAATTACAATACACACCGTAAGACACATAAGGAATACAATATAATCAAGTTTAACAGAAGGACATACAATGGGGAAATCCTGCCTCACACCTTTCAGGATACAAAGGTGTCAAGTACAGATACATACAGAGGGTACTCAATTAAAGTAACTTGCTAATTGAAGGACATCACTGTACAACAGGACACTGAATTACTTACATGAAGACAATGGGTAAGATGACATAATTACAGGGGTTTACAGGATAAGATACAATCTTAACCTGGGGAAAACACAGTGAATGGGACAAAGGCTTGAATCCTAGAGTACACAGCTTGGCTCACATCCTGAATGAGCCTGTATTTGAAGTCCAGTTGAAAAGAGGGGTCCACTGGCGCCCTCAAAGTGTGTACCCTCAAACTAATATATTGACAGACAGGGTCCATAGTCCACAGGGAGTCTTCTGTGTGCCAGGCCCCTCCAAGAACCCCCGTCACAGTGGATCTTCAAATCCATTTCGTGACAATGTTTTTTTTTTTTTTATTTATCAGCGCTTCGGAGTGGGGGTTGATTTTTTTACCTATGATTAAGTGAGGAGTGAAACGCGTCAGGTGTTCCGATCTGCCTGGGTGGTGGTGGCTTCTATATGGCTGTCGGCCCATGCATGGAGGAAATAAACCAATGAAGATTTGGATGGCAATATCATATGCAAATTTTCCGAGTGCCGACCCATACCTTTCTTATTGGCTTCCAGTTCATTTTTACATTAGCCCCAATTTATTGATCCTTTTTGAGTCTCTATATTCCAAGAATAAACAATATTTAGGTGATGGAGCCCCTTCAATTAACTGTGGTTAAAATCCTTTTGCCATCAGATAATTTCTATCCCTTTACTGCTGATGTGTTACTAGCAAGCATAGAAGTAGTCAGAAGGATATGCCTGTGTGAGTGGCCATAGAGTTTTAACGATCCCCAGAGTGCAGTGTCTCACTTCAGCTCCTTCCATTGTGTGTTTATTACCTTGTCTGCTGTCACACTTATCTGCAGGGCATCAGAGGTGAATGGTTGCAAGGAAAGATTAGCTGTCTGTTTGCCGTAGGAATGCTTTCATTAAGGAATCCATGAGTTAGTACGGAGCTGGAGATTAAACTGTATATACAAATCCTTCCTGGGCACCGGGACCTCAAGAAACATATATAAAATGTATTTAATGAATTATCGCACCCAACATTAAGTTATGGTGGTGTAAAAATTGATGAGCTACTCTTTCCCTTTAATGGGATGCAGATGCGTTATTAAACACAAACCTACACAGACCATACAAGTCAAAAGAATCTCACATTCCCAGTGCTACCACCACTGAAAGGGATTCTGGGTAGGCATATGCAAGCCCGGACCACCTTTGACCTCTATATTACTTTATACATGGACCATTTGGAGCATGCTGTACAAGACAGCCTAAATATATAGCTTACTCATGAACAGCTGTCTCCTCCTTAATTGGATTCGTCGGCATGATGGAAGGGTTTTCCAATTCCAGTTACCCCACCATAGCTTGTGTTGTGTATTCTTTTCTTGCTTCCCTAAGCCCCAAGCAGAGAGACAGTAACCTACCTTGTGCTGACCCCTTTAACTATCACAACAAACAAGAACCATACATAATGGGGGGTATTTCCCAGACACGGAAGTTTTGGTAAATTAAAAATAAATGTGTAATCATCATTTCTTATATGGGTTAATTCCACCATTTTTTTTTTTTAAATTTCCAAAACCAACCCCCGTGCGCAGGATATTGGGCCTCTAGAAACACCAGTATTTAACGGCAGTTCTCCGACATGTTACAAGCGTCTGAACATTTATATATGGTTTGGGCCGGTGCCCTCTGCCTGGGAGAAAACTGGAAGTGTGAAACCTGCGCCCATAGCATGTGCTCCTGAGATGTTTCATGAGTTTGTGTTGTACATTGGCACACACACACAGTGATTGCACAACTATTTGGTGCCACGTTTGTGCACAGCACTCAATATTCAGTCATTTTGAAAAAAAAATGAGTTACTTAGATACATAAAAAATCAGTATAGACCGCCTTTTCATTGGTAATTGGCAAGGTGAGTTGACGTGAGTTGACCAGATGTGTACCTGGACAATATATAGTTAGAAGGGTGAGGTGTAACTCACCTGCGACTCACCTTTTAATGAATAGCCACCTATGTCATGTTTTGAGCTGTGATCATGAGCATTAGACAGTTAGACTTTTATTTATCATAATGTGCATTGAATTAATTTTTTTTATATAAAATCCTTTCATGGACTGTCAGGCAGAGGTTGGTAACTTGGAGTTTTTGTAGCCATATGTTCTGTCTCTTCTCTGGGGTTTTTCACACTTCGGGGAGCAAGATAAAGCTGCATAAACTCGAGGCTTAGTCGAGCTTAATTAAGCCTGAGAAGCAAGGTTATTTCTGCTAGTGTAGAGTCATTATATCCATCTAGGAGCTGAAAACACCCAAAGGCTACATCTATATATAGAATTGTCTCAAAAAACTTCCAGCGTCAGCTTTTAGCAGTTCTGCATTCAACAGGCTCGTAATTATCCAGTTTCACTTCAAAAGAGGAGAGTGTTAGGTTAAGCCAAACACAACTGCAGATGTTGTAAAGAAACGGAAAGGCTGGATTTGGGGATGAGATGGAAAAGAAAGGGTAAACGGGCAGGCTGAGAAAGGGAATGAGCGGCAAGACATAGAAGAACAGGGATAGGATGGAGGAGACAGAGTAACCAGGCTTGGGCACCAATGTTGTTAATAGTGGGAATTTATGGTGAAGACAATTTATTGATGGTCTTAGGACCTTCGCAGACCTAACCGAGGACTCTGGTGAACATTTTCTCTAACACAGAATGAGGAATGGAATAAAGGAGAGAGAGTAAGCCAGGGCGCAGGATGAGGATGAAGCAATAGTTTCCGTGTCTACACACCAATGGCAGAGAGGGGTGGTCACTAGACCTGTCCCACTACAAAACATAGATCCTTCAAAGGGCAGCTCCGGTGTTATATTTCTGCCTAGGACAGTAGGCTAAAGGGGGGTGACAGTGGAGCCAGCACTATCACTGTTGATGATACATTCCCCTTCACTGCATTGCACACACATTTGTGGGGCAAATGGTGCTGTGGAAAGTAAAGAGGGTACAATCTGGATCACTGGACACGGATGTGGGGCTCTCTGGCTCTGTGGTGGGGAAGTGGGTGCAATCTGGCTATCTGGGAAGGATGAGTGGGTGCAATCTGGCTAGGATACGTGGGTGCAATCTGGCTCTGTGGTCAGGGAAGTGGGTGCAATCTGGCTATCTGGGAAGGATGTGTGGGTGCAATCTGGCTATCTGGCCAGGATTCGTGGGTGCAATCTGGCTCTGTGGACAGGGAAGTGGGTGCAATCTGGCTATCTGGGAAGGATGTGTGGGTGCAATCTGGCTATCTGGCCAGGATACGTGGGTGCAATCTGACTCTGTTTACAGCGAAGTGGGGGAAATCTGTTCTGTTTTAAGAAGACGCTTTCTACCTCAAAACAAAATTTTTGTGTCACAATCATACATCATGTTTCCAAGATGGGACTTTCCACAGACCCCCGGCCCATTGAATATTATGTGGAAGATTTTTACCCTAAACAGTCATTTGTCTCTCAGTCACTCTTCCCAAATTGCTTCCATTTCCTTACTTTTACCCTACATATAGTTTGCTTTAACTCCTCCTACTCCAGATTCAATGCATACTTGTGTATGTTCATCCATTTATTGAGGGACACCTATAACTTTTTACATGCTGCCCTGCTGGATGTATAATTCATATGTGTTTAGAGGGAAATGAATAAAATCGACCCGTCCTCGATCAATTAAGTTTTTTCTGCTGAAAAACTATAAAGGCCACATTGTGAAGAGGAGTATGTCAATGCTACAAGTGTCAGGCAAAACAAAATGGCTGACCTAACAGAGGTAAGGGGGGATTGTAGGAGCTGGACAATGCTGTCTCTGACACATTATGATATATATGTATAACACCAAAAGTCATTCTACATTAATATTTTAGCACTCCTTCTCTCCAGTGTTGTACTGGATTAGCCTCCTGTCCTTAATTTGGCCCCTGGGCCTTGCACACCCCACCCTTGCCTAGCCCATCACCCAGGAGCAGTCCATTATGAAACCTCATTTTTAACCCCTTGGTGTCCGTAGGATGGTCTATGAAGTTCCTAAATTACTGTGCGCAGATGCCAGTAGGATGGCATAGAAGGTCCTGTACTTAACAGCCCCCCCCCGATGAGCTGCATTGTGGATCCTGGTATAGGGCACTGCAGTGGGATCACACCTGTCAGATGAGGCCACTTTGAGGGCCTCAGATTGACAGGCTAAGCGAGCGCTGGTTACATTATCCACATTGCGAACTTCTGGATTCAGGCACGCCTCCATGATGTCACAAGCGAGGTTGCGAGATAATTCGGCAGGGACCCGCAGGGTCTATATAGACTCCTATCAGTTCTCTGCCAATTGGTGATCGAGGGCAGGAACAAAAAGCCACAGTTTTTGGTGCTTTGCTCCTTAAGGGGTATTTGAAAATTGAGACTAATCCGGGTCAACGCGGAAAAGATGGGGTACTAAAATATTCAGGACCAAAGCACCAAATATTCAGGATCTTCACGGCTAAAACACCACTGGACGTGGAGGGGTTAAATCCATTCTGTGGATCTGCTGACCTTATGATTCCCTTTCCATGCAGGGCTTAGCATTTCGTTTTTCTCTCCATATTGGTCTGGATTGCACCCAAGCCTTGTGCTCGGGAAGCTCCCTTTTTAAAAATCTATTTATAATCTTATTTCCTGCAGAATTATCTCCTGTTTAAATCAACTCCATCAAATGGAGTAAAACAAAGTGTATGAATGAGTAAATCATTTGGGAATTTTGCTCCTGTAAGGGATAGCCCTGTACACTTATATGTCAGTCCTGTTAGCCCTTTGCACAATTTATATGGCTTCTCTTTATTAAACAAACATATTTACTACTATTCCTGGAGTGCCTCTATTCTGTGTTACAGGCCTGTATGCTGGAGAGATGTTACCTTATAGACCCACCCCCAGTGATAAATAATATATAATGACTGGGAATTTTAAAAAAAAAACTCACAAGTTGTCATCTTTTCTACAAAAAAACAAGCCTGCCAGTAAAATCCTGGCTGGGTAGTGACCCTACTGACAGGTAACAGAAGATTTTTCTCAGAGATTCATGCAGATTAAACTGTGTGTGTTGAGCCCTGCGTATTGTCATGTCAAGTGCATTGATTACTGGCATGCAAGTTGATAAACATCTCTATTCTGACTGATTAGGAACCATTCCAATCATCTAGTCAGCCATTTTGGTTTGCCCAATGTATTAGTTCCTAACCTTATCTTATATCTAGGATAGCCTTATGCTTATCCTATGCATGCTTAACCTCTACCACGTCTGATGGAAGGCTATTCCATGCGTCCACTACACTCTCAGTAAAGTAACAATTCCTGATATTACTTTTAAGTCTTTGCCCCACTTATTTGTACTATGTATCTAAGGAAAAATATGTATACTAGGGATCAAGAGGTAAGGAATGCAAAAAAAACATTGGGAGATGCTATTTGTACGAAAATGTATGTATCCTAATTTTGTTTTTCTGTACAACTGTTTTACAAGATCTGAGACCTACTTTTATCTTGCAACTCTCACAATAAAAAATAATTAAAAAAAAAAAAAGTATTTGCCCCACTGATTAAAGACTACGTCCTCTAGTTGTGGTAGTTTTTCTTCTTTTTAAATATACTCTCCTCCTTTACTGTGTTGAGTTCCTGATGCTGTTATTATTTATTTAGAGGTAGCTCCACTCCCTGCTCTCATACACACTGGGTCTTGACTAGTGATTCATGTAAAACTATTAGTAATTACAAGATCGGAATGAAGGTGCACTGTGACTTGGATTACATGCACTAATATTAACGGAACAGCTAGTACTGGCTGATTTCTATGTCTCTCCTCCATTACTATCACCAAGAGCTATCTATTGCCACTGCTGCTATTTCCAGGACAGACTGCCCTAGAGGGAGTATGGGAGACTTTAGTCAAATCGGTGACAGCGCTAAAAAAATAAAAGACATAAGGCTAAAATGACCGGTATTATGCTAACATAAAAATACAATTTAAATTATAATATAGAAGTAAAACAGTACACAAAATATAACATAAAACAGAGAAAATATACTAAAGTCTAAAAAGTGGAGCAGTCTCCATGGAAACCAATGGAATGTTCTTGCTGATTGTTACACTTTTAGAACTTTAAAATTGCTGCAAAATCGTTATCTGCTACTAAAAAAGTTTTTTTAGTTTTTTTTTACAGTGACATTGAGCAAATCTTGCAGATATCCCATGTGAATAACACTGTGGGCAGGTTACACATTAACACGGGTTAATAGATACACACCACGCCCTGCGTAGTAATTCTCCCACGATTATGAGGATTGTTTTTCAGAAGGGTGCTGCACATCCCCAGCCCTTTCACCATTTGTTCCGCACCGTGGATCAGCCCATATCATGCAATGTGTGAATGGGACAAGAGCAGGCACGTCCAAAAAGATGCACCCATTGAGGGAATGCATGTAGCAGCCGGTGAACCGCACTCTTCCGACCTTTCAACTGTTGACTCCAGGACACCTTCCGTGGCTGAGGGTTTAATTCCAGCTTCAACTCCCAGCACTGAGAGTCTTTATTAGCCTCAAAGCCATCACAAACCCTTTTTAACTGGTTCAGTGCTGAGCCAGTGCCATAAATTGGGAGTGCCCCCTGTAGAAGTTTATGAGGAGGACCTAATTTCTATGGTCAGAATTCGGTATTACTGTACTTGTGTGTGACTTTAAATCACTGAATGGAAATAGTGAGCAAATTCCTCAGTACCTTAGGTGTACCAAATTCCTCAATACCTTAGGTGTACCAAATTCCTCAATACCTTAGGTGTACCAAATTCCTCAATACCTTAGGTGTACCACATTCCTCAATACCTTAGGTGTACCAAATTCCTCAGTACCTCAGGTGTACCAAATTCCTTAGTACCTTAGGTGTACCAAATTCCTCAATACCTTAGGTGTACCAAATTCCTCAATACCTTAGGCGTACCAAATTCCTCAATACCTTTGTTGTACCAAATTCCTCAATACCTTAGGTGTACCGAATTACTCAATACCTTAGGTGTACCAAATTCCTCAATACCTTAGGTGTACCAAAGCACATGATAGCCTAAGCACAAAAAAAAGGTGCTTAACACTGAATAATAAATAGATAGATAGAGAGGTGAAGGGCCAGGGGGGTGGGGCTGGTTGCAGCCAGTATCCAAGTACGGGGCCCGGCTGTCCTAGAGGAGGGCAACAGATAGAGGATGTCAGGGGCACTGTGCACATCCTTATACAAAAAATATTGTATATTTACTAGAAAAAATGTTTTTCCTCAGGGTCAACTTTTTACTTGGGCTTTAAATTGTTTAAAAAAAAACAGAGTTTGGAGGAGACGGCTTATTTTTGAGCAAACAAGGTATGTTTAATAATAATAATAATAATAATAATAATAATAATGTGGTGCTGGTCAAGTACTGACACTGCTGTCCTTTCAGGAGGCGGCTGGCCTTATCTGTCTCCTTGTCAGTGGGGCATGGGGGTAAGGACCTCTGCTCACATCCGGGACTCTGTGATAAGAGAAGAGGGGAGGTGCTCATATCCTTCTGCACAGTACACCAGCCAGAGGAGAAGTCTTCCTATAAGTGCGAGCCACCTACAAATTAGCAACACCTTGGAACACCAGGGGGGCAGTGTTGTAAAGCAGGGGGGGGGGGGCATATTTAAATAGGGGACCATTTGCTCTATAAGGGCCTATAATTTCTGGTGGCCGACTTGGAGAGAGGTGTACAATAGCAGTGCAATAACTAACAAATTAATTTAAAAAACTGTGTGAAAAAGATACAAATATTGGTATTTGTTAGATTGTTGTGTGGTCTTTTAAACACCTAGGAGGCTTCTTGGCCGGGGTGTAATTTCCTATGAGATCACAGCTCTATCTCATGAGATTACAATGAAGGTATCCTGACCTCTGAACCATGATAGGAAACAGAGCCAATCAATTTGTCAGTTCAGATACTCCGGGGTCAGCCAGACTTCCATACAAATCCTTAAGAACAGTCATTTGTACTCTTTATAGTCTGTGCAGTGTGACAGATTAGTCAAGACAGCAACTGCAATGTACTGGAGGTTAGTGGATACTGCATTCTGTATACAGTGCGTACGCTAATTATCAGATCATTTCTGGTCTTAAAGGGATACTGTCAACCTAAACTTTGCTTATACTGTGAATTTAGACAATAAACATCTGAAAAATACACTTTGAATTGAAGAATGGCAGCAAATGCATATAGAATAAGAGAAATATACTTTTTAAATGTGTTTGTGGTGTCTAGGGGAGGGGCTGGCAACTCCCCCCTTTTAGAGGTCATAGTTTTGAATACAATCCGGTTAATCTCATACTAAAATCAGCCAATGTGAACAATCTTCTGAAGTATAACTCCTCTGGAGACTGGCTGCCGAAATGATATCCTCGGTCCTCCGGGTAAAATCTGGAGAATTGAACTACCTGAAATTAGTCACTATCCACCAATAAATTGTTTAATTTACACAAATTTCAGGCCAGCTTGTATTCTTTAAGATTTCGCTGTTTGAACCCATCTATCATCTAAAATAGTCAAACTGCTGAATTTTTTACCAGCTCAACATTTGTAGATTGTTTGCTAATTCACCACAATTCGCTGCTTGGGGAATAAGTCCCACAATTTATCAAAAACCAGACTGCGCAGAGAAGGAGTAAAATATTTTTTGGTGCTTGATGAGAAGCCAACAGCATGCAGTAAGTGTTGTGTTATTGTTTAATGGTACAATTATTTCACTTATTCCATACACATTAGCAGTAGAACTCATAGTGTACAACACAAACATTACTTATATTCAATGATAGGCCATGTGTTGGTCTATAATAGCTCTTATTTTATGGGTAAATATGTAATTGATGTACTGGGTAAAGGGAGGGCTGTCTTCTGTGTATGTTTAATGTTTGATTTAGAACCTGTGTCAGAGAAAATGGATATTAAATACTTACATCCCTTAAAGACACATCTAGTTGTCAATTGAAATCCAAAAGGTTTAACATTTTCTGTAACTAGTAGGTTACTCCTTTCAATAAAACGCCCAAGTAATGGAATGGTTATGCCTTTCCTCACCCTTTAAAGGGATACTCCAGGCATCAAACTATGTTAGATGCAACTTATTGTGTCAAACCTGGTCACTGTACAGAGATTTTTGCCTGCAATTGTATGTAGTGCTTCTTTAGAAATCCATTTTAAAGCTTCCTATTGTGACCCATCTCTTTCTTTTTGTGGACATTGTAAGAGGACCCATCATGCTGAACAACAATATTGATTTTATAGCAGACCTCACATGTCAGTTGTAACATATATTGTAAACGTTGTGTATAAATTATCAGTTGTCTTCTCCCATCCCTCTGTAAACGCAAAACAACTGCTTCCCGTAGTCTAGCCAACATAAATAGCAATTTAATCTAATTAGTAATACTTAATACAATTAATAGCAATACATTAAATAAATATTAGTAACTAAATTATAATTTTCATACATTGTATACCAACTGAACTTACTGCACTTTCTTAATACAGTAATGCATATTAAAATGTTCTGTTAGTTTTATAACCATTTATTTATATGAATAGTTAGTATACCCCATCCATTATTCAGAATACAGGATCAATGCTACCGTTACAGATCTGTTTGTTCAGACCTTTGTCTGCATTGAATATTATTAAGTGTTACAGATTTGTGCCTTGTCAATGGAAATGTTTGAGAACAATGACAGACGACCTTTATTTTCACGGACAGATGACTAATTCCCGTGCAGTTGCCATCTGACAGGCCCTTCTTTTAACACACATACCTGCTTTAAAACAGGTGAAGGTGTGTTTTTCAGTGACTGCAATCAGGCAGTGCGACAGCTGTTGCATAGTTGGCAAACATCAGCCATGTTTCCAGGGACACATATTTGTTCCACATGCTGCAGAAAGACAATGCAAAGTGCAGCTTGACAGTATGTAGGATGGATATACACACAGGCACAATCCAATTAATTAATCATGGTAGGTCCTATAAAGATCTCCACCCTGATTACTTAATTGGATTGTGTCTGTGTCATCCATTCTACATACTACCGGGCTGCACTTTGCATGCTCTTTCTGCAGCATGTGTGTTAAAAGAAGAGCCTGTCAGTTTTTTTTAATTAATAACTTTTTATATTTATTTAAAGTTTCATGTTTCAGACTGGAGTAGCCCTTTAATATACAACGTCCCCTTCTACTTACATAATCCAGGTGCGGCACTGTCTACAGAACAAGTCCTATAAGATGGCTCTGACTACACTACAACCAGTAGTCTCTGGCATGCTTACATTTCGATAGTTGTATATCTAATATTTTGCAGAGTCATTAATACACTAGAGTGTAAGCTCATATGACAAGACTTGAGTCATCAGGCTGTCCCCTAACCTGTGAAAACCGGTACCAATCCCATGATGTGAAATATTGCTTGACTATATCCGTCAGTGGCTGCATTATCGTGTGCTTTAGTTTCTCTAGAAACTCAGATTAATTTATGCCTTGAAAAGGTTCTGCCATATTTTAATTAATTCTCCAGCACACTATATAGCTAGACTTGCTTGCTTGGCTTTTTATTCTAATAGATCCGCACGACTGCTTTCACTGAAACTGGGAACATGGACATATACACTGTATCAGCGGCTTTACACAGACTTTAATTAGTTGAGCACTGCCTGTTTTGCAGAGCTTATTCTATATCTATATCTAAACGGGTTATTCACAAGGATCCGCAAAACCAAAATACTTTTGTCCCATGTCCAAAATATTGATACATTCCATAAAGCTTGATGTCGAAACAATTCCAGTTTTTGATGCCTTTGCCCCTATTTGTCAATCGGCTGAATGGGCCTTCAGTTTTCGGCTCCATTTCGGCCAGTGTGGTTGATATTCGTTTCGATATTTCGGCAGCCGGATTCCTTACGGAAACAGCTCAAAGTCCTCCCATAGAGTTCGAATGGGAGGACTTGTGTTATAGCCAAAATAGCTAAAGTCCTCACGAAATGGGCCAAAGTTTAATAAAATAAAAATGACAAATAATGTAGAAAACAAACAACAAATTAATTAAATACAGAAAAATAAGTAAATTAAGATAAAATAAAATAATTTTTTAAATTTAAAACTGCATATATTAATGTGTGAGTGTTTGTGTGTGTGTATATAGAGCTGCCGACCCATATTTTGTAGGGGGAATCTAGAACGTGGTCAAAGATTGTCCAGAATTCAACTGAAATTACAGATTCCAGGCCCAAATCAGCCATATTCAGGGCCTATACCGGGTCGCAATTCGGCTAAAAGCTCTGATCTATCCCTATTCCGGGCCAGATCGGTCAATATTAAGTAAACCCTTGTCTGTTTTACACTCTAACATCTGTAACGTATATTGTTATATGGTCAAACATCGGTGCAGTGTAACGGGGTAGTGCCGACACTTGGAGGACACCATGCTGCCTGCCACTAGGGACAAGGGTAAGTCCTGGGGAGATGGAGGCATGTATTGGGGGTTATGGGACATGTATTGCGGGTGATGGGGACATGCACTGGGGTTGATGGGGGCATGTATCGGGGGTGATGGGGTAATGGAGCATGTGATGGGGACATGTAATGGAGGTGATGGGGCATTTAATGTGTGAGCATGGGGGTGATGGGGCATGTAATGGGGTGATGGGGCATGTCCTGGGTGTGCAACGTGGGTTGTGAGTCATGTTGTGGGTGTGCAATATGGGTGGGGGTGGGAGTGGGGGGGTCAAATTTTGTCTGCCTAGTGCAGCACAAAAACAAGAAAGACCACTAGCATCAGTTATCCCAGAGTTGGCAGTGAAGAGTCTATGTTTGGAGACAGTATCATGGCACATGCCATGCATTTAAATTACTGTATTATTTTGTATGAATTGATTACATTAATTAGTATGCAATTAAATTAAAACATCCTAGACTAGCAATTAGCAGGATAAACCACCCGGGTCTCCATAACCCATCAGGCTCCATGACTGCAATGAAAGAAATGATTATTTTCACCCTTTGACTAATCTCAATCAAGCATTACAGGCAATGTCCTTACAGAATAAAACCGGTATACAGAACAGCGGGTGAGAGCGGGCGAGAGCGGGCATGGGCCAATGGGCAATCTGTAGAATTCAGTCCTTAGGGTTGCAGATTCAGGAAGTATTTATTTACATAGTCTTCCAGTAGAAGTGGTAGAGGTTAATACAGTGAAGGAGTTTAAGCATAAGGCTATCCTAGATATAAGATAAGGCCAGGGACTAATGAAAGTATTACTTTACTGAGAGGGTAGTGGGTGCATGGAATAGTATTCCAGTAGAAGTGGTAGAGGTTAATACAGTGAAGGAGTTTAAGCATAAGGCTATCCTAGATATAAGATAAGACCAGGGACTAATGAAAGTATTACTTTACTGAGAGGGTAGTGGATGCATGGAATAGCCTTCCAGCGGAAGTGGTAGAGGTTAATACAGTGAAGGAGTTTAAGCATGCATGGGATAGGTATAAGGCTATCCTAGATATAAGATAAGACCAGGGACTAATGAAAGTATTACTTTACTGAGAGGGTAGTGGATGCATGGAATAGCCTTCCAGCGGAAGTGGTAGAGGTTAATACAGTGAAGGAGTTTAAGCATGCATGGATAGGTATAAGGCTATCCTAGATATAAGATAAGACCAGGGACTAATGAAAGTATTACTTTACTGAGAGGGTAGTGGATGTATGGAATAGTCTTCCAGTAGAAGTGGTAGAGGTTAATACTGTGAAGGAGTTTAAGGATGCGTGGGATTGGTATAAGGCTATCCTAGATATAAGATAAGGCCAGGGACTAATGAAAGTATTACATTACTGAGAGGGTAGTGGATGTATGGAATAGCCTTCCAGTTGAAGTGGTAGAGGTTAATACAGTGAAGGAGTTTAAGCATGCATTGGATAGGTATAAGGCTATCCTAGATATAAGATAAGACCAGGGACTAATGAAAGTATTACTTTACTGAGAGGGTAGTGGATGTATGGAATAGTCTTCCAGTAGAATTGGTAGAGGTTAATACTGTGAAGGAGTTTAAGGATGCGTGGGATTGGTATAAGGCTATCCTAGATATAAGATAAGGCCAGGGACTAATGAAAGTATTACATTACTGAGAGGGTAGTGGATGTATGGAATAGCCTTCCAGTTGAAGTGGTAGAGGTTAATACAGTGAAGGAGTTTAAGCATGCATTGGATAGGTATAAGGCTATCCTAGATATAAGATAAGGCCAGGGACTAATGAAAGTATTACTTTACTGAGAGGGTAGTGGGTGTATGGAATAGTCTTCCAGTAGAAGTGTTAGAGGTTAATACAGTGAAGGAGTTTAAGCATGCGATAGGTATAAGGCTATCCTAGTTATAAGATAAGGCCAGGAACTAATGGAAGTATTACTTTACTGAGAGGGTAGTGGATGCATGGAATAGTCTTCCAGTAGAAGTGGCTAAAAAGACTGTTGTAACAGTTGGACAACACTGTTCTAAAACATTATTTAGCAAAAAACAAAAATAATGTAGGATCCTCTCTCACTATCATTTTCTAACTTTATTTACAGTAATAAATAGCAGGTTTCCTACAAATTGTACCAGAAACGTTAAAATAGGGAATTTGTGATGATGTTAACACAATCCGGGCCACGATCCTATGAATTTGCCACGACAGATTGGAAGAACCCCTAATTATGGATGTCTTAAGAGAAGCTGAACTACTTTTAATAGAAGTCGACATTTACTGCTCTATTACTGAGTAATGCAAAGATTTATGGGACAGCAGGTTAAGAGCACTGCTAAATCATTACAGCCAATCACTATAAAGCCTTTATTATGATTGGTACAGAGCTGTGAGAACACCTAATGACATCACACTCGCCTGTCGGTGACTGCTGAGTTCTTTGGGACAATATAAGTAAATGTTATGCATGTATCATGTGACCCCATTCAGTAGCCAAATGCCACGATAAAGCCTATAATAAATAATAAGACACTGGAAGTTACTAGTTATGGATAAAACAATATCATCTTGGATTAGGGTTGCCACCTTTTCTTCAAAAAAATACCGGCCTTGATTCTATCTCCATAGGCTTAACATTGGCCGGATGCCAATTTTTTACCGGCCTGCCGGTAAAATACCAGCCAGGTGGCAACCCTATCTTGGACATAGCAAATAATGTACTAAAAGAGACAACAAATCATCTTGGAAGATCCTTCGTAAGGATGAGCATGAGGTACAAATCCTACAAAGTTTTCCTTTCATATGGTGTGTGAAAGATACAGCCAAGAGATTCTACTTTAGACAAGTTTAATAAAAGCAAGGAGTAGGGGTTTCAGTTAGTTTAGGAACATGTCAGGCCATGGATCACTTATATATAACTGCCCAGTGGCTGGATCCTTCATCCAGAATAAATGTTACTAAATAAACCCAAATATACTGTTGTACTGTTACTAGTAAAGGGCTCCAAAAAAAGCAACACATTTTATAATTATCAAATTCATTCTTAATCAGTCTGGATTCCCCACCTGATCTGCAATGGTTGAAAACATATAAGGGTCTAATCAGTATGGCCCGATCCGTCCAGAACTCAGGCAAGATTTTGACATAAAGTCAAATTGCCCAACGATTTTTGGATGGTTTTTGGACACATTGGGTTTTGGGGGGGGGGGGGTATACTATTTTTTGTTAAATGTATTTAATGAAAGTGTTAGAGATTTTCATGTTATTTATTGTTGTGCCATATGGGGAAGACCTTGGTTATTTCAGAGATAGCCAAAGTCCTTCCACTGACTTCCATGGTGAGGACTTCGGCTTTTAACTCCATAATACCCGAGGTCCTCTCGGAATTGGCCCTGGAATAAACCAAAGTTGAACCCACAGAGGCTCTCTACCTCATGTATCAGTCTGTCTGTTCATATAACACAGTCTGTAATTCCCTTTTATCTAGATTGTAAGCTCTGTGAGCAGGGCTCTCTACCTCATGTATCAGTCTGTCTCTGTTCATATAACGCAGTCTGTAATTCCCTTTTATCTAGATTGTAAGCTCTGTGAGCAGGGCTCTCTACCTCATGTATCAGTCTGTCTCTGTTCATATAACACAGTCTGTAATTCCCTTTTATCTAGATTGTAAGCTCTGTGAGCAGGACTCTCTACCTCATGTATCAGTCTGTCTCTGTTCATATAACACAGTCTGTAATTCCCTTTTATCTAGATTGTAAGCTCTGTGAGCAGGGCTCTCTACCTCATGTATCAGTCTGTCTCTGTTCATATAATGCAGTCTGTAATTCCCTTTTATCTAGATTGTAAGCTCTGTGAGCAGGACTCTCTACCTCATGTATCAGTCTGTCTCTGTTCATATAGCGCAGTCTGTAATTCCCTTTTATCTAGATTGTAAGCTCTGTGAGCAGGACTCTCTACCTCATGTATCAGTCTGTCTCTGTTCATATAACATAGTCTGTAATTCCCTTTTATCTAGATTGTAAGTACTGTGAGCAGGGCTCTCTACCTCATGTATCAGTCTGTCTCTGTTCATATAACGCAGTCTGTAATTCCCTTTTATCTAGATTGTAAGCTCTGTGAGCAAGGCTCTCTACCTCATGTATCAGTCTGTCTCTGTTCATATAGCGCAGTCTGTGATTCCCTTTTATCTAGATTGTAAGCTCTGTGAGCAGGGCTCTCTACCTCATGTATCAGTCTGTCTCTGTTCATATAACGCAGTCTGTAATTCCCTTTTATCTAGATTGTAAGCTCTGTGAGCAGGGCTCTCTACCTCATGTATCAGTCTGTCTCTGTTCATATAACGCAGTCTGTAATTCCCTTTTATCTAGATTGTAAGCTCTGTGAGCAGGGCTCTCTACCTCATGTATCAGTCTGTCTCTGTTCATATAACACAGTCTGTAATTCCCTTTTATCTAGATTGTAAGCTCTGTGAGCAGGACTCTCTACCTCATGTATCAGTCTGTCTCTGTTCATATAACACAGTCTGTAATTCCCTTTTATCTAGATTGTAAGCTCTGTGAGCAGGGCTCTCTACCTCATGTATCAGTCTGTCTCTGTTCATATAATGCAGTCTGTAATTCCCTTTTATCTAGATTGTAAGCTCTGTGAGCAGGACTCTCTACCTCATGTATCAGTCTGTCTCTGTTCATATAGCGCAGTCTGTAATTCCCTTTTATCTAGATTGTAAGCTCTGTGAGCAGGACTCTCTACCTCATGTATCAGTCTGTCTCTGTTCATATAACATAGTCTGTAATTCCCTTTTATCTAGATTGTAAGTACTGTGAGCAGGGCTCTCTACCTCATGTATCAGTCTGTCTCTGTTCATATAACGCAGTCTGTAATTCCCTTTTATCTAGATTGTAAGCTCTGTGAGCAGGGCTCTCTACCTCATGTATCAGTCTGTCTCTGTTCATATAACGCAGTCTGTAATTCCCTTTTATCTAGATTGTAAGCTCTGTGAGTAGGGCTCTCTACCTCATGTATCAGTCTGTGTCTGTTAATATAACGCAGTCTGTAATTCCCTTTTATCTAGATTGTAAGCTCTGTGAGCAAGGCTCTCTACCTCATGTATCAGTCTGTCTCTGTTCATATAACATAGTCTGTAATTCCCTTTCATCTAGATTGTAAGCTCTGTGAGCAGGGCTCTCTACCTCGTGTATCAGTCTGTCTCTGTTCATATAACACAGTATGTAATTCCCTTTTATCTAGATTGTAAGCTCTGTGAGCAGGGCTCTCTACCTCATGTATCAGTCTGTCTCTGTTCATATAACAGTCTGTAATTCCCTTTTATCTAGATTGTAAGCTCTGTGAGCAGGGCTCTCTACCTCATGTATCAGTCTGTCTCTGTTCATATAACACAGTCTGTAATTCCCTTGTATCTAGATTGTAAGCTCTGTGAGCAAGGCTCTCTATCTCATGTATCAGTCTGTCTCTGTTCATATAACGCAGTCTGTAATTCCCTTTTATCTAGATTGTAAGCTCTGTGAGCCGGGCTCTCTACCTCATGTATCAGTCTGTCTCTGTTCATATAACACACTCTGTAATTCCCTTTTATCTAGATTGTAAGCTCTGTGAGCAGGGCTCTCTACCTCATGGATCAGTCTGTTCTAACTTGGTACAGAGCATAGAAGGGAACTACATACTAAGTGCTACATACAGTGTTGGTGCTATATAAATAAATGGTAATGTATTGTAATTAACCAACCCCAGCATTGAAATACCCTAGAAACAGGGAGTACCCCACCATACAAATTATTTTAATTTTTTTTACATACAATTTTAACACATTAATAAGCACTCCTTGCTTTTTTCATTACTGATCGTGTTACTCACAGTGTTTATTTTATCAAATAATTAAGCTTTGACCCATCCAATGCCAGCAGAGAGTACAACACAATGTCTTTCTTGGTCCTCTGGCGCAGGATAAAGTCAAACACCTACATTTTGCCAAATGCCGTCATAGATTTATGAGTTTACGCTGTATTTGGGAGCTATCAGAATACACCACATACAATAAACATAGTATGAATGAAATAAATCATTGCGCAAATAAATCACGGGATCGGAACTGAACACTGAATTGACAAATTCTACAGATTGAAAGCGAGAGAGAAATAAAACCGGTTGTAAATCTTACCTTTTTTTAAATCTGCTTTAATTTTCCAAACTCCATCTGAATTCATTCCATGTTAAACATCTCTTAATAATCTCCTTCACCAATGTCCATGTTAACATTTAATCTTTCAAAGTTTTTTTGTTTCAGAAACTAACGCCAACATATAAGAAAGGGAAAAAAAAAGGTATTCTGTACGTTCCTCTCTCTTCCCGTGTATGCAGAAGATTGTGCAACAGAGAGAGGTATCGACAAGCTATGCATTGCAGACAAGCCCTGTCTAAACATGGTCACATGTCCTTACCTGCCTGATGCTGATATATAGGCCTTTACTCTGCAATAGTACAAATTCACTGAAAAGTTATGCTAAATTTTAGAAAGAATTTATTATTTTCCACCCCCATCTGATCTGTGCTATTTCCAAATGTGTAAAATGCAATGTTTGGAATTTGGTTTAATTCTGGTGAGTATGTTGGATTTTTCTTCAAGGTTCAAGCATTGACATGCAACTCAGTAAAGAAAGGAGTCCCAAGGATTAATGGCAGAGCAAGAATGTCATGATCTCCAGAGCCGCCATTACGCAAGAGTGGTGACAGATGTGCGGGCCCATGTCGGCGTTATTTTGTGATTCTAAAGGGGATGTATCATCTATACATTGTTTGTACCGTGAATGTAGAGAATAAAACAATGATTGAAAATGATCTATATGTTGTGTGAGCAGAAAAATGGGTTTTAAACGTGCCCGTGGAGTCTCTTGCTTATGACATCACCTGTGGCCTGATATGCAAATGAACTGTTTTTCAGCGGGAAAGGTGTCATTTGCATATTAAGATTATATTAATGGACATAGCTTCCATTTTTTGGATAGTGTGTGACACACACCTGTGTTGTTGTTTGTTTGTTTGTTTTTAAATCCTCTATATTCACAGTATAAAAAATGCTTAGGTGACAGAGCTTTTTTAAAATAGGGGGCAGGAGCAATTGGAGAATCATAAAAACAAGAAACATAGAAACATAGAATGTGTCGGCAGATAAGAACCATTCGGTCCATCTAGTCTGCCCAATTTTTTTTGAATACTTTTATTAGTCCCCCGTTCCCGGTCTTATAGCTAGGATAGCCTTGTGTCTATCCCACGCATGCTTAAACTCCTTGGCTGTGTTTACCTCTACCACTTCTGCTGGCAGGCTATTCCATATATCCACTACCCTCTCAGTAAAGTAATACTTCCTGATATTACTTTTAAATCGTTGCCCCTCTAATTTAAGACTATGTCCTCTAGTTGTGGTAGTTTTTCTTCTTTTAAATATACTCTCTTCCTTTACTGTGTTGATTCCCTTTATGTATTTAATGTTTCTATCATATCCCCCCTGTTACGTCTTTCCTCCAAGCTATACATGTTAAGATGCTTTAACCTTTCCTGGTAAGTTTTATCCTTCAACCCATGAACCAGTTTAGTAGCCCTTCTCTGAACTCTCTCCAAAGTATCAATATCCTTCTGGAGATACGGTCTCCAGTACTGCGTACAATACTCCAAGTGAGGTCTCACCAGTGCTCTGTACAATGGCATGAGCACTTCCCTCTTCCTACTGCTAATATGCAACTAACTCTCCCTATGCAACCAAGCATTCTGCTAGCATTTCCTGCTGCTCTATTGCATTGCCTACCTACCTTCAAGTCCTCTGAAATTTTTACTCCTAAATCCCTTTCCTCAGATGTTGAGGTTAGGACTGTACCAAATAGTCTATATTCTGCTTTTGGGTTTTTACGCCCAAGGGGCATAATCTTGCACTTGTCAACATTAAATGTCAGTTGCCACTGCTCTGACCATTTTTCTAGTTTAGCTAAATATTTTTCCACAAAAAAAAAAAAATGGTATTCGCACTATCATTGTACATTTATCTGTTTACATACAACACAAGCATATTTCTCAGCACTAGGCAGCAAATAAACCAACATCACGGCAACTTGCCACAAGAGCTTGCACTCTAAACTGACTGCGTGTGAGCCACCATCGGTTATTTCCATTTTCCATTTCAGAAGGACACACTGTTTGAACCAAAATGAAAACATTGTGGTTCATCAGAAAGAAGTATTTGTACTTGAATTTCTTCCCGTATAAAACATATCCTTTAGCAGTAAATAATTTACCCTAATACAATCTGATTCTGAAATAGCTCCCGGGTGTGTGAAGCCAGGAATATCCATTCTGGTGTCGTGACTCATAAAAACAGCCTTGGGGCATGTGCCTACACACATTAATAGTACCCTGTCACACACTGATGACTCATACTGGCATGGGGTAACCGAAAAAAAACACACAGGCTTCTGCCCTTAGTGATTTAAAACCTTGTGCCCTCTGATGATCCATGGCTTGACCATCGGACTCAATCAATGTGGATTTTTTTTCCTAAACTCTGTAATTGCTGCCAAATTTCATTGTGACTAATACCAAACGACCTGGAGAACTGAAACTGCTCTATCCAACATTGATGGCCAAATCCATCCAATTTTCCTTGAAATATATACAGAAATGATTTTTATAAAGTATTTAAAGAGACACTGTGAGTTAAACATGACCTACCCTTTTGATTTATATTAAAGTGGAATATATGAATATGTATTCAGTAGGAATTTAAATATCTGTATTCTAGATATTTTTAATTTACTCTCAACTATCAGTTTTGCAGCTTCTATTGATCCTTCCACTAAACTCCCAGGGTTTGGCTTGAACCTAGGAGGAAAAAATGTAACTTTTTAATATGTTTTAAAAAAAGCAAAAATTAGGATCCCAACTGTATTTGCAATGTGTATATTGCACATGAGCCTGTACAGAGCACACATCTAATAATACCAGGTGAATGAGAACTATCCATGCAATGTGTGCCTACATATATTACACAGGAGTCTGTACAGAGCGGACATATAATAATACCAGGTGAATGATAACTATCCCTGCAATGTGTGCCTACATATATTACACAGGAGTCTGTACAGAGCACACATCCAATAATACCAGGTGAATGAGAACTATACTTGCAATGTGTGCCTACATATATTGCACAGGAGCCTGTACAGAGCACACATCTAATAATACCAGGTGAATGAGAACTATACTTGTAATGTGTGCCTACATATATTGCACAGGAGCCTGTACAGAGCAAACATATAATAATACCAGGTGAATGATAACTATCCTTGCAATGTGTGCCTACATATATTGCACATGAGCCTGCACAGAGCACACATCTAAAAATACCAGGTGAATGAGAACTATACTTGTAATGTGTGCATACATATATTACACAGGAGTCTGTACAGAGGACACATCTAATAATACCAGGTGATGGGGCACCAGTGATGGGGCGCAAGTGGATTCTCTCTACCCAAACATCTTGCCAGTGCCATCTATGTCCACAAACAGCTGGTCAGTGCCATATCGTTTCCCAAACAGCTTACCAGTGGACTTGTTATCTGCAAACAGCTTGCCAGTGGTATTTCTCTCCATAAAAACAACTTGCCCGTGGCATCTTTGTCCTCAAACCGCTTTGTCAGTCGCACCTCTCTCCCCAAATAGCTTTCCAGTGGCATTGCTGTCCCCAAATAGCTTGCCAGTGGAATATCTCTCCCCAAACAACTTGCCAGTAGCATCTCTTTCCTCAAACAGCTTTGTCAGTGGCATATCTGTCCCCAAACAGTGTGTCACTGAGATAGGTCAGTGCCTAAAGGTGAAAAAAATCATTGGCCTGATATAGATGAGTTACACATGTATCTACCGCATACCAAGGATGTATGGTAGTGTTGTTGGGAACATGGTGTTATAATGTGCACCATGCTAACCGAGCAGAGTTAAATTATATTAATTATGTGGGGTAGGCAGAGCTTTGCGCAGTGGGTGTGGCTAATATCCTGTCCCTAGAACTTGTGTTTAAATGTTGGCAACTATAACATTACCTGAGCCACCTAACAGGGTAACTGAAGACTGCATTCATCCTAATGCATCAGAAGCATGTCATGCCTGACATCTCCACAATGGTCTGCAGCATGCCTGACATCTCCACAATGGTCTGCAGCATGCCTGACATCTCCACAATGGTCTGCAGCATGCCTGACATCTCCACAATGGTCTGCAGCATGCCTGACATCTCCACAATGGTCTGCAGCATGCCTGACATCTCCACAATGGTCTGCAGCATGCCTGACATCTCCACAATGGTCTGCAGCATGCCTGACATCTCCACAATGGTCTGCAGCATGCCTGACATCTCCACAATGGTCTGCAGCATGCCTGACATCTCCACAATGGTCTGCAGCATGCCTGACATCTCCACAATGGTCTGCAGCATGCCTGACATCTCCACAATGGTCTGCAGCATGTCTGGAAATTGTTCATTTAAACACAGAGAAAGCTAATGGCGAAGATCTGTTGAATTTGCATCTAAATCAATGTCATTAAGTTTTTTAATGAGATGTCAAAGCCCTAAGATAAAAGTTATCAAAATACCCCAGGAATTGGTGCAGTGTGTGACATTTCACAGATGGTCCCTAAATCCAAAGTTAAATTTGTACCCAATTAGTTTTCTCATCCTCAGCTGCTGAGCCAGTTCTGGGGGGTGTAAGGGGTTTTGGGGCTGACAGATCAAATGGCAACGAAAGGGCTGGTATATCTGTATATCAATCTCTGTACCTTATCTGTCAGTATATCTGTCTATCAATCTCTGTACCTTATCTGTCAGTATATCTGTCTATCAATCTCTGTACCTTATCTGTCAGTATATCTGTATATCAATCTCTGTACCTTATCTGTCAGTATATCTGTCTATCAATCTCTGTACCTTATCTGTCAGTATATCTGTCTATCAATCTCTGTACCTTATCTGTCAGTATATCTGACTATCAATATATGTACCTTATCTGTCAGTATATCTGACTTTCAATCTCTGTACCTTATCTGTCAGTATATCTGTCTATCAGTCTCTGTACCTTATCTGTCAGTATATCTGTCTATCAATCTCTGTACCTTATCTGTCAGTATATCTGTCTATCAGTCTCTGTACCTTATCTGTCAGTATATCTGTCTATCAATCTCTGTACCTTATCTGTCAGTATATCTGTCTACCAATCTCTGTACCTTATCTGTCAGTATATCTGTCTATCAATCTCTGTACCTTATCTGTCAGTATATCTGTCTATCAATCTCTGTACCTTATCTGTCAGTATATCTGTCTATCAGTCTCTGTACCTTATCTGTCAGTATATCTGTCTATCAATCTCTGTACCTTATCTGTCAGTATATCTGTCTACCAATCTCTGTACCTTATCTATCAGTATATCTGTCTATCAATCTCTGTACCTTATCTGTCAGTATATCTGTCTATCAATCTCTGTACCTTATCTGTCAGTATATCTGTCTATCAATCTCTGTACCTTATCTGTCAGTATATCTGTCTATCAATCTCTGTACCTTATCTGTCAGTATATCTGTCTATCAGTCTCTGTACCTTATATGTCAGTATATCTGTCTATCAATCTCTGTACATTATCTGTCAGTGTATCTGTCTACCAATCTCTGTATCTTATCTGTCAGTATATCTGTCTATCAGTCTCTGTACCTTATCTGTCAGTATATCTGTCTATCAATCTCTGTACCTTATCTGTCAGTATATCTGTCTATCAATCTCTGTACCTTATCTGTCAGTATATCTGTCTATCAATCTCTGTACCTTATCTGTCAGTATATCTGTCTATCAGTCTCTGTACCTTATATGTCAGTATATCTGTCTATCAATCTCTGTACATTATCTGTCAGTATATCTGTCTACCAATCTCTGTATCTTATCTGTCTATCAATCTCTGTACCTTATCTGTCAGTATATCTGTCTATCAATCTCTGTACCTAATCTGTCAGTATATCTGTCTATCAGTCTCTGTACCTTATCTGTCAGTATATCTGTCTATCAATCTCTGTACCTTATCTGTCAGGATATCTGTCTATCAATCTCTGTACCGTATCTGTCAGTATATCTGTCTATCAATCTCTGTACCTTATCTGTCAGTATATCTGTCTATCAATCTCTGTACCTTATCTGTCAGTATATCTGTCTATCAGTCTCTGTACCTTATCTGTCAGTATATCTGTCTATCAATCTCTGTACCTTATCTGTCAGTATATCTGTCTATCAATCTCTGTACCTTATCTGTCAGTATATCTGACTATCAATAAATGTACCTTATCTGTCAGTATATCTGTCTTTCAATCTCTGTACCTTATCTGTCAGTATATCTGTCTATCAATCTCTGTACCTTATCTGTCAGTATATCTGTCTATCAATCTCTGTACCTTATCTGTCAGTACATCTGTCTATCAATCTCTGTACCTTATCTGTCAGTATATCTGTCTATCAATCTCTGTACCTTATCTGTCAGTATATCTGTCTATCAATCTCTGTACCTTATCTGTCAGTATATCTGTCTATCAATCTCTGTACCTTATCTGTCAGTATATCTGTCTATCAATCTCTGTACCTTATCTGTCAGTATATCTGTCTATCAATCTCTGTACCTTATCTGTCAGTATATCTGTCTATCAATCTCTGTACCTTATCTGTCAGTATATCTGTCTACCAATCTCTGTACCTTATCTATCAGTATAACTGTCTATCAATCTCTGTACCTTATCTGTCAGTATATCTGTCTATCAGTCTCTGTACCTTATCTGTCAGTATATCTGTCTATCAATCTCTGTACCTTATCTGTCAGTATATCTGTCTATCAATCTCTGTACCTTATCTGTCAGTATATCTGTCTATCAATCTCTGTACCTTATCTGTCAGTATATCTGTCTATCAATCTCTGTACCTTATCTGTCAGTATATCTGTCTATCAGTCTCTGTACCTTATATGTCAGTATATCTGTCTATCAATCTCTGTACATTATCTGTCAGTATATCTGTCTACCAATCCCTGTATCTTATCTGTCAGTATATCTGTCTATCAATCTCTGTACCTTATCTGTCAGTATATCTGTCTATCAATCTCTGTACCTTATCTGTCAGTATATCTGTCTATCAATCTCTGTACCTTATCTGTCAGTATATCTGTCTATCAATCTCTATACCTTATCTGTCAGTATATCTGTGTTTCAATCTCTGTACCTTGTCTGTCAGTATATCTGTCTATCAGTCTCTGTACCTTATCTGTCAGGATATCTGACTATCAATATATGTACCTTATCTGTCAGTATATCTGTCTTTCAATCTCTGTACCTTGTCTGTCAGTATATCTGTCTATCAGTCTCTGTACCTTGTCTGTCAGTATATCTGTCTATCAGTCTCTGTACCTTGTCTGTCAGTATATCTGTCTATCAGTCTCTGTACCTTATCTGCCAGTATATCTGTCTATCAATCTCTGTACTTTATCTGTCAGTATATCTGTCTATCAATCTCTATACCTTATCTGTCAGTATATCTGACTATCAATATATGTACCTTATCTGTCAGTATATCTGTCTTTCAATCTCTGTACCTTGTCTGTCAGTATATCTGTCTATCAGTCTCTGTACCTTGTCTGTCAGTATATCTGTCTATCAATCTCTGTACCTTATCTGTCAGTATATCTGTCTATCAGTCTCTGTACCTTGTCTGTCAGTATATCTGTCTATCAGTCTCTGTACCTTGTCTGTCAGTATATCTGTCTATCAGTCTCTGTACCTTATCTGTCAGTATATCTGACTATCAATATATGTACCTTATCTGTCTATCAGTCTCTGTACCTTATCTGTCAGTATGTCCGTCTAGCAATCTCTGTATCTTATCTGTCAGTATATCTGTCTGTCAATCTCTGTACCTTATCTGTCAGTATATCTGTCTATCAATCTCTGTACCTTATCTGTCAGTTTATCTGTCTATCAATCTCTGTACCTTATCTGTCAGTATATCTGTCTGTCAATCTCTGTACCTTATCTGTCAGTATATCTGTCTATCAATCCCTGTACAGTATCTGTCAGTATTTCTGTCTATCAATCTCTGTACCTTATCTGTCAGTATATCTGTCTATCAATCTCTGTACCTTATCTGTCAGTATATCTGTCTATCAATCTCTGTACCTTATCTGTCAGTATATCTGTCTATCAATCTCTATACCTTGTCTGTCAGTATATCTGTCTTTCAATCTCTGTACCTTATCTGTCAGTATATCTGTCTATCAATCTCTGCACCTTATCTGTCAGTATATCTGTCTATCAATCTCTGTACTTTATCTGTCAGTATATCTGTCTATCAATCTCTGTACCTTATCTGTCAGTATATCTGTCTATCAGTCTCTGTACCTTATATGTCAGTATATCTGTCTACCAATCTCTGTACCTTATCTGTCAGTATATCTGTCTATCAGTCTCTGTACTTTATCTGTCAGTATATCTGTCTATCAATCTCTGCACCTTATCTGTCAGTATATATGTCTATCAATCTCTGTACCTTATCTGTCAGTATATCTGTCTATCAGTCTCTGTACCTTATCTGTCAGTATATCTGTCTATCAATCTCTGTACCTTATCTGTCAGTATATCTGTCTATCAATCCCTGTACAGTATCTGTCAGTATATCTGTCTATCAATCTCTGTACCTTATCTGTCAGTATATCTGTCTATCAGTCTCTGTACCTTATATGTCAGTATATCTGTCTACCAATCTCTGTACCTTATCTGTCAGTATATCTGTCTATCAGTCTGTGTACTTTATCTGTCAGTATATCTGTCTATCAATCTCTGCACCTTATCTGTCAGTATATATGTCTATCAATCTCTGTACCTTATGCATCAGTATATCTGTCTATCAATCTCTGTACCTTATCTGTCAGTATATCTGTCTATCAATCTCTGTACCTTATCTGTCAGTATATCTGTCTACCAATCTCTGTACCTTATCTGTCAGTATATCTGTCTATCAGTCTCTGTACCTTATCTGTCAGTATATCTGTCTATCAATCTCTGTACCTTATCTGTCAGTATATCTGTCTATCAGTCTCTGTACCTTATCTGTCAGTATATCTGTCTATCAATCCCTGTACAGTATCTGTCAGTATTTCTGTCCTGCCTGTCTATCTGTGTCTATCTCTGATGATAACGGGTGGGCTGATAAAGTTGCACTTTTTTTTTAGAGAGATTTTTTTAGAGATATCACAGATAAATGGTACATGGGTGCCTAGTGTCAAGTGCATACTCTGCATCTTCTCTTACCACATGTTACTCCTCTGGCACTCTATGGCCCAGGCCTGGGCCTAGGTATAGACAAAGTGTGCGAGGACACCAGTGTCCATGGTATGGTCTGTGAAGGTCCAAAGAACATCATTAAAATGAGTTAATGCCCACCATGGGTAAGGTACCCCCTGCCCGTGCCTCCGTGTAGCTTGGCATCCACCATAAATCCCTATATTGAGAAGGACAACATGATAGAATGTATTTTTACAGGATAGAACGTCTTTCAAGAGTACAGACAAAGACGAACGCTTGTCGGAAACACAAAAGACTACACAGGCGAGTCCTGTAAGCTAAATCATCATGCCGCATTACAAACGCCAGGAGGAAAGGACTGATTGCTTCCAAGTTCCACAGGGAAGCCATGCTTAATCACGTCCTGACACATGCACGGTTTAAGCCAGTCCGATCAAGGGAATGGGGATAATTTTTCTCTCTTTTCTGTGGGGAAATCAAACAACTTCTGATCAGAAGATATTTTTTTTTTAAATGACTTCTACTAAAAATGCAGAGTATTTAATTGTCAAATTATCATTTTTGTTCCTCTTTGCCCTAGGTCCATGAGCAAGAGGGTGCTGTTGTGGGTTGTCACTGCAGATTTGACTGATTTGCTGCCACTTAAAGGGACTGTCTGGTGCCCAAAATGCAGCTTCCAAATATTAAGGCATATTAATGTACTTTGAAATGCATGTTGTACACTATGCATTGCTTAAAATAAAAAATACTTACAGCGTGAGGAATTTGTGAAATTACAACAGTTTGCAAGAAACCAGGACTGCCCACACTAGCTGAGTAAAAGTAAATTTCCTTTTTTTTCTTCTTCAATGAGATGGATTTCATTCGAATGAATGGAATTTCCTGTCTCTCTAGTGATGTCACCAGGCAATGTGTTGCACTGTTAAGAGGCTCTGCTGTGTACAAGAGCAAGTTTACTACATTCCACACAATGCATTATATTCCAGAAGCACAGGAAATGACTAAATGAAACAAAACTTTATATATGCTCAGTGTCTGTATAATCAGTGCTGCCAGACCTGCAGTATACATGCAGAGTAATTATTGGGAGAAGGCTTGCGTCAAATATTAAAAGTGCCATTTATGCAGAATACCTGCATCAAATTACACTGGAAAAAAGCCTGTTCACTATACAAGCAGTAGTTTGGGAACTAGACTGTCCCTTTAATGCTGGTTACATTTTTTTGCTTGAGCTACTGAGGTCATGGTTTGCTGGTTCAATCCTCTGGACCAGGCTTGCAAAAGGTATGTTTTTAAGTTAAGTACTACAAAAACTGCAAAAAGGAATTTACATATTTCTATACATATATTTATTTTTAACGTATCAGCTTTCCTATGCATGTATGTTATGTAGTGTTTTTTCATACTGGAGTATTTTCTTTAAAGTGCTACTTAAGTGGCCCCAGTAGGAGAATAAGCTGGCATGTACTTTTTAAGGTACAAGGTCAGTTTGTCCTATAACTCTCAGGCATCATGACTGTGGTTGCGAGAGACCTTTGTATTCACAGAGTGGTGACAAGGTCCCATCTTAACTACATAGTAACATTCAAAAATGTAGGTATCTCCCCGCAGCTACCGGAGAGGGACCAGGCAGACCCCGATCAGATGTGCGGAGTGTGCACCAGCTCAATCAGTGTGCACCAGCATCCAGATGAGCACTGCCAATGGGTTTACTGTAAGCTTGTGGCAAAGGTCTTTTACATTTTGCTTCTATTAGTGAAGAAAAAGTTGAAAGAAACCTTCAGTGGCCCTTTATATTCCACAGTAGCCTGTACTCCATTAAAGCCACTTTCTCAGGCCAGTCATTAGAATCCCCGTGGTATTAGTGTGATCAATACACTCCACGCAGTCCTGCACAGAGAGAGGCCCTATCAATAGTCTATTGTTGCCCACATATTTAATTAATCACGGAGCAGCACGTCGGGGCATTTCTGCCTTGAAATGATTCCTAACCCAATCCGGAGGATTTCGGGAGCCGAGCCAAAATCTGGAACACAAAGCTACCCATTGATTGTGGGAAACGCAGACGAGGCTCCCACTATTGGCTCTTATTATGCTCTTTAACGACACACTTGTTGGTTATCAACTACAGTAAAGTACAAAGTGCACAGCTGAAATGAAAAACATGCCTGGAACAAGAAATCCGAATTATTATTATTTTTTTGACATTTGGGAGATGAATTGTTGTAACTTTTGTGGCAAATGATTTGGACGACACTTTGTTTTTTGTTTTTTTAAATTTTCTTATCACTTATCACAAAAATTGCGTATCGGTATCATATACAAAATATATCAAAAGAGATAAATACATTTACATTTCGTTATAGGTCACACAGGTCACGTCCTATAACGGGTCACGTCCTATAACGATTTGTACGACACCTTGTAATAAAAAGGTACTTGTTTACACTCACGATTTTCTACAAGAAGGACATAGTTAGTACATTTCACGTAACCGAATTCAGATTTTAATATCCAATATTATGGCCGTGGGCAGTCCCCTTTTAGTTGTATGGTGGATGTCCGTACAGTTTTTTTTTTTATATAAGTATTATTAATTTATTTTCTTATTGTATAAAATGTATACGTCTTTTTATTGATTGTAAGAAGAATTCGCATTATATTCCTACCCTCCTATTATTTACATTCATTTTAAATGCATTCAAGTGCCACACGTCTTGTAAGGATCGACTCAATAAAGAGGCCAATGCAGGGGATCGAGATGGGAATTAAAAAACTTAAGGCCAAAGTAGCCGAGTTGGAAAAATTCTCCCATTCAGCTGCATTGGAAAAAAAAATTCCAACTCGATCACATTGGCCTAAAGTTTAAAAATTCCCATCTCAAGAAATGTGTGGGTGTAATGGGGGGTGGTTGAGGGATTTTAGCAAATACAGTACTTTTTTATTATATATATAGTTATCGTTTAACTCTTTTTTTTTCTGTCTTGTTGCTAAATTGTCTAAGATGTTTTATAATGTCAGGAAGGATTTTACAATCAGATAAATTAAATATAGAAATGCCATAGTGGGAGACCGGATATGGTCTTTCCTTTGAGAGAAGACTCTTGGTCAGCATTAGTTTTTTTTTTGTGAGAGATTATGACACATTCATTTGAAATAAATCTGTGCTCAGCTCTAGGAATTTCCCCACACTGACTTCCTTCGAGAATGATTAAATTATGAGCTATTATCAATTTATAAGACTGTAATGAATTTTATGCAAAATCATATTAAACTAACAAATGATTCAGCAGATAAATTCTTTGATTTCCTAAATTCCATTGTGCCTGTGAAACCAAAAGTAGAAACGCTTTCCATTTTAGTAAAATCTATATTAGTTTAGTCCTCTTCGTACCTTGGGAGTAAACTTTAAACTTTTTGCTTTATTTTTTTAATGAATTATTTTAAGTTTTATCATCATTTTTTATTTACTTTGTTGTTCAATTATCCCCAGTTTTTCTCTTGTCCTCTTTCCGCCATTCTTCCGCCATTCCCACCACCCATAGTCCTTCTCTCTCCAACAACCTTCCATCGCCCTCAGCCATCTTCATGCTCTCTCGTTCATTCTACCACCTACTTACGCCTCTCTGCTGTACTATTTCTTGGCCCCCACCCGTCTATCCTTTTTGCCTTTACACAACCCACCCCACCATATATTTTTCCTCTCTCAGCTCTACTCTGCCGCTTTCCTCAGTTCTGCTACCATTCCCCACCCTTTCTCCCCCTCTTGCTTTCCTCCATTTTGTCACCACTCCTGGCTCTTCTCCAATGCTCTCCTCCATTTTGCATCCAGCTGTTTCCCTCTTCTCCCTTACTCCCAGTATTTTGGAAATGCCAGACTCTTGTGTTTGGTATGGTCAGACTCATCATGTACTATCTACAATTAGGGACAAGGCAGATGCATCGTACGGGCCTATGGATTGGCCGGTCCAGATAGTAGCCATTGTCTTATCTGCTAAAAAACCCCATCTGACTTCACATGACAGTTAATCCCCAGGGCTTCATTAAAGGGGCAGCAATGGGAAACATCCTAGAGGCTTTTGTTATGCTAGCTAGATCCCAGAAACATGTCCTTACATCACACAAACACACAAACAAACAGGCGTGTAGATAACAGCAATGTAATGTCCAGACCCTCATATTATCAGAATGTATCACCAGAAGATCAGAACCATTCTGTCTTATCGGCTTTAGCAGGAAACATGCGCGTCCTCCGTATAAAAGGGTTTGTTTTCTTCTAAAAACACTTCAGATGTAAGGAGCCGCCATAGTGCTGTCTCTCATTACTGATAAAAAGGTTAACGTTACTGAGTTGTGTACAAAATGTCAGTTACCGTCCCCGGAGAAAGACAAGGCCTACAAACATGACCCCCCCCCCCCCCCCCCCGAATAATGATGCTGGTAAATGTTAGTTTGAGAGCTGAAATGGAGGAAAGAAATAAGAGGGGAAAAAATACCCTTTATTAGTATGCCTGACTTCAATGGACTGTGGCCAAGCATAGGATAGTCTCTCCATTAATTGAAGTGCACTGCCAATTGCAAGAGGACTGCCTCGCCACTAACATGGGGACTGCCTCGCCACTAACATGGGGGCTGCCTCGCCGCTAACATGGGGGCTGCCTCGCCTCTAACATGGGGGCTGCCTCGCCACCAACATGGGGGCTGCCTCGCCGCTAACATGGGGGCTGCCTCGCCGCTAACATGGGGGCTGCCTCGCCGCTAACATGGGGGCTGCCTCGCCGCTAACATGGGGGCTGCCTCGCCGCGAACATGGGGGCTGCCCGCCACGAACATGGGGGCTGCCTCGCCACTAACATGGGGGCTGCCTCGCCACTAACATGGGGGCTGCCTCGCCACTAACATGGGGCTGCCTCACCACTAACATGGGGGCTGCCTCGCCACTTGCAAGGTGACTGCCTCGCCACTAGCATGGGGGCTGCCTCGCCACTAACTTGGGGGCTGCCTCGCCACTAACATGGGGGCTGCCTCGCCACTAACATGGGGGCTGCCTCGGCACTAACATGGGGGCTGCCTCGCCACTAACATGGGGACTGCCTCGCCACTAACATGGGGGCTCCCTCGCCACTAACATGGGGGCTGCCTCGCCACTTGCAAGGGGACTGCCTCTCCACTAACATGGGGACTGCCTCGCCACTAACATGGGGGCTGCCTCGCCACTAACATGGGGGTTGCCTCGCCACTAACATGGGGGTTGCCTCGCCACTAACATGGGGGCTGCTTCTCCACTAACATGGGGGTTGCCTCGCCACTAACATGGGGGCTGCCTCGCCACTAACATGGGGGCTGCTTCGCCACTAACATGGGGGCTGCTTCGCCACTAACATGGGGGTTGCCTCGCCACTAACATGGGGGCTGCCTCGCCACTAACATGGGGGCTGCCTCGCCACTAACATGGGGGCTGCCTCCCCACTAACATGGGGACAGCCTTGCCACTAACATGGGGGCTGCCTCGCCACTAACATGGGGGCTGCCTCCCCACTAACATGGGGACAGCCTTGCCACTAACATGGGGGTTGCCTCGCCACTAACATGGGGACAGCCTTGCCACTAACATGGGGGTTGCCTCGCCACTAACATGGGGGCTGCTTCTCCACTAACATGGGGACTGCCTCGCCACTAACATGGGGGCTGCCTCGCCACTAACATGGGGGCTGCTTCGCCACTAACATGGGGGCTGCTTCGCCACTAACATGGGGGTTGCCTCGCCACTAACATGGGGGCTGCCTCGCCACTAACATGGGGGCTGCCTCGCCACTAACATGGGGGCTGCCTCCCCACTAACATGGGGACAGCCTTGCCACTAACATGGGGGCTGCCTCGCCACTAACATGGGGGCTGCCTCCCCACTAACATGGGGACAGCCTTGCCACTAACATGGGGGCTGCCTCGCCACTAACATGGGGGCTGCCTCCCCACTAACATGGGGACAGCCTTGCCACTAACATGGGGGCTGCCTCACCACTAACATGGGGACAGCCTTGCCAATAACATGGGGGCTGCCTCGCCACTTGCAAGGGGACTGCCTCTCCACTAGCCAAAGGACTGTCTCTCCATTGACCAAAGTCAGTCTGCCTACTAACCAAACCAAGAAAAGAAAGCACCTGGCATGCTGGGAAGACAAGTTCAGCATAGAGAGGATGATATAAGTGCAAGCGGATTAACGAGTTTTAAAACCGTTATAAGACATTTTTATTAAGATGACATTTTATTGTGGGGAGGACTTTTTATTACACTGAAAAGCCAAATGCAAGAAATAATTGCAGTTTTTTTTTGCCAATTATATGTCCTAAAGTCACAGAAAACATAACATAACCCAGGGAATGAGTGAAAACAGAAAATATATTCCGGGGGATGATGAGAAATTAGCAGATTCGTAAACTTGTGCGTCACTTAAATTCAATTAAGCCGGTCCAATTATCTCTTCGATGCTTCAATAAACCCGACATGTAAAAATGTATGAAATGGCTCTTCAAATCCATACATTGCAGCTGAACATAATTGGGTAAGTGTCAAAACGAGACGTATTAACTCATAGGCCTGGAACCTGACCTGCCCATTAGAATAAGCAACAGTCACATGCAGGGTAATTATTGTCTGCCATTTTAATGCAAGAATATTTTAACAACAAACCATTTAAGTAATGGTGGTGTCATGGCTTACTTAGCTGATTAGAGTGGGACACTGTGAGCCTAGAATGTTGCACCTTTTCACAATATTCTAATTTACTGAGATTGTGGCTTTGGGGTTTTCATGAGCTGTGAGCCATAATCATCGCACTTATGACAAATCACTAGACATGTGCAAAACTAAAAAAATTTTGTTTCGTTTTCGTCCATTGGGACGAAAATGTTATTAATTTAGTCTAAAACGAATTTAGTTCATTACTGCATTCATTTCGGACGAAATTCGTTCATTATTTTCGTTTCGTTTAGTTGTATTCGTTCGTTTTATAGAATACGTGTAATACTATTGGCTTTCTATAAACCGAACGAGAGCCCCATTCATAAGAAATTCTTATGAATGGGGCTCTTGTTCGGTTCATAGAAAGGCAATAGTATTACTTGTATTCTATAAGCCGAAAGTCTATAAACCGAACGTTCGGTTTATAGAATAGCGATAGGATTACATGTATTACATTAGCCGACAGCCTACAAACCAAATGTTCGGTTTATAGAATAGCGATAGGATTACATGTATTACATTAGCCGACAGCCTATAAACCGAACGTTCAGTTTATAGAATAGCAATAGGATTACATGTATTACATTAGCTGACAGCCTATAAACCGAACGTTCGGTTTATAGAATAGCGATAGGATTACATGTATTACATTAGCCGACAGCCTATAAACCGAATGTTCGGTTTATAGAATAGCGATAGGATTACATGTATTACATTAGCCGACAGCCTATAAACCGAACGTTCGGTTTATAGAATAGCAATAGGATTACATGTATTACATTAGCCGACAGCCTATAAACCGAACGTTCGGTTTATAGGCTGTTGGCATTTCACTACATAATGAATGGAGACTCTGTCTCCGTGTAGTGAAATGCCGACAGCCTATAAACCGAACGTTCGGTTTATAGAATAGCAATAGGATTACATGTATTCCATAAGCCGAAAGTCTATAAACCGAATGTTTACTGAAATAAATGAACTTTTGCACGATATTCTAATTTTTCGAGTATCCCCTGTAGGTAGTAGTAGGAGGTAAGGTATGCTCTATTCAGGTCAATAGCATGACAACACTAGAAATTCACAAAATGGGACTGAGGACAGGGGCTGCTTAGTTTGAAGGATTTGGGGACTCGTCATGCAGTCTAGCCGGCGGTGTCCTCCGTGGGCAGGGCCGGCCTTAGGGGTGTGCGACCTGTGCGAGCGCACAGGGCGCAACACCCCAGGGGGCGCCCTCCCGGTAGAAAGAAAAAAAAAAAAAAGTAAAAAAAAAAGCCGGTAGAGGCACTGGCTGGGGGGAGATCAAAAGATCCCCCCTCACCAGCCCTCTGCTCGGCATGCTCTGCTTGGTCTGGGGAGGGGGCGGAGCTAACCGGCTGAGCGGTGTAGCTCCGCCCCCACCCCGGGAAGCAGAGCAGAGTCTGCTTCACGGGGAGCCCCGGGCAGCATGAGATAGTGCTGCTCGGCTCCCCATGCCTGCATTAAGCATGGGGAGCCCGAGCAGCACCTTCTCTTGCTGCCCATGGCTCCCCATAATGCAGACTCTACTCTGCTTCCCGGGGTGGGGGCGGAGCTACACCGCTCAGCCGGTTAGCTCCGCCCCCTCCCTGGAGCCACCTTTTCATGCAAAGGTAGGGGAGGGAGGGGGGGGGGAAGAGAGACAGAAAAGGGGTTAGGGGGGAGAGAGACAGAACAGGGGGAGGGGAGAGACAGAACAGGGGTTAGGGGGGAGAGAGACAGGCAGAACAGGGGGAGGGGAGAGACAGAACAGGGGTTAGGGGGGAGAGAGACAGACAGAACAGGGGTTAGGGGGGAGAGACAGAACAGGGGTTAGGGGGGAGAGACAGAACAGGGGTTAGGGGGGAGAGACAGAACAGGGGGAGGGGAGAGAGAGACAGAACCGGGGGAGGGGAGAGAGAGACAGACAGAACAGGGGCAGGGGGGGAGAGACAGAACAGGGGTTAGGGGGGAGAGAGACTGACAGAACAGGGGGAGGGGAGAGAGAGACAGACAGAACAGGGGCAGGGGGGAGAGACAGAACAGGGGTTAGGGGGGAGAGAGACCGACAGAACAGGGGTTAGGGGTGAGAGAGACAGACAGAACAGGGGGAGGGGAGAGAGAGACAGACAGAACAGGGGTTAGGGGGGAGAGAGAGAACAGGGCTAGAGAGAGAGAACAGGGGGAGGGGGGAGAGACAGAACAGGGGAGGGGTGGGAGAGAGACAGACAGAAAAGGGGCAGGGGGTAGAGACAGAACTGGGGGAGAGAGAGAGACAGAACAGGGGACGGGGGAGAGAGACAGAACAGGGGACGGTGGGGAGAGAGACAGAACAAGGGACAGGGGGGGGGAGAGAGACAGAACAGGGGACGGGGGGGCGGGAGAGACAGAACAGGGGACGGGGGGAGAGAGACAGAACAGGGGACGGGGGGAGCGGGAGAGACAGAACAGGGGACGGGGGGAGAGAGACAGAACAGGGGACGGGGGGAGAGAGACATAATAGGGGACGGGGGGAAAGAGACAGAACAGAGGGAGAGTGAGAGAGAGAACAGGGGACGGGGGGAGAGAGACATAATAGGGGACGGGGGGAAAGAGACAGAACAGAGGGAGAGGGAGAGAGAGAACAGGGGACGGGGGGAGAGAGACATAATAGAGGACGGGGGGAAAGAGACAGAACAGAGGGAGAGGGAGAGAGAGAGAGACAGACTTGGCAAGAAAGAGGAAAGGGACAAACATGGGAAGGGAGAGAGACACAAACATAGGGGGGTGAAAGAGACGGGACGGGGGGACGGGGGCGTCGCCACGGGGGAAGCCCGCACAGGGCACCGGAACACTTAAGGCCGGCCCTGGGGGGGAGAGAGACAGAACAGGGGACGGGGGGGGGGGGCGGGAGAGACAGAACAGGGGACGGGGGAGAGAGACAGAACAGGGGACGGGGGGAGAGAGACAGAACAGGGGACGGGGGGAGAGAGACATAATAGGGGATGGGGGGAAAGAGACAGAACAGAGGGAGAGGGAGAGAGAGAGAGACAGACATGGCAAGAAAGAGGAAAGGGACAAACATGGGAAGGGAGAGAGACACAAACATAGGGGGGTGAAAGAGACGGGACGGGGGGGGGGCGCCACGGGGGAAGCCCGCACAGGGCGCCGGAACACTTAAGGCCGGCCCTGTCCGTGGGCACCGACAGCCAGTCTGCAACGGGTCCAGGACTAAACCTCGCACCCGAGGCAAAGCTCCTGGACCCGATCGGTGGATTTCCGGGCATGTGATCGCGGTGATTGAGTGATCAGCGTGATAACATGCAAATGAGATTAAAATCAATGTGTTCACTCACTGACTTTGCCTCGAATTCACTCTCTGTGCTTCACGTTCTTATAGTGAAGCACGGAGAGTGACCTGTAAGTAAAAATAAATAAATAACATACACAGAGGTTTCATTGCTGATCAGTTTTTAACTGTGATCAGTTTCTTTCCACTTTATGGCCCTCATTTAGTTTTTTTTAACACATTTTTTTATTTTTACAATTTTATAAAGTTATTTTTAATAAATAAAGGTCATTTTAATATATTTATTTAATAAAATGTAACCCTTCACGCCTGTTGCATGATTTTTACGGATCTGACATCGCACTCTTCAGAGGTTTTTTTTCTGTCTTTTTTGTTTAGGGGGGTTTGGGAACCAATATTTTTCTTTTTTATTAGTTAGTTAATTAGGGGGGATAAGTGGGTTAGTGTTGCACTAGTTGTGTAGCTTATTATTGGGAAAATAATGGGGAAAAACTTTTTTTTCCTCAAAAATTTCCTATTTTATATGTATTTTATAATATTAAAATGAAAATCATTTTTATGTATAGGGTATCAAAAGAAAGCTCTAACTGTCCTTTAAAAAAACAACATATAACTTGTATGGGTGCATTAAATGAGAGAGAGGAAAATTATGTTTCAAAAACCGCGTATTAAAAATTGAAAAACGCTCTGGTCCTTGGCCCAGGAAAATCTTAAAGGGTTAAGCAATTAGCCCAATTTTTCTATCATTTAAAGTTTTAGTGATATACTTTTTTTTTTCCCCTTTGTATTAAATAAAGATGCAATAACCCTCTTGTGATCACCATAGTTATCTCTCCCCCCCCTCCCATCCAATAACAACATGAGCAAACAGCTGGATGTCTGTAAAATCCCAATAATCGCTCAGTATAATGACACAAGCATGGTAGCTTGAACTCTAAGGCTATTTTTGGTGATTAACAAGTCAATACATGTCTGCCTCCTGGTTTTGCAAATCATGTCATAGAAGGTTTAAATGCCTGAAATGTTAAAGATTATTCTCAAACAATAATGTCTCATTAAAACAAAGAAGGTAGACGCAAGTAAATGTGCAAGTGGCACAGATTTTTATGTCTGGTATTCTTTTATTTTATTTTTTTTAATAATGTCTTTTGCACAGTGTGAAGTCGTTTCCCACCGAGGAATGTTTTGCCTGGAAGGGAAAAAATACTTAAGAAGAAGAAAAATAAATAAAAAATACTAATATACATTTTGGAAACGCTCCAGAATAAAAATATTCCGTGAAAGAGAAGCACAGGGAAAAAATGTAGGATTTTTATTTTAAAAATAATATCTCCTCTATAGAATGAATTATAAGACAATTAAAGGGACTAGCACCTAAATAGTGCTTCGACCGTGAATGTAGAGAATATAACGATATATGTGATTTGAAAATATGCAAACTTCACATTTACCATTAAAAAGGAGTTCATTTGCATACCAAGCCACAGGTGATGTCATAAGCAGTAGACGGCACAGACACGTTTAAAACACATTTTTCTTCTAATGTAAACATTTAGTGGAAAATTTGCTAACACAATGTATAGATCATTTTCAATCATTTATTTAAATTCTCTATATAATTACTGTTAAAGCAATATTTAGGTGATACAGTCCCTTTAATTATCTTATGATTCAATCTATAGATGGGATATTATTTTTAAAATTTAAAAAACAAATCATACATTTCCCTGTGTTTCTCTTTCACTGAATATTTTATTCTGGAGGATTTCCAAAATGTATATTCGTATTATTATTATTTTTTCTTCTTAAGTATTTCCTCCCTTCCAGGGAAAATATTCTTCAGTTGGAAAACGACTTCACACTGTGCAAAATACATTATTAAAAATTAAAATAAAACATTACCAGACATAAAAAAATCCCTTTAATATAACTATTCATTTTAGTTAGCAGTTTGCAGTGGTCAAACAAGACATTTATTGAGCTGTTATTTGCATACTGATAAAGGACTTAACTTACCTAACTTACCAAAGCTGACCTGAAGGACCTCTCTGACTCTGAAAATGACCTACCTTCTTGATGCATGTTAGAGAGAAATAATTATTTAAAATGACAATTTCTGTATTCTAAATATATTCTATTTATTTACAAATATCTGATTAGTTGCTTAGAAAGATCTCCTGGTTCAGCTCTCAGCGCTTGGCTGCTGTCTGGGAGAAACAAACAATAAAGGCAACATTTCAAAGTGTTTAAAAAATGCAACAATCAAAGTATCCCAAATGATAACTATACTTGCAATGTGTAGATACATGGATTGGACAGTGGCCTTTACTACAGAAGCCCAGAGAGGTCATGTACTGTTAATATTTTTCTAATTTTTTTTTCTAGAGATAACCATTTGTTTTCTTGAGAAAACAAAATGTTATTTTGAGAAAACGAATCAGAAAACCCCCCCAAGAGATCTATACATCAACAGGGGGCGCCTTAACTTGGTCCCACCTGCTGATACCATGCAAAAACGCGGGTCCTGCTCTGATTGGCTGTGCGCACGCTGACAACGTTCCAACAACCAGGAACTCGCATATGAGACACAGCAGATAGTAAACCCGCGTGAAACTATTAAGATACAGGTTGGGTTTACTTCAAAGCCCCGGGACATGTTTTGTTTATCCCTTGCTTCCTTTCAATAGCACTTGCTAAAAGCTGGTGTAATTTTCACACTCAAATAAGAATAATTTTTCACAATATATTAGCGAAACCGGAAAAATGCACGCTAAATAAAACTAAATGGAAGAGGCGCAAATCGGGGGAAAAGCGCAAAATGTTACAAATAGTCACAAATCGCTCCTGTCTCACGTTTGACCTACTTGTTTAGTACATCACTCCCTATGTTTTCTTTGTGAAGGAGAAACATAGAAACATAGAATGTGTCGGCAGATAAGAACCATTCGGTCCATCTAGTCTGCCCAATTTTTTTTTTGAGTACTTTTATTAATCCCCCGTTCCCGGTCTTATAGCTAGGATAGCCTTGTGTCTATCCCACGCATGCTTAAACTCCTTCACTGTGTTTACCTCTACCACTTCTGCTGGCAGGCTATTCCATACATCCACTACCCTCTCAGTAATGTAATACTTTCATTAGTCCCTGGCCTTATCTTATATCTAGGATAGCCTTGTGCTTATCCCACGCATGCTTAAACTCCTTCACTGTGTTTACCTCTACCACTTCTACTGGAAGGCTATTCCATACATCCACTACCCTCTCAGTAATGTAATACTTTCATTAGTCCCTGGCCTTATCTTATATCTAGGATAGCCTTGTGTCTATCCCACGCATGCTTAAACTCCTTCACTGTATTAACCTCTACCACTTCTGCTGTAAGACTATTCCATGCATCCACTACCCTCTCAGTAACGTAATACTTTCATTAGTCCCTGGTCTTATCTTATATCTAGGATAGCCTTATACCTATCCCACGCATGCTTAAACTCCTTCACTGTATTAACCTCTACCACTTCTACTGGAAGACTATTCCATGCATCCACTACCCTCTCAGTAAAGTAATACTTTCATTAGTCCCTGGCCTTATCTTATATCTAGGATAGCCTTATACCTATCCCATGCATGCTTAAACTCCTTCACTGTATTAACCTCTACCACTTCTACTGGAAGACTATTCCATGCATCCACTACCCTCTCAGTAACGTAATACTTTCATTAGTCCCTGGCCTTATCTTATATCTAGGATAGCCTTATACCTATCCCACGCATGCTTAAACTCCTTCACTGTGTTTACCTCTACCACTTCTACTGGAAGACTATTCCATGCATCCACTACCCTCTCAGTAACGTAATACTTTCATTAGTCCCTGGTCTTATCTTATATCTAGGATAGCCTTATACCTATCCCACGCATGCTTAAACTCCTTCACTGTATTAACCTCTACCACTTCTACTGGAAGACTATTCCATGCATCCACTACCCTCTCAGTAAAGTAATACTTTCATTAGTCCCTGGCCTTATCTTATATCTAGGATAGCCTTGTGTCTATCCCACGCATGCTTAAACTCCTTCACTGTATTAACCTCTACCACTTCTGCTGTAAGACTATTCCATGCATCCACTACCCTCTCAGTAACGTAATACTTTCATTAGTCCCTGGTCTTATCTTATATCTAGGATAGCCTTATACCTATCCCACGCATGCTTACACTCCTTCACTGTATTAACCTCTACCACTTCTACTGGAAGACTATTCTATGCATCCACTACCCTCTCAGTAACGTAATACTTTCATTAGTCCCTGGCCTTATCTTATATCTAGGATAGCCTTATACCTATCCCACGCATGCTTAAACTCCTTCACTGTGTTTACCTCTACCACTTCTACTGGAAGACTATTCCATGCATCCACTACCCTCTCAGTAACGTAATACTTTCATTAGTCCCTGGTCTTATCTTATATCTAGGATAGCCTTATACCTATCCCACGCATGCTTAAACTCCTTCACTGTATTAACCTCTACCACTTCTACTGGAAGACTATTCCATGCATCCACTACCCTCTCAGTAAAGTAATACTTTCATTAGTCCCTGGCCTTATCTTATATCTAGGATAGCCTTATACATATCCCATGCATGCTTAAACTCCTTCACTGTGTTTACCTCTACCACTTCTGCTGGCAGGCTATTCCATACATCCACTACCCTCTCAGTAAAGTAATACTTTCATTAGTCCCTGGCCTTATCTTATATCTAGTATAGCCTTATACCTATCCCATGCATGCTTAAACTCCTTCACTGTATTAACCTCTACCACTTCTACTGGAAGACTATTCCATGCATCCACTACCCTCTCAGTAACGTAATACTTTCATTAGTCCCTGGCCTTATCTTATATCTAGGATAGCCTTATACCTATCCCATGCATGCTTAAACTCCTTCACTGTGTTTACCTCTACCACTTCTACTGGAAGACTATTCCATACATCCACTACCCTCTCAGTAACGTAATACTTTCATTAGTCCCTGGCCTTATCTTATATCTAGGATAGCCTTATACCTATCCCACGCATGCTTAAACTCCTTCACTGTGTTTACCTCTACCACTTCTGCTGGCAGGCTATTCCATACATCCACTACCCTCTCAGTAAAGTATACTTTCATTAGTCCCTGGCCTTATCTTATATCTAGTATAGCCTTATACCTATCCCATGCATGCTTAAACTCCTTCACTGTGTTTACCTCTACCACTTCTACTGGAAGACTATTCCATACATCCACTACCCTCTCAGTAAAGTAATACTTTCATTAGTCCCTGGCCTTATCTTATATCTAGGATAGCCTTATACCTATCCCACGCATGCTTAAACTCCTTCACTGTGTTTACCTCTACCACTTCTGCTGGCAGGCTATTCCATACATCCACTACCCTCTCAGTAAAGTAATGCTTTCATTAGTCCCTGGCCTTATCTTATATCTAGGATAGCCTTGTGTCTATCCCACGCATGCTTAAAATCCTTGACTGTGTTTACCTCTACCACTTCTGCTGGCAGGCTATTCCATCCAAACACTACCCTCTCAGTAAAGTAATACTTCCTGATATTACTTCTAAATCGTTGCCCCTCTAATTTAAGACTATGTCCTCTAGTTGTGGTAGATTTTCTTCTTTTAAATATACTCTCTTCTTTTACTGTGTTGATTCCCTTTATGTATTTAAATGTTTCTATCATATCCCCCCTGTTACGTCTTTCCTCCAAGCTATACATGTTAAGATGCTTTAACCTTTCCTGGTAAGTTTTATCCTTCAACCCATGAACCAGTTTAGTAGCCCTTCTCTGAACTCTCTCCAAAGTATCAATATCCTTCTGGAGATACGGTCTCCAGTACTGCGTACAATACTCCAAGTGAGGTCTCACCAGTGCTCTGTACAATGGCATGAGCACTTCCCTCTTCCTACTGCTAATACCTCTCCCTATGCAACCAAGCATTCTGCTAATACCTCTCCCTATGCAACCAAGCATTCTGCTAATACCTCTCCCTATACAACCAAGCATTATGCTAATACCTCTCCCTATACAACCAAGCATTCTGCTAATATCTCTCCCTATACAACCAAGTATTCTGCTAACACCACTCCCTATACAACCAAGCATTCTGCTAATACTGCTGCCTATACAACCGAGCATTCTGCTAATACCTCTCCCTATGCAACCAAGCATTCTGCTAATACCGCTCCCTATCCAACCAAGCATTCTGCTAATACCTCTCCCTATCCAACCAAACATTCTGCTAATACCTCTACCTATCCAACCAAACATCCTGATAATACCTCTCCCTATACAACTAAGCATTCTGCTAATACCGCTCCCTATCCAACCAAGCATGCTGCTAATACCTCTCCCTATCCAACCAAGCATTCTGCTAATACCGCTCCCTATCCAACCAAGCATTCTGCTAATACCGCTCTCTATCCAACCAAGCATTCTGCTAATACCTCTCCCTATGCAACCAAGCATTCTGCTAGCATTTCCTGCTGCTCTATTGCATTGCCTACCTACCTTCAAGTCCTCTGAAATTATTACTCCTAAATCCCTTTCCTCAGATGTTGAGGTTAGGACTGTGCGGCTATAACAAGATTCCCCCAAATCCCATGGAAAGTAACTGTATCAGCCAAAGAGTAACTCTATAAAACGGACTGAAAGCAGACATTTTTTGGCAAAGCTGCAGAGCCCACATCCTGGGACAAAATAGGTTGAATTACTGAGCTAGGAATTTGTTCCATCTGTGAAAAGCCGGTTCTAGAAGCAAAATAAGCCATGTTTTCAATCTCTGGAAGAGGTGAGGTCATGCTGAAAAAAAAGCCTTCATTTAAAAAATACATTAAAAGAAAATGAAATAAGGAACAAAAAGAACATCTTAGGCACATCATTCCTATTGGTTTTGGCCAAAATGTTCCAGCATTTGGAGTGGAATCCATCAGTACAATTAGAGGAACTCTATCAACATAAACATAGCTTAGACTGTAAGAATGATAAATGAACAAAAATGATCTATACATTGTATTAACAAAATCCCAAGCAGATGCATGAAACACAATAAATCTATGTTTGGAAATGGCCTGTGGTCTCTCCAGCTTATGACATCACCTTGTGGCTTGATATGCAAATGAACTACTAAGGTGATGTCATAAGCTGGAGACACCACAGACACATGTAAAACATTGATTTCTTGTGTTTCGCGCCTTTGGTTGCAATTCTGCGATAATATAGATTTTTAGCATTTTTTTTAAATCTTTACATTCACAGCAGAAGTAATATATTTGGTTCCTTTAATCTCTGCAGTCACCATCAGAACCGTCAACAGGAATGTAAAGGATATAATATTGTGGTTCTAAGGACAAAACAAAACCTGATAAGGTTACCCGGAGGGCTAAATCTCCCCCACTGGAAGGGGATGGGACGCTTCATCGCGGCAGCATAAGCGCAGCCGCTTCACCGCCGTCTCTTCATCCCGCGAGAGCTCGTCACGGGACATTTCATCGCTAAAGGTGCGTTTTAATGTGTTTTAGGGGGTTAGAATTAGTATTTAGGGTTCGGGGTTAATTTTAGTATTAGGGCTTAGGGGGTTAGTATTAGGGTTCGGGGGTTAATTTTAGTATTAGGGTTTAGGGGGTTAGTATTAGGGTTCGGGGTTAATTTTAGTATTAGGGTTTAGGGGGTTAGTATTAGGGTTTAGGGGTTAATTTTAGTGTTAGGGTTTAGGGGGTTAGTATTAGGGTTCGGGGGTTAATTTTAGTGTTAGGGTTTAGGGGGTTAGTATTAGGGTTTGGGGGTTAATTTTAGTGTTAGGGTTTAGGGGGTTAGTATTAGGGTTCGGGGGTTAATTTTAGTGTTAGGGTTTAGGGGGTTAGTATTAGGGTTCGGGGGTTAATTTTAGTATTAAGGTTCGGGGGTTAGTATTAGGGTTTAGGGGGTTAGTATTAGGGTTTAGGGGGTTAGTATTAAGGTTCGGGGGTTAGTATTAGGGTTTAGGGGGTTAGTATTAAGGTTCGGGGGTTAGTATTAGGGTTTAGGGGGTTAGTAATAAGGTTCGGGGGTTAGTATTAGGGTTTAGGGGGTTAGTATTAGGGTTTAGGGGGTTAGTATTAGGGTTTAGGGGGTTAGTATTAAGGTTCGGGGGTTAGTATTAGGGTTTAGGGGGTTAGTATTAAGGTTCGGGGGTTAGTATTAGGGTTTAGGGGGTTAGTATTAAGGTTCGGGGGTTAGTATTAGGGTTTAGGGGGTTAGTATTAAGGTTTGGGGGTTAGTATTAGGGTTTAGGGGGTTAGTATTAGGGTTCGGGGGTTAGTATTAGGGTTTAGGGGGTTAGTATTAGGGTTCGGGGGTTAGTATTAGGGTTTAGGGGGTTAGTAGGGTTCAGGGGTTAGTGTTAGGGTTTAGGGGGTTAGTATTAGAGTTCAGGGGTTAATTTTAGTATTAGGGTTTGGGGGGCACTTTGGGGGGGATTCATTTATATGGGGGGGTTATTTTATTTTAAGTTGTATGTTTGTAAGAGCTGACAGTTCAGCACATAGCCGCGATGAGGCGGCCGCGTTATTCTTCATTGCTGACAGTTCAGGGTTCTAACTGCCGCGCTGAACTGTTAGCGATGAAGCCGCGGCGATGAAGTGTCCTAGACCCCCACTGGAATGCGTCGGATTTTCCAGGTTGCGGATTCGATGCATTATGGGTTTGAAACATCCTGTCTCCTGTGAACAAAATGATTACCATAAAATAATAATGTGCCGTCCCCAATATAAGGTCTACTCAATAAAGAGAGAATTGCAAGAAATTGAGAGGGGAATTTAAAGGCCAAAGTAGCCGACAAATTGTTGTTAAATATTGCGTCACTTGTAAACATTTTTTCATTTTTAATATTAATATTATTGAGGAAATGCATTTCTTGTTTTTATTTCCTCTGACCCCCTTCATTTTTAAAATCTATTTATATTTTATGTATCACAAATTGCCATACAAAAAGAGAGTTTAGGTGTGAGGTTGCTAGTGGTGCGGGTATCACGTCTATATCTTCTACTTCTCTGCCCTCACCCGGGAGTCCTCCTCCTCCCATTTTTTCCCTCCCTCTAATGTCTCAACGGCCAAAAGCAGGGCTAGTACATCACTTGGCATTGGACCCACAGCCCCAGATTGCATCCGTATGACTTTACAGAGCACCATATTGCAGAACCCACAGTGCTGCATGAACAGGGTATTCCACAACACCTACAGGAATTGCTACTGCACCTACATAGCGCCCATACAACTTTCCACAGGACACAGACCACGTGATTTACAACACTCTGAATTCTGTAGAGGAGCAGGCAGCACAAGATACCCCGAGGGGATGTCTGTGTGCCAGATGAGCGCACAGACATTATGCTTCTCCCTTCCCGCTTGCCCCAGTCATTATTGAGATCCAGGTCAGTGGCGGAACTATCATTATCGCAGGGGTGGCAGCTGCCCGGCTGCCCTGTCAACCCCTGCGATGATAATATATTAAAACCTGTACTATGCGATCTGTTAAATATTATAAAACCAGCCATAAATGATATAACATATAAACCTGAGCCATATGATATATATATATAAAAAAATATATACCGTATTTGCTCGATTATAAGACAAGGTTTTTTTCAGAGCAAATGCTCTGAAAAATCCCCCTCGTCTTATAATCGAGGTCTTCTTATAGTCTGACCTCAAATTGAGGTCAGATTATAAGACATGGATCCAGGTCCCCAGCAGAGCTGCAGGGGACCTGGATCCCCCTCTCTGACAGCAGGGGATGTCTGCGCGATGAGCGCAGACTCCCCTGCTTCCACCCGGCACGACCGCCGGGGCTTCTGTGAAGAAGCCGGGTACTTCCGCTTTCGTCACAGAAGTCCCGGCGAGCGTGCCGGGCGGCAGCAGGGGAGGTCTGCGCTCATCATGCAGACATCCTCTGCTGCCCCACTAGCCACCAGGGTAAATCGGGCAGCTGGGGGATGTCTGCACGATCCTCCATGCTGCCCGACACGGCAGTCTATTATGACGGACCAGCTGTCCGTCATAATAGACTGCCGTGTCGGGCATCATGGAGGATGTCTGCAAGTATCGTGCACACATCCCCCGGCTGCCCCCACTAGCCACCAGGGATCGAGGTAAGGGGAAGGGAGGGTGGCAGAGAGACAGGGGGAGGGTGGGAGGGGGGCAGAGAGACGGAGGGAGGGAGGGGGGCAGAGAGACAGGGGGGACAGAGCAGGAAGGGGGGGGGAGAGACAGAGGAAGGGGGGACAGAGCAACAAAGGGAGGGAGGGGGGCAGAGAGAAACATGTGGGGGGGGGGGGAAGAGACAGGCGAGGGGGGAGTGGGGAGTGAGACAAAGCTGGGGGCAAGGGAAAGAGAGAGGCAGCATTGGCACATAAAAGGAAATAAACACAAGAAATACATTTTTTAAATATAATATTTTATTAAAAAAGCAATTTACATGTGAATATATACAAGTTTAACTTTTTTCCTATAGGGTAGTCTTATATTCAGGCTTTTAGTTTTTTTCCTAATGGAATATCCAAAGTTTGGGGGGTCGTCTTATAATCAGGGTCATCTTATAATCGAGCAAATACGGTACATATATATATATATATATATATCATATGGCTAGTTTATATAATATGTATATTATTTATATATATCTATATCTGATTTTATATAATATGTGTTATATAAACCAGACATATATATTATATAAACCATCCATTTATAATACTATAGGAGTTGCATGGTGGGTTCGGGGGGCCCCAGGGCAATTTTTGCACCGGGGCCCGGCGGTTTCTCTGATCCAGGTCCTAATGGGCAACCTGTCTTGTGGGTGCAAATTGGAAGGTATGAAACTGAGAGTTGACACACTTTTTTCCCAAATAACCTTTACATACTAGATTTTTACATACCTTTAGGAACTAGAGACTAAGTTAGACAGACTGATACATACGGTAGAGAGCCCTGCAGACGCTGAGGGAGACTTGCATAATTAGAGAGCATTCCCAAATTAACATGGGGGAGATTGTTTGTTGCCAGGGGTATGTCAACAAGACAATGCACTTGCAGTAACCTCTCTAAAAGCACAGTACCCACCCAGCCGCAAGAGACTACCGACCATGATCTCTCATAATATTAAGTAAAGCCAGATTCTGGCACATGCTCTGCTGGCTGGAAAACAAGTATGTGAATACATTCGGATCTCTCCCCTATCCTTCTGACTTAACCCATCCAGGGATTATCTCAAGACTCTCTCTTGGGTCTCATATTTTGGACTCTATCGTTGTGTCCCATGAAGTTATTTTTTATTCCAGAAAAGAAAAAAAAATGGAATGTAAATCCTTCTCTTAAAAGATTCAGGTGAAATGCTTCAATAAAAGAATACAAATAAAGTATCTTATTGGGCCCTTTTTTTTTTTTTTTTTTTTAACTCAGGGGGCTGACATGTTGTTTGGAATCTTGGTTCAGATCATCTTGGAATTGGAAGAACATCTGACCCAATATTCTAAACAACATGTCGTCAGCCCCCATATAGAGTTATACAGACAGGAAAAAGGCTCAGTAAGGTACTTTATTTGCATTCTTATTAAGCATTGCTTATACTGGGACTGTACAGAATAACAAATTATGAAGAATGATCTATGCTTTGTGTTAGCAAAATTGCATCCAAATACATAAATAAGAGACATATATGTAATAAACTCATCTGTGGTGTCTCCTCTTGATGACATCACCTTGTGACTTGATATGCAAATGGTATAGCTCCCATTGAAACTTAGTTAATTTGCATATAGGACAGGTGATGTCCTAACACCACAGACAAGTGATTGTATTCATTTGCATACATTTTTGCCAACATAATGTATAGATCATGTTTCATCATTTTTATTCTCTTCATTAACAGCATAAGCAATGTTGAGGTTGAAAGATTTACTTTCATTTCAAATGCTTATATTCATGAGTTTTATTCCACAATTTTTTTTTCCATTAAGTGTTTTTTTTTTCTTCTGCCCGACCTTAATCTAGTGTGTGCATTAGAAAATAAATAAATAAAGAGATAAATATATGTAGTCTCCATATAAATAAACATTCATGTAAATCTCCCTTCGTTTTTCTTTCTAACGGTGAATACTAATATTGATGCGTACCACAGTGGAATTGGATACAGCTGTTTCTGATATAAGAGAATCTGCATGTTTGATGGTGCTCTACAATCTACCCTCCCCCCCCCCCCCCCCCCCCCCCATCCTAAGCCAAGGTCATGGAACTTGGAGTATACAACTGGGTCCCATTCTGTGAAACAACAACACAATGGATCCTATTTGTATTGGGAGAAAAAAAATATTTGGAACAGTTTTTCAGTTCTGGATAAAATGACATTTTTCAACATATTTGATTTTTTTCTTTCTTTCCAGAAACAGATTTTAGACATTATATGATTTGATGCTCTGCTGATAACTATGATGATAGGGAAGGAACAGTGACCCTTGGGGTCATTTTGTTCAGGAAGACTTGACTAAGTTCTCTATATTTGCTGTTGGGGTCCAGACTAGACATGTACAAAACAAAAATGTTCGTTTCGTTTTCGTTCATTACCGCATCCTTTTCAGACGAAATTCGTTCATTATTTTCGCTTCGTTTTATTCGTTCGTACGAATCAATTAACCTACACATTGCATAAACCGAAAGTCTATAAACCGAATGTCGTTCGGTTTATAGACTTTCGGCTTATGGAATACATGTAATGCTACTGGTTTTCTATAAACCAAACTAGAGTCCCCATTCATAAGAAATTCTAATGAATGGGGACTCTATTTCGATTTATAGAATAGCAATAGCATTACATGCATTCCATAAACTGAAAGTCATTCATTATGTTGGTTTATGGAATGTATATGTAATGCTATTGGTATTCTATAAACCGACTCTATTTCGGTTTATAGAATGCCAATAGCACGAATGGACGAATGGACGAATTATTTTCGTTTATTAACCATTCGTTTATTCGGCTTTCGTTAGTTTGGCATTTTCGTTTTTTCAGATGAATGGACGAAAATTCTATTTTTTCGACGAAAATGCATTCGGACGAAAACAAATGCACATGTCTAGTCCAGACTGCAAGTTTCCCCTGATGGGGTATTATGACTGCCTGTCTTGTCAGTGATTTCTGCCCTACCATAATTACTCTAGGATTGGATCTCCTGAAGTCTCAAGGTCACCAAACAAACATGCCCATTTCTTCTTAGTAATGTTATAATGTATGAGAATGAACAGAGACTGCATTAAAACCTTGCTTTCCCAATCTGATTAAGCCTTCCTTCTGGGAAGTGATTTAAAGGGACAGTATCACCAAAACTTTGTTTGTCCTGTGAATGTAGTGAATACACAAATGAATGAAAATGTACATTGTGTATATACATTGTGTTAGCAAAATTGCAAGTAAATACCTAAATTAGGAGAAAATGTGTTTTAATGTGTCTGTGGCAAATCACAGGTTTCCCATTGAAAAGCAGTTCATTTGCATACTGTGCCACAGGTGATGTCATAAACAGGAGACTCCACAGACACATTTAAAACACATTTTTCTCCTGATTTAGGCATTTGCTTGCATCATTTTCAATCATTTTTGATTCTCTACATTGGCAGAAAAACACTGTTTAGGTGATACCGTCCCTTTAAATTCTCAAACCATGAAAATCTGTTGAATGATTCCCCAGCTTAAACCACTTGGTCTGACTCACTGACGAGTGCTATAGCTCACATGAATATTCAATAATTGGACTTTTCAATAATTAATATTACTTCACATGCCATAATACATCACATAGAATATCCATGTGTGTTTTATATGTATTATGATTATTATACATTTCCTGTGTTGTTTCTGATCCTGCTGAGTTACTGTTTGTTATACAGATCCCTGGTGTGTAAATATTTGCCTCTGTGAGGATTTTAGATCTCAATAGAAATATTTTATCCTTTTTTTTGCCTTTGGTTTGAAACTTCAAAGGGTCTCCACTGACATGGATTACACACATGTTATTACTACAGAGAGGGGGGTACAAGTTCAGCTATGCCTGCTTTAATTTTTTTTTATTTTTTTTTTGATGGGTTGCATGGCATGTGATAGAATGAATTTAAAGGGACAATTCCATATACAAGGAATGTGTGCTATTCTATATGTTTTGGTGTAATAAACTATTTTTGCTTTCACAGAACTTGCAGGTCTATACTATAAAGAGGGATTACACAGAAAGTAAGCTCTCAAAGAGCTTCCACCAGCTCTCAATGGGACTGCTGTCACTAGATGTTACTGTGGAATCAGCCTCTCTTTGTGGAACTCAGCTGTTTGGAACCTTGGAGGGTGTGATTTCAGCCACATCTGTGTGCTGTGATATAACAGAAGTAGGGTTTGGGAATGTAGGCAGGAACAGCCACATTTATTATGCAGCTAGGAAGTTAAGAAGCCGGTCTGACACCAGCAGAGGGGAAGTAATATATGAAAACAATGGTAGGGTGGCCTGGAGGAGGTATATAAGCACAAAATTTAGGACTTTTAAATACACAAGTCAGGAGGTGGCAACAATACTGGCAACACAGTCTATGTTTCTATTGGTTCCAATGATATTAGTCTGACTTGCTCTAACCTATCTAAGTAAATAGTCAACCCAGAAAAAAAGGGTGGCTCCCCTGTGCTCTATCTATCCTAAGAATGAGACATAGAAACACTTAACAGTAATTATTTTAAGGCAATAAAACCAGATAATTCAGCGGAGGGGTGGAACACTTAAGGATAACGTGGGGAATTGTTATTGAAAATAAAGCATAGTGGTAGTAGATAGCATGACCAGCGTACCAGCAGAAGTGGCAGGATGACACAGGACAGGGTGTGTAACACAATCAGACAAAGAAGAGAGGAGGTTACTGTTTCCCATGTCGTTTGATGACAGTATGTTTAATGCAACGTTTTGGTTTTATAGTTTTGTTGTTTGGTGTTTGTTAAATTATAGTGTTTCTGCTCAGTAACCCACATGTACATCATCAGCAGGCCCCCACAACACCGTATTCAGTTTAAATTGCGAGTTGGAAACATAGTATTATACCAGATCCTCTGCTTTACTCTGTCCCCAGTCATTCCTCGAAATCACTCACCAGGCTTATTACTCTCAGACAACAACCATGTCTATTGTTGGCGATGGCCACATTTTAATTTCATGTATACAGGCATCTGGTCCTTCTGGAGGCTAACTATAGTAATTATAAGTGAAACGCATGCTACTCTAGAAGTATAGATTATTTATTTATTTATTTATTTAGAAAGTGTTTTACCAGGAAAAAATACATTGCGATTTCTCTCGTTTTCAAGTATGTCCTGGGGACAGCTTTAAACTTAGGAACAAAAAAGTAACTTTTTTATTAGCTGTGTTTGAACTCATGCCACTAATAAATTATATATCCTATCATGTTTCCGTCAACTGGGATATGTTCTAGGAGTCTAGAAGAGTCTCTAGAATAGTCTTTTACGATTCCGGAAAAAAATAATATTTTTGGAAAACCAGCTTCAAACTTTGGCCAAAACGTTGACTTTTTTAAAGCTATCTTTGAAGGCCGCTAATCAAAAACTATAGTTCCTATCAGGTTTACATCAACTGGGATATGTTCTAGGAGTCTACACATGCTTTACTAACACACTGATAGTCACACCGTGCAGGACAGTGATATACACACACATTACTAACACACTGATAGTCACACCATGCAGGACAGTGATATACACACACATTACTAACACACTGATATTCACACCATGCAGGACAGTGATATACACACACATTACTAACACACTGATATTCACACCATGCAGGACAGTGATATACACACACATTACTAACACACTGATATTCACACCATGCAGGACAGTGATATACACACGCTTTACTAACACACTGATATTCACACCATGCAGGACAGTGATATACACACACACACATTACTAACACACTGATATTCACACCATGCAGGACAGTGATATACACACATTACTAACACACTGATATTCACACCGTGCAGTACAGTGATATACACACACATTACTAACACACTGATATTCACACCGTGCAGGAAAGTGATATACACACACATTACTAACACACTGATATTCACACCGTGCAGGACAGTGATATACACACACATTACTAACACACTGATATTCACACCGTGCAGGATGGTGATATACACACATTACTAACACACTGATATTCACACCGTGCAGGACAGTGATATACACACACATTACTAACACACTGATATACACACACATTACTAACACACTGATATTCACACCATGCAGGACAGTGATATACACACACATTACTAACACACTGATATTCACACCATGCAGGACAGTGATATACACACACATTACTAACACACTGATATTCACACCGTGCAGGACAGTGATATACACACACATTCCTAACACACTGATATTCACAGCGTGCAGGACGGTGATATACACACACATTACTAACACACTGATAGTCACACTGTGCAGGACGGTGATATACACACACATTACTAACACACTGATATTCACACCGTGCAGGACAGTGATATACACACACATTACTAACACACTGATATTCACACCGTGCAGGACAGTGATATACACACACATTACTAACACACTGATATTCACACCGTGCAGGACAGTGATATACACACACATTACTAACACACTGATATTCACACCGTGCAGGACAGTGATACACACACACATTACTAACACACTGATATTTACACCGTGCAGGACAGTGATATACACACACATTACTAACACACTGATATTCACACCGTGCAGGACGGTGATATACACACACATTACTAACACACTGATAGTCACACTGTGCAGGACAGTGATATACACACACATTACTAACACACTGATGGTCACACAGTGCAGGACAGTGATATACACACACATTACTAACACACTGATATTCACACCGTGCAGGATGGTGATATACACACACATTACTAACACACTGATATTCACACCGTGCAGGACAGTGATATACACACACATTACTAACACACTGATAGTCACACCGTGCAGGACAGTGATATACACACACATTACTAACACACTGATATTCACACCGTGCAGGACGGTGATATACACACACATTACTAACACACTGATAGTCACACCGTGCAGGACAGTGATATACACACACATTACTAACACACTGATATTCACACCGTGCAGGACGGTGATATACACACACATTACTAACACACTGATAGTCACACAGTGCAGGACAGTGATATACACACACATTACTAACACACTGATATTCACACCGTGCAGGACAGTGATATACACACACATTACTAACACACTGATATTCACACCGTGCAGGACGGTGATATACACACACATTACTAACACACTGATAGTCACACCGTGCAGGACAGTGATATACACACACATTACTAACACACTGATATTCACACCGTGCAGGACAGTGATATACACACACATTACTAACACACTGATATTCACACCGCTCAGGACAGTGATATACACACACATTACTAACACACTGATATTCACACCGTGCAGGATGGTGATATACACACACATTACTAACACACTGATATTCACACCGTGCAGGACAGTGATATACACACACATTACTAACACACTGATATTCACACCGTGCAGGACAGTGATATACACACACATTACTAACACACTGATAGTCACACCGTGCAGGACAGTGATATACACACACATTACTAACACACTGATAGTCACACCGTGCAGGACAGTGATATACACACACATTACTAACACACTGATAGTCACACCGTGCAGGACAGTGATATACACACACATTACTAACACACTGATATTCACACCGTGCAGGACGGTGATATACACACACATTACTAACACACTGATAGTCACACAGTGCAGGACAGTGATATACACACACATTACTAACACACTGATATTCACACCGTGCAGGACAGTGATATACACACACATTACTAACACACTGATATTCACACCGTGCAGGACAGTGATATACACACACATTACTAACACACTGATATTCACACCGTGCAGGACAGTGATATACACACACATTACTAACACACTGATATTCACACCGTGCAGGACAGTGATATACACACACATTACTAACACACTGATATTCACACCATGCAGGACAGTGATATACACACACATTACTAACACACTGATATTCACACCATGCAGGACAGTGATATACACACACATTACTAACACACTGATAGTCACACCGTGCAGGACAGTGATATACACACACATTACTAACACACTGATAGTCACACCGTGCAGGACAGTGATATACACACACATTACTAACACACTGATATTCACACCGTGCAGGACGGTGATATACACACACATTACTAACACACTGATATTCACACCGTGCAGGACAGTGATATACACACACATTACTAACACACTGATATTCACACCGTGCAGGACAGTGATATACACACACATTACTAACACACTGATATTCACACCGTGCAGGATGGTGATATACACACACATTACTAACACACTGATATTCACACCGTGCAGGACAGTGATATACACACACATTACTAACACACTGATAGTCACACCGTGCAGGATGGTGATATTCACACCGTGCAGGACAGTGATATACACACACATTACTAACACACTGATATTCACACCGTGCAGGACAGTGATATACACACACATTACTAACACACTGATATTCACACCGTGCAGGATGGTGATATACACACACATTACTAACACACTGATATTCACACCGTGCAGGACAGTGATATACACACACATTACTAACACACTGATATTCACACCGTGCAGGACCGTGATATACACACACATTACTAACACACTGATAGTCACACCATGCAGGATGGTGATATACACACACATTACTAACACACTGATAGTCACACCGTGCAGGACAGTGATATACACACACATTACTAACACACTGATAGTCACACCGTGCAGGACAGTGATATACACACATTACTAACACACTGATAGTCACACCGTGCAGGACAGTGATATACACACACATTACTAACACACTGATATTCACACCGTGCAGGACAGTGATATACACACACATTACTAACACACCGATAGTCACACCGTGCAGGACAGTGATATACACACACATTACTAACACACTGATATTCACACTGTGCAGGACAGTGATATACACACACATTACTAACACACTGATATACACACACATTACTAACACACTGATATTCACACCGTGCAGGACAGTGATATACACACACATTACTAACACACCGATAGTCACACCGTGCAGGACAGTGATATACACACACATTACTAACACACTGATATTCACACTGTGCAGGACAGTGATATACACACGCTTTACCAAAACACTGATATTCACACCTCAGGGTTTCAGGTTTGATTATTGGTTCCCCTCATCCTTTCAGGGCCAGTAAAATGAGGGTAATTTTTTGTTGATTCTAAGAGGATCAATGTAATTATGGGACCCCAAGCCCAGTTTTCCTCTCTGTGCGACTCTATTCAGACCTTACTGTCCCCTGCTAGTACACCAGGTATGATTCTGATTAAAGGGAGACATCTGGAGACCTATGGATTCGGAATACAAAATACACAAGGCACTTGTTTCGTTCTCCGCAGCTCCGAGCTGTGTTTATTAGTAGCTCATATTTATAACGTGGCATCATTTGCATACACAGTAGTAAGAAGTTCAGAAGTTATACTAATACATGGTCCCATAATGGGCCCCAATTATCTGTGCGGAAACTTGCTGAGATACACCAAACTCAAACTTCTGGACCTGCAGCCAACTTGTCTCTTCCTAGTGCTCTCTCAAGGTTGTCAGCTTATCGCATAAAAATAGCCAGACCTAGAATGTCTACAAAAGGGAATACACATATTTGTTTCAGTGCAAAAACCAAACACTTTCACATTTACTATTGTTTACCCTTCAGTAAACTGCAGCTACCTATATATTAATGTATTAGATGGTATTTTTCCAGACTGAAGGTATTGCTATCTAAAATCCTCATGGTCTCCATCAGTGGAGAGTGCGGGGAGTGAGTCTGGTCTCCCGTGCACAGAGGTTCCGTGTAATCCCCATTGCGTGCACACGCCTAACACCCCGCACAGCTAAGCACGTGCCAATAACTCAGCCGTGCCACCATGGCCACTAGACGAAGCTGAGATTCATTAGCACCAGTGTTTCTCATCATACCATCCATTGTGTTCATTCGTACCTGTAACTACACACAGCTGGTCTGTATCATCTTCAGATTCACCTGCGTATGTGCTACCCCAAGCAAAGTCCGTTCATCCCTGCATTCTGGGTGACACCTCTGAAGTGTAAATACCAGTTATACAAAAACTAAACAATAACTAAATAAAAACCTTAATAGGACTAAAACTCTGATCCATTGCAATTTTCATCAAAAAACTAAAATGTTAGGGAGGGAGTATTGCATTTACCTATTTGGACTTCTGGTTCTCTATGGATCTCTGCCAAAGCCCAGACCCCTGACTATCTGCAGCGTGATTGGCTGAGACACAGGCTCCCCGTGCCTGTCTGCCCCTGGATATTTCTCCATTGGATGCTCCTCCAGCCCTCTCAGACATGTTCCCTCTCTCGCTGATGGAGTCTAAAACTACATTAAACTAAAACAATTCAGATGATTAAAATGGACTAAAACTAAACCAACATTGGCCATTAAAATGAACACTGGTATTGACCATGGGGATAAATGGTGTAGCCAAAAAACGTCCCTCTGCTTTCAATTAAGCCCATGGGCATTGTCCGCTCTGGTGTCCCCCAGTAAAAAAACATAGAGGCAATGCATTCCCTGCATTACCGAATGAATAGTGATAACTTCTCCTATCACATGTACTGTTGTGTAAATAAAACCACAAGAGGGAGACCAATAACCAGTTTAATACATGCACTGTGGAGTAGCTATATGCAGTACACAAGGAAAACCACTAGAGGGAGACCAATAACCAGTTTTGATACATGCACTGTGTAGTAGCCATCTGTAGTACACAACGATAACCACAAGATGGAGACCAAATACTAGATTTAATATCTGCTTATAGCCCGGTGCATACATGTATGCAAAGTACCCAGCTTTGAGTTTGTATTTCAATATTGTTGAATAGATTAGACAATAACATGTAATATTTTTATTAGTGATATTGCAGAAGGTCTTGTTGGTAAGGTATGTCTTTTTGCTGATGACACAAAGATTTGCAAGAGGGTTGATGTTCCTGGAGGGACAAGGCAAATGATTTAGCTAAGCTAGAAAAATGGTCAGAGCTGTGACAATTGACATTTAATGTGGATAACTGCAAGATAATGCATCCTGGGTGTAAAAACCCAAGGGCAGACTATTTGATACAGTCCTAACCTTAACATCTGAGGAAAGGGATTTAGGATTAATTAGGGTTAAAGGAAATGCTAGCAGAATGCTCGGTTGCATGGGAAGAGGTATAAGCAGAATGCTCGGTTGCATGGGGAGAGGTATTAGCAGAATGCTCGGTTGCATGGGGAGAAGTATAAGCAGAATGCTCGGTTGCATGGGGAGAGGTATTAGCAGAATGCATGGGGAGAGGTATTAGCAGAATGCTTGGTTGCATGGGGAGAGGTATTAGCAGAATGCTTGGTTGCATGGGGAGAGGTATTAGCAGAATGCTTGGTTGCATGGGGAGAGGTATTAGCAGAATGCTTGGTTGCATGGGGAGAGGTATTAGCAGAATGCTTGGTTGCATGGGAAGAGGTATTAGTAGAATGCTTGGTTGCATGGGAAAAGGTATTAGTAGAATGCTTGGTTGCATGGGAAGAGGTATTAGTAGAATGCTTGGTTGGATAGGGAGAGATATTAGCAGTAGGAAGAGGGAAGTGCTCATGCCATTGTACAGAGCACTGGTGAGACCTCACTTGGAGTATTGTACGCAGTACTGGAGACCGTATCTCCAGAAGGATATTGATACTTTGGAGAAAGGCTACTAAACTGGTACATGGATTGCAGGATAATACTTACCAGGAAAGGTTAACACATCTTAACATGTATAGCTTGGAGGGAGGAAAGATGTAACGGGGGATATGATAGGAACATTCAAATACATACAAGGGAATCAACACAGTAAAATGAGTAGAGTATATTTAAAAGAATAAAAACTACCACAACAAAAGTACATTGTTTATATATTTGCCCCTCTAATTTAAGACTAATATCAGGATGTATACTGAGAGGGTAGTGGATGTATGGAATAGCTATTCCGTGGAAGTGGTAAACACAGTGAACGATGGGATAGGCACAAGGCTATCCTAGATATAAGATAAGGTCAGGGACTAGAGACCGAGTCTGTACACAATTCAGGGCCGATTAGCAGTATATCGAGTCATCTCTAGTAACCTTGCACATACAGATTTGAAACTTTTCTGTACTTTTTAATATAAATTAAACATTACTGTAACTCGCAGTGATTTGCATTCGCTGGCAGGCTGTTCCTTGAATTCACGCAGAAATAAAATAAATCATATAGTGTGAGATTATTTCATTTTAATGACTTCTAGTTCGGTGGAATAGTGCTTAATCCATTGAAACAGTTGGTACAAAACAGCAGTTGTACATGAGAAAAGTGTTTTAGTCTCACAAGATGCATACAACTGCATACGTATCATGTACAAATCAAACAGTAAAGTATATACATTGGAATGAGCAGAATGAAAAAAAATACAGGGATAAACAAAAGCCATTTACAGTGCATCCTATAAAAATGTGATTAGGAGAATACAAGAGTTAACATTTCTACTGCCAGAAGGGCTTATAAAGCAGGACTCTGCCTTTTATTGCATTTAAAATACAGGTTTTTTTTGGTCACTTTAAAATGGAAACGTCAGGCTTCTGGCAGATGGTCAGTCGTTCTCATCCCTGCATAGAATCTTTAAACTTCCAAGACAATGGCAGCATCAGGCTCCTTCCCTGGTGCCAGAAATGCCCACCTACATGCTGTGTGCCCTTCAATATGCCACGGCTGAGCAGAGCCCTCCTTGGTCATTGAACAATCTCAAAGTAATGCAAGATCGCCAGTATGTGCTGAGGCATGAATATGTATCCAGTGTACAGGGCCATTCCCACGATGGAGATCAGCATGGAATCTGACAGTTTGCTGGTTAAGGTAGTGATATCACACTCATGGAAACACTATATCCTAGTCTTCTAATCATCAATGGTTGGGCTTATTAAAAGGAGGCAAGCCATACAAAATAAACAAACATAGCAGTTAAAGATTTAAATTTAAAAAAAAAATGATGTCCCCAAAAATGATTTGAAAGAAAAATAATTATAGAATATACAATATCAGGTATAAAAAAAAAAAAAAGATATATATACTCATATAACATGATCTAAAAAACTAGAATTTGTATCTAATACAATGTACTGTATCGAAACACCCGAACAACGCAAGTGGAGGACTTTTATATACTTTATGGTTAGTACTGCTTTTCTTGTGGTTTTTTTTTTGCCTGCTACTCAAACTGGCACAACCAAAGACGTTTCTCCAAACGGACCATATCAAGATACATTACAGTCTTGAGAAGTTGACTGTCTGAAGATGGCATGGGTAAGGTATTCTGCTATTATATGGACTCCCATGCAATCTCTTAGCAGAAGGAGTTAATGATTTTGGAATAATTGTAGATAACAGACATGCTCAATGCCAGTCAGCAGCTGCAAGGGCCAATAAGATATTGGCATGTATAAAACAAGGAGGATATCATCTTGCCTCTTTGACGAGTCAATGGTAAAACCTCACCTTGAAAATGCAGTACAATTCTGTCCACCAGCCCTTAAAAAGGATAATATGGAACTAGAAAAAGTGCAAAGGAGGGCTACAAAATTAAAAAGGGGATTGGAGGATCTTCGTTATGAAGAGATACTAAAAAAAAATGTATGTTTTTACACCAGAAAAAAAGGCATCTTAGATGGGATTTAACATTATAGAAATATGTGCAGGACCAATAAAAAGCACTCTCCTGTTCATTTACATAAATGTACAAAGAACAAGAAGTCACCACCCCTTAGACTGCCTTCTTTTGACTCAAAAGCAGGAAATGAGAGGTAGAAGGGCTGAACTTGATGGATCGAAGTCTTTTTTCAACCTAAATTTCTGTTACTATGACATGCTGATTAGCACATGGATGATCCAGATGGCCAGTGCTTTTTTCCTTAGTTACACCTACATATATCTGGGATGTGCAATTCCTAGCACCTGACACACGGGTAATGTAGTTTTTTCCCCCCTTAAACCCTGCTGCAGACTTGCTGATTGTGGTACGACTAACAGACTCCCTGGAAGCATTCAGTAGCTGTGACATCCAAACATGGCAACCGGATGTTTATAGCTGTCAAAGCAAGGGCCTGCATTGACAGCCATAATCCACAGTGATCACGGAGCAGGGAGAAACTAAGAATAGAAGTAGTAATCTGCCCATGGTCCCCAAGCAAACTCCAGCCACCCTGGCAACAAATAAACGTTTCACAGTACACAGCATTAAAATACATGACACAAATATATACACACTGCAGCGGCAGAAGGATACTGAACATACTCCTCCCCCACATACAATGTATATTAGTGGTGGTGGAAGGATACTGAACACGCTCTTCTCTCACATACACACACTAAGGTGACCCCATGTTCTGGATTGTCAGGGACAGTTCCGCAATGGGAAAATATGTCCTGTGCAGCATCAGTCTGGGACAATGCAAAGTCCCGGTGAGACCTCTCACCTCTCTCTTCACACGGAGCTCAGTGTATACTGCTGCAGCAACTTGTCTGCACATTGTAATAGTAAGCGCTAATCTTGAGCACAAAACGTGTAAGGTGTATTCATTGTACACTGTCCTGTTCCTGGGTTATATTAAATCGGTGAATAAATACCGTCAATGATGCATGGATTTCCTTTCTTCATCGTGTGTGAATTGCTGCTACTTTCATTATGTCTCACCATTTTATTCCATGACAAGGTAAGAAACCCACACTGACTGTGTAATGCCTAGTGTGTGTGTTAATAGAGGGGCTGATTCTCCGAGACGGCCTGTGTGTTAATAGAGGGGCTGGTCTCCGAGACGGCCTGTGTGTTAACAGAGGGGCTGATTCTCCGAGACGGCCTGTGTGTTAATAGAGGGGCTGATTCTCTGAGACGGCCTGTGTGTTAACAGAGGGGCTGATTCTCCGAGACGGCCTGTGTGTTAATAGAGGGGCTGGTCTCCGAGACGGCCTGTGTGTTAACAGAGGGGCTGATTCTCCGAGACGGCCTGTGTGTTAATAGAGGGGCTGATTCTCTGAGACGGCCTGTGTGTTAATAGAGGGGCTGATTCTCCAAGACGGCCTGTGTGTTAACAGAGGGGCTGATTCACCGAGACGGCCTGTGTGTTAACAGAGGGGCTGATTCTCCGAGACGGCCTGTGTGTTAACAGAGGGGCTGATTCTCCGAGACGGCCTGTGTGTTAACAGAGGGGCTGATTCTCCGAGACGGCCTGTGTGTTAACAGAGGGGCTGATTCTCCGAGACGGCCTGAGTGTTAATAGAGGGGCTGATTCTCTGAGACGGCCTGTGTGTTAATAGAGGGGCTGATTCTCCGAGACGGCCTGTGTGTTAACAGAGGGGCTGATTCTCCGAGACGGCCTGTGTGTTAATAGAGGGGCTGATTCTCTGAGACGGCCTGTGTGTTAATAGAGGGGCTGATTCTCCGAGACGGCCTGTGTGTTAACAGAGGGGCTGATTCTCCGAGACGGCCTGTGTGTTAATAGAGGGGCTGATACTCAGAGACGGCCTGTGTGTTAATAGAGGGGCTGATTCTCTGAGACGGCCTGTGTGTTAATAGAGGGGCTGATTCTCCGAGACGGCCTGTGTGTTAATAGAGGGGCTGATTCTCTGAGACGGCCTGTGTGTTAACAGAGGGGCTGATTCTGTGAGACGGCCTGTGTGTTAACAGAGGGGCTGATTCTCCGAGACGGCCTGTGTGTTAATAGAGGGGCTGATTCTCTGAGACGGCCTGTGTGTTAACAGAGGGGCTGATTCTCCGAGACGGCCTGTGTGTTAATAGAGGGGCTGATACTCCGAGACGGCCTGTGTGTTAATAGAGGGGCTGATTCTCCGAGACGGCCTGTGTGTTAATAGAGGGGCTGATTCTCCGAGACGGCCTGTGTGTTAATAGAGGGGCTGATTCTCCGAGACGGCCTGTGTGTTAATAGAGGGGCTGATTCTCCGAGACGGCCTGTGTGTTAATAGAGGGGCTGATTCTCCGAGACGGCCTGTGTGTTAATAGAGGGGCTGATTCTGTGAGACGGCCTGTGTGTTAATAGAGGGGCTGATTCTCTGAGACGGCCTGTGTGTTAATAGAGGGGCTGATTCTGTGAGACGGCCTGTGTGTTAATAGAGGGGCTGATACTCTGAAACTGCTCCTATCTAGTAATGACTGTAGTTCACAGCAGTGGTAGCATTCTACCGAACACGCTCCTCTCCCACATACATGCACACACACTACATTTATAAATATATCAGGGAGGTGGCGGAAGGATACTAAAGCCAGTCCTCACCCACATACACACATATTTCACATTTATCACAGAGGTGGCGGAAGGATACTGAAGACTGTCCTCTCCCAGGGCTCCAGCATGTACAGAGCGGTGACCAGTAGGTACTGGTAATACAGCCAAGACATCTGCTTCCAGGCTCGGCCCAGAGAGCCCTGCGGGGCGGCCTCACACGAAACCTTCATCCTACGACCAGTTTCTCTTCCGGACCCGGACCCGTGACGTCACTAGTGACGCGACCACGGACTGGCGTCTCAACTAGTACGTCCTACATTCCATAACCTCGCCCGCTGGTGGAGCGACACGTGATGTGACACGTGAGGGGGAGGAGCTGTCAGGTGATGAGTGTGTGAAGATAGATAACATGTTACATTATGCTGCTCCGCTGTGTGTGAAGATAACATGCCTATAACATGTTACATTCTGCTGCTCCGCTGTGTGTGAAGATAACATGCCTATAACATGTTACATTCTGCTGCTCCGCTGTGTGTGAAGATAACATGCCTATAACATGTTACATTATGCTGCTCCGCTCTGTGTTAAGATAACATGCCTATAACATGTTACATAATGCTGCTCCGCTGTGTGTGAAGATAACATGCCTATAACATGTTACATTATGCTGCTCCGCTGTGTGTGAAGATAACATGCCTATAACATGTTACATAATGCTGCTCCGCTGTGTGTGAAGATAACATGCCTATAACATGTTACATTATGCTGCTCCGCTGTGTGTGAAGATAACATGCCTATAACATGTTACATTATGCTGCTCCGCTGTGTGTGAAGATAACATGCCTATAACATGTTACATTATGCTGCTCCGCTGTGTGTGAAGATAACATGCCTATAACATGTTACATTATGCTGCTCCGCTGTGTGTTAAGATAACATGCCTATAACATGTTACATAATGCTGCTCCGCTGTGTGTGAAGATAACATGCCTATAACATGTTACATTATGCTGCTCCGCTGTGTGTGAAGATAACATGCCTATAACATGTTACATAATGCTGCTCCGCTGTGTGTGAAGATAACATGCCTATAACATGTTACATAATGCTGCTCCTCTGTGTGTGAAGGTAACATGCCTCTAACATTACATTATGCTGCTCTTCTTCGTGAGAAGATAGATAACATGCCAATAACATGTTACATTATGCTGCTCCGCTGTGTGTGAAGGTAACATGCCTCTAACATTACATTATGCTGCTCCTCTTCGTGTGAAGATAGATAACATGCCAATAACATGTTACATTATGCTGCTCCGCTGTGTGTGAAGGTAACATGCCTCTAACATTACATTATGCTGCTCCTCTTCGTGTGAAGATAGATAACATGCCAATAACATGTTACATTATGCTGCTCCGCTGTGTGTGAAGATAACATGCCAATAACATGTTACATTATGCTGCTCCGCTGTGTGTGAAGGTAACATGCCTCTAACATCACATTATGCTGCTCCTCTTCGTGTGAAGATAGATAACATGCCAATAACATGTTACATTATGCTGCTCCGCTGTGTGTGAAGATAACATGCCAATAACATGTTACATTATGCTGCTCCGCTGTGTGTTAAGATAACATGCCTATAACGTTACATTATGCTGCTCCGCTGTGTGTGAAGATAACATGCCAATAACATGTTACATTATGCTGCTCCGCTGTGTGTGAAGATAACATGCCTCTAACATGTTACATTATGCTGCTCCGCTGTGTGTGAAGATAACATGCCTATAACGTTACATTATGCTGCTCCGCTGTGTGTGAAGATAACATGATTCTAACATGTTACATATTATATCATGCTCACTCTTACACCCCCTCTACCTGAGCGGCATGCTCACTCTTACTCCCCCTCTACCTGAGCGGCATGCTCACTCTTACTCCCCCTCTACCTGAGCGGCATGCTCACTCTTACTCCCCCTCTACCTGAGCGGCATGCTCACTCTTACTCCCCCTCTACCTGAGCGGCATGCTCACTCTTACTCCCCCTCTACCTGAGCGGCATGCTCACTCTTACACCCCCTCTACCTGAGCGGCATGCTCACTCTTACTCCCCCTCTACCTGAGCGGCATGCTCACTCTTACTCCCCCTCTACCTGAGCGGCATGCTCACTCTTACTCCCCCTCTACCTGAGCGGCATGCTCACTCTTACTCCCCCTCTACCTGAGCGGCATGCTCACTCTTACTCCCCCTCTACCTGAGCGGCATGCTCTCTCTTACTCCCCCTCGAACTGAGCGGCATGCTCACTCTTACTCCCCTCCCCTCTATTAACCCCTTACTGATAGGTTTAGACCACAGGGAAGCCAGGTTGGACCCAAATTTTTCTGGGCAGAAATCAAGAAACAGGACTGTTCACGGGCATTTGGTGTTTGGTGCCACGTCATTGCAGTGAAATCCATCTCTAAACCTATTCATTCGCTAACACAATATATAGATCATCACATTCTTATAGAATGTTTGTGTCCTTTTATAGACTTGCTACACCACTGCGCAATAACAAAGGAGAAGGTTTTAAAATACCACACTTGCAGGATGATTACAATGGCCATTTATTTACAAAGTGCCAGAATCTCCTGGCTACGGCAGAGGAAACATTACAAAGGGAAATTCAGTTGATGGGTCCGGGTGTCGCTGGGCTGCAGCTCAGCTGGAATACTTCCTGTTACTAGAAATCAGTGACACAGAAGGGTAGGGCAAACTGTACAGTACACTGGGTGCTATCATGGAACCGGCTTTTTCTTTATCATTTCCTGCAGGACTGGATTAAGGCCGACTGATGCCCTAAGCACAACACAACAATTACACGTCATAAATACTCAATAAGTGTGGAATGTGAAATAAGAGTGTAACAATTATAATAAGTATATGGTTTAATAGTGTCATAGTAATATTGTATTATTAATATTCTTGTTGTGTGTGTGTATATATATATATATATAATTATTATTATAATAAATAGTTTTTGGTGCCCTAGGCATGTGCTATTTTTCTTCATATTTAATCAAGCCCCGTCCTTTTAAGTAATTCTGATCACGTGATGAAAGACTCAAGGCCATATTCAATATACCCCCAAAATGGTGCCAGATCGGGGTTTGCATCCAGATTGCAGAGAAATCTCAAAGGGGACAATTTTGACCCAAAATTTACAATTTCTGCAGATTTTGTTGCAAAATTCAGCCACATAAGGTTTTGAGGAATTTGGCTCAAAGAGACGAATTCGGGGCTAATACAGCTGAATTTCAGGCATTTTAAACCCCCAGTTATAAACGGTTGATTTGAATGTGAGAGTAGTGAAAATCAAAATAAAATAAATGATTAATATGTTAATGTTATCTATTGTTATATAACATTAATATATTAATCATTTAAAAAAGTTTATTTGATTGATATATATATATATATATATATATATATATATATATCAAACATTAATAGGATCTATTGCAATGTTAAACAGTAGCAAGGCCAGTAGACAGCCAGTCGCATACAAACACACCTCACACATCCACAGCCAGTCACATACACATACCTTACATACACAGCCAGTCACACACACACACATCTCACATAGACATACCTCACACACACACACACACACACACACACACACACACACACACAGCCAGTCACATACACATACCAAATTATCAGCACATAGGTCAATGTTACAGTTTATTATGCAAACTCTGATCAGCTAACCTCAATGCTTACCCAGCAGTTTTATTTATAAATATCAATTTTTAGTCCTAAATTTAAAAACGCACCACTTTCACACAAGCCATCATTTTATTTATTGTAAATACATTGTAAAGATGTTTTGCAGTTAGGACAAAGGTTACAAAAATATTGACTGCACAGGAAATTGTTCATTTATTAAAAGTTACACATTTAAAAAAAAACAAACAAACAATGTCCCATTTCTCGATAATTTTAAAAACGTGTACAATTCCTATAGCCAGAAATAGTTTCATATGGGATCGTTGTTTACTTTTCAAGTATTTAGGTACCGAATATTGGTGTGAAAGAGACGTTAGAAACCTAACTCTTCATGTCTTCATTCACTCACTAAGGATTATCCCACGTTAATAATGTAATCAAAATAATAGCATCACATTGGGAAAGTTGCATTGGATTTCAATGAAACATGAGAGAGCCTGTAAACATAAAGGTCATCATTTCTGAATAAAGGATTACTAATGAACCTACTATTTGCAGTCATTTTCTGTAGGCAGATTGGGATTTCTCCATCATTCATGTTCCTCCCCTGCACATTGCAATGCTGGGAGCTAATCAAGAAATCCCACTTTTCTGCAGAAAGTCTGTGTTTTAAAAAATACAAATAAGTCAATTCCATGACGGTTTCCCTTTCCATGGTGGTTTATGCAATTAAAATATATTTGTTCACGAATTTCCCTTTGCCCCTTTAAAAAATCACAGATATTCCAGATATAGACCCAAGATCCAGTGCAGATTGTCAGCCTACCCTAACACGGGATTATAATGCTGCATTGATAACAGCCCATCACAATACAATCTCTAATGGACTGTGTGACTCAAGAGCCTGTGAGGCGAATCTCCCAGTCTGTCGAAACATTTAGGGAAAGGGACTCCAAGGTCAGGAGACGTAGCTTGCCACTGTAGGTGAAGGTCACACTTTTATTGTCTCCTCCTACATTCGAATAAGACAAATAAAAATCTAAAAGTTATTAACGTTAATATCAGGGACACTTCCATTTAAACTGCATTACGTGCCAGAGGGGCACAATGGGAGGAGCAGGTCAGACAAATGATTCATGTCACTGGACTAAATCTTCCTGCTGACCTTTAACCCGGACACAGATCCCATTTGTTTGGGAAGCGTCTGTGAGACGTCCAGGTTGGCATGACAAGGATGGGTGTATTGTAGCAACCATTGCTGAACAAAATGGGTTTGTGAAGACAATTTATGCTTTAATGAGAACTCGGATGAGAATGGGATGTGAATGGCACATAAATCAAATTTCCTACCTCCATGAAGTACATGGACCTCAAAAGGTTGTTTCTTCAAACCTACGACCAGCACTTTCTCCAAGGTGGACATCACTGGAAACTTCCCTGTGTTATCCGCAGACCTGCCAACACAGACGTTTATTTAATTCTTGAAACGATCTCTTTCGCAGTGACGGCAGCCTTCCCCGACACTGGTCATTGCTCATACCTGCAGGACAGGAGGTTTTTCTGGAAGGTGAATTTTCTGTAGCAGAACATGTGTTTGTGCAAGTATAGGAAGGAATGGCCATCATCTAGAAAAAGCTCCCCGGCAGCACAACCCTGTTATCAGAAAACAGACAGCAGGTGAATAACTTTATTTGTGCTGTACACACACACACACAACCTAGTAACATTTTACTAAAAGACTTGGAAAGACTCATGTGACAGATCTGGCAGCCGGGCTGCGTGGTGTCTCAGTGCACTTTGAATGTGTTAAATTCAGCAACTTGGGGAAAACTTGCTGCCAGTAGACTCGGTTATTGTTATTGTCTGTGCTGTGTTTCCATGTCATCGCATGATTGGTGAAAGCAGGTTTGATCTGCGACACGTCTGCTGGCGTGTTCCAAGCCTCAAGGTTTTAATTTGATCTATGGATTAGGGAAAAAGAGATCTGACCTTGGCGTCCAGAGCGACATGCAACTCATACGGAGTGTCCTCCATCCAGCCAGTGGACTTGCCAGCAGTGGTGTGCATGGGGATAATGGTTCCTCCTCGTTGGTACACTGGAATCTCAATGAATAAACATATAAACAAGCTTTAATGCATCGTAAAACATGGAAAAGATGTCAACATAACAATATACGATTTCTTCGGGCCCAGTGAATAAAACACTGGCCACATGTTTCTCTTTAGGGGGCACAGTTCATATTTTTGACACAAATCCTCATATGACCCACTTCTCTCCTCCAGCATTAGGGCAACAGTCGGCAGTGCGTCCGGCTTGTAGCCACCGAATAGGACAGCAAGCCATATCTGGTGGCTGTATGTCTTGCGGATTAGACGACCAGCGACAGAGAGAGCAGCAGCAACATGAGTACTGGGGAATGGGGTAGTAGGGTTTTATTGGGAAAACGGTCGGTGGCAAATTAATGACCATACTAAGTGACATATTAATGGGCATACAGTGGTATATTTATGGGCAAATTGTTTGCGGCCTATTAATTGGCAAACAGTGGCATATGTACGGGCAAATTAGCTGTGGCATATTAATAAGCAAACTAACAGTGGCATATTAATATGCAAATTGGCTGTGGCATACTAATAGGCAAATTGGCTGTGGCTTATTAATGGGCTGACTAACAGTGGCATATTAATGGGCAAATTAACAGTGGCATATTGATCGGCAAACTACCAGTGGTTTTAATAGCCAAGTTGGCTGTGGCATTGTAATGGGCTGACTAACGGGCAAATTAACAGTTGCATATCAATAGGCAAACTAACAGTGGCATATTAATGGACAAATTAGCGGAGGCATATTATCAGGCAAACTGGCTGTGGCATATTAACGGGCAAACTAACAGTGGCATATTAATGGACAAATTGGCGGAGGCATATTATCAGGCAAACTGGCTGTGGCATATTAACGGGCAAACTAACAGTGGCATATTTAAAGTGACAAACTGTGGCATATTTTAATATGCAAATAGGCTGTTCATATGTCAAGGCAAAGTGACACTATGGCATGTTCTGCAGGGGCAGTTCTGTGGGTAAAGTGACTAGGTGGTACGTTCTGTGGGGCAAATTGACACTGTGGCATGCCAAATCATGTGGGTGCACTATGAGTGCAAGCCAAGATCTGTGGGTGCACTATGAGTGCAAGCCAAGAGCTGTGGGTGCACTATGAGTGCAAGCCAAGATCTGTGGGTGCACTATGAGTGCAAGGCAAGTGCTGTGGGCACTGTATGATGCTGTGTTCAGTCCTTTAGGTGGAATGTTGGTGCAGAAGAAGGGAATATAGACAAGAAATGCAATTTTTCAATAACATTTTTTACATATAAAAATAGTGGCATATAATATTAAAAAGCCCTGGGCAGAGGGCATTCCTGAATACCTAGCACATTCTAAACTTCTTCTAACTGTAAAGATTTCTTATTTCAACCAATGTAAAATGTTAATATGCAAGAACATTTGGAGGATGCAAATCCAGGGAACCAGACAGTCCCTTAAAAACAGAATTATCCCTTCTGCTTCATCCAGAAAGGATCTATAGCAGCCAGTGTACTGTGCAAAAAGAAATCATATAAATGACAGACGTCTATGTGCTGTACCCACCTCCTCCAGGGTCACAGCTACTTTCTGTTTAGTTCCCCCCCGGACGCACTGATATTTTCGGAAGTTGTACCAACGCTGCAAAAAATGCAAGATTAGTGAGAAATAAATGAAAAGTCTCATCAGTGCAATCACCGAATTCAATGACTTGTGAAGTCTCAGGAATCTTTTATAGATTTAAAACATAACTTTTAATAATATTTAGTTAAAAATAAAACATAACAAGTGACAAAAAAGTGCAAAGTAAACATGAAAAAATGTATAAAACAATTATACACAACCCCTATATTGACTTTCCCCTAATTGCTAGCAGTTAGGGTTAGCTTAACCTTTGCAACTGTTGGCTGGTTCGCTCTGACATGAATAGATCCTGTGGGGTGGGATAGCATGAGCCCAGCCTCTAGGTAAGTTAGGTTTGCCATATTAGAAATTCAGCCTGGTGACAAATGACTTACTCAGTTTCTATGTCCTCTCATTATAGGGAGGTAGAGCCTGTTGTACATTCACTGGAGACAGTACTAGTAACATAGCTATAAAGTGTTACTATGGAAGGAGCCCTTTAACCCAGTAAATAGATACATGTTTGACTGAAATCTTTTAACGATGCTATGGCGAGAGGCACGATACCTCTCCAGACGCAGGAAACAGCACATCAACTGAGCAAACTCCAGGATCCAACACTGGCACAACCATCAGAGCACTGCCTGGAAAGGGGTCAGACTTGTAATTAAAAACTTTTATTTTCCAAGAAGGTACTGTAAATAAAGGGAAGGAGGATGCCGGAATAGACAGAGAGGAAGGACAAGGAAACCCAACCCATATCTTAATAGATACAAGTGGGTTTACTCTTGCCTGTGTCTCACACATTGGGGTCTGAATTTTCACACTCTGCTAGCACCTGTTTAATGTCCCCTCTGCTGATCCCATGTAAAAACTTTGTTCTGGGTTTTTCGTTTTTGCAATAATTACATTTTGTTTTTCACTTGTGCTTCTAGCATTGACACACAACTGAAAAATGAGAGCTGCCCATAGTCTGATGGTAAATGGGCATGCACTTTAGACAGTACATTAGCTGCCCCTCTGCTGATCCCATGCAAAAATGAGAGGCACTCACTGATCAGACTGGCCTGCCTGCTCCCAACGGAGAACTTCTACATTAGAAGCACAAGTGAAAAATAAACTTTAGTGTCCCTTTAAGTATTGCAAACACAAAACACAAAGAAACACTGGAATAAAAAAACACATTTTTATATTTAAAGCTAAGTGCAGATCAGGCAGTGTATTTACAGTGGAGTAAATATCCGAGTCTACTGGTTCCCATGGTGACTGCGCCTGGAATGTGTAAATAATTTCCAAACATTACACTTGATAAAGGCGATATCAAGACGAGGATTAGGAGTCTCACCCAGCATATATTGGTTTTCCACGTCAAATGTTTCTGGATGTTTTGGAAATTCTACCCAAAATGGCCTGCGAACAAAGGAACAGGTTGTTTAACTGATGTCAGATTAGAGTGCTGCAACTGGGGGTGTCACTGTGAAGGCCAACCTCATGACAGGCTCTGCAGAGATGTGTGCCCTGTAGAAGAGCAGGTACCAGTATGGAAGCAGGGTGTATCGCTCCTCGATCACCTTTCTGATCACACATGTAATGCGGTCTCCGAAAAGCCAGGGTTCGCGCCGCTTGCTGTCCCGGATCGCGTGGGCGCGGAAAAAAGGCTGGAAGGAGCCAGCTTGGTACCAGCGAACAAAAAGTTCAGGTTCAGGATCACCAACAAAACCACCAACGTCAGCTATAGATGAGAAAGTTAACATGTCAGTGAGAATGGAGACACATTTATCACTACTGTAAAAACAAACTGGGGGTGGCTTCATGAATATTTCCCCAGTGTCATACATTAATAGTGACTACTCCTTAGTAACATATTTTTATCCTCAAATGTCTGCTCACCAGCCTCCCCTAGTGGAATAAGATGGTTTAGCAACTGGAGCGAAACATCTGCTCTTTTGGGGACACAAATCTCTCTTCTCTGCTCCTTTTTGTGCTGTACAGCCATGTTATGAGTAAAAAGGTCTTAATTATACTGATGAGCAGGAAAGTTCTAAAAGTGGAGCAATTGCCATGGAAACCAAATGGAATGTTCCTTCGCATTCCATTTTGTGAATGTTTATGTAGAACCCGCCTGGCTTCCGACAGCCAGTAGTGTCGCGACTATCGTTACGATATTTCAATGTCTCCAATTAGATAATGTAACACGTAATACCATGCCAGGTCCAAAAAATGACTTATCTATCCATGTTACTCACCCCCACAGAATGAAATCCCTGTCACGCTGAGGGTAAGGAGCATGGGAATTGAAATTTTCAAGTAACTCCATTCTGCTTTATTATCTCCAGTCCAAACTGCACCTAAAGGTGTTCAATATGACATCATTTGTTCCTTAAAACACATGTTTTAGCAGGACAATAACTTTTTTTTAATCATTTTCCTTATGGAGATGTAATCATTTTATCCCACATATAAGAGCGATTATTTATATATATCCACACAATCATTTGGGTTTATTCACTACAATTAGAGACTAGCTTGAGTAGGTCCACTTTGGAAGTTGACTTTTATTCTGACTAGGTTGCCAGTTGTGGCCTGTGTGCCAAAGGTTCACCATCGCTGCTCTACATACACAGCATAAGCAAGGGGCCAGATTGGACCCGTCATGACCATTGTGTAACAGGTCCTTAAACTTACCATATCTCTGGCATCCGGCAAAAAACGATCTAGTCAGGACAAAGGGTCTCTCTTTACCCCCCGACCGCTGAATCAGACCCTCTGCAGTGGACATTTGCTATGGGACAAGAATAATGTTAGGAATCTGTCTTTAATTTATTTCAATTTGACACATCAGGGGGGGAACTTGGTGAAAGTGAAATAACAATGACCCTGCAAGGTTTGATCAGAGGTAGATTGATAGCCTAATATTCTCTTCCTGAAAGGCCAGTTCCACGTGGCTTAATGTATGTACCTCGTATGTGTGTTTAATACATGTGAAATTCTCCTTTCATTTTACTTTAAAAATAATTTCCCAGAGACCTCTAAATTCAATAAAGAGGGGCTTTGAGAGATAGGAAGGACTGATATGACAGAAGAACTAAATACACTTAGTTTGCAACTTTTAGAAGATCAGAAGAACTGAGTAACAAGATGATGACACGGATCTGTGTCATTATATAATGCCATGCTAATCAGACTGATGTGTGTCTTTATATAATGCACTGCTAATCAGAATGATCTGTGTCTTTATATAATGCCCTGCTAATCAGACTGATCTGTGTCTTTATATAATGCCCTGCTAATCAGACTGATCTGTGTCTTTATATAATGCACTGCTAATCAGACTGATCTGTGTCTTTATATAATGCACTGCTAATCAGACTGATCTGTGTCTTTATATAATGCCCTGCTAATCCGACTGATCTGTGTCTATATATAATGCACTGCTAATCAGACTGATCTGTGTCTTTATATAATGCCCTGCTAATCAGACTGATCTGTGTCTTTATATAATGCACTGCTAATCAGACTGATCTGTGTCTTTATATAATGCACTGCTAATCAGACTGATCTGTGTCTATATATAATGCACTGCTAATCAGACTGATCTGTGTCTATATATAATGCACTGCTAATCAGACTGATCTGTGTCTTTATATAATGCCCTGCTAATCACACTGATCTGTGTCTTTATATAATGCCCTGCTAATCAGACTGATCTGTGTCTATATATAATGCACTGCTAATCAGACTGATCTGTGTCTTTATATAATGCCCTGCTAATCAGACTGATCTGTGTCTATATATAATGCACTGCTTATCAGACTGATCTGTGTCTTTATATAATGCCCTGCTAATCAGACTGATCTGTGTCGTTATATAATGCCCTGCTAATCAGACTGATCTGTGTCTTTATATAATGCCCTGCTAATCAGACTGATCTGTGTCGTTATATAATGCCCTGCTAATCAGACTGATCTGTGTCTTTATATAATGCACTGCTAATCAGACTGATCTGTGTCTTTATATAATGCACTGCTAATCAGACTGATCTGTGTCTTTATATAATGCACTGCTAATCAGACTGATCTGTGTCTATATATAATGCACTGCTAATCAGACTGATCTGTGTCTATATATAATGCGCTGCTAATCAGACTGATCTGTGTCTTTATATAATGCACTGCTATTCAGACTGATCTGTGTGTTTATATAATGCCCTGCTAATCAGACTGATCTGTGTCTTTATATAATGCGCTGCTAATCAGACTGATCTGTGTCTTTATATAATGCACTGCTAATCAGACTGATCTGTGTCTATATATAATGCGCTGCTAATCAGACTGATCTGTGTCTATATATAATGCGCTGCTAATCAGACTGATCTGTCTCTTTATATCAGGGGTCCTCAAACTTTTTAAACAGGGGGCCAGTTCACTGTCCCTCAGACCGTTGAAGGGCCGGACTATAGTAAAAATAAAAACTATGAAGAAATTCCTATGCACACTGCATATATCTTATTTTGAACAAAACGAGAACAAATACAATATTTAAAGTAAAGTTAAATCAACAAACTTACCAGCATTTCAATGGGAATAGTGTGCCAGTCAGAGCCCAGGAATATTATGCCAGTCAGATGCCCAGGAATATTATGCCATTCAGATGCCCAGGAATATGATGCCAGTCAGATGGCCAGGAATATGATGCCAGTCAGATGGCCAGGAATATTATGCCATTCAGATGCCCAGGAATATTATGCCAGTCAGATGCCCAGGAATATTATGCCATTCAGATGGCCAGGAATATGATGCCAGTCAGATGGCCAGGAATATTATGCCATTCAGATGCCCAGGAATATTATGCCAGTCAGATGCACAGGAATAATATGCCAGTCAGATGCCCAGGAATAATATGCCAGTCAGATGCCCAGGAATATGATGCCAGTCAGATGCCCAGGAATATTATGCCATTCAGATGCCCAGGAATATTTTGCCATTCAGATGCCCAGGAATATTATGCCAGTCAGATGCCCAGGAATATTATGCCAGTCAGATGCCCAGGAATATGATGCTAGTCAGATGCCCAGGAATATTGTGCCAGTCAGATGCTCAGGAATATGATGCCAGTCAAATGCCCTGGAATAGTGTGCAGTCAGATGCCCTGGAATATGATGCCAGTCAGATGCCCAGGAATATGATGCCAGTCAGATGCCCAGGAATATGATGCCAGTCAGATGCCCAGGAATATTTTGCCAGTCAGATGCCCAGGAATATGATGCTAGTCAGATGCCCAGGAATATGATGCCAGTCAGATGCCCAGGAATATGATGCCAGTCAGATGGCCAGGAATATTATGCCATTCAGATGCCCAGGAATATTTTGCCATTCAGATGCCCAGGAATATTATGCCAGTCAGATGCCCAGGAATATTATGCCAGTCAGATGCCCAGGAATATTTTGCCAGTCAGATGCCCAGGAATATGATGCTAGTCAGATGCCCAGGAATATTGTGCCAGTCAGATGCTCAGGAATATGATGCCAGTCAAATGCCCTGGAATAGTGTGCCAGTCAGATGCCCTGGAATATGATGCCAGTCAGATGCCCAGGAATATGATGCCAGTCAGATGCCCAGGAATATGATGCCAGTCAGATGCCCAGGAATATTTTGCCAGTCAGATGCCCAGGAATATGATGCTAGTCAGATGCCCAGGAATATGATGCCAGTCAGATGCCCAGGAATATGATGCCAGTCAGATGGCCAGGAATATTATGCCATTCAGATGCCCAGGAATATTATGCCATTCAGATGCCCAGGAATATGATGCCATTCAGATGCCCAGGAATATTATGCCATTCAGATGCCCAGGAATATTATGCCATTCAGATGCCCAGGAATATGATGCCAGTCAGATGGCCAGGAATATTATGCCATTCAGATGCCCAGGAATATGATGCCATTCAGATGCCCAGGAATATGATGCCATTCAGATGCCCAGGAATATTATGCCATTCAGATGCCCAGGAATATTATGCCATTCAGATGCCCAGGAATGTGATGCCATTCAGATGCCCAGGAATATGATGCCATTCAGATGCCCAGGAATATTATGCCATTCAGATGCCCAGGAATATTATGCCAGTCAGATGCCCAGGAATATGATGCCATTCAGATGCCCAGGAATATTATGCCAGTCAGATGCCCAGGAATATGATGCCAGTCAGATGCCCAGGAATATTATGCCATTCAGAAGCCCAGGAATATTTTGCCATTCAGATGCCCAGGAATATTATGCCAGTCAGAGGCCAGGAATAGTGCTTGTTATCCCTCCCTCCTCCCCCGCTTCCCCATCACTTACCTCCAGCTGCTGTGTCCCCGGACGTCTCGCGCGGTGTCCTCTTGTGGAGGAGGGAAACAGTTACCGGATCCGGATGTGACGTAACGTCACATCCGGTCGCGGTGAATTTTTTTTTTTTTTTCTTCCTGCAGCCGCATCCTTTGCGGCTGCCAGAAAGAAAAAAAAAATTAAACGGGGTGGGTGCCGGCAGCACCCCCCGCGGGCCACATAAATGTCCTCGGCGGGCCGCATGTGGCCCGCGGGCCGTAGTTTGAGGACCCCTGCTTTATATAATGCCCTGCTAATCAGACTGATCTGTGTCTATATATAATGCCCTGCTAATCACACTGATCTGTGTCTTTATATAATGCCCTGCTAATCAGACTGATCTGTGTCTATATATAATGCGCTGCTAATCAGACTGATCTGTGTCTTTATATAATGCACTGCTAATCAGACTGATCTGTGTCTATATATAATGCCCTGCTAATCAGACTGATCTGTGTCTATATATAATGCACTGCTAATCAGACTGATCTGTGTCTATATATAATGCACTGCTAATCAGACTGATCTGTGTCTATATATAATGCGCTGCTAATCAGACTGATCTGTGTCTATATATAATGCACTGCTAATCAGACTGATCTGTGTCTTTATATAATGCCCTGCTAATCAGACTGATCTGTGTCTTTATATAATGCACTGCTAATCAGACTGATCTGTGTCTATATATAATGCGCTGATAATCAGACTGATCTGTGTCTTTATATAATGCCCTGCTAATCACACTGATCTGTGTCTATATATAATGCACTGCTAATCAGACTGATCTGTGTCTGTATATAATGCACTGCTAATCAGACTGATCTGTGTCTGTATATAATGCACTGCTAATCAGACTGATCTGTGTCTTTATTTAATGCGCTGCTAATCAGACTGATTTGTGTATATATATAATGCACTGCTAATCAGACTGATCTGTGTCTTTATATAATGCCCTGCTAATCAGACTGATCTGTGTCTTTATATAATGCGCTGCTAATCAGACTGATCTGTGTCTATATATAATGCACTGCTAATCAGACTGATCTGTGTCTTTATATAATGCCCTGCTAATCAGACTGATCTGTGTCTTTATATAATGCGCTGCTAATCAGACTGATCTGTGTCTTTATATAATGCGCTGCTAATCAGACTGATCTGTGTCTTTATATAATGCCCTGCTAATCAGACTGATCTGTGTCTTTATATAATGCACTGCTAATCAGACAGATCTGTGTCTTTATATAATGCACTGCTAATCAGACTGATCTGTGTCTTTATATAATGCACTGCTAATCAGACTGATCTGTGTCTATATATAATGCACTGCTAATCAGACTGATCTGTATCTTTATATAATGCACTGCTAATCAGACTGATCTGTGTCTATATATTATGCACTGCTAATCAGACTGATCTGTGTCTATATATAATGCGCTGCTAATCAGACTGATCTGTGTCTTTATATAATGCCCTGCTAATCAGACTGATCTGTGTCTTTATATAATGCACTGCTAATCAGACTGATCTGTGTCTTTATATAATGCCCTGCTAATCAGACTGATCTGTGTCTTTATATAATGCACTGCTAATCAGACTGATCTGTGTCTATATATAATGCACTGCTAATCACACTGATCTGTGTCTTTATATAATGCACTGCTAATCAGACTGATCTGTGTCTATATATAATGCACTGCTAATCACACTGATCTGTGTCTTTATATAATGCCCTGCTCTTTTTCTTTATATGTCTGCTGGCCCAGGGGATTTAGGGGCTTATTTGTAATGTTTACATTTCAGCTGTTTCAGATTGTATTTGGAGGTGAGCACAGCATACTAGTAGCAAAAACCAATGCTTTTCACAGCGAACTTGTCCCGATCTGAAGCCTCCGATGCTTTGATTTCTGAACGGCCAGAATTGCTGATTGGGACCCTGATTGCATAGTTGCCAACATCGGCCATGTTTCCAGGGACACATATTTGTTCCACATGCTGCAGAAAGACCATGCAAAGTGCAGCCTGGCAGTATGTAGGATGGATATACGCACAGACACAATCCAATTAATTAATCATGGCAGGTTCTATGAGATCTCCACTCTGATTAATTAATTGGATTGTGTCTGTGCGTATATCCATCCTACATACTGCCGGGCTGCACTTTGCATGCTCTTTCTGCAGCATGTGGAACAAATATGTGTCCCTGGAAACATGGCCGATGTTGGCAACTATGGGATTGTGCTGCATTTAGTCACCACACATTGGGGATTTGTTCGAATCAGCTAATATGCTCAATCCAAATCCATTTTGGAACGGCTGGGCGCATATTGAGTAAACCAATTAGTGCCAGTTTAATCGTTTACCTGGTAGAATCCATAGAGATTATGAAGGTCTCTGTGCTCCCAGCCGTCATAATGCATTGCACACTTTGCCATTGTTGCTTCTGGTGCCTCAAAGACAGCAGGTTCATTCATGTCATTCCAGACGAACAGGGCATCAGTGGAGCCCTAGGAATCAAGAACAGAGAGCATTCTAGCATAGCTGCCAACAGTGCCAAATCTGCCAGCACAGTCCCGCCGTTGCGGTCCCAAATTTGGGTCTGTTCCAGCATTACTACTGCCTATGCACCTTGTGTGTCATAGAGACATAGAGAACAGTCAGCAAGAAACACAGATACGCTCTGTGTGAGAAAAGAACACGGCTAATATTAGTACAGTCAGCAACCAACACAAAATAACTCCGTGTAAGAAAAGAACACGGCTAATATTAGTACAGTCAGCAAGCAACACAAAATAACTCCGTGTAAGAAAAGAACACGGCTAATATTAGTACAGTCAGCAACCAACACAAAATAACTCCGTGTAAGAAAAGAACACGGCTAATATTAGTACAGTCAGCAACCAACACAAAATAACTCCGTGTGAGAAAAGAACACACTTAATATTAGCGCAGTCAGCAAGCAACACAGAATCACTCCGTGTGAGAAAAGAACACGGCTAATATTATTAGTACAGTCAGCAAGCAACACAAAATAACTCCGTGTAAGAAAAGAACACGGCTAATATTAGTACAGTCAGCAACCAACACAAAATCACTCCGTGTAAGAAAAGAACACGGCTAATATTAGTACAGTCAGCAAGCAACACAAAATAACTCCGTGTGAGAAAAGAACACGCCTAATGAACACGCAGTCAGCAAGAAACACAGAATCACTTAGTGTGAGAAAAGAACATGCCTTAGATTACTGAATCAAGCAGCTGAAATCCCTACACCATCAATGTCTGGGGGATGTATTAGCGGGGGCAGATCTGGATGGGGTGAAGGTGGATAATAAGGGAGTATCTACTTTTACTTGCTACCGTCCTTTCACACACAGCTGTTGGCTCTAGTAAATGGCCTGTGATTTGCACCTGGCTGGGATGTCCCTTTGGGAAGTTACTTTTCTTTTGGTGGGCATATGTTTTTATGATTTTCTTCACTGAGACCTCAGGAAGTTTACAGGGGTATTCCACTTTTAAGGTTTTACAACAAATGAGAGCGACTCTATTGCACTTCATCTGCTGCGCATGATCAGACAGATCGATTTCTTTACTTCACATCATGCCCTTCCCTTAACACTTCTCGAAATACTTCTCTGAACACGTCTCGAAATACCTACCTAAGCACGAATCACTTATCTAAACACGAAACACTTCCCTAAACACTAAGCACTGCTCTAAACACTCAACACTTCCCTACACACTAATCACTTCTCTAAACACGAAACACTTCCCTAAACACTAATCACTGCTCTAAACACCTCTCTAAACTCTAAATACTGCTCTAAACACTAAGCACTGCTCTAAACACTAAGCACTGCTCTAAACACTCAACACTTCCCTACACACTAATCACTTCTCTAAACACGAAACACTTCCCTAAACACCTCCGTACACACCAATCACTTCTCTAAACACTTCCCTACACACTAATCACTTCTCTAAACACTTCCTTACACACTAATCACTGCTCTAAACACCTCTATAAACATTGCTCTAAACACCTCTATAAACATTGCTCTAAACACCTCTCTAAACGCTAAATACTGCTCTAAACACTTCTCTAAACAGTAATCACTGCTCTAAACACTAAACACTGCACTAAACACTAATCACTGCTCTAAACACTAATCACTGCTCTAAACACTAATCACTGCTCTAAACACTTCTCTAAACAGTAACCACTGCTCTAAACACTGCACCAAACACTTCCCTACACACTGATCACTTCTCTAAACACTTCCCTAAACACTAATCACTGCTATAAACACCTCTCTAAACATTGTTAACTAAATAATTTTGTAAACACTAAACACTTCTCTAAACACTAATCACTGCTCTAAACACTAATCACTGCTCTAAACACTAATCACTGCTCTAAACACTAATCACTGCTCTAAACACTTCCCTAAACACTAGTCTAAACACCTCTCTTAACTCTAAGCACTTCTCTAAACATATTTTTGCACATGGTGGAGCTGCCGTTTGAATAAAACCAAAACAGAAAACACACGCTTACTTTATAGGCATCTAGTGCAAACAGATCAGAGTACCACCGACGAACAGCTGGGTTGGTAAAATCCAAGTAACTAGACATACCTAACCAAAAACAGGAGATGACAGGTTAACACAGGGTCCTGAACACAAGCAGTCTGATACTGCTGAACTACAACTTTCATCATCCTTGCTGCCTTGGTTTGTCTCTTAATTTTCCAGTAGCTGAATTACATGCTTAACATGATTGTGCACCAGATGGAGAATCAATCAATTTATACACTATATGGACAAAAGTATTGTTACACCTAACCATTACACCAACAGGGACTTTGTATTCTAAATCTTTGCTCTGTATAGCTCTATCAGGGACGGACATGTTGTTTAGAATCTTTGATAGAGCTATATTGAGAAAATATTCTAAACAACATGTCCGTCCCTGATAGAGCTATTCAGAACACAGATTCTAAACAACATGTCCGCCTCATGATAGAGCTACGCAGAGCAAAGAGGACTCAATAAGGTTTATTTGTACGTGTTGTCGGGATTATAGAGGTTTTACTGGAGAAGATAAAGGGTCAGTATAATAGTTTATTCAGGACCCCTGCTACCCCTCCTTTCTATTCCCTCTTCCTTCCAATGTTATGATTTGTGACCTATGAAGAAAAACACTAGATTCCCAACCTGGCCAACACTTTCCCACGTAGTCTTGTCCTTGATTGTCTTTCACAAAGAATCCCTTCTCCTTGGCTTGTGCATACAGGGTATAGTCTGGATCAACTTTAATGTGTGGATCAGAAATGACGACCAACTGAAAGAAAAAGGAAATATGTAGAGTGTATTTTGAGAAAACTGACGCACAGCGAGGTCATCATGTATATCACTAGGCCTAGACCATGATCTCCATCAATCATCAACAAACCTTGCGTTTGTTTTCCTGCAGTTTCTCCTGCATTCTGATTGGATCAGGGAATTTATCTGGGTCCCAGGTGAAGTATCTCTTCCCATCGGTGTGCTCAATGTCCAGCCAGATCACATCGCAGGGGATGTTATTTGTATCGAATCCCAAATCCACTGCATTCACGTCTGCTTCATTCTCATAGTTCCAGCGGCACTGGTGGTACCCCAGGGAGAATCGAGGGGGGAATGCCTGGGTGCCTGACATTACAGTTAAATGTGAGAATATTAGGACAACCCTTAGCACAGCGAAAACACATTGTGTGCCTTGCAGGACTCCACAGGACCATTGGATTATTGTTTTTTTCGGACAATAAATTCTCTGTTACTCTGAGTCATTCTGTATGGTTAGCTGAAGGGCATGTAAAATTACTGCTGGAAGCAGAGACCCTTTTAACGCCTTAGGATCATTATAATTATGAGTGGGTTTGTACTCATTCGGTATTACCAAAATCTCTTGTATTTAAACATACTGCACTATATTTCGTTATTATCCATGTGTGATTTTTTTTTTTATATGTCCCATGAGCTGGTAAATACTGCACTTTTCATGAAGGTAAAATTACAGACAATTGCAATGTGAATTTCAAACTTAAAGGCACTCAGTGTCATCACTGGAACATTGCAGAAACAATTATCTGTTGGGATATATGTTAATATTGATATACATATGCAAGAAGAAAAAGAAGAGCCATACATACATTATACAGAAATCATAATGTGAGCGGCCATATTTCTGGGAGGAAACATGCAGGGCGGAGTTAGGATGTTGGTTTTCCACTCCTAGGTCCAGGTTCAGGAAACAGTGATTTGAAACTAGTGCAATCTGCAGAGATATCACTGTGCTGCAAACATCATTTGTTTTGTTTGGGGGTGGGTAATGGAGGCAACACAGTATAGCCCATGGAATGCACTATAGTGGAAATTGGGTCTGGCCAGCATCACAGGTGTAGCCTGCAGTGTGAGTAAATTAATAGCCTGTCAAAAATTGTAATTCTCCAAGGTGGCAGCACAGGGTACAAATGCCACTTTGCACACCACAAGCACATTCAACTTGCTATTAAATGTAAAAATGAAACATAATAATAATAATGTGGTAATGCATAACCTGTGGGGGGGGGGGGGGTCTGTTCTAGTTCATGACACTTTGAGGAGCTGGGGTTCCCCAATCAGGAAAGCTCTGCTTAGTCCACATGATACAACTCCAGGACAATAGAACTGACAAAGCGGGCTATGCACTATGGGCATCTCATAAAACACAGCACCTCCACCTATTGAGACATAATAGTATGTCATAAATCACTTACTGCAAAATAAATAGTAAAGGAAAAGCAGCAGATAACCTCCGATATATTCAGCATGTCAAAAAACAGATACCTTCAATTTAGTTGTTTCTTCATAGCCTGCACACTTGTTGTGTGTTTGGTGACAGAGTCTCTTTAAGGCAAAAGTAGTCGAGATACCATTCAGTTGAAAGGGAGAATTGTTTTTATAACTCGGCTACTTTGGCCTTAAATCTGAAATTCCCATCGCAATTCCCTGTAATTCTCTCTTTCATAAATAAAGCTGTGAGTATACATTTATGCAAGTGTTTGCTATCATGTGTGATATCACTTGGATTGTGCATTTTAATTATGGACACAACGCATTTCTTTATACACAGATATACATTACCGATGAGCCGTTATATAGCGTGCACTAAAACCTTTTAAAAGTCTTACGTAGTGTCTCACCTTCCAACATCTCAGACTCAGAGTCCGGTACCGGACTCAACGTTGGATGGTGATGGTACACAGAGCTGATTACCTGTGAGCTGTGCATACTGTTTGAATACATCCTGGGGTGTAAGACCCAATAACAAGAACACATCCACTATTCCACTCTCTGACATCCATCTGACATCTGTCTGGGGTACAGCTCTCTGCTTTCGTGTAACTGGAACAGTCTTGGAAACGTTAGGCTGGGGAATGAGAGATTGTCAGAGACAAGTTTAACAAAAAAGTGGAAATGAACAATGGCACAAGATAAGGTTGTCCATTGGTTATTATGTGCTCTGTTAAACCCTACACAGCATTACTTTGTTAATCAGATAAAATCAGTGTAATTACAACAGGCCCACAATCCCACAAAATCACATGTGTACGATGTCCTATTAACACTAACCTCACCAGAAAACTCAGTCCGGAATTATTATAACAGATTTGGGGGAATAAATGAAATCAGGATGGCTTGGGTTACCCTAATGTGTTGAAAATGTACGTGATAACTTTCAGGCATAGGTGGTAAAGAAGGATGGAGACCTGGGTTGGTTCACTTATGAAAAATGGGTTTGTAATAACATCAGACACTCGATAATGAATATCTGTAATCCAGAATTGCTAATGCCTTGAAGATTCTCTTTAGATTTAATAATAATATATGTTCCCCGTATTCAAGTTACTACGTACGTTCATTTAGAGGTCTTACAACTTCACAATCTGAATTTGAGAAACTGGCTTCAGTTAGTGTTGAATAGGGTGGGAGATTTGTATTCTGTTGGCTCTATTTTAAGAGATACTGTTAAAGGAGTCAATCCCGACTGCCACAGAAGTTTCCTATTTTAGAATCAAGAGTTATTTGGGTAAGCGTATCTGCTCTTCTTTAGATAGTTTCTTTGAATCCAAACCTAAAATTAAACAGATTTCAAGTATTGGATGGAAGAGGAGCAGGACCTCTCATATTCCACCCAAATATAGTATAATGCATGGACAAACACTCGCAATTCCATCCATTTTCAAGAATTATACTTTAAAAAAATAGTTGATATCAAACTTACCCTAGGATTATTTTATTCCATATTGATTTTGGGATTAGGAATACATTAGACTCTTGCCCACTTGTCACATGTGTTACCTGTGATACCGCCTTGGGGTGGACTTCCACAAGGGTTTCCGAGGAGTTAAGCCAGAACACCCCACACGTGTTTGAAGGTTTGTGCGCCAGTAGCAGGGGTACTGATCCATATAGGCCCATTCTGTCGTACACCCGGTACCCAAACACATCCAGATTGTAGAGACGGTATTCCTGGCCGACCCTAAGACACAGATATTAATGAACATATGCGTAGAATACTCTCATACACTGTATTTTTGCGCTGTGGCTTTTTTTCTGGAGGTAATCGGTGTATTTATAGGGGTAGACGAGAATTATTGCACAAAAGAACTACATTTCTAACAGAAACCCCTCTGTACACAACCCCCCGTTGTCTCATATCGCTACTTTGTGTGCAAGCGCTGGGACCCATTCGACAGCATAGAAGCACTGGCGCGATGCCAGTCATTAATCTTCATGGAGGAACAGGTTTATTTTTCTGTAGCCCTCCAGCTGTTTGAGAACTACATCCCCCATACTGCCCTGCCAGCCTCTCAGAGACCAGGTATTATGTGAAATCTAGTTCCGCAGACAGCTTATTTAGACAAGCTGATCTATTTTACACTGGCAAGAAGAGATATTCAATGCTTATCTGACTACACACTTCAAACAATAATTTAGCCAGTTAGATTTATTTCTTTTTGATGACACACTCACACATGAGTGAATAAGTCGACCAGTGCCAAGGTTAGCCATCACTATCATAACAGATTAGATCACATACTACTGACACTGAATAAAGCAACATGGAAAGTAAAGATGAAAATGTCCTAAACAGATTCCAGAAACCAGGCTGACCCACTGGCTTATGTTTAAACTTAAATAGAATAAAAGTTATACAATCAGATATTCCTGCTGCTTTATAACAGGTGAGAAATTGAAGAAAGAAAAAAAAGAGATCTAAACACAAGCAGTTTTGTACGTCTGTGAACAATGACAATTTAACCTGAGCTTAAATAATAATGCTAAAAAAAAAATTCCATATAGTGTTCCTTTAAGTTAAATTCCTGAACCAAGTAGATCCTAGTGATATAAGGACAGTGAACTCTGAATTAGTGTCACATGAGGTAGAGGTCCATGATGCATACACACAACATTCTCACCCGGTATCTTGCAGTCTGTGTGTATCTGCGTGTTCAGGTATCCCGTACACATGTTCAAACCCATGCAGTGAAAAATCAAGTCCCACAGAAGTTGGCCCTGTGCAGTAAATATATATTCTAAATAAGTATAGGAGTACTGACAGCAATGTTTGCTGTGTAAAATGATCTTACCGCTGATGTTCTCAAACTTTCCAAATTTTTCCACCCAGAGTTCCAGTTCCTCCTGGTGTAATAGAGAGGAGCAGTAGCGGAATTTAGGGATTCATTAATTCAGATGGAATATACATAGGAAAACATAAAAAAAAACTCCACTAGATAAGGAGAGGTCACAAGACAAAAAGAGTGAGAGATTAGAGAAAAGAAAAGAATGAGTCCAAACAGATAGATGGCAAGCACACAGAGGCATAGCCTACAGACAGAGTATGTATAAACTTATTTATTGGTTACAAATAAAAGGCAGGAAAAGACTAAAACAAAAATAATGTGTAATAAATTGTCAGGCCTTTACATTTTAACACTCTTTCCCAATACACCTGAACAGCAAAATAATCACTTCTGTGAAATCTTTTATAGCTATGTTAAGAAAACTCAGACATTCAGCTCCGTGTATGCCGTTATTCACTCACTTATACAAAGTGCATTTTATAAAATCTTTTTAGACGATTGTGAAAGATGTTTTAAGATTCTTGCTTTTTTAATTTGCTTTAACAAATATATATATATATATATGTTTTAACAGAATCTAATTACTCTATTAGTGCCTGTTATACACTATCAAGTAACTACTATGGATATGTAGTTCACAAACATCTGCAGTGCCAAGGTTAGCCATCACTGCCATAACAGATTAGATCACATACTACTGACAATTAATAAAGCCTGTCATGGAAACAAAAATGAAAATGTCCTAAACAGATCCCTGGGACCAGGCAGATCGAAAGTGCTGATTCTTTATTTTAAGTTAAAAGCGGTTTGGAAACGGTACCTGGGAGGAATCCTTGGGAGTATTACTGTGCAGTCCTGTAACCACACTGCGAGACAAAAAACAAAGATCATCAGCAGTAAAAGAGCAGACACGACAAGCCAGCACCCCAGTACGACAAGCCAGCACCCCAGTACGACAAGCCAGCACCCCAGTACGACAAGCCAGCACCCCAGTACGACAAGCCTGCACCCCTGTACGACAAGCCAGCACCCCATGCGCATGCAGCAAGCGAGCACCCCGATACGACAAGCCTGCACCCCAATACGACAAGATAAGCCAGCACCCCAATACGACAAGCACCCCATGCGCATGCAGCAAGCGAGCACCCCAATACGATAAGCCAGCACCCCAATACGACAAGCCAAGCCAGCACCCCGATACGACAAGCCAGCACCCCAATTTATGTCAATTAATATGTAGAATCTGAATGTTACTTTTTATGTGTTTTGATATTTTCATAATAATGCTATTTCTATGTATTGTGTATAAATTGTGGTCACTTCAGCCGCCCCCCTGTATTAAACATGGGGCTTTAGAGTTGTGCTCCCCATTCCCTTCTATTTGTACAGAAACAGTATAGACTTAAAAGTATTTTATTCAATCAGAATTCCTACCATATACTGCTCAAAACATATTCAAATGGAACTTATTAAACTCTAATAACGATCTGGTAAGACGGGAAGCCATACGAATTGTTCAAAGCTCTCCTACCTTTTCTGTACAGGCGACAGGAAGTGCTCGAAGTATAAAAGGCCGCGGGAGTTTACACTGAGAAGAGGTTTCTCCTTATATGTTACACATATAGAGAAGGGTTGGGCTGTGATATGCAGCTTATACAGGCCATTGGGATATTCCAGGATCGCTCGTCCTGAATCCTGCTCACACACACTAAACCTAAGGACAAGAAAAAGTCACAGAAACCCACCTCTCATCATTGAGCGGACATCACCTTAATCATGTAACATGTATTACATATATATATATATGGCAAAATACAAACAGAAGATTAGTACGCTCACATTTAAAAAAGTGAATATTCCTATTTTGTGACAATATCATCAATAATATGCTTTACACTGTGTAGTGCTGCTTTGTTCCTCTCTCTACATACATATCAATCTATCTATCTAGAAAGAGAGATAATAATACTCTTATAACTTTAACATTGTCATGTCTGCTGCCTGCCTTTGCCCTATTGGCTTGTTTACTGTTGTGATATCTGCTGCCTGCCTTTGCCCTATTGGCTTGTTTACTGTTGTGATATCTGCTGCCTGCCTTTGACCTATTGGCTTGTTTACAGTTGTGATATCTGCTGCCTGCCTTTGACCTATTGGCTTGTTTACTGTTGTGATATCTGCTGCCTGCCTTTGACCTATTGGCTTGTTTACTGTTGTGATATCTGCTGCCTGCCTTTGCCCTATTGGCTTGTTTACTGTTGTGATATCTGCTGCCTGCCTTTGCCCTATTGGCTTGTTTACAGTTGTGATATCTGCTGCTGCCTTTGACCTATTGGCTTGTTTACTGTTGTGATATCTGCTGCCTGCCTTTGACCTATTGGCTTGTTTACTGTTGTGATATCTGCTGCCTGCCTTTGACCTATTGGCTTGTTTACTGTTGTGATATCTGCTGCCTGCCTTTGACCTATTGGCTTGTTTACTGTTGTGATATCTGCTGCCTGCCTTTGACCTATTGGCTTGTTTACTGTTGTGATATCTGCTGCCTGCCTTTGACCTATTGGCTTGTTTACTGTTGTGATATCTGCTGCCTGCCTTTGCCCTATTGGCTTGTTTACTGTTGTGATATCTGCTGCCTGCCTTTGCCCTATTGGCTTGTTTACAGTTGTGATATCTGCTGCTGCCTTTGACCTATTGGCTTGTTTACTGTTGTGATATCTGCTGCCTGCCTTTGCCCTATTGGCTTGTTTACTGTTGTGATATCTGCTGCCTGCCTTTGCCCTATTGGCTTGTTTACTGTTGTGATATCTGCTGCCTGCCTTTGCCCTATTGGCTTGTTTACTGTTGTGATATCTGCTGCCTGCCTTTGACCTATTGGCTTGTTTACAGTTGTGATATCTGCTGCCTGCCTTTGACCTATTGGCTTGTTTACAGTTGTGATATCTGCTGCCTGCCTTTGACCTATTGGCTTGTTTACAGTTGTGATATCTGCTGCCTGCCTTTGACCTATTGGCTTGTTTACTGTTGTGATATCTGCTGCCTGCCTTTGACCTATTGGCTTGTTTACTGTTGTGATATCTGCTGCCTGCCTTTGACCTATTGGCTTGTTTACTGTTGTGATATCTGCTGCCTGCCTTTGCCCTATTGGCTTGTTTACTGTTGTGATATCTGCTGCCTGCCTTTGACCTATTGGCTTGTTTACTGTTGTGATATCTGCTGCCTGCCTTTGCCCTATTGGCTTGTTTACTGTTGTGATATCTGCTGCCTGCCTTTGACCTATTGGCTTTTTTACTGTTGTGATGTCTGCTGCATGCCTTTCACCAATTGGCTTGTTTATTCATCTATGCTATTTTCCACCTCCTCTGATTTTCAAGGCCTGCCTTTGACCTTTTGGCTTGTTTTCCACCTCCTCTGATTTTCAAGGCCTGCGTTTGACCTATTTGCTTGTATTCCACCTCTGTTGATTTTCAAGGCCTGCCTTTGACCTATTTGCTTGTATTCCACCTCCGTTGATTTTCAAGGACTCCCTTTGACCTTTTGGCTTGTTTTCCACCTCCTCTGATTTTCAAACCAGATCGGACTATGCTAATCCCTTGGGTTCTCGTGCACGCCAGCTCTCCCACCCAAGTGTTTGCATTATATCAGTCTGTCTGTGGAGTAGTGTTTGCAAGCCTGCCTACTTGTCTACACATTCCACTTGTTATACTTAGCAAATAAGGTACCATATGTAACAATGGCCACTAGAAAAAAAAAGATGCATTTTTAACAAAGTATGAAATATACACAATCCCATTACAGGAATGTTCTCCCTGTCTAACCTCTCAGGGTTTGGCTGTTTTAATAATACATCAGGGACTTCATATCTTGGCTTCGCTGGAGAAACCTCGCTGATTCGAAGTCTGAGGATCGCCCCCTGCAGTGCAATCACTTGTAGCTGAAGTGGAACCTGTACAAAAGATAAATATACTGTGTCTATTTTTTGTTTGTTGAACTTACAGAACGTTTGCGGACTGTTAGTCTGTCCATGAGCATTCAGTCACGCTCCGCGCGCATTCAGTCACGCTCCGCGCGCATGCATACTGGCCAAGGTTGTTAAAGTCCCTCTTTTCTCTGTATAGCTCTATCAGGGGGCAGACATGTTGTTTAGAATCTTTGCTCTGTATAGCTCTATCAGGGGGCGGACATGTTGTTTAGAATCTTTGCTTTGTATAGGTCTATCAGGGGGAGGACATGTTGTTTAGAATCTTTGCTCTGTATAGCTCTATCAGGGGGCAGACATGTTGTTTAGAATCTTTGCTCTGTATAGCTCTATCAGGGGGCGGACATGTTGTTTAGAATCTTTGCTCTGTATAGCTCTATAATGGGACGGACATGTTGTTTAGAATTTTTGCTCTGTATAGCTAGATCATGGGGCAGACATGTTGCTTAGAATATTTGCTCTGTATAGCTCTATCAGGGGTGGACATGTTTAGAATCTTTGCTCTGTATAGCTCTATCAGCTGGCGGACATGTTGTTTAGAATCATTGCTCGGTATAGCTCTATCAGGGGGCTGACATGTTGTTTAGAATGTTTGCTCTGTATAGCTCTATCAGGGGGCTGACATGTTGTTTAGAATCTTTGCTCTGTATAGCTATATCAGAGGTGGACGTGTTGTTTAGAATCTTTGCTCTGTATAGCTCTATCAGATATTTTAACCTCTTAGCGACAGGACCGTATTGACCTTTTTGTACCATTTGTGACAATGGTTGTTCTAACATTTGCGCGGTGTTTAGCTGTAATTTTCCTCTCGTTTAATGTATCCACACATATTATATATTGTTTTTATCTCCATAAAAAGGACTTTCTTAAGATACAATAATTCCATATAGCATACTATAAAAAAATTATAAAATATGATGAAAAAAATGTTAAAACTGTAAAAATCTTTTTCTAACTTTGACCTGAAAAATCTTTTACAATTACAAACAGTAAAAAAAGACTGTCTAAATAGTTTCTAAATTTTGTTTCCGATCACTTCCAGCATTCCTGACGGATACAGGGCAGCGGCCATATTGGATGAGCATTTTGCTCTCCAACATGGTGACCCAAATCCCTGCATTGGGTGATCGCAACGCTCTGGGTGGAAATGTTGGTGTTACATGATGCCTCGATGTCGACAGACCACGAAGACATAACGAGTACGTCCTCTGTCAGTAAGCGACATGTTTTGTGTGATGTACCTGGCACTTCCATGGAAGCGAAGGGGTTAATTATATTCTGGCATTAAAAAAATTCTAATTACCGTAAAATGTCTACATTTGATGCAATCTTTCAGTTAAGCATACGTTATATCCAGGGATAGGACAATGTCCACGACAAGGCTTGAGAAGGTCCATAGAGCTTAGTAAGTGTCCACCACTTGTCCTTTAAGTCAGGATTGCGCTAGTGAATAGAGGAAACAGGCCAGCAGATGTTAGCAGGATGGTTGCACACTTACCTTGGTGTCCTGGTGAACGATTTGGAGTGTGGCCCCCTCCTCATCAACTCTGAGAGTGTCCAACTGAGCATGGTACAGTGACTGAGCGGGAAGCAGCCGCTTCTGACGTCTATATGAAAAAGAATTTAATATTATGTAATAAACCACCTACCCCACAACTCCTAGCCGTGCACAATGCCCATGATGAGCCACAATGTCATTCGGGTCTAGTCAATATGCCCTTATATTCAGGCCCAAAATGGTGCCTCCTAAGTCCGGAGCTATAGTCTCTCCCTGCTCTCCAACGCAGTGATGCTTGTCTTTGGCACTTCTGTTATTAACTGCATTTCACATCACAACAGGTAGAGTGACAGCTCATCTACTGCTGGGAACTGCATTTCCCATCATGCACATGAGAACTGTATTAAGGACTAACTTATGGCACTCCTGCTGCGATGAACATACATCCATGATGTGAAGCCAATCAAACGCTACATTGATCTTACATTGATTCTGCAGAGGAATGGCTTCCTTACCCAATGACGGAGAGCAGAAGTATAGGCGCAGTGTGCGTGGTGCACACAGGAAGTTACTTTTTTATGGTCTCAGTGCCGCAGAGCAGGGAAGGGTGTCTAATGTGCTATCAGAGAGGACATGTAGCACCATGGAGTTATGTATCTTAGCAAGATTAGGAAGAAGGCAGATATCTTCACACAGGAAGTTTAGTTACAGTAAGAAACGTTCACTTTGGATCCAAAGCAAAAGAACAAAAAACAAACAATAATATTTGTAATAAGTTCCTGCATTGCTTTCAGCATTACGCCATTACCTGTAAAATGCAATCTGATTCAAGGTCTTGAATTTGCTCTGGTCCTCAGTAAGTACTCTGGAAAGAAACAGAGCACCAATGTGTTTAAAATACTTCAATTCACAGCACACGCAATAACAAAGTATTGTATTGACGGCATACACAGCACATGTAGCAACTAGAGCGCACACAGAAACGACAGCACAAACAGTAACAATAGCACACACGGTAGTAATGGCACACACGGTAGTAACGGCACATACCGTAAAGATCGCATTCACAGTAACAGCACGCACAGCAATGACGGCACACAGAGCACACGCAATATTAACAGCACAAGAAATAACAACGGCACACGCAATAAATACTCCTATCTCAGATTATTATACAGACCCAGACAGTGCTGGCTTTCTAATTGAATAATAATCTGAGATAGGAGTTACACTGACACAGAGAGTGCTGGGTTTCTAATAGTGTAACTCCTATCTCAGATTATTATACAGACCCAGAGAGTGCTGGGTTTCTAATAGTGTAACTCCTATCTCAGATTATTATACAGACCCAGACAGTGCTGGGTTTCTAATAGTGTAACTCCTATCTCAGATTATTATACAGACACAAAGAGTGCTGGGTTTCTAATAGTGCAACTCCTATCTCAGATTATTATACAGACACAGAGAGTGCTGGGTTTCTAATAGTATAACTCCTACCTCAGATTATTATACAGACCCAGACAGTGCTGAGTTTCTAATAGTGTAACTCCTATCTCAGATTATTATACAGACCCAGAAAGTGCTGGGTTTCTAATAGTGCAACTCCTATCTCAGATTATTATACAGACCCAGACAGTGCTGAGTTTCTAATAGTGTAACTCCTATCTCAGATTATTATACAGACACAAAGAGTGCTGGGTTTCTAATAGTGCAACTCCTATCTCAGATTATTATACAGACCCAGACAGTGCTGAGTTTCTAATAGTGTAACTCCTATCTCAGATTATTATACAGACCCAGACAGTGCTGGGTTTCTAATAGTGTAACTCCTATCTCAGATAGCCTGATGGCTTCAGATGAAATTGATCATGACTCACTCAGCTAGTGCTGGGTTATTCCTGATGGCTGCAGATGAAATTGATCATGACTCACTCAGCTAGTGCTGGACTGGCCTGAAGGACTAATAACTTTACAGAAAGGGAAGCCTTGGATAGCCCACTGATCTTACCCCCCGAGAAGGTCATCAGCTACTTCTGGGGCCTGAGCTGGGTGAAGGGCTTCGGAAAGGCTCATAGTTCACACTGCTGAGTCCCCACTTGTGTACTCGTTCTGTAATTAAATCGGTGACACCTAGTGACCATTTCTGGTATTCCAACATTTCAATTGCAGTACAACTCCAAGAATGAAAGGTCCAAAGCTCTTCTCTTTACACCCCACATATGTATAGCTCTATCAGGGGACAGACATGTTGTTTAGAATCTTTGCTCTGTATAGCTCTATCAGTAAGCAGACTCGGCTACTTTGGCCTTAAGCTTTAAATCAGGGCTCGACAAACCCCGGGCGCCAGGTCGCCATGGCGACCAGGAAATCAGACCTGGCGCCCAGGTATCGTGAGCCCCGCGAGGTGTCCTCAGCAATGGGATCGGGTTTTTTTTTTTTCTATTTCAGCAGCGGTGCACGAGGGAGCAGAGTGAGTGCACCGGCTGCACAGACTTCCTGCTCCGCCCCCTCGCGCACCGCGTTCTAGCGCTGATCCAGTACTGGGGAGCATTGCAGGGAAGCTGCTCTGAGCCACCGGGCTGCAATGAAACCGCCCCCCCCCCCCCCCCTCTCTGCATTGAGGTGTAATCGCAGGGAGGGGGGACACTGATAGGAGAACTTTTTTTTTTCTTTTAAAAAAAAAACAACAACCAAAAAAAAAACCCTGCTGTCTTGTGTATGTCTGCGTGGATGTGTTTGTGTGTATATATGTGTGTGCCTGGATGTGTTTGTGTGTGTATATGTGTGTGCCTGGATGTGTTTGTGTGTGTATATGTGTGTGCCTGGATGTGTTTGTGTGTGTATATGTGTGTGCCTGGATGTGTTTGTGTGTGTATATGTGTGTGCCTGGATGTGTTTGTGTGTGTGTATATGTGTGTGCCTGGATGTGTTTGTGTATATGTGTGTGTGTGACTGGATGTGTTTGTGTATATGTGTGTGTGTGACTGGATGTTTTTGTGTATATGTGTGTGTGACTGGATGTGTTTGTATATGTGTGTGTGACTGGATGTGTATATGTGTGTGCCTGGATGTGTATATGTGTGTGCCTGGATGTGTATATGTGTGTGCCTGGATGTGTATATGTGTGTGCCTGGATGTGTTTGTGTGTGTGTGTATATGTGTGTGACTGGATGCGTTTTGTGTGTGACTGGATGCGTTTTGTGTGTGTATATATGTGTGTGACTGGATGCGTTTTGTGTGTGTATATATGTGTGTGACTGGATGCGTTTTGTGTGTGTATATATGTGTGACTGGATGCGTTTTGTGTGTGTATATATGTGTCTGACTGGATGCGTTTTGTGTGTATATATGTGTCTGACTGGATGCGTTTTGTGTGTGTATATATGTGTCTGACTGGATGCGTTTTGTGTGTGTATATATGTGTCTGACTGGATGCGTTTTGTGTGTGTATATATGTGTCTGACTGGATGCGTTTTGTGTGTGTATATATGTGTCTGGATGCGTTTTGTGTGTGTGTGTATATATGTGTCTGACTGGATGCATTTGTGTGTGTGTGTGTGTGTGTGTATATATATGTGTCTGATTGGATGTGTTTGTGTGTGTGTGTATGTATATGTGCCTGACTGGATGTGTTTGTGTGTATGTATGTGTCTGACTGGATCTGTTTGTGTGTGTATGTATGTGTCTGACTGGATGTGTTTGTGTGTGTATGTATGTGTCTGACTGGATGTGTTTGTGCGTGTATGTATGTGTCTGACTGGATGTGTTTGTGCGTGTATGTATTTGTCTGACTGGATGTGTTTGTGTGTGTGTATGTATGTGTCTGACTGGATGTGTTTGTGTGTGTGTATGTATGTGTCTGACTGGATGTGTTTGTGTGTGTGTATGTATGTGTCTGACTGGATGTGTTTGTGTGTGTGTATGTATGTGTCTGACTATATGTGTTTGTGTGTATGTATGTGTGACTGAATGTTTGGGTGGGGGGGTGTTTTGCGTTCAGAAGTGGAGGGTGCACAGAGAGGACTTTCACCCTAGTCCTCCAAATCAGAATAAAGGATCCTTTATTCTGTATGTATATGTGACAGACTATGTGACTGCGTGTGTTTGTGTTTATGTGCCGTTGTCTGGCTCCTAGATTTTTTAGCTGGCTCCTAAAACTCAAATAAATTTGTCAAGCCCTGCTTTAAATTCCCTTCTCAATTACCTGCTATTCTCTTTCATGAATAAATCTCATAATATAAATAGCATTATCTATACAAACCATTTTTTAAATAGCAGTATCTATAAAGCCCATTATATAAATAACTATATCTATAAAGCCCATTATAGCTTTATCTATAAACCCATTCTATAAATAGCTATATCTATCCAGAAACCCATTCTATAAATAGCTATATCTATCCAGAAACCCATTCTATAAATAGCTATATCTATCCAGAAACCCATTCTATAAATAGCTATATCTATCCAGAAACCCATTCTATAAATAGCTATACCTATAAAGCCCATTAAATAGCTATATCTATAAAACCCATTATGTAAATAGATATACCTATAAAGCCCATTATATAAATAACGATAACTATAAACCCATTATATAAATAACTATATCTATAAACCCATTATATAAATAGCTATATCTATAAACCCATTATATAAATAACTATATCTATAAACCCATTATATAAATAACTATATCTATAAACCCATTATATAAATAACTATATCTATAAACCCATTATATAAATATCTGTATCTATCCAGAAACCCATTATATAAATAGCTATATCTATCCAGAAACCCATTATATAAATAGCTATACCTATAAAGCCCATTAAATAGCTATATCTAAAAAACCCATTATGTAAATAGCTATACCTATAAAGCCCATTATATAAATAACGATAACTATAAACCCATTATATAAATAACTATATCTATAAACCCATTATATAAATAACTATATCTATAAACCCATTATATAAATAACTATATCTATAAACCCATTATATAAATATCTGTATCTATCCAGAAACCCATTATATAAATAGCTATATCTATCCAGAAACCCATTATATAAATAGCTATACCTATAAAGCCCATTAAATAGCTATATCTATAAAACCCATTATGTAAATAGCTATACCTATAAACCCATTATATAAATAACTATAAACCCATTATATAAATAACTATATCTATAAACCCATTATATAAATATCTGTATCTATAAACCCATAATATAAATAACTATATCTATAAACCCATAATATAAATAGCTATATCTATAAACCCATTATATAAATAGCTATATCTATAAACCCATTATATAAATAGCTATATCTATAAACCCATTATATAAATAGCTATATCTATAAACCCATTATATAAATAGCTATATCTATAAACCCATTATATAAATAGCTATATCTATAAACCCATTATATAAATAGCTATATCTATAAACCCATAATATAAATAGCTATATCTTTAAACCCATTATATAAATAGCTATATCTATAAACCCATTATATAAATAGCTATATCTATAAACCCATTATATAAATAGCTATATCTATAAACCCATTATATAAATAGCTATATCTTTAAACCCATTATATAAATAGCTATATCTTTAAACCCATTATATAAATAACTATATCTTTAAACCCATAATATAAATAGCTATATCTATAAACCCATTATATAAATAACTATATCTTTAAACCCATAATATAAATAGCTATATCTATAAACCCATTATATAAATAGCTATATCTTTAAACCCATTATATAAATAACTATATCTATAAACCCATAATATAAATAGCTATATCTATAAACCCATAATATAAATAGCTATATCTATAAACCCATTATATAAATAGCTATATCTATAAACCCATTATATAAATAGCTATATCTTTAAACCCATTATATAAATAGCTATATCTTTAAACCCATTATATAAATAGCTATATCTTTAAACCCATTATATAAATAGCTATATCTATAAACCCATAATATAAATAGCTATATCTATAAACCCATAATATAAATAGCTATATCTATAAACCCATTCTATAAATAGCTATATCTATAAACCCATTCTATAAATAGCTATATCTTTAAACCCATAATATAAATAGCTATATCTATAAACCCATAATATAAATAGCTATATCTATAAACCCATAATATAAATAGCTATATCTATAAACCCATTATATAAATAACTATATCTATAAACCCATAATATAAATAGCTATATCTATAAACCCATTATATAAATAACTATATCTATAAACCCATAATATAAATAGCTATATCTATAAACCCATAATATAAATAACTATATCTATAAACCCATTATATAAATAGCTATATCTATAAACCCATAATATAAATAACTATATCTATAAACCCATAATATAAATAGCTATATCTATAAACCCATAATATAAATAACTATATCTATAAACCCATAATATAAATAGCTATATCTATAAACCCATAATATAAATAGCTATATCTATAAACCCATTATATAAATAGCTATATCTATAAACCCATTCTATAAATAGCTATATCTATAAACCCATTATATAAATAACTATATCTATAAACCCATTATATAAATAGCTATATCTATAAACCCATAATATAAATAGCTATATCTATAAACCCATTATATAAATAGCTATATTTAAAAAATCATTCTATAAATTGCAATTTATCAATAGATGACCCTAGAGAATCTCAATGTATTCACCCAACTCCTCTCGAGCCCCAGTTCGTCAAGTTTCTCTCCCCCTTCCTCGGGGTTCCGGTTGTTGCCGGAAGTGACGTGTCAGTTTGCAGAGATGGCTGCGCTGGCCAGCTGGAGCTTCTTGGTGTTCTTGGCGATTACTTGCTCCTTCCCACGGGCTGCCCGGGGATCCGAGCCTTCCGTATGGAGGGTCCGCATGCACACGGTGGGTAGCATACGAGCTGTCACAGACTACATGTCCCATGAGGCTCAGATTAGAAAAAACAGGATCTTGATGTATTAGAGATATGACAACTGCTGGTAATGCGCCAAGTGGTTAAAAATGTATCCTCTGGCCAAAGGGACTGGAGGGTTTAAACATGGTAGCCAGGACTGCAAGGGGTTGAACAGGTAATGCCCTGGCAGACAGGACTTCAGGGGGGTTAAACGGGTAATGCCCTGGCTGCCAGGACTGCAGGGGGGTTAAACGGGTAATGCCCTGGCAGCCAGGACTGCAAGGGTTGAACAGATAATGCTCTGGTAGCCAGGACTGCAAGGGGTTAAACGGGTAATGCTCTGGTAGCCAGGACTGCAAGGGGTTAAACGGGTAATGCCCTGGTAGCCAGGACTGTAGGGGGTTAAGCGGGTAATGCCCTGGCAGCCAGGACTGCAGGGGGTTAAGCGGGTAATGCCCTGGCAGCCAGGACTGCAGGGCGTTAAGCGGGCAATGCCCTGGCAGCCAGGACTGCTGAGGGTTAAACGGGCAATGCCCTGGCAGCCAGGACTGCTGGGGGGTTAAGCGGGCAATGCCCTGGCAGCCAGGACTGCTGGGGGTTAAGCGGGCAATGCCCTGGCAGCCAGGACTGCTGGGGGTTAAGCGGGCAATGCCCTGGCAGCCAGGACTGCTGGGGGTTAAGCGGGCAATGCCCTGGCAGCCAGGACTGCTGAGGGTTAAGCGGGCAATGCCCTGGCAGCCAGGACTGCTGGGGGGTTAAGCGGGCAATGCCCTGGCAGCCAGGACTGCTGGGGGGTTAAGCGGGCAATGCCCTGGCAGCCAGGACTGCTGGGGGGTTAAGCGGGCAATTCCCTGGCAGCCAGGACTGCTGGGGGGTTAAGCGGGCAATGCCCTGGCAGCCAGGACTGCTGGGGGTTAAGCGGGCAATGCCCTGGCAGCCAGGACTACTGGGGGGTTAAGCGGGCAATGCCCTGGCAGCCAGGACTGCTGGGGGGTTAAGCGGGCAATGCCCTGGCAGCCAGGACTGCTGGGGGGTTAAGTGGGCAATGCCCTGGCAGCCAGGACTGCTGGGGGGTTAAGCGGGAAATGCCCTGGCAGCCAGGACTGCTGGGGGTTAAGCGGGCAATACCCTGGCAAATAACCCCCACATCCCTCTCCACATTGCCATATTGCCCCCTGGTGATCTAGTGGGGCAGTCAATATGTGTGTAGGCAGCGGAAGGCAGAATGTAGCACCAACAGTGGTAGTGCTCCAGTTGCCTGCTCTTTAGCCCCCATAAGGAGGAGTCTGCCCAACTCAGCATGGTATTTTAACATGACAACACAGACAATATATGGCTCTGCTCAGTGCTGCCTTTATTGTTGCCATGTGTTGTGCTTCCATGTTAAGACTTGAGGGTCTATGCAATAAAGAGAGAATCACAGGCAATTTAAAACTTAAGGCCAAAGTAGCAGAGAAAATATTCTCCCATAAATCTCAGCTGCATTGGAGAACTTTTCTCACTTTGCTCCTTTGGCCTTTGTTTTGAAATCCCTGTCTCAGTTCCCTGCAGTTCTCTCTTTATTGCGTAGACCCTTTGATGTTTCAGTCCCGCTGCACGTAGCTGAGTGGCTGATATGTCAGAGCAGTGTGGCCGAGAGCAGGATCGGAGGGAGATCCTGCCTCAATTTGTGGAAAGCATGAAAAAAAATCAAAGATTTGTAAGTGTGAATTTTCACATGTAACACATGACATTGTGTATATATTCTATGTATATTAATGTATGTATTGCAGTTATCATTATATCTGCATGTTAACTGGCTAATAAATGCTCTTCTTCCCCATTATGTGTTTTGACAGAAAACTTATTTCCACTTTGGAAAGATTCTCTTTAACAACTCTACAATCTTCGTCAAATGTAAGTCTGCAGAAATTAGGATATACCTATATGAACGTGTGTGTATATAATCCATCACATGGCATACTGGTCTCCATATTGCTGCTACGTTTCTGAACACAGATAACAACCGCTTAGACCATTAAATCATCTCACTGAATTATTGAATCTTCAAGATTTCTAATAACTTGTCTGGGTGGCAATCTTAACACTGTGCAATCTCCAGATACCGGGCATTCTATCTTTCCTTGGAGATAACAATGTTGATATATGCACGTTTGCACCGGTGGAACAGGTTTAACTTGTTAAACTGAACATAATATAACCTCTCCCCTTATATTGGATCACCAGAGGAAAAATGTTTACTCCATAGGCCAAATAAAGTCTGTTTATCTTGCTTTGTTTCATTTTTGTTTAATTTCATAGTTTTCTTTTTGAAAATAATTTGAATTTTAAAAAATATCCGCTGAAAGCAGATTTTGCACTGCGTCTATGGTATTATTTATTGGGGTTTGTGTCTTCTTACTGATTTGAATTTGTTCTGTCTGTAGAACATGACTAGAATCTCTTCCGTTGGTTCCTATCTCAGCTTAAATGGCTGCTAGAATGACTGCTTCTGAAGTGTAAAATGTAGGTTAAGTCCTTATTTAGAATCACTGACTGTTCCACGTTTTTATTCTTCTTTTTTTTTTTTTTTTTAATAGTCGAAGATGATCAGAAGGTGTGTAATCGCTCACCAAGTTACAACATCACTTGGTACCTGCGTCAGTGCAATTGCTATAATGAGTTGTCCAGTTTTGGGGTAAGTACCCAAATCTAGCAAACTGTTGTTAGAATTTGGAGCAAAGGCCAGCAATGCTGAAAGGGAGGTCAAGTTAATAAAAACAGGATAAAATACTCACTTTGAAGTAGAGATCTGTAATGGAGCTTCTCCTCTGTACATAGGCAGGGGAAAAAAACAGGTCTGTTCACTTAGTACCTGGCCGCTTAGTCAGACCGGTTACCAGGTATTTGGGGGACTGCAAAAATCTTCAAAGGAACAAAATGATCTATACATTGGGGAACACTTATAAAAACTCCCACACTGAAAAGTAAAAACAGAGGTATAAAAAGGCTTGATCACACTGTCAGTGCAGGAGAATGACCACTTAATCAGTCACTTTTCAACACACACACAACTGCCCTGACCCCCCCCCACTGAGCTCCCGTACAGCCAGAAGGTACAACATTTTCCTGGATTTATACATAGGGGAAAATATATCGGCAGGTGTGTTTCCTATTTTGTTTTCCATCCTCCCCATTTTATTCCCTATCCTTCTGTTCCTCTGATTCATCTTCATACCAGTCTCTTGTTTATGGGGTCTAGTCACTAAAAGGGGAGTTGAACATTTTATCTCACCATTTGAACTATACATTTGTGCAGAGCTAAACCTGGTGGGTTTCCACAGCTAAGCTAACTAACCAGGATTGCCCCTGCACAATGTATAGCTAAATTGGGGAGATTAAATGTTCACCTTTTTACCGAATGGCCCCCTATTTGTGATTACTCCGTTTGCTCCATTTAACACTAAAAAAAAAAAAATTTCGGGACTGGATTATGTATATATACATACAGTGGTTTGAAAGTTTACGTAATCAGCTGGAGTTACTGTTACTCTGTGTTTTCTATTATGTACTGAAGCATGAACCATTTTTTTTTTATTTGCAATTATTTGATGGTCTACTATACTATATATTGGATTTGCATACAGTTGCACAGATTTAACAGACATATTTTTTTTTACAGGAGGAACAAGTGGACAAGTATATAACTTCCACTTCGGTACTGAGAGATGGTTGGACAGGATCCTACGCCCTTGGGTCTATCCTTGTGCCAAGCTGTGAGAAGCTGCTGAGTGGCATGGTACTTGTCTATCCCTAATAATTGTTCTGGGAATTGTCAAAATGGCTTCTAGGGTTGGGGATCGTGTTCGGCAGAATGCATCAAATCTTCAAAGCGACAAAAAATATCAGATAAGATCAAATGTACAGCATGAAATGTACACATTGTGTTGCAGTTGCAAACCACTCCATAGGTAAAAGTCGTTGTCTGTGCCACTCTGCTTATGGCATCAGCTGTAGCACCATATGCAAATGTTCTGCATGTTATGGCCGTCACCATTATACACTAAGGTGATGTCATAAACTAGAGCCAGTACCAATGCATTTGAAAACACCTTTTTGCTACTGGCGCTATACATTTGCTTGGAATTCCGCTGACCACCCAATGTATGGGTCGTATGGTAAAAAAGCACTCAGGACAGCAAGGAATAGAGTTCAACATACCTATAAATGACCGGCATGTGAGGAGCTCAGTCTCACGCACTATGAGGTTTTGAGGGTGGGGGGGGGGGGGGGGGGCGACCTTATATATTTCTCTTCCTATATTCTTTCTCTCTCACTGAAAAGAATCTGGGCTTTTTCATAGTTGAGCCCAGAGTTCCATTGTGCAATGGAAGGGGAAAAGTAACACAAGTCGAGTTACCCACTGAATTCCAGTGATGATGATGATAGCCATATGAACAGATATGATGACAATGCAGAGAAAGAATGCAGTTGTTTAGTGTGTTAAATTTTACTACTTAATTTTTTTTGTTTCCTTTTTTTTTTTTGTGCTTTTAAGCCATTCTACAACATATTTAATGAGCCGGCAGTCCTGGATGAAGACAAGCAGGAGGTATGTATCCACTGTGGGCCAGGAGCTTATCACTGAAAGAAATGCAGCATCTTTTTAAAGACTGAATCCAAGTAAGACTTAGTAGGAATTTCTTATTCTGTTTTTTCTTCCCCCAGCGGAAAGACAATGAGACAGTAAAGCAAACATCTGTCCAAAATACAGTAAGTAGCAATGCTGCGAGAGTTTGTTTGTTTATAATTAGTACCAAGCCAATTTAAGCTATTTTCATGTGATCTTGACATCCTTTTCTTTTTCCTGAGAAGCTAAGTAATGCCGTCATGCAGACCTGGAAGGATGGACCGTACATCTTTATAGTTCGTGTTGTTGATCAGCCAGCCCAGGAGGCAGCACCCAGAAACAAGAGGAGTGAGGAACCTGCAGTCAGCACTACACCCGATGCTAAAGACACCTTCACCAGTAAGTGTACACCCGGTGCTAAAGACACCTTCACCAGTAAGTGTACACCCGGTGCTAAAGACACCTTCACCAGTAAGTGTACGCCCGGTGCTAAAGACACCTTCACCAGTAAGTGTACGCCCGGTGCTAAAGACACCTTCACCAGTAAGTGTACGCCCGGTGCTAAAGACACCTTCACCAGTAAGTGTACGCCCGGTGCTAAAGACACCTTCACCAGTAAGTGTACACCCGGTGCTAGACTCCTTCACCAGTAAGTGTACGCCCGGTGCTAAAGACACCTTCACCAGTAAGTGTACGCCCGGTGCTAAAGACACCTTCACCAGTAAGTGTACACCCGGTGCTAGACTCCTTCACCAGTAAGTGTATACCCGATGCTAAAGACACCTTCACCAGTAAGTGTACACCCGGTAAACATATGGCTCAGGTTCATGTAATATTTATATGGCTGGTTTTATAATATTTATATATATTTTTGTTTGTTATATATAACATTATATAAACCATCCATTTATATAGTATAGGAGTTGCATGGTGGGTTCAGGGGGCCCCAGGGCAATTTTCGACTGGTGGTTTCTAGTTACGCCTCTGGAGCCCATAAGCAGGCTCCCAACCCCATTGATCATATTGGGGGTCCAGGGTTACTAGTCCTGGCCCCACATATGTTTTGGAGGTCCCAGCTGCCATTTGGGGAGCCTCTACACCTGTTTTGACAAGGTTTTCACTGATGGGAGATCGAGATGGACTTCGGCGAGGTGGGGGAGAGGGAGTATCATTTTGGGAATAGGGTGGGGTTGTCCACCTAACACTATATACTCACATTTTAGTGAATAGACCCCACAGTACATGACATCCGATTCATGGCATGTGGGAGTTTTGTATAATACATTTCTGTACATACTATGAACACATAATGTTGCAGTTTGTCTGTCACGTGATTGTACAGACGTTGCACAAATAAAGAAGATTATTATGGATTATTTAACTTGCTATTTTAGGCGCTGGCTGCATTGGATCTGTACATTGTGACACATAATGTTTTTTTTCTTTCTCCCCACAGTGATTGTGGAAGTGAAAGGCCCTTATGGATATCTGTCCCTTGCGGACTATCCACGGATGATTGTAAGTGCTGGGTAGTATTACTAGACCTCACATGAATCCTGATATATCCCTTTCTGCAGTAAGAGGAAGAAGTAAATGCACCTGTCACCCAGCATGCAGGGAAACCAAAAAAAGAGCATGTCTGCAAACTAAACATCTTATTGGCTGGGATTTTATGACATTGTTTCCCTTTTCTTGACCCCCTTCCACCAAACGCTAGGAACACTCTTCAACTTAGAAAACCTGTTAGCAGGATGACTACGAGGCTAGAATTGTATTGTCTCTAAAAAGACCCCATATCTGCTTGACCGGTGCCCTACAGGAGCTTTATTTGCTGATTTTATTTCTTCTCTTTTAATGCAGTTTTTCATGGTGATGTGCATCATGTATGTCCTGTTTGGATTTCTGTGGCTGGCCTGGTCAGCATGCTACTGGCGGGACTTGTTGCGGATCCAGTTCTGGATTGGTGCGGTTATCTTGCTGGGCATGCTGGAAAAGGCTGTGTTCTACGCAGACTTCCAAAACATCCGCTACAAAGGAGAGTCTGGTGAGATACATGGCTGTGGGTAGGGGGGGGAGGATGTGCGCTTATCACTTGTAGGATTTGGGGTTTAATGACGAAAATATCCTCTTCTAATCATTTACTGGTACGCCAAACTATGCACCTAACACCCACATCAAGCCAGTAATACATGGGACATTCTATAATGCCACACTAGTCAACAGAAGATAATGCTTACATGCGGTTCAGAGCTCTCAATGCCTCACTTACTGTCCGTACAGATCATCTTAGGCATACTCCCTGAAACAATTGCACCGGAGGATGTGTACGGAGTAGATATTCAGATTGGCGCATCATGCAGCAGAGCTAAGCTGATTTATTTATTTTTTTCTTTCCAAGTTTTCATTGTTGACACAAGTATGGAAAGAAATAAAAATGAAATAAAAAATAAAATGTAACAGTAGGGAAAGCTCAGAACAGAGCTAGTGGCTGGGGATAAAGTAATCACACTGAACCATCCCCAAAAGTACTATTAGGCCTTATAGATGTCAGGTTTATTGAGAAGTAATTCAGTTACCTGGTGTCGGATGCTCAACATGACGTCTGCAGCACCTCCGGGCATTCCTCCAACATAGTCCGCGAGAGTGTCGCCAGGGAGGATCACACAACCAATAATACAGTCTTTCCAATTTGGTAAATGGACCTCCAGCCAGGGAGACCATATCTTAATACAAAGAATAGGAGTGTTGTGTAGGTATGCTGTAAGCCTCTCCATTGTTATCAGGTCTTTGACCCTTGCGACTATTTCTCGAGGGAATGGGCCCTGCTACTTCCCAGAGTTGGCAGAGCCGGACTGCAAAGCGTATCCGGAAAATAAGCTTTGTGGGTGTGAGCAGGGAGATCTGACAGCTGTGCATGTCCTATATAAAAGGAGCTGTCCATGGGTCCAAGACAAGCGTGGTACTTATTGCACAGAGCCATTGACGAGGATTTTCTTTCCCACTGTTCTCTGCCAGTTGAAGGAGCCGTGATTCTCGGAGAACTGCTTTCCGCGGTCAAGAGATCTTTAGCTCGGATACTCGTCATTATCGTCAGCCTTGGATATGGCATTGTTAAGTGAGTGAATCTGAAAAGTTCCAGCACTGTGTATGTAAATGTGCTTAGAACATGAATACTGAAGGCAGAACACAAATGTTTCATCGTTATATAAACTATAGTTTGAACTATAGTAAAGAGAATTGGAAACCAATATGTAGCACAAGAGTTAAAGATGTATTCTCTGTAAATTGCTATCATATTCCGCAGCTTTGCACCAAATCTGCTCTACTTTTCTGTAACATAATCCTACTATACCCTGTTCATACAGCGGGGCATTATTTGTTTGCCTGGGATAGTAAGGGGAGCAGCCAGCAAATTAAATCCACTTTTCTCTTGATAACTATGCATTGTCTAGACAGTAAATATTGCTAAACCATGGATAGATTTTGAATTTCAAAAGGTTTAAACAAAATTATTGTGCCAGAAAAGGATGAGATTTTAAGGTAGTTTTGCGGCTGGTATAGATCGGTTTCCAGTCCAGGTTTGATCGTCCTAAAGGTCTTTCATTTTGTTCTAGACCGCGTCTTGGATCCACGCTGCACAAAGTGGTCGTGGCTGGCGCACTCTATCTCTTATTCTCTGGCATGGAAGGCGTTCTGAGAGTCACAGGCGTAAGTTTAATCACCTCTGTAGTAATGTATGCCCATTCTATGTGATCCATGCTTGGAAGATAAATGCTCTTTTTAAGCCAATGAATAAAAACTTTATTGGATGGTACGGGGCTCATTGCAACCAATGATTATTGGTGCACCATATCTGGGCCATATATACCCTTCACTGTTGGTATTTCAACTTGCCAATTTAAGTCGGGGGGGGGGGGGGGGGGGCAGCATTGGTTCAGTCAGGGGAGGACCGATGGCTGCGTCGGGGGATGCATTGGCTAAGTTGGGGGGGGGAGGGGGCAGATTGGCAAACTAGAGCAGGTTTTGGGGTTTGTGTCATTAATCACCCAGCACTGTGTGTTTTCATTCTGTATATTACTAACTGCTGCTCCTTCCCTGGACATTAACCCTATGTGCTCTCTCTACTCAGCATGACTTCAGCACCATGACATTGGTAGCACTTTTTAGCCTTTCATTGATTGATGCCTGCATTGTCTTTTGGATATCCTTTCTCATGAATGCAGTTTCTGCTGACCGGTTCCACTCTCCGTTATTTAATTGGAACACATACATGGTTTTTTTTTTATATTATATTTTTGTCCTTTTATTTCAGATTTAAACTAGCACATGGTTCTCTCTTGAGATTAAAATAATATGTTTTAAAGGACAACTCTTGGCAAAATTATTAGTTGTGTTTAATTGAAATATTGCATCAGGTGTAGGCATTTTAAATAGAATATAAATAAAGTACCTTACTGAATCATCTGTGCTATCAGGGGGCTGAAATGTTGTTTAGAATCTTTACTCTGTATAGCTCTATCAGGGGGCAGACATATAGTTTAGAATATTTTATCTGTATAGCTCTATCAGGGGGTGGACATGTGGTTTAGAATCTTTTCTCTGTATAGCTCTATCAGAGAGTGGACATGTTGTTTAGTATCTTTGCTCTGTATAGCTCTATCAGGGGGCGGACATATAGTTTAGAATCTTTGCACTGTATAGCTCTATCAGAGGGTGGACATGTTGTTTAGAATCTTTGCTCTGTATAACTCTATCAAGGGGCAGACATATTGTTTAGAATCTTTGCTCTGTATAGCTCTATCAGGTTGCGGACATGTTGTTTAGAATCTTTGCTCTGTATAGCTCTATCAGGTTGCGGACATGTTGTTTAGAATCTTTGCTCTGTATAGCTCTATCAGGGGCGGACATGTTGTTTAGAATCTTTGCTCTGTATAGTTCTATCAAGGGGCGGACATGTTGTTTAGAATCTTTGCTCTGTATAGCTCTATCAGGGGGCGGACATGTTGTTTAGAATCTTTGCTCTGTATAGCTCTATCAGGGGCAGACATGTTGTTTAGAATCTTTGCTCTGTATAGCTCTATCAAGGGGCGGACATGTTTAGAATCTTTGCTCTGTATAGCTCTATCAAGGGGCGGACATTTTGTTTAGAATCTTTGCTCTGCATAGCTCTATCAAGGGGCGGACATGTTGTTTAGAATCTTTGCTCTGTATAGCTCTATCAGGGGGTGGACATGTTGTTTAGAATCTTTGCTCTATATAGCTCTATCGGACGGGCTTGTTTAGAATCTTGGGTCAGATAAAGGAAGATCTGACCCAAGTTGTCTGCCCCCTGATAGAGCTATTCAAGCAAGAGTGTCTCAGTAAGGTGCTTTATTTATATTCTTTCATTAAAATATCTACATGTGATAGTCTTTTAGCTAAACAGAACTTGTTTTTTTGCTGGTGGTAGTCCTTAAAATGTGTCTGCTGTCACTCCAAGCAAACGGCATGGTCTGGTACTCTGTAGCAGTGAGATCAAATCTTTACTGTTTTCTCCAGCAGCCAATTACTGAGTGCTTTACCATGCTGTTTGTTTTGATGTATTGGGGACCCGGAGGAGCTTGGTTCGAGCCCCTCACAGTTTGGGGTGCTGTTTGACCACCTTTGTATGCAAATGACCTGTGTCCATGCACAGTGCACAGTGATGCATGGGGGACAGCACATATAAAACACTGGGCATTATGCTAACTGTTTTGGGTTTCTCTGAATGAAAATGTTTATCAAAATGATTGGACACAATTGAAGACATGTGATGCTGTTTCATGTACCTCCTAACTGTGTTACATTGTCATTTCTTTCCCAAACTACACCTACAGCAAAAGAACCAGGCTTAGCCCTTTAATGTATGCGGTGGCACAATGGCACCTTGCTTTGGCTGAAATCCATGCAGCTGTAAGGTTACTGTGTTCTAGGGATATCTGACCTCTGGTACCCTGCTGCCATGAACTACAGTTCCCATGAGGCCTCTATGATCTGACTGAACATCAGGGGAGGCTCCAGTACAGAAAGCAGGGGTGGGGGGGCGGGTTAACCCATAGCACTCCAGGTATGCATGATGGGAGCCTTAGTGCATAGCGGCAGGCGTGTCATCCCTGCGGCAGTCTTCCTTTGTTCATGATGACTGCACTGTGGACTGGGTTGGATGATGTGCTTGTTGCTCCAGCCATGTTCCTTGGATGATCTTTTTTTTTGATGTTTCCTCCTGGTTTAGGTGCAGTCTGATCTTGCCTCCCTGGCTTTCATTCCTCTGGCTTTTCTTGACACTGCTTTGTGCTGGTGGATATCCTTGCCTGAGCGTTTATTATCTTCTATGCCTGTCTTCCTTATCTCGTTGTGTCACAGCCACCATATTTAGAAGCCCTGGAAAAAAAGGCTCAATGACAGCCAGTTATCTGTCATTAAATAATTTTAATATATTAATATTCAATAAATGAATTATTTTCTCTCATGTTCATCAGAAACTCGTTTAGCCAGCTACAAATGTATTATCCAACTATTGTTCTGTACACAGAGTGAAGGAAGCAGAGATAGACCTCATCCACAACCCCAGAGTGTTTTTTTGTTTGTTTTGTTTTTTTCAAAGTTCTAAAAATGATGCAACCAGCAGCACTTTCCCATTAGTTTCCATGGTGACTGGACCACATTTAGAACTGTGACCCACAGTTGACTGTATAATCTCTGAGGTTCTAATAGTGGGTCATTCAGAAGAAATATTACATAGTGAAAGTATTAACATAACGTGGCTAGCGTGGGATTATATTAACATGCCGCGGCTTGCGAGGTATTATATTAACATGCCGCGGCTAGCGAGGGATTATATTAACGTGCCACTTTCGAGGGATTATATTAACATGACGTGGATAGTGAGGGATTATATTAACGTGCCGCGGCTAGTGTGGTGTTATATTAACATGACGTGGATAGTGAGGGATTATATTAACGTGCCGCGGCTAGCGAGGGATTATATTAGCATGACGCGGCTAGCGAGGGATTATATTAGCATGCCGCGGCTAGCGAGGGATTATATTAACATGCCGCGGCTAGCGAGGTATTATATTAACATGCCGCGGCTAGCGAGGGATTATATTAACGTGCCGCGGCTAGCGAGGGATTATATTAACGTGCCGCGGCTAGCGTGGGATTATATTAACATGACGTGGATAGCGAGGGATTATATTAACGTGCCGCGGCTAGCGAGGGATTATATTAACATGACGTGGATAGCGAGGGATTATATTAACATGCCGCGGCTAGTGAGGGATTATATTAGCATGACGCGGCTAGCGATGGATTATATTAACATGCCGCGGCTAGCGAGGAATTATATTAACATGCCGCGGCTAGCGAGGTATTATATTAACATGCCGCGGCTAGCGAGGGATTATATTAACGTGCCGCGGCTAGCGTGGGATTATATTAATGTGCCGTGGCTAGCGAGGGATTATATTAACGTGCCGCGGCTAGCGTGGGATTATATTAACGTGCCGCGGCTAGCGTGGGTTTATATTAACGTGCCGCGGCTAGCGTGGGATTATATTAATGTGCCGCGGCTAGCGTGGGATTATATTAATGTGCCGTGGCTAGCGAGTGATTATATTTACGGGCCGCGGCTAGCGAGGGATTATATTAACGTGCCGCGGGTAGCGGGGGATTATATTAACGTGCCGCGGCTAGTGAGGGATTATATTAACGTGCCGCGGCTAGCGTGGGATTATATTAATGTGCCGCGGCTAGTGAGGGATTATATTAACATGCCACGGCTAGCATGGGATTATATTAACGTGCCGCGGCTAGCGTGGGATTATATTAATGTGCCGTGGCTAGCGAGTGATTATATTTACGGGCCGCGGCTAGCGAGGGATTATATTAACGTGCCGCGGGTAGCGAGGGATTATATTAACGTGCCGCGGCTAGTGAGGGATTATATTAACATGCCGCGGCTAGTGAGGGATTATATTAACGTGCTGCGGCTAGTGAGGGATTATATTAACGTGCCGCGGCTAGCGTGGGATTATATTAATGTGCCGCGGCTAGTGAGGGATTATATTAACATGCCACGGCTAGCATGGGATTATATTAACATGCCGTGGCTAGCGAGGAATTATATTAATGTGCCGCGGCTAGTGAGGGATTATATTAATGTGCCGCGGGTAGCGAGGGATTATATTAACGTGCCGCGGCTAGTGAGGGATTATATTAATGTGCCGCGGCTAGTGAGGGATTATATTAACATGCCGCGGCTAGTGAGTGTTTTTCCCTTGTTTGACACCATAACTTTGCTGTTTAGGGGTAAGGGGCAAGGGAGAATGCTTTGTTTTGTATATGTGTGTGTTTTCCTAGTGGCCTTTTTTTCCTTAACCGGTTTGAACATCTTTATAAGCCTGACACAGACCATGAAGCTGCTGAGACTGAGAAAGAACATGGTGAAGCTGTCTCTTTACAGACACTTCACAAACACCCTCATCCTGGCTGTCCTAGGTATGTCTTACCCCAGATGCTGCACTACCTTGCTCCACTTCCCCCAGAAATCCATTTATTCATCATGCATCTTTGGAAAAATTTTAATAAATTGAATTTGCTCTTGGGACTTTTCTCTGGTCCTTTGTGTTGAATCATATTCATCACACTGTAGAGCATTAGTAACTGTGATGGGAGACCACTCTAGAAATACACAGCTTTATCACAATCCACAGAATGATTTTGAAATATTGTCCCTGGTTTTACTGTAAAAGCGAGGTTTCTGCAGTTTTTTTTCTGATTTGGATGTGACTAGCACACAATGGTGTATATTTGGTTTTGTGCTGCCCTGGGCAGACAAACCCCCGCCCCCCAGTTGCACACCCTCGGCATGCCCCATCACCCCATTACATGCCCTTTCACCCAGATGCACACACATTAAATGCCCCTATTGCACCCACATGACTGCCATCGCCCCAGAACTTACCCTTGTCCCTGGTGGCTAGTGGCAGGCAGCATGGTGTCCTACCATGCGTGGTGAGTGCAGACAGGTCACTTGACCCGGCGCATGTCTGACATCAGAGCGCCGGGTCACGTGACCTTGTCAGCACTTCCCCCGTCATACCCCACGGGGAGCCGAACAGGCAGCATGGAGGTTTGTCTGTGCTGGCTGTTCGGCTCCCTGTTTGCAGGCACAGCGGTGGTGAGGTGATTTTTTTTTTGTGCCGCCCTAGGCACTTGCCTTGTTTGCCTCCTGCTAAATACAGTGCTGCTAACACATGTAGTAGGAATTGAACTGAATTGTTTTTTATTCCTTTGCAGCTTCAGTTGTATTTATTATATGGACCACAATGAAGTTTCGTCTCGTAGATTGCCAGTCAGTGAGTAAATCAAACGCTTATTATTATTAATATTATTATTATATATGCAATGAATCATATTCTCATAGATTGCCAGTCAGTGAGTAAAACAAACACACTTATTATTATTAATATTATTATTATTAATATATATGCAATGCCTTGTATTCTCATAGATTGCCAGTCAGTGAGTAAAACAAACACACTTTTATATATATATATATTTTTTTTTTATAAATATGGTGCTCTATACACTGGCTTGGATACACTGCACTCAATAGGATAAACGACCTCCGTGGTTTCGGGCTATTGCACAAATCTTCCAAAGATGAGCCCTCATAGGATTTGTTGAAAAGTATTGTTTATTTGTGGGAATAAAAACCAATCAACATTTCGGTCTATACTCGGGAAAGTCTTAGGTAGTATAGGTAAGAAAAAGGGGATCAGGGCGGCTCTGAAACAAGTTGAACCTTTGTATAAATGAGAAAAACACACTTATAGTGTGTTACAATTAAAACAGTGACATAACCATAGTAAACAGGTGTAAAAACAAGGCTCTCAGGATTCTAGCTGAAATCTATGATGCTTTAATCTGTAGTCTTAAATAAAGACTGAATTGTTGATTGGTTTTTGTTCCCACAAATAAACAATGATATTTTTTAACAAATCCTATGAGTGCTCATCTTTGTAAGTTGTATATACATATGTATTATATAAATATATTATTATATATACCATGCCCCGTGCTGGAAGACTTTACTGCACATGATCTGTTGCTCCAGAGGTGTATATACTATATATATTATTATATATACCATGCCCCGTGCTGGAAGACTTTACTGCACACGATCTGTTGCTCAAGAGCTGTATATACTATATATATTATAATATATACCATGCCCCGTGCTGGAAGACTTTACTGCACATGATCTGTTGCTCCAGAGGTGTATATACTATATATATTATTATATATACAATGCCCCGTGCTCGAATACTTTACTGCACATGATCTGTTGCTCCAGAGCTGTATATACTATATATATTATTATGTATACCATGCCCCGTGCTGGAAGACTTTACTGCACATGATCTGTTGCTCCAGAGCTGTATATACTATAAATATTATTAAATATACCATGCCCCGTGCTGGAAGACTTTACTGCACATGATCTGTTGCTCCAGAGCTGTATATACTATATATATTATTTTACATACAATGTCCCGTGCTGGAAGACTTTACTGCACATATTCTGTTGCTCCAGAGGTGAATATACTATATATATTATTATATATACCATGCCCCGTGCTGGAAGACTTTACTGCACATATTCTGTTGCTCCAGAGGTGTATATACTATATATATATATATATTATTATATATACAATGTCCCATGCTTGAATACTTTACTGCACATATTCTGTTGCTCCAGAGGTGTATATACTATATATATATTATTATATATACAATGTCCCGTGCTGGAAGACTTTACTGCACATATTCTGTTGCTCCAGAGGTGTATATACTATATATATATATTATTATATATACAATGTCCCGTGCTCGAATACTTTACTGCACATATTCTGTTGCTCCAGAGGTATTTACTATATACAGCTGTGCTCAAAAGTTTGCGCACCCTTGGAGAATTGGTAATATATGTACCATTTTTAAAGAACACATGAGTGAGCAGCAAAACACATTTCTTTTATTTCTTATGGGATTCATATTCAACTGTAGGTTATAACAGAATGGCACAATCATAAAACAAAACATGGCAACAAATGACCCCTGTCCAAAAGTCTGGATACCCCTACTTCTTAATACTGTGTATTGCCCCATTTAGCATCAATGACCGCGTGCAGTCTTTTTTTGTAATAGTTGTGTGAGGCCCCAGATTCTTGCAGAATGCCCCCAGATCATGCAAAGTCTTTGGTCGTCTTACCTGAGCCGCAGGTTTGTGATCTCCCCAGAGTGGCTCGATGATCTTCAGGTCAGGAGACTGTGATGGCCACTCCTGAACCTTCACCTTTTTCTGCTGTAGAGCGTCCCTCTATGCACATGGTCTGCCAGTATTTTCTGATAACATGCTGCATTCATCTTGCCATCAGTTTTCACAAGATATCCTGGGCCTTTAGAGCTCACACCCCAAAAACATCAGTAGCCACCACCATGCTTCACTGTGGGTGGTATTCTTTTCACTATAGGCCTTGTTGACCCCTCTCCAAACATAGCTCTTATGGTTGTGACCATAAAGCTCTATTTTAGTCTTTTCGTTCCAAATTACAGTGTGCCAGAAGCTGTGAGACGTGTCAAGGTGTTACCGGGCATTTTTGTGGCACTGACGCAGTAAAGGCTTCCTTCTGCCAACTCGACCACGCAGCTCATTTTTGTTCAAGTATTGTGCACCTTAAAACAACCACACCGTCTTTTTCCAGAGCAGCCAGTATTTCTCCTGAGGTTACCTGTGGGTTTTTCTTTGTATCCTGAACAATTCTTCTGGCAATTGTGGCTGTAATCTTTCTTGGTCTACCTGACCTTGGCCTGGTATGAAGAGATCCCAGAATTTTCCACTTCTTAATAAGTGATTGAATAGTAATGACTGGCATTTTAAGGGCTTTGGATATCTCTTTATATCCGTTTCCATCTTTATACAGTTCTATTTGCTTTTTACGCAGGTCGTGTTCTTTTCTGCTCCCCATAGCTCAGTATCTAGCCTGCTCAGTACATTCACGTGAGAGATAACTCATTGACTATTTATACACAGACACTAATTGCAATTTAAAAACCTTAAATTGGCATTTTAGTCTGTCTGTAACAAGGCCAAACATTCAAGGGTATGTAAACTTTTGATCAGGGCCATTTGGGTGATTTCTATTATGATTTAAAAAGGAGCCAAACAACTATGTGATAATAAATGGCTTCATATGATCACTATCCTTCAAAGAAATACATTTTTTAGTCATACTTTCAAAATCAATGCCATAATTTCACAATTTCTGCCAGGGTATGCAAACTTTTGAGCACAACTGTGTGTGTGTGTGTATGTATATGTATATATATATATATATATATATATATATATATATATATATGTGTATATATATATATGTATGTATGTGTATGTATATATATATATATATATATATATATAATAAAAATGTATAATGCCCGTGGAAGGCTTTACTACTAAGTTTGTTGTGCTTTTTCCCGGCAGGACTGGCAGGAACTGTGGGTGGACGATGCCATCTGGCGCCTTTTATTCTCCATGATTTTGTTTGGCATCATGGTCCTGTGGAGGCCATCGGCAAACAACCAGAGGTATGTAGGGGGCAGAACTCCTGGGCTATGCGGACAAATACATGGAAGAGGGAGAGGGAAACCATGGCGGAAGCTTTATTCAAAACCAAAGAAAGGGTCTTGTGTCTGATTTGTAATAGTGAATGTAAGTTACACTGTATTAATATCTCTCGGCAATGAAGCCATAAAATATTTTTATCCATCACAATCTCCACATTGTAATCTTTCTTATAGATTCGCGTTCTCTCCCCTGAATGAGGAAGATGAAGACGATGAACAGAAGGAGCCTATGTTAAAAGAAAGCTTTGGTAAGAGTGTTCCCTTCAGCCATCAAGAAACCCCTTCATCTCTACCCAGGAGAGCAAATAACCTCAATATACTTATGTGAGATCATCAATTGTCTTCAGTGTAGGAGATACAGATTTTAGAACACGAGTGGTCAGCGTGTAGTTCTCCATTTGATACTTACCATGTTCCTGTGGTACCCGAATGCTTGCTAACATATTGGGAGTTGTTGCTATAACTAGTTCTCTAGAGCATCCTGTGTAAAGCTTCACTGTTGCAGGAGGGAAGTCTTTCGAAAACATTCCTTGGCCTTACCCAGGGGTTCACTACAAGAGCCATAACGGGTAATATGAAATTAAGTAAGAAAGGACTTTACATGAAGTCCAAACCAACCAGGGTTTCCCATTTCTGGTCCTTCAACAGTAAAGTTGTAGGGAATATAATAGAACATATAATTACAATTGACTTTTGTTGTGTGACTGTTATACTCTACATTTTGATTCTATATCTTTCTTGTCACAGAGGGGATGAAAATGAGGTCTTCAAAGCAGGAAACAAATGGAAACGCCAAAGTAGCCAAACCTGTAAGTATAAGTTGTAAAAGGGAAGATCCTACCTCCGTGCCTCCATTTTAAAAAGTAAAGCTTGCTTAAATCATTTTGTGAGCCCCAGTATACTTTTTAAAATGTTTTATATTTTTACAACTTTTGCTCACAGGACGATTTGCATCTCAAAAGCCTCCACCATTATCCTTTTGAGATGCAAATGTATCTCCAGCAGAAGTTGTGAATGTTGGCACATTCAGACTCTCTCCTCGTAATCCAGCTGTCACGTCTCTCAAATGAATCCTCCCAAGTCTGCAAAAAGTTTTAAAATAAATCTTCAATCATAAGTGATAAAAAGCTTTTTGAATTAATTTTCTACACATCCCAAGATGTTTTTTTTGGTTAATATGCACATTAATAATAATCTCACCATACACATAAAATAAGTACAGAAATGGTTACAGGGACCGGGGATAAAGTACCATTTAGCTCTTTTTACAAACAAATTGCCTTCCATAAAGGGCTTCAAGTGTGAGGAAGACTATGCATAATCAGAGGTATGAGACTGACTGACATAAGCCTCAAATGTAACTTACTTGTAACAAATGGTGTTTCTGGCAGGAGGAAGATCTGAAGTGGGTAGAAGATAACATCCCATCCTCTGTGACTGATGTGTGAGTATTTCACTTGGTTCCTGAACGTGTTTGCATTAGTCTAAGGATTCCACCAAATATTACATTGAATATGTGAGAAACATCTCTGTGTAAGAGAATGGGGGAAAGTATCCCAAAGGGCAAAATAAAGCATATGTTTCTCATCTTTTAATATGAAGGTATCCCAATGGTCTTCTCGCTGGCTGTTGCCTCTCGGTCATCGTGCCGGCCGTTGCCTCTCGGTCATCGTGCCGGCCGTTGCCTCTCGGTCATCGTGCCGGCCGTTGCCTCTCGGTCATCGCGCCGGCGTTGCCTCTCGGTCATCGCGCCGGCCGTTGCCTCTCGGACATCGCGCCAGCCGTTGCCTCTCGGTCATCACGCCGGCCGTTGCCTCTCGGTCATCGCGCCGGCCGTTGCCTCTCGGTCATTGCGCCGGCCGTTGCCTCGGAAGGGTGCCACTCTGTGGGAGTACCACTCCGTGGCTGAGCAAGGGAAAGGGTGCCTCTCTGGGTGTACCACACTGTGACCGAGCAAGGGAAGGTACAAGGATGTAAAACAAAGAGGAGCGAGCATAAGTGATAAACAAGAGAGATGCAAAGGCAGGAGTGAGGATAAACAATAAGCAAGGCAAAAATAATACAAAAATAATTGGCTACAACTTGGTTGAGAGTGAACACGGGTATATAAAAATAAATAAATTCTCCCATTCAGATAAGTTAGAGAGATATTCCAACTCTGCTACTTCTCAGATGAGATTTTCCATGCAATTACCTATTTAACGAGTAACGCCCGTAGTGATCATGTCATGCAACGTGTATTGTATTCAATGTAAAATAGTCACGTGTGTTTTAACTTGTCTTTCAGGGCTCTTCCTGCATTGCTGGATTCAGACGAGGTCAGTATTTTATGCTTTGGTGTTTTTTTTTAGCTTATAAGGTTAAGGAACCTTATCTCTTGGATGATTCAGAAAGCAGGTGCTCCAAATGAATGTTATCACAGCATTGCTCAGAAAAGGATACACCTAATACCTTGCCTCTGTTACGATTTAAGGGAATTTGGATAAACTGAACTAATTGTATTGACCAGTTAGTGTCGTACTTTTAAAACTTTGCCCCATTAGGGAGGTCACAGCAAGATGGAAAAAGACTAGGTCCGACGTGCCAAAGAAGGAATTACTTCTAAAAAACAGATGTACAAGTCAACCGGGTAGTGGCAGGCATTAAATACACACACAGAGGGGGGTGCTGCTATGCACAGATAAGATATACAGCATTTACTGCCTGTGGACGGATCACTACAGGATTCTATAATTTTTCTGTACTCCTTAGAGGGAAGGGTCACTTGTGATTTTTCTCCGATAAAATGAGTGCCGACCCCCATACAGGATCTATTAAAGTCCACCCTGTAAATCTAATGCTTTCTTTGTTTTTTTTACAGGAGCGAATGATAACGCATTTTGAAAGGTCAAAAATGGAATAAGTATCTGGCAAGTCTGGGAATTGATGCACTGCATGCTGTCTCTGGAGAGTCGTGCAGGTTGCTGGCCATTTCAAATCCCGACTTCGTCTGTGGGGGGAGAAGTTACACCACAATATCCTCATACGGTCCTTTTTTGGAATGAACTGATTTGCAGGACATGTCTCCCAAACTCTTTGTTCCTCTCCCAGACGCCACGCTCTATTCCGCCTCTCACAGTGAATGAGGGGGTAATGACTGTTTCTGCACTTTATCGATCAATTGATGAACAGGAGACTTGTGAAGAGCTGTGCGTCCCTGGGGTTACAGGAGACTCCTGTGCTTTTTTCTTCTAATTCTGTTTACAAAACAAGTGTAAAAGTTTTCGTTGCCTTTTATCAAACCCCCCGATGTTCTGTATGAAAGACTCGCTCCAGATAGCGTCCCAGTTTTCAGTACTGTTTTTGTGCAAACCTTTTGGACACGACTAGGGTTGCCACCTTTTCTTCCAAAAAATACTGTCTCCATAGACTTAATATTGGCCTGATGCCAATTTTTTACCGGCCTGCCGGTAAAATACCGGCCAGGTGGCAACCCTAGACACGACTGATAACAATGCTTGCGGATAAGATTTGGCTTGGAGATTCTGTCTCCTCGATAATTCTGGCATCGAGAAGACCAGTTGTATAAAGAGAAATGCTAGTCCAAACAGCTCTGGTCTCCTTAACTTGCGTCCAATTTAATTTCTACCTGGTGATGGAATTTACAGCTGAAACATATTGTGTATTTTATACATATACCCGTAACATGGATTTTATGATGTCACTTCCTGTTTGACATGTTTTTGTGCTTTTAATCTCCTATCGTTTGTCATTTTTATTCACCTACAATAAGGTGGAAAACGGTCTACTATTTCTCTAATCTGTATTTATTTGCATTTTGACCAGTGGGTTAAATAAAACAAATTGCTATGTAAGAGACCTCTGTATAATTTACTTTGGACTCGGTACTGAGCAGTGGTTTACATCTAGCCCCAAAAAGGAAAGAAACAGGAAATGGAAACATAATCTCATTAAAATTCATACGAGTCACTGGCAAACAGACCACTGTGAACCAATGTGACATTAGTTCAGCACTAGGGGAATAAATGCTTTAAAAAAAAAAAAAAAAAAAAAAAATGTTTACGCACTTATACCTATAAAACATGAATTTAAAGCTAGTGGACTGCGGTTGTAATTGCCACCCTTGTTATTAAGTTAATAGCCGCCTCCAGTCTCCTAGCATTCCCTACCAACCCGACAAAAAAAACAGTATTTTGACCAGGGGCTGAAATCAATGCATGCAAACTTTCCCATTGAAAGTAGTTAATTTGCATATCAAGCCACAGGTGATGTAATAAACCGGAGACCGCCAAGTGCAGTTTTTTCTTAACCTATGCATTTGCTTGTAATTCCCCTGATACAATGTATAGATCACTTACTCTCTGTTGTCATTGCTTATACAGTGGATTGAGTCCCTTTTAATGCCTGTTTTCAGTGTGAGCTCCACTGCATATTTGGATAAGTATGCTGTATTTGATTTGCATCAAATACTGCTTCACACACATCAATATACAGCCCTGTATAAACGGATCCTAAACAAAGTGTGATGCTGTACTCACAGGGATAGTGCAAGGATTTTTGTCTATACAGACAAAGGAGCCTTTTGGTGACCTCTCTCCCCTTCGTCCCTGACCCTGCCTCAATACTCTCACTAAATAGACAAATGCATATACAATTACAGAATAAACAAAATTACCCAAAAAACTTGCAGCACTGAAAGGAGTACAACTGTATAAGTAATACACACAGACTCCACTTTAAAACATACATTATTATTGGATCCCCTTAAAGCCTGTGCACAGCGCTGTGTGGGGGATTCAGATTTTTCTGCCCCACAAATGGTGCAATGATGGTTCTAATCTGATAACGGTATTAAACGAGCAGCCGTTTCTCGCAGGAATCTTCCTTGCATGTGTTCAGACTTCCTTTTACTATTCTTAGCTTTGTAAACCAATCTCATGACAGTGGGACAGTCATGAGTCAGCCTGGTTTATTTGTTTGTTGATGTGATCCAGAGGCAGCAGATCTTATAGCAGACACAGTGCTACAAATTAGCTGGTCACAATTATCGTTTCTTTTAATTGTGAAGCATGCCTCCCATAAATAAGATTAAAATAAATTAGGGATAAACTGGGCTAATTTCATCTTTTTAACTGATTACTGTTACTATCCGGCTACTAGACAAGTATGTGTGTGTGTGTATATATATATATATATATAGTGTATTTAAAACTAGTTTGTTGCCAGGAGACCAGCGACATGATGCCAGGACTCTCAGTGATCATATAGGAATATTTTGCCCAGTATTACCGTATTATCTGGGAAGACAGATTCTCCTCTTTCTGTTTGGAGGGAGCAAAGATCTGTGCTAAATCATCCAAAGATCTCCAGCCGTTTTATACTTGATGCTTTTAGCTCGCTGGACATTATAATAAACATGGTCCACAAGAGTGTGCAATAGCAAAGGTTAACCAGAAGTGGTTTATGAACACAGCCATTCCAAGATCCACACTAACATCCAGACCCATCATCTCCCACTGCAATTGGCGTTAGACTGTTCAATACAGAGTCCTATGCACCACCAAGATCCACACACACAGCCGCAACATCCAGACCCATCATCCCCGGGAATTGGAGTCACAGTGTACAATACAGAGTCCTGCGCCTTCCCAAGATCCACACACACAGTCGCAACATCCAGACCCATCATCCCCGGGAATTGGAGTCACAGTGTACAATACAGAGTCCTGCGCCTTCCCAAGATCCACACACACAGTCGCAACATCCAGACCCATCATCCCCGGGAATTGGAGTCACAGTGTACAATACAGAGTCCTGCGCCTTCCCAAGATCCACACACACAGCCGCAACATCCAGACCCATCATCCCCGGGAATTGGAGTCACAGTGTACAATACAGAGTCCTGAGCCTTCCCAAGATCCACACACACAGCCGCAACATCCAGACCCATCATCCCCGGGAATTGGAGTCAGTGTACAATACCCGAGTCCTGAGCCTTCCCAAGATCCACACACACAGCCGCAACATCCAGACCCATCATCCTGGGAATTGGAGTCACAGTGTACAATACAGAGTCCTGCGCCTTCCCAAGATCCACACACACAGTCGCAACATCCAGACCCATCATCCCCGGGAATTGGAGTCACAGTGTACAATACAGAGTCCTGCGCCTTCCCAAGATCCACACACACAGTCGCAACATCCAGACCCATCATCCCCGGGAATTGGAGTCACAGTGTACAATACAGAGTCCTGCGCCTTCCCAAGATCCACACACACAGCCGCAACATCCAGACCCATCATCCCCGGGAATTGGAGTCACAGTGTACAATACAGAGTCCTGAGCCTTCCCAAGATGCCACACACAGTCGCAACATCCAGACCCATCATCCCCGGGAATTGGAGTCAGTGTACAATACCCGAGTCCTGAGCCTTCCCAAGATCCACACACACAGCCGCAACATCCAGACCCATCATCCTGGGAATTGGAGTCACAATGTACAATACAGAGTCCTGAGCCTTCCCAAGATCCACACACACAGCCGCAACATCCAGACCCATCATCCTGGGAATTGGAGTCACAGTGTACAATACAGAGTCCTGAGCCTTCCCAAGATCCACACACACAGCCGCAACATCCAGACCCATCATCCTGGGAATTGGAGTCACAGTGTACAACACAGAGTCCTGAGCCTTCCCAAGATCCACACACACAGCCGCAACATCCAGACACCTCATCCCCGGGAATTGGAGTCACAGTGTACAATACAGAGTCCTGAGCCTTCCCAAGATCCACACACACAGCCGCAACATCCAGACCCATCATCCTGGGAATTGGAGTCACAGTGTACAATACAGAGTCCTGAGCCTTCCCAAGATCCACACACACAGCCGCAACATCCAGACCCATCATCCTGGGAATTGGAGTCACAGTGTACAATACAGAGTCCTGAGCCTTCCCAAGATCCACACACACAGCCGCAACATCCAGACCCATCATCCTGGGAATTGGAGTCACAGTGTACAATACAGAGTCCTGAGCCTTCCCAAGATCCACACACACAGCCGCAACATCCAGACCCCTCATCCTGGGAATTGGAGTCACAGTGTACAATACAGAGTCCTGCGCCTTCCCAAGATCCACACACACAGCCGCAACATCCAGACCCCTCATCCTGGGAATTGGAGTCACAGTGTACAATACAGAGTCCTGCGCCTTCCCAAGATCCACACACACAGCCGCAACATCCAGACCCCTCATCCTGGGAATTGGAGTCACAGTGTACAATACAGAGTCCTGAGCCTTCCCAAGATCCACACACACAGCCGCAACATCCAGACCCCTCATCCTGGGAATTGGAGTCACAGTGTACAATACAGAGTCCTGCGCCTTCCCAAGATCCACACACACAGCCGCAACATCCAGACCCATCATCCTGGGAATTGGAGTCACAGTGTACAATACAGAGTCCTGAGCCTTCCCAAGATCCACACACACAGCCGCAACATCCAGACCCATCATCCCCGGGAATTGGAGTCACAGTGTACAATACAGAGTCCTGAGCCTTCCCAAGATGCCACACACAGTCGCAACATCCAGACCCATCATCCCCGGGAATTGGAGTCACAGTGTACAATACCCGAGTCCTGAGCCTTCCCAAGATCCACACACACAGCCGCAACATCCAGACCCATCATCCTGGGAATTGGAGTCACAGTGTACAATACAGAGTCCTGAGCCTTCCCAAGATCCACACACACAGCCGCAACATCCAGACCCATCATCCTGGGAATTGGAGTCACAGTGTACAATACAGAGTCCTGAGCCTTCCCAAGATCCACACACACAGCCGCAACATCCAGACCCATCATCCTGGGAATTGGAGTCACAGTGTACAACACAGAGTCCTGAGCCTTCCCAAGATCCACACACACAGCCGCAACATCCAGACACCTCATCCCCGGGAATTGGAGTCACAGTGTACAATACAGAGTCCTGCGCCTTCCCAAGATCCACACACACAGCCGCAACATCCAGACCCATCATCCTGGGAATTGGATTCACAGTGTACAATACAGAGTCCCGAGCCTTCCCAAGATCCACACACACAGCCGCAACATCCAGACCCATCATCCTGGGAATTGGAGTCACAGTGTACAATACAGAGTCCCGAGCCTTCCCAAGATCCACACACACAGCCTCAACATCCAGACCCATCATCCTGGGAATTGGAGTCACAGTGTACAATACAGAGTCCTGAGCCTTCCCAAGATCCACACACACAGCCGCAACATCCAGACCCCTCATCCTGGGAATTGGAGTCACAGTGTACAATACAGAGTCCTGCGCCTTCCCAAGATCCACACACACAGCCGCAACATCCAGACCCCTCATCCTGGGAATTGGAGTCACAGTGTACAATACAGAGTCCTGAGCCTTCCCAAGATCCACACACACAGCCGCAACATCCAGACCCCTCATCCTGGGAATTGGAGTCACAGTGTACAATACAGAGTCCTGCGCCTTCCCAAGATCCACACACACAGCCGCAACATCCAGACCCATCATCCTGGGAATTGGAGTCACAGTGTACAATACAGAGTCCTGAGCCTTCCCAAGATCCACACACACAGCCGCAACATCCAGACCCATCATCCCCGGGAATTGGAGTCACAGTGTACAATACAGAGTCCTGAGCCTTCCCAAGATGCCACACACAGTCGCAACATCCAGACCCATCATCCCCGGGAATTGGAGTCACAGTGTACAATACCCGAGTCCTGAGCCTTCCCAAGATCCACACACACAGCCGCAACATCCAGACCCATCATCCTGGGAATTGGAGTCACAGTGTACAATACAGAGTCCTGAGCCTTCCCAAGATCCACACACACAGCCGCAACATCCAGACCCATCATCCTGGGAATTGGAGTCACAGTGTACAACACAGAGTCCTGAGCCTTCCCAAGATCCACACACACAGCCGCAACATCCAGACCCCTCATCCTGGGAATTGGAGTCACAGTGTACAATACAGAGTCCTGCGCCTTCCCAAGATCCACACACACAGCCGCAACATCCAGACCCCTCATCCTGGGAATTGGAGTCACAGTGTACAATACAGAGTCCTGAGCCTTCCCAAGATCCACACACACAGCCGCAACATCCAGACCCCTCATCCTGGGAATTGGAGTCACAGTGTACAATACAGAGTCCTGCGCCTTCCCAAGATCCACACACACAGCCGCAACATCCAGACCCATCATCCTGGGAATTGGAGTCACAGTGTACAATACAGAGTCCTGAGCCTTCCCAAGATCCACACACACAGCCGCAACATCCAGACCCATCATCCCCGGGAATTGGAGTCACAGTGTACAATACAAGAGTCCTGCGCCTTCCCAAGATCCACACACACAGCCGCAACATCCAGACCCCTCATCCTGGGAATTGGAGTCACAGTGTACAATACAGAGTCCTGCGCCTTCCCAAGATCCACACACACAGCCGCAACATCCAGACCCATCATCCTGGGAATTGGAGTCACAGTGTACAATACAGAGTCCTGAGCCTTCCCAAGATCCACACACACAGCCGCAACATCCAGACCCCTCATCCTGGGAATTGGAGTCACAGTGTACAATACAGAGTCCTGAGCCTTCCCAAGATCCACACACACAGCCGCAACATCCAGACCCCTCATCCTGGGAATTGGAGTCACAGTGTACAATACAGAGTCCTGCGCCTTCCCAAGATCCACACACACAGCCGCAACATCCAGACCCCTCATCCTGGGAATTGGAGTCACAGTGTACAATACAGAGTCCTGCGCCTTCCCAAGATCCACACACACAGCCGCAACATCCAGACCCATCATCCTGGGAATTGGAGTCACAGTGTTGATGTTCTCATTTAATGATATCCATTTATATATCAGGTGATGTCAGTAACACATGTAGCACGCTTGTTTATCTTTATTACAATAGATCAATAACATTTCCATAATACAATGAAATTCACATTATGCTCAGCTAGTCTGTGGTTGACGGAGGATCATGGGAGTTGTGGTCTCAGTGGGAGGGGATTGAGAGACGGATGGGCGGAGCCGTCCAGCGGCGGGCGGAGTTTGCAGTCCGATGGGCGGAGTTGAGTGGCAGTGGGCGGGGCTCTGACCAGGAAGAAGCTGCTGTTCTTTCTCTACTGTCCCGGGTCAGACGCTTTTTTCGTCGCGGCCTTTACCCTGCAGAGCCTCGGTCTTTCCCCAGTCGCAGCGCCCGGGGACGTGAGTCCGGCCGCCGACTCCTGCGGACGTAAAGTGCGGGGCCTGAGAGGCCGCATCAGCCGCCATGCACGACGCCTTCCAGCCGGTGCTGATGGTGGAGAAGCTGCCCCTGCAGATAGAATGCCTGGCAGCCTGGGGTAATTACAGCATACGAGATATAACAGAGCCCGACTACCCATGACCCCCAGCCATGAAGCTGAGCTTTCTGGGAAGAGCTGCATTGCCTGAGAGGACTCCCCTGACGGCAGTGCCTGAAGCTGTTCTCATGACTCTCAGCCAAGGAGCTGAGCATTCTGGGAAGAGCACAAGTGGCCACGACTTCTCTCATGACCATCAGCCAAGGAGCTGAGGATTATGGGAAGAGCTGCAATGCCGGAGGCTGTTCTCATGACCCTCAGCCATGGAGCTGAGCATTCTGTGAAGAGCTGCATTGCCTGAGGCTGTTCTCATGACCCTCAGCCAGGGAGCTGAGCATTCTGGGAAGGGTGGCAGTGCCTGAGGCTGTTCTCACGACCCTCAGCCATGGAACTGAGCATTCTGGGAAGAGCGGCAGTGCCGGAGGCTGTTCTCATGACCCTCAACCAGGGAGCTGAGGATTCTGGGAAGAGCACAAGTGGCCACGACTTTTCTCATGACCATCAGCCAAGGAGCTGAGGCTTTTGGGAAGAGCTGCAATGCCGGAGGCTGTTCTCATGACCCTCAGCCAGGAAGCTGAACATTCTGGGAAGAGCTGCTGTGCCTGAAGCTGTTCTCATGAACCTTAGCCATGGAACTGAGCATTCTGTGAAAAGCACACAAGTGCCCAAGACTTTTCTCATGACCCTCAGCCAAGGAGCTGGGGCTTCTGGGAAGAGCTGCAATGCCGGAGGCTGTTCTCATGACCCTCAACCAGGGAGCTGAGGATTCTGGGAAGAGCCGGAGTGCCGGAGGCTGTTCTCATGACCCACAGCCAGGGAGCTGAGGATTCTGGGAAGAGCCGGAGTCTGTTCTCATGACCCTCAGCGAGGGAGCTGAGGATTCTGGGAAGAGCCGCAGTGGCAGAGGCTGTTCCCATCACCCACAGCCAGGGAGCTGAGCATTCTAAGAAGAGCTGCTCTGCCAGAGAGAGCTCCCATGACCCTCAGCCATAGAGCTGAGCATTCTGGGAAGAGCCGCTGTACCCGAGACTGTTCTCATGACCCTCAGCCATGGTGGTGAGGAGTCCAGGAAGAGCCGCAGTGCCGGAGACTGTTCTCATGCCCCTCAGCCAGGGAGCTGAGGATTCTAGGAAGAGCCGCAGTGCCGTAGGCTGTTCTCATGACCCTCAGCCAGGGAGCTGAGGATTCTAGGAAGAGATGCAGTGCCGGTTGTGGTTTCCATGACCCTCAGCCAGGGAGCTGAGCATTCTGTGAAGAGCGGCAGTGCCTGAGGCTGTTCCCATGATCCTCAGCCAGGAAGCTGAGGATTATGAGAGAGAATCCTCATTCCAGTGGAGCTCAGCTTTCACCTTCTCCCAATATGTTGCTTTAACTGGCCGGTCATGGTTTGGGAACATTGTCTGTAGCTAATGTGCTTTAAAAATACTACTGTCCCCTTACAGAGGAATGGCTCCTGCTTGGAACGAAACAAGGCCATCTGCTGCAGTACAGTGTCAAGAAAGACCAAAGTGAGTGCTCCTGGTTCTAAATGGCATTTATTATCTGTTGGTTGATAAACATAGTAAAGTTCAGGGACTGTGGGTAGTTTTTTTTTTTTTTTTAAACATAGAGGGGTATAAATAATATAATAAACATTAAAAGACAACTGTCTGCACAGAGTGAAGTTCTGTTTAATAGACATATTGAATAAAGTGTAGGAATTTTAAATAGAAAAACTTTAAGGAATGAAAATACCTTACTGAACCTTATTTGCATGGTGTTTTAGAATCTTGTGTCGGATGCAGGAAGATCTGACCCAAAACGACCCCCCTCCTCCTCCTCCTGAATGAGCTTTATGGAGCAAAGAGGGCTCAATAAAGTACTTTATTTGCATTCTTTCATTAAAGGATTTCTATTTAAGATGCCTGCACTTGATGCAATCTTTCCATAGAACAAAACTTCATTTTTATGGACTGCTGTCCTTTTAATATTTTGGAGTTTTTTGATCCAAAGAGAAATCTGATTGGTGACAAGAAGGATTTTTTTTTCTCCCTATGTGTCAGAATCCTTAATAGCTTAATTATGTTTTTTTTGTTGTCTCTTTTGGATCAAGCAGGAAGGAGTATGGGGTAGAAGGGTTTGAATTTGGTGGACTAAACCAACCGGGGTTTCTTTATAGAAGCCCCATCAGAGGGTGTCTGCGCACACATTAACCTGTCTGCCCCCTCTAGACAACAGGGAGTCTGGGAGTGCATTGGCTAAGTGTGGAGAACAGATATCGAAGTGTGTAGGGGATGGATTGGGGGGGGGGGGCAGATTGACAAATAAAAACAAGAAATGCATTTTTTTTTTTCAATAATAATTTATTTTATCAAATATGAAAAAGCTGGTTGCATGTGAATTAATATTTGCAAGTAAAACTTTTTCCCTGTAGGGTTGTCTCATATTCACCTTTTATTTTAAGTTTGGGGGGTGGTCTTATAATCTGGGTCATAACAAATACGGTAGCTTGGTGATGAAGAAGGTTTGCATGATACTCAACCAGCCATTTCACTGACTGAGAGCTATGGGAGCCGTAGCCCGCAGAGTGCCGAGAGCTATGGGTGCCGTAGCCCGCAGAGTGCCGAGAGCTATGGGTGCCGTAGCCCGCAGAGTGCCGAGAGCTATGGGTGCCGTAGCCCGCAGAGTGCCGAGAGCTATGGGTGCCGTAGCCCGCAGAGTGCCGAGAGCTATGGGTGCCGTAGCCCGCAGAGTGCCGAGAGCTATGGGTGCCGTAGCCCGCAGAGTGCCGAGAGCTATGGGTGCCGTAGCCCGCAGAGTGCCGAGAGCTATGGGTGCCGTAGCCCGCAGAGTTCCTATCCAAACCCAAGTCTGTGTGTTGTGGAAATGTTTCCCATGATGCTTCTGTGTATAAAAATATAACCAATTAATAAATGTTTTATTTAATTTTCCCTTTAAGGCTGCAACCAGTTTACAGTAGTTTTGGAGAAATCCCACAAGAACTTTTCAAAGAAGATTCAGCAGGTAAGTTATCTGAGCAGTGGCCGATCCAGTGCGAAATATCTGCACTATTATTTTATATTCATCTGATGAAGGATCTGATTCTTGGAGTAAGCATCACATGGTAATCTAAGGTGACTGCATTGCATGCTGGGAGCATCGTGACTATAATCTCCGACAAACTGCAATATAGTAACAGAGATACTCAGATTATAGACATGTAGTGAGTCCTTTTAACATGGCCTTTTTTTTTTTTTTTTTAATCGTGTTAATTAATCTGAATCATCGAAGCAAATAAAGTTTTCAGCTAGAAACATTTTGAAAGTTTCTGCCGATTTTTGTAAATTCAGTGTTTTTAACTTGTTTCCTTTTCTTGCAGCTTCATGTTGTTCCTCAGTTTAAAATCCTTGTCAGCCTGCTCGGTAAGTGACAATCCATGCTGCAGACTGGACGCTACTCTGGATTTCTGCACAGCCCCATTCACCTGTTTTCTGTTTGTCCCTGTTAGACGGTAATGTTTGTGTCCACGATCTGCTCACTTTCCAGCAAATTACCACAATCTCCAAGGCCAAGGGGGCTTCCCTTCTGTCTTGTGACCTGCACGTGAGTTCTCCTAGATTACAATACATTAACATTTATTTGTAGAGCGCCACCAATTCTTGAAGCGCTTGGTACAGAGCATAGAAAGGACATACTACATACTAATTTAGACAAACTAGTACAGACTGGTACATGAGGTAGAGAACCCTGCTCGTAAGCTTACAATCTAGAGGGATCTAGATCATTTTCTAGACTTTACAATCGCACTGTGAAAGCTGTGACCTCAAACTGCATTTATAATGCTGCCAATGAAAGGCATTCTGTTTATTCATGTTTCAGGTCAGTCTAGAATAACAATAATATTATGTTTCCAAATTTAAATTGTTCACTGCGAATGCGACCTTTTAAATAAACTGTGCCGGTCTCCAGCGATGTTGACAATTACTAGAACATCTCACCCCAAACGTGACTTCTAGAGGTCTCCAAGCTCCGTAACCTTCATCACCTGTTGAGTGCGCGTGGCCAATGCGTGTTATAGGGCAGAGTGTCCATGTTTCCTTTACAATATGAAAGGGGGGACCCAGAGGAGTGTGGATTTTTTTTCCCTCTCCGAGACGCAGGTTTTTAATTGTGGATCTTTCTCTCTCTCTCTGCAGCGCCGTGAGTCCGGGGAAGACTCTCTGAAGATGTGTGTAGCCGTCAGAAAGAAGCTGCAGTTATATTTCTGGAAGGATCGGACGTTTCACGAACTCCAGGTACCCGTGTTCTCTTTCCATCTCGAATATTGCTATCCTGCAGTGAGTAATCAACCTATGTACAAGATTATGTATAGATGGTATCATTCCCACTATTAAAGGGTTTCTGTCATCCTCAACCTTGCTGATGCTGTGTATGTAGAGAATACGCATCTTTCTATTGTGTTAGCAGAAATGCAAATAATATATAATATGTTTCACACATGCTTTTGTGACTTGTTATGCAAATGAACTGTTCTGTAATTTTCATATCAGGCCACATGGTGATTTTCCAATGAAAGCGTGAGTGGTGCGTATGGATTTATATATGCTTCACATCCTGTACACGCTATTGTGGTTAAGTGTGTTAAAGCTGTACCAACACTTATTTTTAACCATTCTTTCCCCACATGGTGGTGTAATAAGAATGTGCTGACACATTCACAGTGTAAGCAATGCTGAGATTGACAGAGTCCTTTTTAAAGGGTCAACACACACTGATCAGCCATAACATTATGACCACCTGCCTAAAATTGTGTAGGTCCCTTTTTGACACCAAAACAGCCCTGACCCGTCAAGGCATGGGCTCCATTAGACCACTGAAGGTGTGCTGTGGTATCTGGCACCAAGATGTTAGCAGCAGATCCTTTAAGTCCTGTAAGTTGTGAGGTGGGGCCTCCATGGATCGGACTTGTTTGTCCAGCACCTCACACAGATGCTCGACTGGATTGAGATCTGGGGAATTTGGAGGCCAAGTCAACACCTTGAACTCGTTGTCGTGTTCCTCAAACCATTCCTGAACCATTTTTGCTTTGTGGCTGGGAGCATTATCCTGCTGAAAGAGGCCAATGCCATCATGGAATACCGTTTCCATGAAAGGGTGTACATGGTCTGTAACAATGCTTAGGTAAGTGGTACACGTCAAATTAACATCCACATGAATGGCAGGACCCAAGGTTTCCCAGCAGAACGTTGTCCAAAGCATCACACTGCCTCCGCTGGCTTGCCACCTGTCAGTGCTCATAATGTTATGGACGAATAAAATTGTTCACCTCAGAAAAAATAATGAAGCACCAGATATACAAGTGTTGTGTAATAGAAGTGTTGTGTAAGCTGCTTGGTTTAGCCATCCTGGAGGTAACTGTGCAGTCGAAGTCACATTAGAATAACGGATATTTAAATTTTATTTATTTTCTCCCAACTAAAAAAAGGTGTCTATCCCCTGCATCAATTTTGTGAATTTTACCCATGATGCAACATTCTCCAATCTTCTCACGTTACAACTGTGGCCAGAGCCTGCTAATGATGTCATAAGATACACTTCTATTACTGGCTCTTGTGCGTCACTAGTGGGCAGGACTAGGCTGCTGTGTACAACCTTTATCTGCTTTCAAACAGAGAGAGGAGATTAACCCCTTAACGACAGATGACGTGCCAGGCACGTCACGGCAAATCGAGGACTTGCCGACAGCTGACGTGCCTGGCACGTCATGCACTAAACTGAGTAAAGAAAGCGACCAGCGGTCGCTTTCTTTACTCTAACGGTGTTGCTACAATGCCTCTAGGTAGAGGCATTGTGCAACACCCCCCAAAAGTGCAGGGGCGCGCTACGATCACTCCACGGAGTGATCGTAGCAGCCATTTAAAAATGGCTGCGCCCACTGCACACATGTGCTTAGAAAGCGAACGATCGTTCGCTTTCTAAGCATCTGCGGTTTTTCTAAAGTGCCTCGCTAGCGAGGCACTTAGTAACACCTTGATGCTCCCCAGAGCCGATGGTGGTCGCTCTCCTGAGCGACCCCATCGGCTCAGTAGAAGGGAACGCTGCCTATACAGGCAGCGCTTCCCTTCTAATGGCAAGAGCATCGGAAGTGAAAGTATTTCACTTCCGATGCTCTAGGGGGAGCCAATCGATGCCGGCACAACAGATCTATGTGATCTGTGTGCAGGCATGTATGATAAGTGCTCTGATGAGCACTTATCATACTGTCAAAGGCAATATTAGCAAATATTGCCTTTGACAAGTATTGATCTGCCTCCCTCACCTTACTAGTTATAGTAAGGGAGAGAGACAGATCAGATAAAGTAAAAAAATAAAATAAAATAATAAAACAAATATTTAATAAAATTTTAAACACCAAGGGCTTTTATAAAAGCCATTTAACCCCTTCCCTGCCATTGATCGCTGTGTACGCAGTGATCATACACAGCAGCACATTTTTTGCTGTCTGTGCATTTTTTAGGGGTTAATTTTTTTTACTGTAATTCATTACAGTATAAAAAAAAGCTCTTTTAAGAGAGATTAACCCCTTTCTTGCTGTAGATCACTGCCTAAGCAGAGATCTGACGCAAATGCAGCAATCTTGCTGCAGAAGCATTTTTAATTTTTTTAAAACTTTTTTATTACACCCGTCACGTGTTAATTATACCCGCTAGGGGACTACGTTTAACGTAATTTTTTTTTTAAATAAGAGCTATTAACCCCTTCCTTGCCGTATATCACTTCCTAAGCAGCACATATGGTCACTGCCTAAGCAGTGCATATGGTCACTGCCTAAGCAGCGCATATGGAGCAATCTAGTCGCAGAAGGATTTTTTTTTTGCTATCAGCATTTTTTTTGTCAGACTCGCTAGGGGTTAATTATACCCACTAGGGGATTACGTGTATTCCTTTTGAAGCTGTCTGAACACGTGTATAGCAATCAGTAACAGCCGATCAGTGGCAAAGGTGGTTTGGTGATTTCTCAGATGAGCATCACCATTCGTCTGGTTCGATCAATATTGGTAAATATTGTTCTGACCCATATGGATCTGCCTCCCTCTCCTCACTTGAGTTTTAGTGAGGGAAAGAGACAGATCTGTATAACATAATTTTTTAATTGTAATAAATTAAATAAAATGTTAAAAAAATTGTGAGTCCCAAGGGCTTTTATAAAAGCCATACCCTTTGTATAGTGTAGTGTATTAACCCCTTCCCTGCCACTGATCACTGCACAGCAGAAATTTTTTTCTTGTCTGTGCATTTTTAGGGGTTAATTTTTTTGTACAGTACTACAAAGGCTCTTATAAGAGCTATTAACCCCTTCCTTGCTCTACATGTTCAAATTCCAAGTTTGAAAATCAAAAAGCGCACCTCTCAAATGTAGCCTTTCAACACCCAACAAAGCTGACAAAGCTATGCATGGGTGGTATCCCTGTGCTCGGGAGATGTTGCTGAACATATATTGTGGTATTGTTTGTCAGTGACACATACCGAAATATGTGAATTTGTGTCTAAAGTACAATGTATGTGGGAAAAAATACACAATAAAATGACTACCACAAACTTTGACAAAGGCTGGTGGTAGAATTGGTGCATGGAAAGTGTTAAAATAACACCATTTAAAATAGCCTAGGGTGTCTACTTTTACAAAATATATACTTTTTGGGGTAAAATACACTGTCCTACTTTAAAAAAAAGTCCCAAATGAAAGATGGGCTCAGGCTGGCTACACGTCAATATTCCAAGTTGAAAATGCGCACCTTCACAATGTGGCCCTTTTAGCCCCCAAACAACCCAACAAACCTATGCATGGGTGGTATCCCTGTACTCAAGAGATGTTGCTGAACACTTATTGGGGTGTTATTTGGCAGTGACACATACCAAAATCTGTAAATTCATGTCTGAAGTACAAGGTTTGTGAAAAAAAAACACAAAAAAATGACTACCACAAACTTTGACAAAGGCTGGTGGTAGAATTAGTGCATGGAAAGTGTAAAAATACCACCATTTGAGATAGCCTAGGGTGTCTACTTTAAAAAAATATATGGGTTGATGTGGTAAAATACACTGGCTGGTTTCAAATATGTCCCAAATGGGACATGGGTGCAGGCTGTCTGCATGTCAAAATTTCAAATTGGAAAACCAAAAACTTCACCTCCCAAATTTGGCCTTTTACCCCCCAAACAATCCAACAAACCTATGCATGGGGGGTATCCCTGTACTCAAGAGATGTTTCTGAACACTTATTGGGGTGTTATTTGGCAGTGACACATACCAAAATCTGTAAATTTATGTCTGAAGTACAAGGTTTGTGAAAAAAAAACACAAAAAAATTACTACCACAAACTTTGACAAAGGCTGGTGGTAGAAATAGTGCATGGAAAGTGTTAAAATACCACCATTTGAGATAGCCTAGGGTGTCTACTTTTAAAAAATATATGGGTTGATGGGGTAAAATACACTGGCTGGTTTCAAATATGTCCCAAATGGGACATGGGTGCAGGCTGTCTGCATGTAAAAATTTCAAGTTGGAAAACAAAAAACTGCACCTCACAAATTTGGCATTTTAGCCCCCAAACAACCCAACAAACCTATGCATGGGTGGTATCCCTGTACTCAGGAGAAATAGTAGAATCTATTTAGCATGTTTTTTCGTTCGCTATTGTCGATGAGGAGAAGTTGTTTCAAATAAAAACAAAGAAATTTGTGTATTTTTTTTTTTTTTACCATATTTTATTATTTTTTTTTAATAATATGATAAGATATGATCAAAAATATGGCATCCATAGAAAGCCCTTTTTGTCCCGATAAAAACAATATATAATATGTGTGGGTACAGCAAATGACGAAGAAGAAAATTACTGCTAAACACAAACAGCACAGAAATGTTAAAATAGCCATTGTCCAGAAAGGACAAAAATGTTTCAAAGGCTCTGTCCTTAAGGGGTTAACCTGATCAAACATGATCTGAAATCAACAATGCAAAATAAAAAAAAACATACAGTACTGCAGAAATAAAACACGAGAAAAGCGGAAATATTTTTGCATTTTGATATTTTTCAGGTGGTAGAATTAAATAAAACTTCCCAAAATATATAAATAATTTCTCCCTGGTTTTGGACACCTATACAAGGAGCACTATGAGGTGTGCCTTCCTTTTTCCAGTCTGTAAAACGAGCTTTTATTAATGGCTGTATTCCAAGGCACTTGCTTCCCACGCTGTCTGTATTTCTCACATGCATACCATTCAATCTTATTCGCATTGCAGGGAGATTTCAGTGTCCCAGATATTCCCAAATCCATGGCATGGTGTGACAACTCGCTCTGCGTGGGTCTGAAGAGAGACTATTATATGATCAAGGTGAGTGATGGGCTTCTACGTGCAAGAAATCTGATAACTGGAAGGAAATGAATCTTTTATATTCCAGTACCATCCATCGTCAAGCCCTGCTACCTAGGCAGTAAAAAGACCCAAGTCAGGAGCCAGCCTGGTTTATTGATGCGTTTCGCGTTCTACTAATGCATCATTAGTAGAACACGAAACGCGTCAAGTGTGTTCCAGTCTTCCCCACTTGCTGTTTTTTTTGTTTCAAATAAATTATCAAGTTATCACTTGGAGTGCCGCAGAAAAATATTTTTTGGATGATTACAATTGCCCTGACGATTAACAGAGCTGGGGTGAACCCGGATCTGATAATTGGTTCATCTTCAGAGCCCGTGATTTTGTTTTTTGGCCCCATAAGATGTGGACCTGACGCATGTAATTGCCAGAACAATCGGTCTCCCCTATGGTCGGGTTTATGCGATTTGTACTGGCGCCAGTAATATCCCCTGTGTAGTGAACTGGGATTTATAAACACTCATGGTTGTGTGATCGGCTGACCTCTGGTTTTGCTCACATTCCCCTTTCCTCTGGTGCTTCTGTTCTGAGCTAGAAGTGGTAGAGATCATTTTCAAAATGGCCGGTAATCTCCTGTCCACGAAATCTGGGGGGAGCAAGCAGCAAAGTGCTGTTGAGCCAGTAAGTTCCCACAGATGCTCTTCCGAGTCCCATGTCTGTATGAGCCAATAATATGACTAGCTCCCGATGACACAATTCATACCTCGTTGTTGGCAATATACCTTGAATCTGTCTTTTGCTTTGTGTCTTCCGCAGGTTGATGGAAAAGGCTCTATCAAGGAGCTTTTCCCTACGGGCAAGCATCTGGAGCCTTTGGCTGTGTCTCTGGACGATGGAAAGGTTGCAGTAGGGCAAGATGACCTGACTGTTGTGATCAATGAGGAGGGAACCTGCATATACAAGTGTGGCCTGAACTGGACTGATATCCCAATGTCAATGGGTGAGATTTTGTTTCTCCGTTATGTAGAATGACTGCCATAGTAATTAATGGAGTGCTCAAGGTCATAAATATGAGTGATCTGTCCTGACATCATTGCTGTGCGGCAATCTCAGTATTGGCACAGTCATAAATATGAGTGATCTGTCCTTACATCATTGCTGTGCGGCAATCTCTCAATGTTCGCACAGTCATGAATATGAGTGATCTGTCCTTACATCATTGCTGTGCTGCAATCTCTGTATTGGCACAGTCATAAATATGAGTGATATGTCCTTACATCATTGCTGTGTGGCAATCTCTCAATGTTGGCACAGTCATAAATATGAGTGATCTGTCCTGACATCATTGCTGTGCGGCAATCTCTCCATGTTGGCACAGTCATAAATATGAGTGATCTGTCCTTACATCATTGCTGTGCTGCAATCTCTGTATTGGCACAGTCATAAATATGAGTGATCTGTCCTTACATCATTGCTGTGCTGCAATCTCTCCATGTTGGCACAGTCATAAATATGAGTGATCTGTCCTTACATCATTGCTGTGCGGGAATCTCTCCATGTTGGCACAGTCATAAATATGAGTGATCTGTCCTTACATCGTTGCTGTGTGGCAATCTCTCAATGTTGGCACAGTCATAAATATGAGTGATCTGTCCTTACATCATTGCTGTGCGGCAATCTCTGTGTCGGCACAGTCATAAATATGAGTGATCTGTCCTTACATCGTTGCTGTGCGGCAATCTCTTGATGATTGATCTGTCTCTCCCTCCTATACAGAGTCGCAGTCTCCTTACATCATTGCTGTGCTGCCCAGATACGTAGAGGTCCGGACATGTGAACCACGGCTGCTGGTGCAAAGTATTGAGCTGCAGAGACCCCGTTTCATTGCACGCGGAGGGTACGTGTGGACTTGATTGAACTCATTTAAACATATCCACATTGCTGCACCGCAATGCAGGATCCTAATAAATGTGATCTGTATTGTGCTACATCATATAAAAGCTTTAGTCTTCCAGGTTCAGTGCAGAGGGTTTGAATTCAGTGCCATGGGGATGTTATACACAAGCCGCCTCGTTTCCCTCAATCCATCTTTTCTAATCAAATGCATATGATTATGTGAACATACCTGCATTTGCCCCTGTCCATCTTGATGGGGAGACTATACTGGGGAGGAGCAGCCTGTACAGTGATTTCCCTTGTGAAATTATTTTTTACCCTATAGTTCTGGGTGGCACATTGGAGATGGGGGGTATAGACCTCAGGGTAATGTCCCAGGCCATATATACCCTAGTTGCTAAGGAGGAGGAGTCTTGTGCCACCAAGGGAAAACCAGTACATGGTACGTGGAAATCTTTCTCTATCTGGTTATTCTGCTTTTGTGAAACAAGCAGAAACAAATAGAACCAGTCACTTTCATATAGAATCGGTAAAATGTGTGAGTAGACACAGTATAATCAGTGGTGTATCTTGATTTTGGGCTGCCCTAGGCAGACAAAATCCGGGCACCCCCCTACCCAAGCTGCACACCCACGTTACACACCTAAGACATGCCCCATCACCTCCATTTCATGACCCCACATCACACATAACATTCAGACTCACATCAAGCTCATACTCCCATCACACACACACTCCTACTCCCATCACACTCAGTCACACACTCCGACTCCCATCACACACACTCCGACTCCCATCACACACACTCCGACTCCCATCACACACACTCCGTCTCCCATCACACACACTCCGTCTCCCATCACACACACTCCGTCTCCCATCACACACACTCCGTCTCCCATCACACACACTCCATCTCCCATCACACACACTCCGACTCCCATCAGCACTTACCTTTCCCTGGTGGCTAGTGGCAGGCAGCATGGTCCCTCCATGCTGCCTGTTCGGCTTCCCGGCAATTGTGCCGACAGGTCACGTGACCGGGCGCGCGTATGACGTCAGCGCGCCCGTCACGTGACTGTCGGCACTTCCGTGTCACACTGCACGGGGAGCCGAACAGGCAGCACGGAGGTTTCTCTGTGCTGCCTGTTCGGCTCCCCGTGCAATCTGGCAGGCAGAGCGATGGTGAGGGGGGATCTTCCGATCCCCTCTCACCTCCGTCTCTGCCTGCAAGCGCGGTCTTTTTTCCAGTGCTGGGGGGCGCTGCCGTCCCCCAAAATTTGCCGCCCTGAGTATAATCTTATTTTCAGTGGGACAAGCCCTGCCCAATACAGCTGTATGCTTGAGTTTATGTGGCAAAGTTAAGGGGAGGGCTTAAAAAGAAAAAATCTAAGGCTATTTACATTGTGAAAGACAACTAAACTTTATTTTGGATAAACATATATTTATGATTATCATTTAGGGAGTATTGTTGTGCGTAGTTCGCTTACTGTGAAGTGCTCTATCCCCATTGTGGACCTAAAACTCGGCTGCCATCTTTGATCTGTGATGACCTCATCCTCTGTGACAGTGCTCTAATAAAACAAATCATTTCTATACTGTGTGTTCACAAAGCCCACATCTAATCCTTAGCCAAGAAATATATACCTGGTGTATAATACTCACTGCTAGATAGAGTCTGTATGGATGAAGACATTGTAAAGTGGGACGGCTGGGGGGCCCCTGATATTGTGATGTTGGTAAAGTGGGACGGCTCTGGGCCCCCTAATTCTGTGACATTGTGGCGTGGGTAAAGTGGGACGGCTGGGGGTCTTGTGGGAAGTTTCCCAAACTTTGCCAATATTTTGGATGAAAAGAGAGGGCTCATTGGATCACTAATCTGACTTTATTTATGACTTAGACTTCATTAAAAGTTTAGTGGTCCAAGAACAGAAATAATATCAATGTTCCAGGATTGTGTTTATTTTGTGTGCAAGTTACTGTTGGTTTGACGTATGTACACGGTATATGACCAGATATCCATACAGCGTATTTACCTTCCTTCCTTCAGGGCTGACCTCCTGTATGTCGCCAGTAATCACTTTGTCTGGAGACTTGTTCCAGTCTCGATTTCCACTCAGATCCAACAGTTGCTGCAGGATAAACAGTTTGAGCTGGCGCTGTTATTAGCGGTGAGTGGCTACACGTGTGTAATGTGTACGGTTATTTGCTATATATAATGCGTGTCGTGTGTACGGTTATTTGCTATATATAATGCGTGTCGTCTGTACGGTTATTTGCTATATATAATGCGTGTCGTCTGTACGGTTATTTGCTATATATAATGCGTGTCGTCTGTACGGTTATTTGCTATATATAATGCGTGTCGTCTGTACGGTTATTTGCCATATATAATGCGTGTCGTCTGTACGGTTATTTGCTATATATAATGCGTGTCGTCTGTACGGTTATTTGCTATATATAATGCGTGTCGTCTGTACGGTTATTTGCTATATATAATGTGTGTCGTCTGTACGGTTATTTGCTATATATAATGCGTGTCGTCTGTACGGTTATTTGCTATATATAATGCGTGTCGTCTGTACGGTTATTTGCTATATATAATGCGTGTCGTCTGTACGGTTATTTGCTATATATAATGCGTGTCGTCTGTACGGTTATTTGCTATATATAATGCGTGTCGTCTGTACGGTTATTTGCTATATATAATGCGTGTCGTCTGTACGGTTATTTGCTATATATAATGCGTGTCGTCTGTACGGTTATTTGCTATATATAATGCGTGCCGTCTGTACGGTTATTTGCTATATATAATGCGTGTCGTCTGTACGGTTATTTGTTATATATAATGCATGTCGTCTGTACGGTTATTTGCTATATATAATGCGTGTCGTCTGTACGGTTATTTGCTATATATAATGCGTGTCGTCTGTACGGTTATTTGCTATATATAATGCGTGTCGTCTGTACGGTTATTTGCTATATATAATGCGTGTCGTCTGTACGGTTATTTGCCATATATAATGCGTGTCGTCTGTACGGTTATTTGCCATATATAATGCGTGTCGTCTGTACGGTTATTTGCTATATATAATGCGTGTCGTCTGTACGGTTATTTGCTATATATAATGCGTGTCGTCTGTACGGTTATTTGCTATATATAATGCGTGTCGTCTGTACGGTTATTTGCTATATATAATGCGTGTCGTCTGTACGGTTATTTGCTATATATAATGCGTGTCGTCTGTACGGTTATTTGCTATATATAATGCGTGTCGTCTGTACGGTTATTTGCTATATATAATGCGTGTCGTCTGTACGGTTATTTGCTATATATAATGCGTGTCGTCTGTACGGTTATTTGCTATATATAATGCGTGTCGTCTGTACGGTTATTTGCTATATATAATGCGTGTCGTCTGTACGGTTATTTGCTATATATAATGCGTGTCGTCTGTACGGTTATTTGCTATATATAATGCGTGTCGTCTGTACGGTTATTTGCTATATATAATGCGTGTCGTCTGTACGGTTATTTGCTATATATAATGCGTGTCGTCTGTACGGTTATTTGCTATATATAATGCGTGTCGTCTGTACGGTTATTTGCTATATATAATGCGTGTCGTCTGTACGGTTATTTGCTATATATAATGCGTGTCGTCTGTACGGTTATTTGCTATATATAATGCGTGTCGTCTGTGCGGTTATTTGCTATATATAATGCGTGTCGTCTGTGCGGTTATTTGCTATATATAATGCGTGTCGTCTGTGCGGTTATTTGCTATATATAATGCGTGTCGTCTGTGCGGTTATTTGCTATATATAATGCGTGTCGTCTGTGCGGTTATTTGCTATATATAATGCGTGTCGTCTGTGCGGTTATTTGCTATATATAATGCGTGTCGTCTGTGCGGTTATTTGCTATATATAATGCGTGTCGTCTGTGCGGTTATTTGCTATATATAATGCGTGTCGTCTGTGCGGTTATTTGCTATATATAATGCGTGTCGTCTGTGCGGTTATTTGCTATATATAATGCGTGTCGTCTGTGCGGTTATTTGCTATATATAATGCGTGTCGTCTGTGCGGTTATTTGCTATATATAATGCGTGTCGTCTGTGCGGTTATTTGCTATATATAATGCGTGTCGTCTGTGCGGTTATTTGCTATATATAATGCGTGTCGTCTGTACGGTTATTTGCTATATATAATGCGTGTCGTCTGTACGGTTATTTGCTATATATAATGCGTGTCGTCTGTACGGTTATTTGCTATATATAATGCGTGTCGTCTGTACGGTTATTTGCCATATATAATGCGTGTCGTCTGTACGGTTATTTGCCATATATAATGCGTGTCGTCTGTACGGTTATTTGCTATATATAATGCGTGTCGTCTGTACGGTTATTTGCTATATATAATGCGTGTCGTCTGTACGGTTATTTGCTATATATAATGTGTGTCGTCTGTACGGTTATTTGCTATATATAATGTGTGTCGTCTGTACGGTTATTTGCTATATATAATGCGTGTCGTCTGTACGGTTATTTGCTATATATAATGCGTGTCGTCTGTACGGTTATTTGCTATATATAATGTGTGTCGTCTGTACGGTTATTTGCTATATATAATGTGTGTCGTCTGTACGGTTATCCTTTTCGTCTGGTAATATCTAGAACAAGCTCTGTTTTTCTATATATAATGTGTCATGTCTTTGTAAAGGGGACTTTTCTGGTGATTGAGATGTGATGCAGTATTATCCCCACAAGCAAACGTGGTTAAGCCTCCTTGTGCATGTTTTTAAACATGTGTGGTGTTATTTTATAACTACTTAATCAGACAAAAAACTAACAAATAGCTGATGGCCTCGTGTGATGTGTTCTCCTCTCTCCTGAAATTAACCACTATGCTGCGAATAACAGTCTCACCTGTTTGTTTTGTCTTATATAGAATGATTGTGATGTAATTAGATCATTTATTTTTCTATATTTATAAAATAATAAAAATTTAAAAACAAACAACCAAATAATAAATTGATGGTTCACTACAAAGTGTATCTGTGCCGATTTATACTGCCAAAACACTGAATACTTAGCGTTAAAAAAAAAGTACGTAAAACAGAGCATTTCAGACCCAGTGTATAACAGCAGGCAGTGCTCTCTGCTAGATCGATAGGGAAACCCCTATAGTACTCGGAAGCCAGCAGGAGTGGTATAAAATGACCATCATGACGCTGGCAGAACCACACGTTTTGTGGCCTCAGGGTGAAACGTGGTGGTGCGGCTTTAATTTGGCGTTTGATGCACAGCAGATCTCCGTTACATTTTCACCAACGCATGATCGATCATATAAAAAGTGTCAGCAGAAAATCCCCAATTTGATTTTATTTTTCCCCATTATTCCCTTGTAAATCTGCTATGTACATTACATTTCCCACTGTTTGTTAAATTCTATGTTGTGGGAAAAACTTGTTTTCCTGAATGTACAGTTTTTTTTAACCTTTTTATTGATTGGGCCTCTACCCCGTGGGCTGTACCGCTGGGGATGTGTTCACTAGTGTTACTCTCCATAGAGCATGAAGGAAGATACAGACAGTGAGAAGAGGCAGCAGATCCATCACATCCAGAACCTGTATGCCTTCAATTTATTCTGCCAGAAGCAGTATGAGGAGTCCATGCAGGTGTTTTCTAAGCTGGGGACAGGTGAGGCTGCCACGGTACAGGGATCAGCGAGAGGGAATTTGTTGAAGAAAATGTATCCTCATATCTTCCGTTCTGTCCTAGATCCTACCCATGTGATTGGCTTGTACCCAGACCTCCTGCCCTCCGATTACAAGAAGCAGCTCCAATACCCATCACCAGTACCCGGACTAGCTGCAGCAGATGTTCAGAAAGCCAACTCGGCACTCATCGATTACTTAACTCAGGTGAGCAGGATTGCCCCTTCTGTGCCTGTCTCCTATTAACTCTTTGAATATACACTACCGTTCAGAGGTTTGGGGTCACCTAAAAATGTCCTTGTGTCCATCAAATGAGTTGCACAATTATTGGGGAATGCAGCCAAGACATTGCCTTTTTAAAACATAAATTTGGATTATCTAACACAACATTGTGCCACTGGAACACAGGAGTGATGCTACTGCTGATAATGGGCCTCTGTCCATTGGAACACAGGAGTTATGCTGCTGACTATGGGCCTCTGTCCATTGGAACACAGGAGCGGTGCCGCTAACGATGGGCCTCTGCCCGCTGGAACACAGGAGCGATGCTACTGCTGATGGGCCTCTGTCCATTGGAACACAGGAGTGATGCTGCTGACTATGGGCCTCTGTCCATTGGAACACAGGAGTGATGCTGCTGACTATGGGCCTCTGTCCATTGGAACACAGGAGTGATGCCGCTAACGATGGGCCTCTGCCCGCTGGAACACAGGAGCGATGCCGCTGACGATGGGCCTCTGCCCATTGGAACACAGGAGCGATGCCGCTGATGATGGGCCTCTGCCCGCTGGAACACAGGAGCGATGCCGCAGACGATGGGCCTCTGTCCATTGGAACACAGGAGCGATGCCGCTGACGATGGGCCTCTGCCCGCTGGAACACAGGAGCGATGCCGCTGACGATGGGCCTCTGCCCGCTGGAACACAGGAGCGTTGCAGCGACAATGGGCCTCTGCCAGCTGGAACACAGGAGCGATGCAGCCGACGATGGGCCTCTGCCAGCTGGAACACAGGAGCGATGCAGCCGACGATGGGCCTCTGCCCGCTGGAACACAGGAGCGATGCAGCCGACGATGGGCCTCTGCCCGCTGGAACACAGGAGCGATGCCGCTGACGATGGGCCTCTGCCCGCTGGAACACAGGAGCGATGCCGCTGACGATGGGCCTCTGCCCGCTGGAACACAGGAGCGATGCCGCTGACGATGGGCCTCTGCCCGCTGGAACACAGGAGCGATGCTGCTGACGATGGGCCTCTGCCCGCTGGAACACAGGAGCGTTGCAGCGACAATGGGCCTCTGCCCGCTGGAACACTGGAGCGATGCCGCTGACGATGGGCCTCTGCCCGCTGGAACACAGGAGCGATGCTGCTGACGATGGGCCTCTGCCCGCTGGAACACTGGAGTGATGCCGCTGACGATGGGCCTCTGCCCGCTGGAACACAGGAGCGATGCTGCTGACGATGGGCCTCTGCCCGCTGGAACACAGGAGCGATGCTGCTGACGATGGGCCTCTGCCCGCTGGAACACAGGAGTGATGCCACTGACTATGGGCCTCTGCCTGCTGGAACACAGGACCGATGCCACTGACAATGGGTCTCTGCCCGCTGGAACACAGGACCGATGCCACTGACAATGGGTCTCTGCCCGCTGGAACACCCTTTAAGTGACCTCTTCTGACAGATGTGATCCTGTAGCACGATCAATCATCCGGGGGGGGGGGGGGGGGGGGGGGTTACAGATGTTATATTATTTATTTATTAAGTATTTTACCAGAAAATATACATTGAGATGAAAAAATCCTTTCCCAGGGCGCTATGTGGGGATGACATTACATGGACACCAGCTCTAATCTCCTAGTCGCCGTGGTGACCTGGCTCCTGGCATTAGTCAAGCCTTGTCCTAAAGGTTGTTTATCTGACGTGGAGAGCAGATCTGGTGACTGCATGTTGTTATTGTGGTCCATGTGATGTTCTGTATTTACCCACAGAAACGAAGTCATCTGGTGAAGAAGCTGAATGACTCTGATTACCATTCCACCACCTCTCCTCTGATGGAAGGCACTCCCACCATCAAATCCAAGAAGAAACTCCTGCAGATCATAGACACCACTCTGCTCAAGTGTTACTTGCATGTGAGTATCTCTGCTCAAGTGAAGATTGCATGTGCAGATCTCTGCTTTGGTGCATGTGCGGATCTCTGGTCAAGTGGTGCTTGCCTGTGCGGATCTCTGGTCAAGTGGTGCTTGATTAATACAATAATATAGATAAGAGTTTTATTTAAACTAAACATACAGACATATTCACAAGCTAAATGTGAACCCATCATATCCTGTTTGGTTTACACACATTACTCCCTTTGCGGACACAGAGTTCTGTTGTGTTATATTACAATGCATCTTTGGCCATTTAGTAAATGGCAGATCTGATGGCATCCCACTTAGCAGGTGACTAGTCAAAGTGCATTGTTTTTGTTTTTTATTTTTCTTTAATTGGCATAGACATATTAACAACAAATTTCAGTTTAAGATACAGTACCCATTTTGTATTTTCGAAAACAAAATAACCACAAGAACATTACAAAGAAACAGAGACTGTCATTGGCAGATGAGAACCATTTGGCCCATCTAGTCTGCCCAAATTTCTAAACACTTTTTATTAGTCCCTGCTCTTATCTTATATCTAGGATAGCCTTATACCTATCCCATGCATGCTTAAACTCCTTCACTGTATTAACTTCTACCACTTCTACTGGAATACTATTCCATACATCCACTACCCTCTCAGTAAAGTAATACTTTCATTAGTCCCTGGACTTATCTTATATCTAGGATAGCCTTATACCTATCCCATGCATGCTTAAACTCCTTCAGTGTATTAACTTCTACCACTTCTACTGGAATACTATTCCATACATCCACTACCCTCTCAGTAAAGTAATACTTTCATTAGTCCCTGACCTTATCTTATATCTAGGATAGCCTTATACCTATGCCATGCATGAATAAACTCCTTCACTGTATTAACCTCTACCACTTCTACTGGAAGACTATTCCATGCATCCACTACCCTCTCAGTAAAGTAATACTTTCATTAGTCCCTGGCCTTATCCTATATCTAGGATAGCCTTATACCTAACCCCCGCATGCTTAAACTCCTTCACTGTATTAACCTCTACCACTTCTACTGAAAGACTATTCCATGCATCCACTACTCCCTCAGTAAAGTAATCTTTCCATTAGTCCCCTGGCCTTATCTTATATCTAGGATAGCCGTGTGCCATCTCTACCATTACGTATGTAGAAGTAATATTTGAAGAGACCGGTCCTTATACAAAGAAGACTATGGTAACCAATATATAGTTTATGATAAGTGCAGGGAGTACCTGCTTCCTAAATAACAGGGAGAATATTGGCTAAGAGGCTGCTCTAGGGGGGGGGGGGGGACAGATTGAAATGTAGAATAGGTCTATTTATTGTAAGTTATGCACCTGGTATACACATGGTCTGTTCCACATTGCTAGGGGTCCTCTCAAGCAACAAACAATTGTAGCATCAACCTTAATAATGTCACTAGCCTGCAGTAAATCAATAGACAATAGAATCATTCAGCATACTCACTACCTGAGCACATACTGCCATCTAGTGGTCGGCAATAGATATAGACTGTAAGATGGTTTGGCAAAAACATCCAGATTCAATATTCTAGAAGGGAAACAAACGAGCCGAAACCCTGTTCCTTACCTTTTTAGAATCAGTGATAACTGAGATTGTTTACTAATAATCGTGACATTGCTACCAGAAAACATTATAGAAAATGACATAGAAAGGGGGTGGAAAAGGGTAACGAAGAGCAGGGAAAAAGTAACAGCGGGGAGAGGGCATCCTGAGAGAGCTGCGCACAGAGATGGGCAGCCCGAAATACCCAACACTGCATCAAAACAGGGGTTAGGAGGTGCCCGGCAAAAGAGAGACGGGACACAGTATAGAACACTATGCTGTCTATAGTCAAAATAAAAACCATTTAGGCCCAGGCTAGATAAGCCCGCACACAAACGTCCAGGTGTAATAAGAATCTGTAAACATCCCTCAGAGATCTGTGTATCGGAGTTCAGGAGTTCCACAAAGATAATGGAGGCCGAAGCTTGCTCTGCAGCCCGTCAGTCAAGTAATGGCCATAGCAGACTAGATGGACCGAATGGTTCTTATCTGCCGACACATTCTATGTTTCTAGAACAATGTGTTTTGACATTTTTTTTAATTTGTAGACGAACGTGGCTTTGGTGGCACCACTTTTACGCCTGGAGAACAACCACAGCCATATAGAGGAGAGTGAACTTGTTCTGAAGAAAGCGCAGAGGTACAGTGAACTTATCATCCTGTATGAGAAGAAAGGACTACACGAAAAGGGTAAGATCCTATGACCTGTATGTACCATTAGCTTGACCGCAGAGCTTGCAGTCTGACAGTTTACTGATGTGTTCTATAAAATAGCCCAGTACTTTCCCTGCTAGGTAAGTGGATCCTGAGTGATCCATGTTCCTATGTACCTTGACTTCTCTCAAAGTGCTTTATTATTTAATAGTCTGTATTAACTACAATGTCCATTTTGTTCAGTATTTTTGATCTCGTCATTGTTGGCTTGTGTAGATGGCGAGCGATATAGCTATGAATCTACATCCTTTTGTCAAACCGCACTTGTATTTGGCAAATTCGCCCTCTTTTTCAGTCCCATGCACAGAATTTCTCCTCTGGAATTGTAGACAACGTTGTATTTCTGCCTAGACCTACGGCAGCAGACTGAAGGGGGACTGCGTTTACATTGGTGGGGGTACATCCTGCCTTGCGCTGCCTCGCTAAACATCAAGGAGCAATATAGTGCTGTTTAGTGAGGCCTTAGGGCAGTAAAAACCCTGAATAGACATGAATACCTGTAAGTGTTGCTTGTTTGTGGAGTGTGACTCTGGTTTGTATGTCAGCTTTACAGGTGCTGGTTGATCAGTCAAAGAAGGCTAATTCACCTCTAAAGGGTCATGAGAGGACTGTGCAGTATCTGCAGCGTCTGGGTAAGTTACTGGCCACTTAATAAAGGGCCTCAGTGGACTGTAAGATTCCACCAAATCCTACCGGCAGGGTGTCCGCATCCTACCAGCAGGAGTCCTACTGGCAGGGTAAATGTACCAACCTTACAGAAACATACAAACATACACAAGTGATAATTCTGTCTAAAGGCTGACTTCGACCCCCCCCCCCCCCCCCCCTTTTATTCGTTTCATCTTGTGGCTTCATCAGTGATGAATCAGGAGTTATTGTTCCTGTCCAATAAACACACACTGTCTTCAGATGGGTTGGATAAAATGGTAACGGCAAATTATGTAAAGAAAACCTTGTTTGTCCTCAACACAGGTGAAGAGAACCTGAAATTGATATTTGAATACTGCATCTGGGTGCTGAGGGATTATCCAGAGGATGGATTGAAGGTAATCATGGGTGGTATGTGTCTTCCTCACCCTTGGGTCCTCTTTCAGAGTCCTGGGAGCTTGAGGATTCTGCGCAGTATCTTAGCTGTTCCTAGCACTGCTCTATATTAATATATATATCCTCGGGTCCTGTATCAGAGTCCTGGGAGCTTGAGGATTCTGCGCAGTATCTTAGCTTTTCCTAGCACTGCTCTATATTAATATATATATCCTCGGGTCCTGTATCAGAGTCCTGGGAGCTTGAGGAATCATGCGCAGTATCTTAGCTGTTCCTAGCACTGCTCTATATTAATATATATATCCCCAGGTCCTCTATCAGAGTCCTGGGAGCTTGAGGATTCTGCGCAGTATCTTAGCTGTTCCTAGCACTGCTCTATATTAATATATATATATCCTCGGGTCCTCTATCAGAGTCCTGAGAGTTTGAGGATTCTGCGCAGTATCTTAGTTGTTCCTAGCACTGTGCTCTGAGGTCCTTACTGGAATCTGTTGTAGCCGGCCCCCCAGCTTAAGTGTCACAGCCCAACGAGGTTCTATCACTACTGGGACCTTCACTTTCCACATCCTCTCTAGTTCCTCTTTCAGGCCCTGGTACTTCTCCAGCTTCTCATACTTCTTCTTGCTGATTTTGCAGTCAATCTATCACCATCGCTGTATTCTATTCATTTTCTGTTTTGTACTTCCCTTTCCCATAAAGGTGAATATGAAGGTTTGAATATGAGATTCCTGACTTGGGTCAGGAACGACCCTGCTTAACATTAATTATTTTCTTTATCAATTTATCAAAAATTCAACTTGTATTATGACATTTTTATTTAATACAATTAGCGGAAAGCAAGGAATGATTTGGTTACGTTGTCAGCCTTTTCGTCTATTTTTTTTCTCTCTCTGAAGGGAGAAGTGATCATCATGGGTGACTTTAATCTTCCTGATGTGAACTGGAAATACAAAACAGCTACTTGTGCCAGGAGTACGCATATCCTAAACTCCCTACTGGGATTATCTCTAAAACAAGTAGTGGAGGAGCCAACTCGAAAGCAGGCCATACTAGACTTAGTGTTCACAAATGGAGATTTGTTATCAGATATTACTGTAGGTGAAAGTTTAGGATCTAGTGATCACCAGACAGTGTGGTTTAATATAAGAACAGTGACGCAGTCACACCACACAAAAACAAAAGTTTTAGATTTTAGAAAAACAGACTTTTCTAAAATTAGATTAGATGTGAAGGAGTCATTATCAGACTGGAGCAATTTAAATGGAGTCCGGGAGAAATGGGATTATCTAAAAGTTGCATTACTGAAGGCAACAGAAAATTGCATAAGGCTTGTCAGTAAGAGCAAAAAATTGAAGAAACCACTGTGGTACTCTGCAGAGGTGGCTAAAATAGTAAAAAATAAAAAGCTAGCATTTAGTAATTATAAAAATACTCAGAGTGAGGAAGATAGAAAGATCTATAAGAGTAGGCAGAAAGAGGCAAAGCAAGCTATAAGAGCTTCCAAAGCACACACAGAAGAGACTATAGCCCAGTCAGTGAAAAAGGGGGATAAAACATTTTTTAGATACATACATGAGAAAAGGAAAGTAAAACAAGGATTAGTTAGATTAAAAACAAAAGAAGGATGCTATGTAGAAGAGGATAAAGGCTTAGCAGACTGCTTTAATGAATATTTTTGTTCAGTTTTTACAAATGAAAATGAGGGTAAGGGACCTCATTTAGGGAAAAAGACTAATGAGTCTTTTGATGCATGTAAGTTTACAGAGGAAGAGGTTTTACTTCAGCTGTCTAAAGTAAAGACAAATAAGTCGATGGGACCTGATGGGATACATCCAAAGTTATTAAAAGAACTTAGTGGTGTAATAGCAAAACCGTTAACAGATTTATTTAACCAATCATTGTTAACGGGAGTAGTTCCAGAAGATTGGAAATTAGCTAATGTTGTGCCCATTCACAAGAAAGGTAGTAAGGAGGAGGCGGGCAACTATAGACCAGTAAGTCTTACTTCAGTAGTGGGGAAAATAATGGAAACCTTGTTAAAGAATAGGATTGTTGAACATCTAAAGTCGCTTGGATTTCAAGATCAGAGACAGCATGGGTTTACTTCAGGGAGATCATGCCAAACTAATCTTATTGATTTTTTTGATTGGGTAACTAAAATAATAGATCAGGGTGGTGCAGTAGACATTGCTTACCTAGATTTCAGTAAGGCTTTTGACACTGTCGCACATAGAAGGCTTATCAATAAACTGAAATCTTTGAGTTTGGATTTCAATATTGTTGAATGGATTAGACAATGGCTGAGTGACAGGCAACAGAGGGTTGTAGTCAATGGGGTATATTCGATGCAAGGTCTTGTTACTAGTGGGGTACCTCAGGGATCTGTTCTTGGACCCATTCTCTTTAATATTTTTATTAGCGATATTGCAGAAGGTCTTGTTGGTAAAGTATGTCTTTTTGCTGATGATACAAAGATTTGCAGCAGGGTTGATATTCATGGAGGGATAAGCCAAATGGCAAATGATTTAGCTAAACTAGAAAAATGGTCAGAGCAGTGGCAACTGGCATTTAATGTGGACAAGTGCAAGATTATGCACCTTGGGCGTAAAAACCCAAAAGCAGAATATAGACTATTTGGTACAGTCCTAACCTCAACATCTGAGGAAAGGGATTTAGGAGTAATAATTTCAGAGGACTTGAAGGTAGGTAGGCAATGCAATAGAGCAGCAGGAAATGCTAGCAGAATGCTTGGTTGCATAGGGAGAGGTATTAGCAGTAGGAAGAGGGAAGTGCTCATGCCATTGTACAGAGCACTGGTGAGACCTCACTTGGAGTATTGTACGCAGTACTGGAGACCTTATCTCCAGAAGGATATTGATACTTTGGAGAGAGTTCAGAGAAGGGCTACTAAACTGGTTCATGGGTTGAAGGATAAAACTTACCAGGAAAGGTTAAAGCATCTTAACATGTATAGCTTGGAGGAAAGACGTAACAGGGGGGATATGATAGAAACATTTAAATACATAAAGGGAATCAACACAGTAAAGGAAGAGAGTATATTTAAAAGAAGAAAAACTACCACAACTAGAGGACATAGTCTTAAATTAGAGGGGCAACGATTTAAAAGTAATATCAGGAAGTATTACTTTACTGAGAGGGTAGTGGATGTATGGAATAGCCTGCCAGCAGAAGTGGTAGAGGTAAACACAGTCAAGGATTTTAAGCATGCGTGGGATAGACACAAGGCTATCCTAGCTATAAGACCGGGAACGGGGGACTAATAAAAGTACTCAAAAAAAAAAAAAAAAAAAAATTGGGCAGACTAGATGGACCGAATGGTTCTTATCTGCCGACACATTCTATGTTTCTATGTTTCTCTCTCCATGTTTACAATTGTTTTTTTTTTTTTTTGACAGATCTTTACAGAAGACCTCCCGGAAGTGGAGAGTCTGCCTCGGAGTCTTGTATTGACCTTTTTACTGGAGAATTTCAATCATCTGGCAGTCTCCTACCTGGTATTTATTTTTGAAAATGGATGGGATAAAGTTAGCTGCTCGTGAATACGGGATCAGTATTAATCACTACAAATAATGAGTCAGAGGGCACTGTATACTGCCAATTCTAACGAGCAGCTGATGGTTCTTTTGGCTGGGAATGCAATTTAATGTATAGATTATTTTCTCCCTTGTGACGATTGATCCAACTTACACTCCAATGCCTGTTGGATGATTCCCAAATCCTTGGTGCACAGCATTGTGGGATTAAACACAAAAACGTGATGTATGAAAGAGGGAATTGCACACGTAAGGCAAAAGTAGAAGGGGAGAGTTTCTAAGTTGGCTGCTTTGGCGTTAAAGCTGCAATTCCCTTGTCAATTCTCTCTAACAGAGCGTTTGCAACACGCGGTCTAACTAAATCCGTGCTAGCAATTTGGCAAATGTAATGTACAGATAGTTATTATTTTAAAGTGATATCATGTCCCTTCCATGATTACATTAAGATAAAGTAGTATTAAACGCGCATTGGGATACAATGCACATGTGCATGTGATGTCGCATTAGCGCATTAGCGCTACCCCATCATTTACAAAGTCAGAAGGGTGGAGCAAAGATTATTTGAACTCCTGTTCATTAACGCACACCTAGCACAAGCAGATATATACTTTCTTTAATGGTTGTAGATTATTGGTGTAGATATTTGGGCCTTTGTATAAAGGTAAATTCTGGGGCAAAGTTCGAAAAGTCATGTAATCGGCAGAACATTCCATTGGTTTCCATTGCGATATCAGCAGGGACATTCCATTGGTTTTCATGGTGATATCAGCAGGAACATTCCATTGGTTTGCATGGTGATATCAGCAGGAACATTCCATTGGTTTCCATGGTGATATCAGCAGGAACATTCCATTGGTTTCCATGGTGATATCAGCAGGAACATCCATTGGTTTGAATGGTGATATCAGCAGGAACATCCATTGGTTTCCATGGTGTTAGCAGGAACATCCATTGGTTTCCATGGTGTTAGCAGGAACATCCATTGGTTTCCATGGTGTTAGCAGGAACATTCCATTGGTTTCCATGGTGATATCAGCAGGAACATTCCATTGGATTTCATGGTGATATCAGCAGGAACATTCCATTGCGAGATCAGCAGGATCATTCCATTGGTTTCCATGGTGATATCAGCCGGATCATTCCATTGGTTTCCATGGTGATATCAGCAGGAACATTCCATTGGATTTCATGGTGATATCAGCAGGAACATTCCATTGGATTTCATGGTGATATCAGCAGGAACACTTTCAATTGGATTTCATGGTGATATCAGCAGGAACATTCCATTGATTTTCCTGGTGAACATTCCATGGTGATATCAGCAGGAGCATCCCATTGGTTTCCATGGTGAGTGCTCTTCTTTTAGAACTTTGCACCATAATGGATCCTTAACTATAACCCCCATTGTCTGAACGTTTACTGCCCGTGTATTTCAGGAGCATATCATACTGACCTGGGATGAACAGGGCCCAGATTTTCACAACTGTCTGATCAAGCTGTACTGTGAGAAGGTGCAGAGTCTGATGCAAGCCTTGTCCAAAGGTACCGGTGCCCGCAAATACTAACAGTGATAATTCATAACTCCGGATAATTATTTCATGTATCAAGTGTTCTGACTTTTACAGAGCAATACTTTGATTATTTTAGAACAGTCTCTTGAATGCTACACTCCTCTTAAACCTTTTTTTAGAATTCAGAAATGTGATATACCATAACCGTCTCACTCCATCCTTCAGATCCTGCTTCCAATGAGGATAGTGTAGCAGAGTCTCGGAGGGCAGAGGAGGAGGAGTTGGTAGATCTGCGTAACAAGCTCCTAAACTTCCTGGAGATATCCAACGCTTACCAACCCGAGCGGCTCATTAGCATCTTCCCATTCGATGGTGAGCAGGGGAACAGGTGGTTTACAGATGATGACCGAGCGCAGTTTATATGTGGACCTCCTATTGCCCGGTCTGACTCCAGTCAGTGCTGTGCTTACTGTATTGCTGGATCTTTTTTGTGCAGGACTCCTGGAGGAGAGGGCTCTTCTTCTGGGACGGATGGGCAAACACGAGCAGGCTCTCTTTATTTATGTGCACATCCTGAAGGACACCAACATGGCAGAGCAGTGAGTCCCTTCTTCTATACTCGTCTAGTCGTGACCCTGTATGTAAGCAAAAAAGGCCAATATGTTAAAGACCCTACATAGCACTGTAGCACATGTAAAATGAGACGCTATATTTAACTCTTTACTAGTATCGGTCACATGTACGTCACCGGTGCATTATCCTCTCCTCTCATGCCGCCAGTGTACCTCCTCCTCATTCACGTCCCAGCAGCATTTCCACAGCTTAGAAAGGATAAGAATGAACCTCCTTGTGTGTTTTGGCAGCTGTGAGAATAGTCTTCCTCAGGGGATCACATCAGCACACAAACAGCAGAACATGTTACCCAACTCATTTCACTCTCACATTTGCATACCTTCTGCCTGAGACACCGTTTTACTGTCTGCATATGGGATTTTAGTTACCATAGAAGAAAAGACCGGGGGGGGGGGGGGGGGGGGGCGGCTCTGCTCTTAATGATATAAACCTTTCTCCTCCTGTAGGTACTGCCATAAACACTATGATGCCAAAAAGGACGGGAGCAAGGATGTAAGTGCACCATACCTGATCTCAAGCATTTCATTCTTCCTATTCACAAGCTGCCTATCAGACACGGACATAATATTGTTATACATAGATCAGCTGAGGAGGTTTTATTTTTTTTGTTGTCATTTTATACTAAAGCATTTTAGGGAGATTTTGCAGTATCTTTATCCTTTGGCAGTGGTGGTTTCTGAATAGCACAATCTCGAGCTGATGACCCTCCATTTCCAGAATATCTGTTACAAAAGCAAGATGGCTTCTGGTTGCACTTTGTGTTAGTGGTGCTTGAATGATATGGTGGTGGTGTTAGGTTATTAGGCAGGCACCAAGGGCACATTTTAGAGAAGGCAGGGTATTGTGTTGTATTCATGATAGATCGGGTCCTGGACTTGCTACCATACGTGTGTTGCATTCAATGAGAGCCGAGGGGACAGATCAAAAGTTACTTAGCGTATTTGCTCGAATATAAGACACACTTTTTTCAGAGCAAAAATATTCGAGGTTCGTCTTATAATCAGACCTGAAATCGAGGTCTGACTATAAGACTGGGATCCTGGTCCCCCACAGAGCTGCTATAGGGTAGTCTTATATTCAGGCTTTTTAGTTTTTTCCCTAAAGGAATATCCAAAGTTTGGGGGGGTCGTCTTATAATCAGGGTCGTCTTTTATATTCGAGCAAATACGGTATATGTAAAGTATGTTAGGTTAAACCTCTTCCATTGACATAGACTGCTTGGAAAATGTATTTACAGGTTTTTTTTTTTTTGTTTTAATTGTTCAAAGACCTGCTTGTAGATCAGCATGATGTCTTGGAGATTCAGATAATGTCTCATGTTTATCTGAGATTTATCACCGTGGGCAAAGTCTGGGGTCTCAAGCTGTTTACTATGTATTAAGGGGAAGGATACAGGTGGCTTTAGCCAGTGGTGTATCTTGGTTTTGTGCTGCCCTAGGCAGACAAAATCTGGGCACCACCCCCCTCTCCCACGTTGCACACTCAGGACATGCCCCATCACCCCATTACAAGCCCTATCACCCACATTGCATACACACTAAATGCCCCATCACCCCATTACATGCCACCCTCATTTTATACCCCCACCACATCCATTACATGCCCCCATCACCCCGATTAATTGGAAGGAGCTAAAGCTTGCTGAACAGTGGGGGGGGGGAGCTAAAATGTTTCAAGCACCAGAAGCGTGCTTTAACACCCTCTGGCAAAGTGCTGCCCTAGGCGAGTGCCTTGTTTGCCTTGTGGAAGATACGCTACTGGCTGTAGCGATATTTTTAAGCCTGAAATGCAGCTTGGGTTTGGGGGTTTTTCTGCGGATCTTTGCTTCATGCTTTTCATTCTCTCTCCTGCAGGTCTATCTGTCCCTGATAAGGATGTATCTGTGTCCTCCTGATGTGCACTGCCTGGGACCAATCAAGATTAAATTGGAAGAGCCAACGGCAAACATTAAGGCTGCTCTTACTGTCCTGGAGCAGCATCATGGAAAACTGGACACTACCAAGGTGATGAGCATGTCTGCGTGGAAGAGCACATCGAGAACAGAGCGGGGCCAGCAGGGTTATAGCCCCTCAGTCTCCAGAAAATCAATATACTGAACACTAATTTTATCATTCTTACAGGACCCCATAGCTTGCCCAGGAGTGTCAAACTGCAGTCCTCCTACATGGCTAGTCTGGGAGATGTAGTTCAATGGCTGGAGACACACAGTTTGACACACACTGTAGGCTATTTATAAAAGTTGCTTTTTGGGGCAGTCTCCATGGACCAGTGGAATGTCCCTGCAGTTTTAAGTCACTTTGCCCCAGAATTGAGTTTTCTAGAAAACCCTTGTGTGCCTTTTTTTTTTTTTTTTTTTTATAAATGTACCGGTTGCTCAGGGTGCAATAAAGTCTTATATTTTGTATTTCCCAGGCCATAAACTTGCTGCCAGCAAATACTCAGATCAAAGACATCCAGATCTTTCTGGAGAAAGTACTGGAGGAGAATGCACAGAAGAAGAGATATAACCAGGTCCTGAAGAATTTGCTGCAGGCGGAGTTCTTGCGGGTGAGGCCCAAGCGTTTCCCGTGTGATCTCTCACGAAGTTTGGAGAGTTTGATGAGATTGTTGCTTTTGTTCGGTGCAGTATACGTTTGCAGTTGGTGGCCTGTGTCCCTTGCAGTGGAGATAAAATATATTTTGTAAATATACTGAGAGAGAAACTGTCTGAAGCATGATTTGGTAAAGCAGGCCTTACTGAATAAAGTTCTGGCATAGAGAATGATTTTGGCTGTATACGCAGCATTATTAGCTGTCATTTTCCAAGCTTTACCGTGGCTGAATTAAAGATCCCTGGCCCTGCACTGGGTGTTTTGTCCCAAATACAATGATATAATTGGTCCCCATTTTGTTCCTTTTATGCCCCCCACAGGTACAGGAGGAGCATATCTCCTATCAGCAGGTGAAATGCGTCATCACAGAGGAAAAGATTTGCAGTGTATGTAAGAAAAAGATTGGAAACAGGTGAGTCCTATCAATTAGACTTTAATAGCAGGGGGTGCAAATCATTTTTTTAAAGGGCCAGACAAAAGCGGTGGTAAAGATTACATTTTCGCATGCACCATCTTAACTTCCATTCATGTTTTTATGTAGTGTCAGGCTGCTTATAAACTATATGGAAAGATACACGGTGATGTATGACGTGATCAGCGCTGTCTACACTCTAGGACTAGTGAGGCGTAAAAAAAAGTGTTTAAAAACGAGTAGGATCATTAAATAATTCAGAGTTTAAAGATTAACAGCTTTACTTGTGAAGTCAAGAGGGAGTTGCAGGGAGTAGACAAGGCTTAGAGAGGGGCTGTGCATTACATTTCACAATCTTAAGGTTTATATTCTCCCCACAGTGCCTTTGCTCGCTACCCTAATGCGGTGGTTGTCCATTATTTCTGCGCCAAGGATGTCAGCTCTGTGGACACTTGAAAACCGATCCCCGTGGAACAAAGGGCTTTAAAACTCTTACTAAGGACAGAAACCACATCATCAAGACTCTCTCTGTGGAGCAGCGAGCTGGCCATCCAACTGTACAATCAAATCTATACAAACGTGGACACTGTCTCATACAGATATTAACAGGTTGACTCTCTCCACTGCTTTCATCATATTTCCTACCTAAACCCCTAATTTGCTGATGGGTCACATTAACCCTCTGTGTTCCGCACACTGGATTCTATTGATGAAGATGGTAAAAGACTGAAATGCCATGGATAGTGGCACTAGATACTGTTGTACATATGTTACTTTATGTATATAATGTTCTCTATGTAGCTTTAGAAACCTGCAATTTAACACATTCACCGCAGCAGATAAAGCTTTTATTAAGGTTATTTTCACATTACTTCTGGAGAGGGTTTTATAGGGTTTTGCCCAATTCAAAGCAAGACGTTACAGTAACTTGTGGCCTCTACTAAGTGAACTCGGTAACGGGAGCGGCCATTTTGTCTAATTGGCTTATCTCGCAGCTTCGCAAGGTTTGCTGGAGGTGCCAATTCTTCTTGACACTGAATCCCCTGTATATCCTGAGATGCGCAGTAAACGCCATTTACTTGCTAGTTATTTAAATCAGTCTGTTACTATATTTATAGATCGGTTCGATGCACATTTCATGGGCAGAAAGCGCTAAATGAAGACAATCTATGTGAAGGACATGTTTTATTCACATTAATATTTACTAATATTTATAAGAAAACAATCATGGCTGTTGTATCTCTATATTACATCTCGTTCCTGTACTTGTACTCCTTTCTGGAGAATGGCGGCTGGGGCAGCTCTGCGCTACATGTCCATTCCAGGGAATGGTGGCTGGGGCGGCTCTGCGCTACACGTCCATTCCAGGGAATGGCGGCTGCGGCGGCTCTGCGCTACACGTCCATTCCAGGGAATGGCGGCTGCGGCGGCTCTGCGCTACACGTCCATTCCAGGGAATGGCGGCTGCGGCGGCTCTGCGCTACACGTCCATTCCAGGGAATGGCGGCTGGGGCGGCTCTGCGTTACACGTCCATTCCAGAGAATGGCGGCTGGGGCGGCTCTGCGCTCCACGTCCTTTCCGTGGAATGGCGGCTCTGCGCTCCACGTCCTTTCCGTGGAATGGCGGCTCTGCGCTCCACGTCCTTTCCGTGGAATGGCGGCTCTGCGCTCCACGTCCTTTCCGTGGAATGGCGGCTCTGCGCTACACGTCCTTTCCGTGGAATGGTGGCTGGGGCGGCTCTGCGCTACACGTCCTTTCCAGAGAATAGCGGTTGGTGCTTTTCTGCGCTACACATCCTTTCTGCGGAATGCCGGCTCTACGCCCCATGTCCTTTGCACGTAATGGCGGTTAGTGCGACTCTGCGCTACACATCCTTTCCGCGGAATGGAAGCTGGTGCAACTCTGCGCTACACATCCTTTCCGCGGGATGGTGGCTGGTGCGGCTCTGCGCTACACGACCTTTGCGCGTAATGTCGGCTGGTGCGACTCTGCGCTACACGTCCTTTCCGCGTAATGGCGGCTGGGAGGGGAACACCTGGACAAAATGCTGTGCTCTGGTAGTAATGATGTCACACAATAACGTGCCTCTAGATAAGTCTGCTCTCTCCCGTGATAAGGGAATATCAGTTTGAAACATGCAGGAAGTAGGATGATGGATTGATCACCTATAGTGCCACTTTATGATGCTATCTGGTTTTGGGGCATTGCCCTTTCTCACCGCACCTCTCTTGGCGCAGTCTTATCTATGGAATTAATAACTTACTAGACTAAGTTCCTGCCAGTGTTCATTTTGTTGAATAAATATTTTGTTTGTAGTTTTCGTCCACTGCATGTTTTCAAATGACTAAAATGATACAAGAGCTAAATAAACACTAACATTATGACTAAAATCCACTGTAATGTGAGTAAAATATTAGGGAGAGACTATTACATTTACCTATTTGGACTTCTAGTTCCCATGGATCTCTGCCAGAGACCAGGCCCCACTGACCCTACCTGCAGCTGGACTGGCTGAGACAGTCTGCCCCCCTGGGACAATACCCTGCAAACCACAGAGGAAGAGGATACCCCTCCGTCTGATTCAATACACTACCACGAAAACACTGGTTCGTGCTGATCTGTCTCACATGCGCATGTGTAGATTATAATGTAACCCTATTAAATCGTTCCACGTGTGCAAAACTGTTGCGGGTTTTGAAATAACTTTTGTTTTTAATTACTTCACTACGAGAATGATAGATTTCATGGCTACCATCCCTCACCAATGTCAGATAAGCTGTATCATGTGGTGGTCTTACGTGCTGCAGCACACCTAGTCCGGAGTCCACACATTGATACTGGAAATCTAGAGCACATGCCAGCTGACAGTCCAAAATAGAAAAATATCAGTTTATTATAGTCCATGCGGTAAAATACTTTTTGATGTCTATTTCGGACTGCCTGTGGTGGGTTTTACTGGTGTCAGCCAGCATTTGTTCTAGATTTCATAGGAGCCATGTTATCTTTTCTATGCTGTTTATTAGGTCAGAGCAGGTTCAGAATTACATTACATTAACACTTATTTATAGTGTAGCAACATTATATGTATATATTGTGACTAAACATGCGGAAAATATAAGTTTCATGAGTTAACGCGTGTTCCGCAGTGGGTTGAATGTTGGTCTTGGCGGGAACGTCCGCCATCTTAGGTGTGTTGGTCTTACACCCAGGCCGTCTCTCTTAATTTGACCTATGTGTCTGGAATCCAAGTGACGCCTTTTACAGGCTGACTGAGATGGGACCAGCTCCCAGGTTGCCTTGTCATTGATAAGAGAGTAAAACAGGTATTCTACAGTACAGAGCTGGAGAGACCAAAGCCAACACCATGGTCGGAATTTCCCAGCTGCAGACCGTTTTATGGGGGCCACGTTGAGAGTTGGAGATAAGGTCTCGTACAGAGTCTTACACCCTTTTACTGCACAGTATAAACAAGGTACAAAAGCCTCAACAAGCATGGGCTAATAAAATGATTGTGCAAAAAAAGTCCATCGGCTGAGGGGGAAAGTGTTTTCAAGGTGTCTGGTGTCTACTGGTTATGACATCACCTGGTGGCCAAATATGCAAATAAACTCTTTTTAATGGGGAAATGTGCAAACTATAAAGCTTTAAAAAGGATAAACATATGAACAGCCAATGAGCAAGAGACCAATTGCATGCAGATATATAATGTGTGCTGAGCACAAGAGACGGGCAATTAAAATATTACAAATGTCTCAACAGATAAATAGTGTAGTAGCATATGTAGATAGAATACTTGAAAAAGATTCTAAACAACCTGTCTGCCCACTGGTTAGGGTTGCCACCTTTTCTTCAGAAAAATACTGGCCTTGGTACTGTCTCCATAGACTTAACATTGGCCTGATGCCAATTTTTTACCGGCCAGGTGGCAACTCTACCCCTGGTAGAGCTGTACAGAGCAAAGATTCTAAACAACATATCCACCCCCTGGTAGAGCTGTACAGAGCAAAGATTCTAAACAACATGTCTGCCCCCTGATAGAGCTATACAGAGCAAAGATTCTAAACAACATATCCGCCCCCTGGTAGAGCTGTACAGAGCAAAGATTCTAAACAACATGTCTGCCCCCTGATAGAGCTGTACAGAGCAAAGATTCTAAACAACATGTCCACCCCCTGATAGAGCTATACAGAGCAAAGATTCTAAACAACATGTCCACCCCTGGTTAGGGTTGCCACCTGGCCGGTATTGCATTAGGCCAATGTTAAGTCTATGGAGACAGTACCAAGGCCGGTATTTTTCTGAAACAAAGGTGGCACCCCTGCCCCTGCTAGAACTGTACAGAGCAAAGATTCTAAACAACAGGTCGGCTCCTGATAGAGCTATACAGAGCAAAGATTCTAAGCAAGATGGCCACCCCTTGATAGAGCTAAACAAGCAAAGATTGTTCAAAGAGGCACTTTATATGTATTCTTTCATTAAGCATTTCTATTTAACATGCCTACACTCGATACAATCTTTAAATTAAACAGAACTTATTATTTTCCCAACAAATGTCTATTAAGGAGAGCAGGGATGTGGCATTTAGAGGTCAAATTAATCTGCCCTTTTCCAAGTGAATAAATGACTTGTAAGCTATACCGGTTTCAAACAGGACTGACCGGAGTAAGTGCTGAGTGTTCTTCATGTTAGAACAAGTCTTGGCTTAATCACAGAGGTGAGTTGTGCAAGTTGCAATATTTATATCAGAGAGGGCTACCCCACCCCTCCTAGATTGTAAGCTCTGTGAGCAGGGCTCTCTACCTCATGTATCAGTCTGTCCCTGTTCATATAACGCAGTCTGTAATTCCCTTTTATCTAGATTGTAATCTCTGTGAGCAGGACTCTCTACCTCATGTATCAGTCTGTCTCTGTTCATATAACACAGTCTGTAATTCCCTTTTATCTAGACTGTAAACTCTGTGAGCAGGGCTCTTTACCTCATGTATCAGTCTGTCTCTGTTCATATAACGCAGTCTGTAATTCCCTTTTATCTAGACTGTAAACTCTGTGAGCAGGGCTCTTTACCTCATGTATCAGTCTGTCTCTGTTCATATAACGCAGTCTGTAATTCCCTTTTATCTAGATTGTAAGCTCTGTGAGCAGGACTCTCTACCACATGTATCAGTCTGTCTCTGTTCATACAACACAGTCTGTAATTCCCTTTTATCTAGATTGTAAGCTCTGTGAGCAAGGCTCTCTACCTCATGTATCAGTCTGTCTCTGTTCATACAACACAGTCTGTAATTCCCTTTTATCTAGATTGTAAGCTCTGTGAGCAAGGCTCTCTACCTCATGTATCAGTCTGTCTCTGTTCATATAACATAGTCTGTAATTCCCTTTTATCTAGAGTGTAAGCTCTGTGAGCAAGGCTCTCTATCTCATGTATCAGTCTGTCTCTGTTCATATAACACAGTCTGTAATTCCCTTTTATCTAGATTGTAAGCTCTGTGAGCAGGGCTCTCTACCTCATGTATCAGTCTGTCTCTGTTCATATAACAGTCTGTAATTCCCTTTTATCTAGATTGTAAGCTCTGTGAGCAGGGCTCTCTACCTCATGTATCAGTCTGTCTCTGTTCATATAACGCAGTCTGTAATTCCCTTTTATCTAGATTGTAAGCTCTGTGAGCAAGGCTCTCTATCTCATGTATCAGTCTGTCTCTGTTCATATAACATTTTTTAGAAAAAAAAAGGGGGGGGGGTGGGGGTTTAGATTCATAATGATCGATGATGTCAAGTTAATACACAATCCTGGGCAAGAAACAGAACAATGTAATAGTCAATTATCACTTTTAATGGAAAGGCATCTACCCGACGCATTTCACCAAAGATCTGGGCCCTTTAAGGATGCTGGTTTTATCCAATGTATCCTTCAAAGTGAAGGTGTACTATATGAATTCACTAACTACAGCTGATGAAGACAGTGAAATGCGTCGGGTATATCTGACCCTACACTTTTATAGGATAAGATTACAGTAACAAGACGTGCTTTATTGTATTTGTGGTGTGCTATTCCATTACATGTATATTACGGTACTATGTTATAGAAGAAATGATACTGTCTGCCTGAGCGTCATGAGAAAGGGAGTGAATATCACAGACACTGGTTTGCATTGAATGAGCAAGAAGGCAGTGGGCGTGGTCTGGAGCTGTCACTGTAAGGCAGTCACGCCCACTCCGAATGGGACAAGCTTCTCTTGGGAACGCCCCCTTACCTGTGAAACTAACCAGCATTTTGTGCTGACCACGCCCCCTTCACTATCTCGGAGTCACTGCGCCTAGACAGGATCTCTCATGTTTCGGTCCGCTGTGCTTCGCCTGCCCGCCGCCACCGCTGCTGCTGCCACGGCCGCTGTATTGCTCCGCCAACGCGAGAAGAGGCCGGCACGAGAGAGAAGACCCCGGACCTGGAGGGTAAGAGGGCGTGCCTACAGTCAGGGGGCAGGGCTAGAGTACCCCCCCCCCCCCCCCTATAGGATTTACCTCCCAAGTCACCCCTGATATAGGATTTACCCCCCCCACATTACACCTGATACAAGATTTACCCCTCCCTGGTACCTCTGATATAGGATTTACTCCCCCCCCCCCCCCCCCAGATATAGGATTTACCCCCCAACGGGGTTAAATACAGGATTTATCCTGATATAAGATTTACCCAGTCACCCCTGATATAAGATTTACCCCAGTCACCCCTGATATAAGATTTACCCCCGTCACCCCTGATATTTGGATTTACTCCCCCCAGTCACCCCTAATATAGGATTTACTCGCCCCAGTCACCCCTGATATAGAATTTACTCCCCCCTAGTCACCCTTCATAAAGTATTTATCCCTCAACCACCCCTGATAAAGGATCCATCTCCCCCCTCAGTCACCTCTGATACAGGATTTACCCCTCATATTTACTGCCGGAATGAGCCCTGATACAGGATTTGCCCCCTCAGTCACCCCTGATACAGGATTTGCCCCTCAGTCACCCCTGAAACAGGATTTGCCCCTCAGTCACCCCTGATACAGGATTTGCCCCTCAGTCACCCCTGATACAGGATTTGCCCCTCAGTCAACCCTGATATAAGATTTACCCCCCAGTCACCCCTGATCTAGGATTTATCCCCCCCGTCACCCCTGATATAGAATTTACTCCCCCCTAGTCACCCCTGATATAGGATTTACTCCCCCCTAGTCACCCCTCATACAGTATTTAACCCTCAACCACCCCTGATAAAGGATCTACCTCCCCCCTCAGTCCCCTCTGCTACAGGATTTACCCCTCATATCTACTGCCGATCCTCCGCAACCACCGCAATGAGCCCTGATACAAGATTTGCCCCTCAGTCACCCCTGAGACAGGATTTACCACCACCCCCAATCAACCCTGATATAGGATTTATCCCCCCAGTCACCCCTAATATAGAATTTACCCTCCCCATTCACCCCTGATATAGAATTTACTCCCCCCGGTCACCCCTGATACAGGATTTACCCCTCAGTCAAACGTGATACAGGATTTACTCCCCCCTCCCCTCCAGTAACCCCTGATACAAGATTTAATCTCTTCCCAGGTCACCCCAAATGTTACTCCCCTCTACCTGAGCGGCATGCTCACTCTTACTCCCCTCTGAGCGGCATGCTCACTCATATTCCCCCTCTACCTGAGCAGCATGCTCACTCTTACTCCCCCTCTACCTGAGCAGCATGTTCACTCTTACTCCCCCTCTAACTGAGCAGCGTGCCATTCTTACTCCCCCTCTACCAGAGCAGCATGCTCACTCTTACTCCCCCTCTACCAGGGAAGCATGCTCACTTTTACTCCCCTCTACCTGAGCGGCATGCTCACTCTTACTCCCCTCTGAGCGGCATGCTCACTCTTACTCCCCTCTACCTGAGCGGCATGCTCACTCTTACTCCCCTCTACCTGAGCGGCATGCTCACTCTTACTCCCCTCTGAGCGGCATGCTCACTCTTACACCCCCCCTACCAGGGCAGCATGCTCACTCTTACTCCCCCTCGACTCTACTCTCATGTATATGTTGCTGAGTGCTAAACATAATGGTGGGTTTTTTGTTTATTTCTTTGTTTCTTTTTTTAAAAAGAGCAAATTAAAGGTGGAAAAATCAGCAGAAACCTTCCATCTGTTGCTATGGGGACTGCTCCACTCTTGATAACATGGAAGAATCTTTATCTTTACAGAAAGAAACCCATCCTTATTATAATTTAACTGTGAAGGTGCTGAGAGCCAGAAATGTTCGTGGTGCTGACTTGTGTAAGGCAATCAATTCTCCTCTCTTAAGCTATCCAGTGGCAGGTTATTGGGTATACGCTGTCCAGTGGCAAGTTACTAGGTATAAGCTGTCCAGTGGCAGGTTATTGGGTATAAGCTGTACAGTGGCAAGTTACTGGGTATAAGCTGTCCAGTGGCAGGTTACTGGGTATAAGTTGTCCAGTGGCAGGTTACTGGGTATAAGCTGTCCAGTGGCAGGATACTGGGTATAAGCTGTCCAGTGGCAGGTTACTGGGTATAAGCTGTCCAGTGGCAGGATACTGGGTATAAGTTGTCCAGTGGCAGGTTATTGGGTATAAGCTGTCCAGTGGCAGGATACTGGGTATAAGTTGTCCAGTGGCAGGTTATTGGGTATAAGCTGTCCAGTGGCAGGATACTGGGTATAAGTTGTCCAGTGGCAGGTTACTGGGTATAAGTTGTCCAGTGGCAGGTTACTGGGTATAAGTTGTCCAGTGGCAGGTTACTGGGTATAAGTTGTCCAGTGGCTTGATATGCAATTTACATATTACCCAGCAAAAAAATAGCTTACTTGCATTTCAAGCCACGGGTGGTGTCACCACTAAACTAGTTCATGGGTTGAAGGATAAAACTTACCAGGAAGGGTTAAAGCATCTAAACATGTATAGCTTGGAGGAAAGACGTAACAGGGGGGATATGATAGAAACATTTATATACATAAAGGGAATCAACACTTTAAAGGAAGAACAACTACCACAACTAGAGGACATAGTCTTAAATTAGAGGGGCAAAGATTTAAAAGTAATATCAGGAAGTATTACTTTACTGAGAGGGTAGTGGATGTATGGAATAGTCTTCCAGTGGAAGTGGTAGAGGTTAATACAGTGAAGGAGTTTAAGCATGCATGGGATAGGTATAAGGCTATCCTAGATATAAGATAAGGCCAGGGACTAATGAAAGTATTACTTTACTGAGAGGGTAGGGGATGCATGGAATAGTCTTACAGTAGAAGTGGTAGAGGTTAATACAGTGAAGGAGTTTACGCATGCATCGGATAGGTATAAGGCTATCCTAGATATAAGATAAGGTCAGGGACTAATAATAGTATTACTTTACTGAGAGGGTAGTGGATGCATGGAATAGTCTTCCAGTAGAAGTGGTAGAGGTTAATACAATGAAGGAGTTTAAGCATGCGTGGGATAGGTATAAGGCTATCCTAGATATAAGATAAGGCCAGGGTCAAATGAAAGTATTACTTTACTGAGAGGGTAAGGGATGCATGGAATAGTCTTACAGTAGAAGTGGTAGAGGTTAATACAATGAAGGAGTTTAAGCATGCATGGGATAGGTATAAGGCTATCCTACATATAAGATAAGGCCAGAGACTAATGAAAGTATTACTTTACTGAGAGGGAAGAAACAATACCACAACAAGAGTACATAGTCTTAAATTAGAGAGGGCAAAAATGTAAAAATAACATCAGGATATATTACTTTACTGAGTGGGTAGTGGATGTATGGAATAGCCTTCCAGTGGAAGCGGTAGAGGTTAACACAGTGAAGGAGTTTAAGCATATCTGTGGGATAGACACAAGGCTATCCTAGCTATAAGATAGGGAACTGGAGACTAATAAAAGTATTTAGAACATTGGGCAGACTAGATGGACCGAATGGTTCTTATCTGCCGGTGACACATTGTTTATATAACAAAAGCATGAGACGCCACAGATGCACTTTATTTTATGCATTTCTGCTAACGCAATGTATAGATCGTTTTTCCATCCTCATTATTCTCTAGTCACAGTATAACCCATGCTCATGTTGTGTCACACTTTGTAACCTGTCTCTTCCTCCACGGCGCTCTCGCTCCTCCCAGTATCCAAGGCAGACTGCTATGTACAGTTGCGGCTTCCCACGGCGTCCCCCCTCGCTTCCCGAACTCAGGTCAAGTACAATTCCAGTGACCCTGAATGGAACGAGACCTTTCATTATCGAATTCATGGCGCCGTCAAGGTGAGCGTGCCGCTATACCGAGTGTTTTTCCATAGTAGGTGATGTTATTGTATGTTAGCCATTTTGTCGCTGTTCATCTTGTGCTTTATTCTCTTTGCCGTAGAACATTCTTGAGCTGACCCTGTATGACAGAGATGTTGTACTCGACGATCACCTTTCCTCTGTGATGTTTGACGTAGGAAACATTAAACCCGGAGATGCTGTCAGACGAACCTTCACGCTGAACACGAAGGTACAAGAGAGGACCTGATAATAAGATCTCGACAAAATTATTTCATCCGAAAGGGGGTCAAACCTTTCCTTCCCCCCCCCCCCCAGAGGCCATTGGTTTGTAGCTGAGATGGGGGTAAATGTCATCTCATATTTGTATTTTGTTTATTTGTTCACAATAAACATTGGGGGGGGGGGGGGGGGGGGACCAAAGTCACACATTGTAAAGAAACATAAGATATTGATAACAAGACGGCTTCAACGTATGTCATTTAATTTGTCTGATCCCCCACATACCCACTTCACTTGTCATCTGATTTCTACAGAACAAAGAGGTGTTAGAAGTGGACTTTTCCCTGGAGGAGAGGTAAAGTGATGTGAAAGGTGCTTGATGGTTACCACTGAGCCTTCAAGGCTTCCTCAAGATATAAATGACATATTGTATTTTTTTTTTGCAGCCAGGAGCCGCCCACTCAGATCATCACTAATGGAGTCCTGGTGGTGAGTGTCCAATTCCTCTGTCCCAGGCAAGAATACTTTATCCAGTAGGAAGGGAGGGTATTTAGAAAGAGCCCCACACATCAGAACAAGCATTTAGACGAGGCGAGAGCTCTCTCCTGGTACCTTGGGGCTAGGGTGGCTTTGCAGGTATCAAGTGTTTTAATGCAACCTTCCCCTAACCCTAATGTGTCAGGTCAATTAAAAAAAAATCTTTATTTTTTTATTTAAAGTTTTCATGTCACAATGAATTATATATATGTATAAATTAATTCAATGTCCATTCCTTAAATTACCTCCGCTCATCTAATAGTTCCGTAGAACCTCTGACCCGCTTTAAAAAGGCGTACGCAATGTATAACCAGAGGTCCACCTGTAATACATCCATAAAATGGGCCTCAGCGTCTATTGAAATCACTGATATTACCAATATCTCCTCAGGCTCACCCCTGCCTGTGTGTGGAAGGAGAAATCCATCTGAAAGAGATGCAAGCTGCAGAGAAAGGTAGACTCTCACCCAGACATCCTGTGGCTTTCTGTGTAAAAATATTACTTTATTGAGATTATTATCTGGATCTTGTACAACTTTCCGTTCTCCTGTGGTCTTCAATCAAAGAAACATTTCCCCCGGGGGTCTCAATTCAGTGACATGCAATCATGAGGAGCTTGGAGAGATGGGTGGGACTGTTTTTTTAGCAAGTGCAGTAACTTAGTAACACTGTATTTGCAGTGTTTTGGGGGAGTTTGAGGAAGGCAACTGATCAGACAGATCTGTTTCTTTTACCTTATTTTGCATGATACATTTTTCGATTCTCTAGCGCCCCTTTGAATGGGGTGACATGATGTCATTGTGTTGGCCCAATTATTGGCAAATATGAAGATTTCTTGGCCCAGAATATCTCTGGCTCGGCATGGTGGTAAAAACTACAAGCATGGTGGCAGACAAAAGATGGCGTCGCGTGCGGGGGTGGGTGCAAGTGCCGAGCGGGTATATCTTTTAGTCTTCGTAGTCACCGCATGTATAAACTGCTTAGGCCTACCTGAATGTGAACAATTTAGTGGGTGACTAGGCCATCAGGTTGTGCAGTGCCAGCTAACACTGGGTGTTTAGACTAGAAGGCAGGGCACAGTGTTTATCAAGACATCCTGAGCAGTGGACAGGGAGCTGAAATACAAACCTGAGCCTCAAATCTCCATCGCGGTGATTTAAGGAGAAGCAGTGACTGGCCATTTTCCTGTTCTAACCACTTACCGCTCAGTGTGGTAAGTTTACAACATAACCCAGCCCTACATACACATAGGCACGCACATTCGTGTCAGCAGACCACTGACAGAGGCTATAGTAAAATCACATGACTGTCCCTGTCCTCTGTATGTGTACATGTGAAAACTCACTTCTTACAAGCTGCAAAGTGCCATTTAGGCCAGTGGTGGCGAACGTTTTTGGTCCGGAGTGCCCAATTTTTGACCGATAAAAAGTGCCAACACCGCATACTCACACACGCTTATACTCATACACACACACGTTCATACACATACACACTTATACTCATACTCACACACACACACTTATACTCATGTGCACACATTTATACTCACACACACACACTCACACTCATACTTATACTCACACACTCATACACACACATATACCCAAACACTCATACTCATACACACACACACACACACACACACACACTCATACAGACACTCATACACACACACACTCACTCATACTCATACACACACACACTCATACACACACACACTCATACACATACACACACACACTTATACTCATACACACACTTATACTCATACACACACTTATACTCATACACACACTTATACTCATACACACACTTATACTCATACACACACTTATACTCATACACACACACACTTATACTCACACACACTTATACTCACACACACACTTCTACTCACACACACATACAGGTTCAGCTCTCACCGGTAATCTGCTCCGTTGCCCTGGAGGGGCAGGCATCAGTGTAATAGACGGGCGCTGTCGGTCACCTGCTTCTTCTCCAGATGATTGGCGCATGTGCGTTATGTGAAGAAGCGTTCAAGTCGGAAAGCAAACAGTTTATTGCTTTCCGACTTGAACGCTTCTTCACAGAATGCGCATGCATGAGAAGAAGCAGGTGACCGGCGGCGCCAATCTATTATGCTGATGCCTGCACCTCCAGGGCAACGGAGCAGATAAGCGGTGAGAGCTGAACCTGGCCGCGTGCCACTGCTGAGGGCTCGGTGTGCCAGTAGTGGCACGCGTGCCATAGGTTCGCCACCACTGATTTAGAAGATAAACGCTAACAGAATAATCTTCTTTCCTATGTTGTGTGTTACAATTTGCAAACGCCCTCCACTGTCCTGTCAAGGGATTGTCCGCTGTGAGACGCAGGTTTTTCTGCCTTTTGGGGTATAAAAGTGGCATCTCTGGGAGTTTATCATTCAGGGGGAGGGTAATATGAGATGGAAAATGTTGCAATGAATACTCGCTTTTTCAATTCCAGTCACAGCCATTACAGTAACAGTATCAGAATCAAACGATAAATTAGCTATTGCTTCCCTCTTACCATTGGTCAGAGTAGTCCGAGGCCTTTCAAGATCGGGGGTTACGTTTCTCATTGGGAGAGGGGGGTAGGTTAGGGACGTCTGTGCTCTCCCTGCCAGCTGGTTACTGTCTCAGTTCCTCCAAAAACTCGAACCAGTAATACCATGTCAATCTACGTGTTTCGGCCTGGGGCTCTAATCTAGCGATCAGATCTTCCAGGACCCGTACAGCCTCTACTCTCTCAACCCACTCACGAAAGGAGGGAGACGATGTCGGATTTATGGTGCAGCAAACATGATGCCGCCATAAACTTTACAACTCAGGCATTATAGCTCGTTCAATGACCCCAGTGTTGGTGGCTGGGTCACAAAGCCCAGTACAGGACTAGCCCCTTCAACTGCGTTCAAGTTCAGAACTTTTAGTGTAAAGCCTTCCGTCTGCCCAAGGACGAGTAGTGCAGCCATCCCCAACTAGAAGTGGAAAATCAGTGGTACTGCCAACGGGTGCTGAGGAGAAGATGGGCCAATGACATCCTCATACCTTTTCACCAAATACATGTGAGACCTGTTTAAACTGCATGAGGCCAAACCCACTTAAAGAAATTATAACTTGGCCTCTTTTTATTATTTCGGTGGTTTTGGTTTGTTTTCTATGTTTATTACTTGTATTATTTTGGAAATTTGGAAAATGTAGTTGATAATTGTACTGCTTGCCGGAACATCAAGAATTCATATTTACAATGGTGTATATGACGATATAGTATATAATACGTTATAGTATTACTGTTGTTTTAATATGATAACACCAAAGACTTAAACCGTTCAGCAGGATGATCGTATTTCAATTTACAGGGAACCAGCTTCTGAAACTGTCAATGCCTGGATCCTACGAAAAACAGGTCTGTTCCCAGTTGAGAAAGTCATCAAACCAAGGCCAAGTGATGCCCTTTGTGTTCCATGCCGATAAAGACATGAGTCCTACACTGGATCTATGTCTGCAGAAAACTCTGAGAGTGGGACAGGTAAGTGACCAAACGCCATCAGACCTGCCAAACGGAAGTGTTTACATCTTCGCGTGTCTCAATATATGTTTATAATATGTTTTTTTTTTGTAAGGATGACATGGCTCCCGGGCTGGACAGTCCAACGTTGTTGGTTGGTGAAGGATCTTTGCCAATTACGTCTCTTCCTGCAGGACAGGCAGTAGAGATTAGCCTTCCACTTTCTAAGGTTGGGTAATGTTCCTCTCCCGGGAATAAACCATATGCTCTTGAAAACTATTGCTTAAGTTTATTCCTTTTGTTGTTTTCAGAGCCAAAATGTTGAGTTGACTGTGAAAGCAGAGGCGAGGTAAGCATAAGGATGAAAAACAACAAATTATTTATCAGAATTGTTTAGTTCCTTGATTCCAATCTTTTATCATTATTATATAACAAAAGGGCAGGCATTTTATTAAAAAAAAGGTGCATTTCTAGATATTCTGTTAAACCAAAGGATCTCAGCGCTTGCACATTTTAATTTCAATTTTTTACTTTAAAACTTTTATCAGAAGTTTACAGTGGGGAAATTGGTGATTTATTAGGTATACAGAATAGCTATAACTAGTTCAATAAAATGACATTGCGCATCTGATATTGTCTATGAAACTAAATACCTTCATGCATGGCTTTTTAAAATGATTATTATAATTATATTTATTTTATTATATTTTTTACTACACATATAGGTAATACATGTCACATATAAATAGACAGAGATGGTGGTATAACAAACCTCTACATGCTCATTAAGGGTGACTTTTTATATTATAAACATTAGATAAAGCAGTTCATACAGTGGGGGCTATGAAAAACTTCAACAATAAAGTCTAACATAGTAACATAGTAATTTATGTTGAAATAAAGACACAAGTCCATCAAGTTCAACCCATCTACCTATCATTCCAGCGTTTTGATCCAAAAGAAGGCAAAAACCCCTAAGGAAGATATTTAGAATTTTGTCTCCTAGGGGCGAAATTTCCTTATTGACTGCAAATGATTTCTCATTGGATCAGTAAGCTCTATTATTAATGCTTATTCTGTTATTAATACCCCTGTATGATCTGCTTTTCTAAAACAAACATCCAGACCATTTTTAAATGCATCTATTGCAGTTGATAGCACTACCTCTCTTGGCAGTGAGTTCCATAACTCTATTGTCCTTACCGTAAAGAATCCCTTCCTTTGCTTTCTATGAAATCTTTGCTCTTCCAGTCTCAGGGGGTGACCTCTTGTTCTTTGTACCTTTCTGTTAATGGACTGGTCACCATTAAAGTATATGTTGCTTTGTTATTATTTTTCCCATAATGCATAACTTTACATTCATATTGAACCTCATTTGCCAGTTAATTTCTCAGTCCAAATCTTCCGGTAAAGAACATCAAGGTTAGTCTGTATTACCTTACCTAATTTAGCAAACACTGAGACACGCACTCAACACAACTTGGGAGATCATTAATAAACAAATTAAAAAGAAGGGTGCCTAAAACAGACCCCTGAGGTACTCTGCTTAATACCCTGGTCCAATTTGAGGATTTTCCATTGACAGCAACCCTCTGCATTTTATCTTTTAGCCAATTATGAATCCAAATCCATACATTTGCCCCTAAACATATTTTTCTCAATTTGTAGAGTAACCTTTTGTGTGGAACTGTATCACATGCTTTAGCAAAGTCTAAATAGATCACATCAACTGCCACACCTAGATCTATATTTTTACGGACTTCTTCACAGAATGTTATTACGTTTGTTTGACAAGACCTGTCTTTCACAAAACCATGTCGACTTTTACTAATTATATTCTGATTCAAGATGTATTCTTGAGTGTATACCTTTAGCAATCCTTCAAATATATTCCCCACTACACATGTCAAGCTCACTGGCCTATAGTTACCCGGCTGAGATTTTGATCCCTTTTTAAATATTGCAATGACATCTGCCTTTCGCCAGTCTGTTGGCACTGTACCTGAACTGAAAGAATCCCTAAAGATCATAAATAGTGGTCTGCCCAGAATTATGCTTAACTCTCTAAGGACCCTTGGGTGTATACCATCTGGCCCTGGGGCCTTGTCTATCTTAACAGAGTTTAATTGCTTAAGCACTTTTTCCTGTGTCAGCCAATCCCATGTTTGTGGTGACTCTTCTGTAAATTCAGGTAGCAGGGGCTAGAGAGAGACTGCGTCAGAACCGTTATGTAAGAGAGAGATTTAGCATTCTCATGTTACCATCAGTGTAATTATAATGAATAAATGAGATATCATGAACAACTATCTAGTATTAAAAACAATAGGAAATTGGGTTATAATTGGCAGCTTCAGTGTTAAATAATCTGGAGGGGGTTCTATTTTTGGGTCCTACAGTGACACCTCGTGGCGAGTCATGGAATAGCAATTTGTATTTATAATCACAAATGCCGAATCCGACATTACTTAGACAAGTGAATACCAATAACATTAAATCCAACATAGTAGTAAGTACTAATTAAACGTAAAACAGATAGACAGGTAAGTTCAGCAGTCCGGTAACCGTAAAAGGTAGGAGCTCCATAGCTGGGAGAGTAGGGGAGCGCAGAGCTGGGATAAGTCTATTGTGAGACATTTTGTATAAGGAAACGGTTGCACATCTAGAACTGAACAGGATCCACTGACTGCTAAATAGGGCTTTCAGGTAACATTACCACCATCTGAGACTGGGTCTGCAGCTGGAGAGGAAGGGATCGGTGGGATACTCAAGTCCTGTGCTGGGCATCTTCAGTAGTAAGCTTTTTATCACCTTTGGAGACAGTGAAGAAGTCCGTCAAGCCCCACCTGTATTTTCATGGCTTTTAACTAAGACCATTCGTCCCGGTAGATGGTACTGGGAGATACTTGGGTGATGTATTGTTAACTCTTTGCTGGGAATGACCCCTACAGCCGTTACTTTCCTGTTTTGTTTTTTTTTTGAGGTCAGCTGTGAGAAGCTCAATGTCCGTCTTGGTTTCGAGCTGTCAGATGGGGAGAGAGACTATCTACACAAGAGGAAGGCAGTGGCTTCTCAATGTCTCCGAGAAACACTTGAGCTTCACAGAGATCCGGGAGGCGAAGAGGTGAAGTATTGTGTTTCTCCAAGTTGTGCGTACAGAGTTTTTTTTTTTTGCTTGAAGAGGTGTAAACCAGTTTTATGTTGGGATCAGTGAGGCAAATCATGCAGAAACAGATCTCTTAACTCCGTGCTCCTTCACGGATCAATGACAGGAAGCCTGTTAGACAGGCAAGGCTGCCTAGACCATAGAGAAGAGCCAGGGAAGATCTGACCTTACGCGGATCTCACAAAATATTCCCCATGCATGAATGGACATAAATCGGACTGTAGCTTTGATTCACGCAGTCAGTCCACATGTTATAAATGTTTTAAATGTTTACTGTTTCTCTAAAAAGGCCAGAGAATAAGACCATGCTATCTGTGGAAATACAGGGAAGGAGATTAAAGGATGCCATTTATTGGCTGACTGAGATTTGCATCGCCAGACCTACTTGCTAGGTCAAGATGCCCCGAGGAAGGGACATTGTAAATTCCTCTCCGAAGCTTGCAATTAAATTCTCAGTCAGTCAATAAATTGCATAATACATCTGTGTGTTTGAGACTGACATGGACACTGGAAGGTTGTCACATCTGACCTGAGACGCAGAGCTATAAGCACACACACGATGCATCCATGTATGTATATATCCATAGGTTCCCGTGATCGCAGTGCTGGGGTCAGGAGGAGGCACGCGAGCTATGACTTCCTTCTATGGAAGTCTGTTAGGCCTTCAAGATCTGAAGATACTGGACGCTGTCGCGTACCTGTCTGGCGTGTCTGGTTCAACCTGGTATGTTGTGAATTGGGGTAAAGTTCTATAAGTGGACAAAGCAACAGGAACTTTTCATTGGTTTCCGTGGTTATTTTCCCCTCTCCTTTTTAGTTAGATTCCATTTTACTTTCCTTTGCATTAGGTGCATGGCCACACTTTATGAAGATCCTGATTGGTCGCAGAAGGATCTCAGAGAACCAATCAGCAGGGCACGAACCTCCGTTACAGCAAGCAAGTCTGGCGCTTTCTCTGCGGAGAGGCTGAGACACTGCACTCAGGAGCTTATGATGATGGAGAAGGACGGCCACAAGGTCAACTTCACTGACCTGTGGGGTCTAGTCATCGAATACTTTCTACATCAGCAGGTATACAGCGCCGACATCAAACTGACCCTCAACACCATACACACTCCCTCCTGCTGGGAAATCTAGCAGCTTAGAGACTCTGGTCTATTCACTAAAAGGGGAGTTACAGATGAGTTTAATTGAGATGAGCATTTCATACAGTGTGCAGGGTCTGGTGAGTTTCTCCTGCTAGAGGAACAGAGTTGGTCCTGTATAATGCATTGTTATAAAGTGACAGTGTGTAAAGATGTAACTCTGCATTATCCATGGCCAGCTGAGCTCTTCTATTTATTCTTCTATACATTGTGCAGGGTCTGGTGAGTTTCTCCTGCTAGAAGAACAGAGTTGGCCCTGTATAATGCATTGTTATAAAGTGACAGTGTGTAAAGATGTAACTCTGTATTATCCATGGCCAGCTGAGCTCTATATATATTCTTCTATACATTGTGCAGGGTCTGGTGAGTTTCTCCTGCTAGAAGAACAGAGTTGGTCCTGTATAATGCATTGTTATAAAGTGACAGTGTGTAAAGATGTAACTCTGCATTATCCATGGCCAGCTGAGCTCTTCTATATATTCTTCTATACATTGTGCAGGGCCTGGTGAGTTTCTCCTGCTAGAGGAACAGAGTTGGCCCTGTATAATGCATTGTTATAAAGTGACAGTGTGTAATGTAACTCTGCATTATCCATGGCCAGCTGAGCTCTTCTATATATTCCTCTATACATTGTGCAGGGTCTGGTGAGTTTCTCCTGCTAGAAGAACAGAGTTGGCCCTGTATAATGCATTGTTATAAAGTGACAGTGTGTAAAGATGTAACTCTGCATTATCCATGGCCAGCTGAGCTCTTCTATATATTCTTCTATACATTGTGCAGGGCCTGGTGAGTTTCTCCTGCTAGAGGAACAGAGTTGGCCCTGTATAATGCATTGTTATAAAGTGACAGTATGTAAAGATGTAACTCTGCATTATCCATGGCCAGCTGAGCTCTTCTATATATTCTTCTATACAGTGTGCAGGGCTTGGTGAGTTTCTCCTGCTAGAGGAACAGAGTTGGCCCTGTATAATGCATTGTTATAAAGTGACAGTGTGTAAAGATGTAACTCTGCATTATCCATGGCCAGCTGAGCTCTTCTATATATTCTTCTATACATTGTGCAGGGCCTGGTGAGTTTCTCCTGCTAGAGGAACAGAGTTGGCCCTGTATAATGCATTGTTATAAAGTGACAGTATGTAAAGATGTAACTCTGCATTATCCATGGCCAGCTGAGCTCTTCTATATATTCTTCTATACAGTGTGCAGGGCTTGGTGAGTTTCTCCTGCTAGAGGAACAGAGTTGGCCCTGTATAATGCATTGTTATAAAGTGACAGTGTGTAAAGATGTAACTCTGCATTATCCATGGCCAGCTGAGCTCTTCTATATATTCTTCTATACAGTGTGCAGGGCTTGGTGAGTTTCTCCTGCTAGAGGAACAGAGTTGGTCCTGTATAATGCATTGTTATAATGTGACAGTATGTAAAGATGTAACTCTGCATTATCCATGGCCAGCTGAGCTCTATATATTCTTCTATACATTGTGCAGGGCTTGGTGAGTTTCTCCTGCTAGAGGAACAGAGTTGGTCCTGTATAATGCATTGTTATAATGTGACAGTATGTAAAGATGTAACTCTGCATTATCCATGGCCTGCTGAGCTCTTCTATATATTCTTCTATACATTGTGCAGGGCCTGGTGAGTTTCTCCTGCTAGAAGAACAGAGTTGGCCCTGTATAATGCATTGTTATAAAGGGACAGTATGTAAAGATGTAACTCTGCATTATCCATGGCCTGCTGAGCTCTTCTATATATTCTTCTATACATTGTGCAGGGTCCGGTGAGTTTCTCCTGCTAGAGGAACAGAGTTGGCCCTGTATAATGCATTGTTATAAAGTGACAGTGTGTAAAGATGTAACTCTGTATTATCCATGGCCAGCTGAGCTCTATATATATTCTTCTATACATTGTGCAGGGTCTGGTGAGTTTCTCCTGCTAGAAGAACAGAGTTGGTCCTGTATAATGCATTGTTATAAAGTGACAGTGTGTAAAGATGTAACTCTGCATTATCCATGGCCAGCTGAGCTCTTCTATATATTCTTCTATACATTGTGCAGGGCCTGGTGAGTTTCTCCTGCTAGAGGAACAGAGTTGGCCCTGTATAATGCATTGTTATAAAGTGACAGTGTGTAATGTAACTCTGCATTATCCATGGCCAGCTGAGCTCTTCTATATATTCCTCTATACATTGTGCAGGGTCTGGTGAGTTTCTCCTGCTAGAAGAACAGAGTTGGCCCTGTATAATGCATTGTTATAAAGTGACAGTGTGTAAAGATGTAACTCTGCATTATCCATGGCCAGCTGAGCTCTTCTATATATTCTTCTATACATTGTGCAGGGCCTGGTGAGTTTCTCCTGCTAGAGGAACAGAGTTGGCCCTGTATAATGCATTGTTATAAAGTGACAGTATGTAAAGATGTAACTCTGCATTATCCATGGCCAGCTGAGCTCTTCTATATATTCTTCTATACAGTGTGCAGGGCTTGGTGAGTTTCTCCTGCTAGAGGAACAGAGTTGGCCCTGTATAATGCATTGTTATAAAGTGACAGTGTGTAAAGATGTAACTCTGCATTATCCATGGCCAGCTGAGCTCTTCTATATATTCTTCTATACATTGTGCAGGGTCTGGTGAGTTTCTCCTGCTAGAAGAACAGAGTTGGCCCTGTATAATGCATTGTTATAAAGTGACAGTGTGTAAAGATGTAACTCTACATTATCCATGGCCAGCTGAGCTCTCTATATATTCGTCTATACATTGTGCAGGGCCTGGTGAGTTTCTCCTGCTAGTAGAACAGAGTTGGTCCTGTATAATGCATTGTTATAATGTGACAGTGTGTAAAGATGTAACTCTGCATTATCCATGGCCAGCTGAGCTCTTCTATTTATTCTTCTATACATTGTGCAGGGTCTGGTGAGTTTCTCCTGCTAGAAGAACAGAGTTGGCCCTGTATAATGCATTGTTATAAAGTGACAGTGTGTAAAGATGTAACTCTGCATTATCCATGGCCAGCTGAGCTCTTCTATATATTCTTCTATACATTGTGCAGGGTCTGGTGAGTTTCTCCTGCTACAAGAACAGAGTTGGCCCTGTATAATGCATTGTTATAAAGTGACAGTGTGTAAAGATGTAACTCTGCATTATCCATGGCCAGCTGAGCTCTTCTATATATTCTTCTATACATTGTGCAGGGTCTGGTGAGTTTCTCCTGCTAGAGGAACAGAGTTGGTCCTGTATAATGCATTGTTATAAAGTGACAGTGTGTAAAGATGTAACTCTGCATTATCCATGGCCAGCTGAGCTCTTCTATATATTCTTCTATACATTGTGCAGGGTCTGGTGAGTTTCTCCTGCTAGAGGAACAGAGTTGGTCCTGTATAATGCATTGTTATAAAGTGACAGTGTGTAAAGATGTAACTCTGCATTATCCATGGCCAGCTGAGCTCTTCTATATATTCTTCTATACATTGTGCAGGGCCTGGTGAGTTTCTCCTGCTAGAGGAACAGAGTTGGTCCTGTATAATGCATTGTTATAAAGTGACAGTGTGTAAAGATGTAACTCTGCATTATCCATGGCCAGTTGAGCTCTTCTATATATTCTTCTATACATTGTGCAGGGTCTGGTGAGTTTCTCCTGCTAGAGGAACAGAGTTGGTCCTGTATAATGCATTGTTATAAAGTGACAGTGTGTAAAGATGTAACTCTGCATTATCTATGGCCAGCTGAGCTCTTCTATATATTCTTCTATACATTGTGCAGGGCCTGGTGAGTTTCTCCTGCTAGAGGAACAGAGTTGGTCCTGTATAATGCATTGTTATAAAGTGACAGTGTGTAAAGATGTAACTCTGCATTATCCATGGCCAGTTGAGCTCTTCTATATATTCTTCTACACATTGTGCAGGGCCTGGTGAGTTTCTCCTGCTAGAAGAACAGAGTTGGCCCTGTATAATGCATTGTTATAAAGTGACAGTATGTAAAGATGTAACTCTGCATTATCCATGGCCAGCTGAGCTCTTCTATATATTCTTCTATACATTGTGCAGGGCCTGGTGAGTTTCTCCTGCTAGAGGAACAGAGTTGGTCCTGTATAATGCATTGTTATAAAGTGACAGTGTGTAAAGATGTAACTCTGCATTATCCATGGCCAGTTGAGCTCTTCTATATATTCTTCTATACATTGTGCAGGGTCTGGTGAGTTTCTCCTGCTAGAGGAACAGAGTTGGTCCTGTATAATGCATTGTTATAAAGTGACAGTGTGTAAAGATGTAACTCTGCATTATCTATGGCCAGCTGAGCTCTTCTATATATTCTTCTATACATTGTGCAGGGCCTGGTGAGTTTCTCCTGCTAGAGGAACAGAGTTGGTCCTGTATAATGCATTGTTATAAAGTGACAGTGTGTAAAGATGTAACTCTGCATTATCCATGGCCAGTTGAGCTCTTCTATATATTCTTCTATACATTGTGCAGGGTCTGGTGAGTTTCTCCTGCTAGAGGAACAGAGTTGGTCCTGTATAATGCATTGTTATAAAGTGACAGTGTGTAAAGATGTAACTCTGCATTATCCATGGCCAGCTGAGCTCTTCTATATATTCTTCTATACATTGTGCAGGGCCTGGTGAGTTTCTCCTGCTAGAAGAACAGAGTTGGTCCTGTATAATGCATTGTTATAAAGTGACAGTGTGTAAAGATGTAACTCTGCATTATCCATGGCCAGCTGAGCTCTTCTATATATTCTTCTATACATTGTGCAGGGCCTGGTGAGTTTCTCCTGCTGTAAGAACAGAGTTGGTCCGGTATAATGCATTGTTATAAAGTGACAGTGTGTAAAGATGTAACTCTGCATTATCCATGGCCAGCTGAGCTCTTCTATATATTCTTCTATACATTGTGCAGGGTCTGGTGAGTTTCTCCTGCTAGAAGAAAAGAGTTGGCCCTGTATAATGCATTGTTATAAAGTGACAGTGTGTAAAGATGTAACTCTGCATTATCCATGGCCAGCTGAGCTCTTCTATATATTCTTCTATACATTGTGCAGGGTCTGGTGAGTTTCTCCTGCTAGAAGAAAAGAGTTGGCCCTGTATAATGCATTGTTATAAAGTGACAGTGTGTAAAGATGTTACTCTGCATTATCCATGGCCAGCTGAGCTCTTCTATATATTCTTCTATACATTGTGCAGGGTCTGGTGAGTTTCTCCTGCTAGAAGAACAGAGTTGGCCCTGTATAATGCATTGTTATAACGTGACAGTGTGTAAAGATGTAACTGCATTATCCATGGCCAGTTGAGCTCTTCTATATATTCTTATATACATTGTGCAGGGCCTGGTGAGTTTCTCCTGCTAGAGGAACAGAGTTGGTCCTGTATAATGCATTGTTATAAAGTGACAGTATGTAAACATGTAACTCTGCATTATCCATGGCCAGCTGAGCTCTTCTATATATTCTATACATTGTGCAGGGCCTGGTGAGTTTCTCCTGCTAGAGGAACAGAGTTGGTCCTGTATAATGCATTGTTATAACGTGACAGTGTGTAAACATGTAACTCTGCATTATCCATGGCCAGCTGAGCTCTTCTATATATTCTTCTATACATTGTGCAGGGCCTGGTGAGTTTCTCCTGCTAGAGGAACAGAGTTGGTCCTGTATAATGCATTGTTATAAAGTGACAGTGTGTAAAGATGTAACTCTGCATTATCCATGGCCAGCTGAGCTCTTCTATATATTCTTCTATACATTGTGCAGGGCCTGGTGAGTTTCTCCTGCTAGAAGAACAGAGTTGGTCCTGTATAATGCATTGTTATAAAGTGACAGTGTGTAAAGATGTAACTCTGCATTATCCATGGCCAGCTGAGCTCTTCTATATATTCTTCTATACATTGTGCAGGGCCTGGTGAGTTTCTCCTGCTGTAAGAACAGAGTTGGTCCGGTATAATGCATTGTTATAAAGTGACAGTGTGTAATGATGTAACTCTGCATTATCCATGGCCAGCTGAGCTCTTCTATATATTCTTCTATACATTGTGCAGGGCCTGGTGAGTTTCTCCTGCTGTAAGAACAGAGTTGGTCCGGTATAATGCATTGTTATAAAGTGACAGTATGTAAAGATGTAACTCTGCATTATCCATGGCCAGCTGAGCTCTATATATTCTTCTATACATTGTGCAGGGTCTGGTGAGTTCCTCCTGCTAGAAGAACAGAGTTGGCCCTGTATAATGCATTGTTATAAAGTGACAGTGTGTAAAGATGTAACTCTGCATTATCCATGGCCAGCTGAGCTCTTCTATATATTCTTCTATACATTGTGCAGGGCCTGGTGAGTTTCTCCTGCTGTAAGAACAGAGTTGGTCCGGTATAATGCATTGTTATAAAGTGACAGTGTGTAAAGATGTAACTCTGCATTATCCATGGCCAGCTGAGCTCTTCTATATATTCTTCTATACATTGTGCAGGGCCTGGTGAGTTTCTCCTGCTAGTAGAACAGAGTTGGTCCTGTATAATGCATTGTTATAAAGTGACAGTGTGTAAAGATGTAACTCTGCATTATCCATGGCCAGCTGAGCTCTTCTATATATTCTTCTACACATTGTGCAGGGTCTGGTTGGTTTCTCCTGCTAGAGGAACAGAGTTGGTCCTGTATAATGCATTGTTATAACGTGACAGTGTGTAAAGATGTAACTCTGCATTATCCATGGCCAGCTGAGCTCCTCTATATATTCTTCTATACATTGTGCAGGGCCTGGTGAGTTTCTCCTGCTAGTAGAACAGAGTTGGCCCTGTATAATGCATTGTTATAAAGTGACAGTGTGTAAAGATGTAACTCTGCATTATCCATGGCCAGCTGAGCTCTTCTATATATTCTTCTATACATTGTGCAGGGTCTGGTGAGTTTCTCCTGCTAGAAGAACAGAGTTGGCCCTGTATAATGCATTGTTATAATGTGACGGTATGTAAAGATGTAACTCTGCATTATCCATGGCCAGCTGAGCTCTTCTATATATTCTTCTATACATTGTGCAGGGTCTGGTGAGTTTCTCCTGCTAGAAGAACAGAGTTGGCCCTGTATAATGCATTGTTATAATGTGACGGTATGTAAAGATGTAACTCTGCATTATCCATGGCCAGCTGAGCTCTTCTATATATTCTTCTATACATTGTGCAGGGTCTGGTTGGTTTCTCCTGCTAGAAGAACAGAGTTGGCCCTGTATAATGCATTGTTATAAAGTGACAGTGTGTAAAGATGTAATTCTGCATTACCCATGGCCAGCTGAGCTCTTCTATATATTCTTCTATACATTGTGCAGGGCCTGGTGAGTTTCTCCTGCTAGAGGAACAGAGTTGGTCCTGTATAATGCATTGTTATAAAGTGACAGTGTGTAAAGATGTAACTCTGCATTATCCATGGCCAGTTGAGCTCTTCTATATATTCTTCTATACATTGTGCAGGGCCTGGTGAGTTTCTCCTGCTGTAAGAACAGAGTTGGTCCGGTATAATGCATTGTTATAAAGTGACAGTGTGTAAAGATGTAACTCTGCATTATCCATGGCCAGCTGAGCTCTTCTATATATTCTTCTATACATTGTGCAGGGCCTGGTGAGTTTCTCCTGCTAGTAGAACAGAGTTGGTCCTGTATAATGCATTGTTATAAAGTGACAGTGTGTAAAGATGTAACTCTGCATTATCCATGGCCAGCTGAGCTCTTCTATATATTCTTCTACACATTGTGCAGGGTCTGGTTGGTTTCTCCTGCTAGAGGAACAGAGTTGGTCCTGTATAATGCATTGTTATAACGTGACAGTGTGTAAAGATGTAACTCTGCATTATCCATGGCCAGCTGAGCTCCTCTATATATTCTTCTATACATTGTGCAGGGCCTGGTGAGTTTCTCCTGCTAGTAGAACAGAGTTGGCCCTGTATAATGCATTGTTATAAAGTGACAGTGTGTAAAGATGTAACTCTGCATTATCCATGGCCAGCTGAGCTCTTCTATATATTCTTCTATACATTGTGCAGGGTCTGGTGAGTTTCTCCTGCTAGAAGAACAGAGTTGGCCCTGTATAATGCATTGTTATAATGTGACGGTATGTAAAGATGTAACTCTGCATTATCCATGGCCAGCTGAGCTCTTCTATATATTCTTCTATACATTGTGCAGGGTCTGGTGAGTTTCTCCTGCTAGAAGAACAGAGTTGGCCCTGTATAATGCATTGTTATAATGTGACGGTATGTAAAGATGTAACTCTGCATTATCCATGGCCAGCTGAGCTCTTCTATATATTCTTCTATACATTGTGCAGGGTCTGGTGAGTTTCTCCTCCTATAAGAACAGAGTTGGTCCTGTATAATGCATTGTTATAAAGTGACAGTGTGTAAAGATGTAACTCTGCATTATCCATGGCCAGCTGAGCTCTTCTATATATTCTTCTATACATTGTACAGGGCCTGGTGAGTTTCTCCTGCTAGTAGAACAGAGTTGGCCCTGTATAATGCATTGTTATAAAGTGACAGTATGTAAAGATGTAACTCTGCATTATCCATGGCCAGCTGAGCTCTTCTATATATTCTTCTATACATTGTGCAGGGTATGGTGAGTTTCTCCTGCTAGAAGAACAGTTAGCCCTGTATAATGCATTGTTATAAAGTGACAGTGTGTAAAGATGTAACTCTGCATTGTCCATGGCCAGCTGAGCTCTTCTATATATTCTTCTATACATTGTGCAGGGTCCGGTGAGTTTCTCCTGCTAGAAGAACAGAGTTGGCCCTGTATAATGCATTGTTATAAAGTGACAGTGTGTAAAGATGTAACTCTGCATTGTCCATGGCCAGCTGAGCTCTTCTATATATTCTTCTATACATTGTGCAGGGTCCGGTGAGTTTCTCCTGCTAGAAGAACAGAGTTGGCCCTGTATAATGCATTGTTATAAAGTGACAGTCTGTAAAGATGTAACTCTGCATTATCCATGGCCAGCTGAGCTCTTCTATATATTCTTCTATACATTGTGCAGGGCCTGGTGAGTTTCTCCTGCTAGAAGAACAGAGTTGGCCCTGTATAATGCATTGTTATAAAGGGACAGTGTGTAAAGATGTAACTCTGCATTATCCATGGCCAGCTGAGCTCTTCTATATATTCTTCTATACATTGTGCAGGGCCTGGTGAGTTTCTCCTGCTAGAAGCACAGAGTTGGCCCTGTATAATGCATTGTTATAAAGTGATAGTGTTTAAAGATGTAACTCTGCATTATCCATGGCCAGCTGAGCTCTTCTATATATTCTTCTATACATTGTGCAGGGTCTGGTGAGTTTCTCCTGCTAGAAGCACAGAGTTGGCCCTGTATAATGCATTGTTATAAAGTGACAGTGTGTAAAGATGTAACTCTGCATTATCCATGGCCAGCTGAGCTCTTCTATATATTCTTCTATACATTGTGCAGGGTCTGGTGAGTTTCTCCTGCTAGAAGCACAGAGTTGGCCCTGTATAATGCATTGTTATAAAGTGACAGTGTGTAAAGATGTAACTCTGCATTATCCATGGCCAGCTGAGCTCTTCTATATATTCTTCTATACATGGTGCAGGGTCTGGTGAGTTTCTCCTGCTAGAAGAACAGAGTTGGCCCTGTATAATGCATTGTTATAAAGTGACAGTGTGTAAAGATGTAACTCTGCATTATCCATGGCCAGCTGAGCTCTTCTATATATTCTTCTATACATTGTGCAGGGCCAGCTGGGCTCTTCTAGCGTAAACTCACCAGGTCCTGCATTACAGACTACATGTTCATTCATGATATGAAGTTACTAACACAAATAAACATATAAATACAGGCACGAAAATGCTCAAAGAGTATCTGTGTACACAAATCCATCCATGGCTAACCTTGACACTGGCGATGTTTGGGAACTACATATCCTATTATTCTCAGGCAGTCAGAATTCCAACTGAGCATCATGGGACATGTAGTTCTCAAACATCTCCAATGTCTTTAAGTTCACCGGCGTTCCCATGCAATGCATTGTGTTTCAGGAGAACCCAGCAAAGCTGTCAGACCAGCGGCTGTGTGTGATGAGCGGTCAGAATCCGTATCCCATCTACGCCGGAGTCAACGTCCGAGTGAACATCAGTGGAGGAGAATTTGCAGGTTTGAGAAACTGAATAACGTGTAACACTTGGGTCCATTATTAACTCTGTTTATGGTTTAATCTCCTCTTTACACCATGGGAGGCATTGCGTTTCTAACTCATCTCCCAATCCTTGCAGAATGGTGTGAATTTACTCCTCATGAGGTCGGCTTTCGGAAATATGGAGCGTTTGTGCAGACTGAAGATTTTGGTAGTGAATTCTTCATGGGTCACCTCATTCACAAAAGGAAAGAACCCAAAATCAGTTACCTGCAAGGTGAGCATAACAGTGACAGCATACACCTGTCATCAGGATCTCTGTCATTATACCTCAATACAGAATACACCTGTCATCAGGATCTCTGTCACTATACCTCAATACAGAATACACCTGTAATCACGATCTCTGTCACTATACCTCAATACAGAATACACCTGTAATCAGGATCTCTGTCACTATACCTCAATACAGAATACACCTGTAATCAGGATCTCTGTCACTATACCTCAATACAGAATACACCTGTCATCAGGATCTCTGTCACTATACCTCAATACAGAATACACCTGTAATCACGATCTCTGTCACTATACCTCAATACAGAATACACCTGTAATCAGGATCTCTGTCACTATACCTCAATACAGAATACACCTGTAATCACGATCTCTGTCACTATACCTCAATACAGAATACACCTGTCATCAGGATCTCTGTCACTATACCTCAATACAGAATACACCTGTCATCAGGATCTCTGTCACTATAGCTCAATACAGAATACACCTGTAATCACGATCTCTGTCACTATACCTCAATACAGAATACACCTGTAATCAGGATCTCTGTCACTATACCTCAATACAGAATATACCGATAATCATGATCTCCGTCACTATACCTCAATACAGAATACACCTGTAATTATGGTTGATTATATTTCTTGTTCTGTGTTAAATTATTTTGTATTTTAATATCATATTGAACTCTGTTGTAACGATGCTCTTAGATAGAAACATAGAATGTGTCGGTAGGGACATACTTGAAAATGGTAGAAATCTCAAAGTATCCTTTGTGTCCCTGTAAAATACTCTTCTGATCAGGTTCCTCTGATGCTTTCCAAATGCTTGGTGTCCAAATGTGGCCCTGCACCTGTTTCTACTACCATGCTGTCCTGCTATTCGGAGAGGCTGTTGTGGCATTAGTAGTTCGTCTTGTGCCAGTCTCTCCTAATAAGTGTCACAGCCGTGCAACCACCTGTCAGACCTCCAGGACTGATGAGGTCGGTACAGGCAGACCATCGTCTGTCGTTCTTTCATCGTAGTCTGGTTTTTTTGCAGGCGTATGGGGCAGTGCGTTTGCTGCTAATCTCGATGAGATATGGGATCGAGCTGCTGGCTCAGGAATCCGTTTGCACAGTTCTCTGACTGACGTCATCAAGGTGATAGGTAAGACCACGGGTTTCACAAAGCGTACCATGAAATGCACTGTGTTCACAGTAAATCCTGACAATAATATGTATTGAAATAGACAGTGGTGGCTTCCATCATTTTTGAATGCAGTGATTCATATAGCTGGGAGAGTACTCTGCTGATATTTTATGTTGAATTTAAGGCACCATCCAGCATCCACTACCCTCTCAGTAAAGTAATACTTTCATTAGTCCCTGGCCTTATCTTATATCTAGGATAGCCTTATACCTATCCCATGCATGCTTAAACTCCTTCACTGTATTAACCTCTACCACTTCCGCTGGAAGGCTGTTCCATACATCCACTACCCTCTCAGTAAAGTAATACTTTCATTAGTCCCTGGCCTTATCTTATATCTAGGATAGCCTTATACCTACCCCACGCATGCTTAAACTCCTTCACTGTATTAACCTCTACCACTTCTACTGGAAGACTATTCCATGCATCCACTACCCTCTCAGTAAAGTAATACTTTCATTAGTCCCTGGCCTTATCTTATATCTAGGATAGCCTTATACCTATCCCACGCATGCTTAAACTCCTTCACTGTATTAACCTCTACCACTTCTACTGGAAGACTATCCCATACATCCACTACCCTCTCAGTAATGTAATACTTTCATTAGTCCCTGGCCTTATCTTATATCTAGGATAGCCTTATACCTATCCCACGCATGCTTAAACTCCTTCACTGTATTAACCTCTACCACTTCTACTGGAAGACTATTCCATGCATCCACTACCCTCTCAGTAAAGTAATACTTTCATTAGTCCCTGGCCTTATCTTATATCTAGGATAGTCTTATACCTATCCCATGCATGCTTAAACACCTTCACTGTATTAACCTCTACCACTTCCGCTGGAAGGCTGTTCCATACATCCACTACCCTCTCAGTAAAGTAATACTTTCATTAGTCCCTGGCCTTATCTTATATCTAGGATAGCCTTATACCTATCCCACGCATGCTTAAACTCCTTCACTGTATTAACCTCTACCACTTCTACTGGAAGACTATCCCATACATCCACTACCCTCTCAGTAATGTAATACTTTCATTAGTCCCTGGCCTTATCTTATATCTAGGATAGCCTTATACCTATCCCACGCATGCTTAAACTCCTTCACTGTATTAACCTCTACCACTTCTACTGGAAGACTATTCCATGCATCCACTACCCTCTCAGTAAAGTAATACTTTCATTAGTCCCTGGCCTTATCTTATATCTAGGATAGCCTTATACCTATCCCATGCATGCTTAAACTCCTTCACTGTATTAACCTCTACCACTTCTACTGGAAGACTACTCCATACATCCACTACCCTCTCAGTAAAGGAATACTTTCATTAGCCCCTGGCCTTATCTTATAGCTAGGATAGCCTTATACCCATCCCATGCATGCTTAAACTCCTTCACTGTATTAACCTCTACCACTTCTACTGGAAGACTATTCCATACATCCACTACCCTTTCAGTAACGAAATACTTTCATTAGTCCCTGGCCTTATCTTATAGCTAGGATAGCCTTATACCAATCCCACGCATGCTTAAACTCCTTCACTGTATTAACCTCTACCACTTCTACTGGAAGACTATTCCATGCATCCACTACCCTCTCAGTAATGTAATACTTCCGGATATTACTTTTAAATCTTTGCCCCTCTAATTTTAGACTATGCCCTCTAGTTGTGGTAGTTTTTTAAAAAATATACTCTCCTCCTTTACTGTGTTGATCCCCTGTTCCGTCTTTCCTCCAAGCTATACATGTTAAGATGCTTTAACCTTTCCTGGTAAGTTGTCCTTTTAATCCATGTACCAGCTTAGTAGCCCTTCTCTGAACTTCTCCAAAGTATCAATATCCTTCTGGAGATACGGTCTCCAGTACTGCGTACAATACTCCAAGTGAGGTCTCACCAATGCTCTGTACAATGGCATGAGCACTTCCCTCTTTCTACTTCTAATACCTCTCCCTATACAACCAAGCATTCTGCTAATACCTCTCCCTATACAACCAAGCATTCTGCTAATACCTCTCCCTATGCAACCAAGCATTCTGCTAATACCTCTCCCTATACAACCAAACATCCCGCTAATACCTCTCCCTATGCAACCAAGCATTCTGCTAATACCTCTCCCTATGCAACCAAGCATTCTGCTAATACCTCTCCCTATACAACCAAGAATTCTGCTAATACCTCTCCCTATGCAACCAAGCATTCTGCTAATACCTCTCCCTATGCAACCAAGCATTCTGTTAATACCTCTCCCTATGCAACCAAGCATTCTGCTAATACCTCTCCCTACACAACCAAGCATTCTGCTAATACCTCTCCCTACACAACCAAGCATCCTGCTAATACCTCTCCCTACACAACCAAGCATCCTGCTAATACCTCTCCCTACACAACCAAGCATTCTGCTAATACCTCTCCCTACACAACCAAGCATTCTGCTAATACCTCTCCCTACACAACCAAGCATCCTGCTAATACCTCTCCCTACACAACCAAGCATTCTGCTAATACCTCTCCCTACACAACCAAGCATTCTGCTAATACCTCTCCCTACACAACCAAGCATCCTGCTAATACCTCTCCCTACACAACCAAGCATTCTGCTAATACCTCTCCCTATGCAACCAAGCATCCTGCTAATACCTCTCACTATAGAACCAAGCATCCTGCTAATACCTCTCCCTATACAACCAAGCATCCTGCTAATACCTCTCCCTATACAACCAAGCATTCTGATAATACCTCTCCCTATACAACCAAGCATTCTGCTAATACCTCTCCCTATACAACCAAGCATTCTGCTAATACCTCTCCCTACACAACCAAGCTTCCTGCTAGCATTTCATGCTACTCTATTAGACTGTCTACCTTTAACCCCTAAATCCCTGATATTTGGGAACTACACTTGAGACTGACTAAGCATCTTAGGATATGGAGCTCTTAAACATCTGCAGTGCCAAGTTTAGCCATCACTGCACTAAAGGAATGAATTCCTACAGGTTCCCTTGGCACATACTATTTGCTAAGGTTTAACAAGGACTCTATCCCCTAAATCTTGTGCACACAGAGTGTGGAGAATAATACAAATCTTGGTAAGGATCTATACATTGCAGAACTGCTTAACGAGTCTCCGGTGACTCCTGTTAATGACATCACCTTGTGGCAAACGATCTGCTTTCAATGGGAACATTGTGTGTTTAAGCCATCTTCGTTAGATGTATCCATTTGCAAACTCTGCTAACTCAATGTGTAGACAAGTTATGGTCATTTTTATATTTTGTATATTTAGTGTATATGTGGTGAGTCCCTGTAAGTTACGTGAAATTCACACAGCTCTGCTAACCTTCCTTGCAGCTCAGGGCTTTATTAACCTCCTGAACTGTGGCTGAGTTACTGGAGTAACATCTTGGCCCTTTTGGACATTACTGTTGTAATGATCCCTTATGCAAATCTTTTATTTTTATTTTGCCACAATTTGCAAATTATACACACGGCTGGGAGAATCCAGGCACACGACCATTTATTCAGTGTCCAGCCCCCTTTAGCAGCGATTATAGACTTTCCATGCATGCCCAGATTCCCCCACACGCCCACAGTGTCACGTGTGCAGCCCTGACACGCCAACGGCAGGCTCCCAACGATGCCTCATATCACAGTGAAAGTTATTTTATACTGTATCTACATTGATACTATTATTACATGAGTGCTGAGAGAATATAATATATCTTATTGGTGATAATGTTCCCAAGCATTTTAGATAAGGAAGACTCGTTATTAGCTTCAAGGTTTAATATCATGACGAAAAATGTCAAATTGATTGTCCCTGGGCCAAGTAATAGACATGGAGGGAAGGCATTATCAGTAATTCATCCTCTTATACATATTTGTTTTTTGTTTGTTAGTTTTTTGGCAATAGAGTGCTATGGATTAAATGAATTCCTCTTAATGCCGGTGACTCTGTTAATGATTAGATTGAACTCCTTCTAGACGAGTGTCGGAAGAAAAGCTTTCGGGAATTCAGGCTCCAGACTCGTTTGGTAATGCCGGGAGGAATTGTATCCAGCATCTTCCAGGATTTCTTCAAGTCCCGCTTTACTGCAGGCGAGAGATATAACTTCACTCATGGACTTTACCTCTACAAGAACTATGTGGGGGTCCGGGAGTTTGTGGCTTGGAAAGGTAAAGAAGGTCATGTCTGCTTGAATAGCATTCTGCATAATGTCAGCCAGTCTTTTCTGCATTTACTTTTTTTTGTAAGTAGCCTGCTCTCGTGGGTAAGTAGCATGCTCTCGTGGGTAAGTAGCATGCTCTCGTGGCTAAGTAGCATGCTCTCGTGGCTAAGTAGCCTGCTCTCGTGGCTAAGTAGCCTGCTCTCGTGGCGAAGTAGCCTGCTCTCGTGGCTAAGTAGCCTGCTCTCGTGGCTAAGTAGCCTGCTCTCGTGGCTAAGTAGCCTGCTCTCGTGGCTAAGTAGCCTGCTCTCGTGGCTAAGTAGCCTGCTCTCGTGGCTAAGTAGCCTGTTCTCGTGGGTTAGTAGCATGCTCTCGTGGGTTAGTAGCATGCTCTCGTGGGTAAGTAGCCTGCTCTCGTGGGTAAGTAGCCTGCTCTCGTGGCTAAGGAGCATGCTCTCGTGGCTAAGTAGCATGGAGCTCTCTTTGTGTGCGTGTCGTGTATGTAAATCACCTCTATGGTCTCTATGTGCCTTCGTTTTACTTCATTCGCTCACTATTCCCCTTTCCTCTCTCCTGTTCCCCTTTTACCCATCCCTGTAAGACCCTTTTTTCCTGTCCATCCCTTGCAGATGTTGACTGCTCCTTTGCTTTTAGGAAGTCACTTGGATGCATTTCCCAACCAGCTCACTCCTATGGAAGAAAACTTGTACCTTGTGGACGGCGGCTTCTCTATTAACTCCCCCTTCCCGCTGGTGTTACAGCCGGAGAGAGACGTTGATGTCATTCTGTCCTTTAATTACTCCTGGGATGCTCCATTTGAGGTAAGATGTGCTGGATCAGCTTTCTCTCCTGGTTCCTGTCCCAACTCCTAAGGAATCCCTGCATGCATTTGCATTAAACCAACTCTGCACAATATACAGGCTAGACACTACGAGGTTCATCAAACACGTGTTTCTCTTAATTTAGGTATTTGCTTGCAACTCTGCTAACACAATGTATTGCTCATTTTTTATCATTTTGTATTCTCTAGTCTCACAGTTTAATCAATGTTTGTGACAGAGACTCTTTAAGGCTTATTGGTTCGGGCAGATAATTAAATCAACCCTGCAGATGATCGGAAAAGACAGCTAGTAGGGTTTAGTGATGCTGTATAAACAGAGAGAGAGAGTAATATGGTTATTGTAGTGTGGATCATATTTCTTCTTACAGAATCCTGTGTGTGAACTGCTAGTAAAGAGACCATTGAAGGTGATTTGTAGCAACACCTCTGTATAATCTTCTTCCCTTCTATTCTGACTCTTTCTCAGGTATTGGAGCTTACAGAACAATACTGCAAGGAGAGGGGCATCCCATTCCCTGACATAATCCTAAGCGCTGAGGACCAGAAACAGCCAAAGGAGTGCTACCTCTTTAAGGATGATGATGACCCAAGATGTCCCATAGTCCTTCACTTTCCCATGGTCAATGACACTTTCCGCAAGTTTAAAGCACCAGGTATTTCTCCTGCTTTGATTCTTCCATGTCTTGCATGCTTCTTGTTTTGTTTTTTTTTGCTTTAAGGTGTTTGGAGATCTGCATTCCTTGGTATTTTTTTTAAATATCTGCAGAACAAAAAAAAAAAAATGACATTTTTTTAAATATTCTGATTCCTCCTGGTCCTCACTTATCTTTTTACCCCCCTTTTTTTTTTATAATTATAGTTTTTTTTTTTTTTATTGTATCACAGATATACCATTCCCAACGTGTACAATATTCATAGAATTCCAAGATAATTATGGAGTTTTACAAGTAATACAAATATTATAATTTTTTTGTAACTATATGAAACCAGAATAAAAAAGCCAGATGGCATCTTAAGATCTTCAATCATATTTGAAGACAAATCAGCCGAAGTAGAATAGATGCGTATCTAACCCATAATAAACAGCAGCAAATAACAGAGTATGAAAAATATATTCTTACAATAAGATGATGAACATAACATCCCGGACTAAATATGGTCTCAAATAAAAACACGAAGGATCCCTCCCATAGCTTAAGATGAACACTGATAAAAGTTACCGACTAGTGGACTGACTGGATGTGTCTTTCATCAATACACATAGATAATTACACAGTTTAAATGGAAGGATCATACCGTCCATAATGTTTTTGTTTTTAAAGTAGTAAAATACACAACAGGCTAATTATTAAATAACCAGTGTCAGGGGGCTTAGGCAGCAAACATGTTACTCCGAAAGAACATTGTCAGATAACCGGGCCGCAATGAAAAGGGATACATGGGAAGGGAGATAGACAAGATAGGGGGGAGGGAGAGAAGGAGGAAATGGGGAAAGGTTACCCCCCAGGGTGGGAGTACCGGCAGGACAAGATAGTACTGCACTTTTTAATGCCTGATTTTATTAGATTTCACTTTCAGAAGAAAATGATCAGCCAGAAACTACTCCTATTAGTTCCAGCAGTCTTCCCTGTATCTACAAAATATCTATATTCTGTATATTATCAGACAAATATCCCCTTCAAGTCTATTGTAGCTGCAGACATGACTGTGTGGGATAACGTATGTGAGTTTCCCTAACCCTAACGGCCAGTCTTTATCTTCAGAACAGAGGTTAAGGTGGTAACGTACAATCTGCGCCACAGGTGCAGCACTCCCCCCGATGTGTGCCACAGGTGCAGCACTCCCCCCGATGTGTGCCACAGGTGCAGCACTCCCCCCGATGTGCGCCACAGGTGCAGCACTCCCCCCGATGTGCGCCACAGGTGCAGCACTCCCCCCGATGTGCGCCACAGGTGCAGCACTCCCGCCCCCGATGTGCGCCACAGGTGCAGCACTCCCGCCCCCGATGTGCGCCACAGGTGCAGCACTCCCCCCGATGTGCGCCACAGGTGCTGCACTCCCGCCCCCGATGTGCGCCACAGGTGCAGCACTCCCGCCCCCGATGTGTGCCACAGGTGCAGCACTCCCGCCCCCGATGTGTGCCACAGGTGCAGCACTCCCGCCCCCGATGTGCGCCACAGGTGCAGCACTCCCCCCGATGTGCGCCACAGGTGCAGCACTCCCCCCGATGTGCGCCACAGGTGCAGCACTCCCCCCGATGTGCGCCACAGGTGCAGCACTCCCCCCGATGTGCGCCACAGGTGCAGCACTCCCCCCGATGTGCGCCACAGGTGCAGCACTCCCCCCGATGTACGATACTGCACTCCCTGATGTACAGGATACTGCACTCCCTGATGTACAGGATACTGCACTCCCTGATGTACAGGATACTGCACTCCCTGATGTACGATACTGCACTCCCTGATGTACATGATACTGCACTCCCTGATGTACATGATACTGCACTCCCTGATGTACGATACTGCACTCCCTGATGTACAGGATACTGCACTCCCTGATGTACAAGATACTGCACTCCCTTATGTACAGGATACTGCACTCCCCCCGATGTACGTGGTACTGCACTCCCTGATGTACAGGATACTGCACTCCCTGATGTACAGGATACTGCACTCCCTGATGTACAGGATACTGCACTCCCTGATGTACATGATACTGCACTCCCCCCGATGTACGTGGTACTGCACTCCCCCCGATGTACATGATACTGCACTCCCCCCGATGTACGTGGTACTGCACTCCCCCCGATGTACATGATACTGCACTCCCCCCGATGTACGTGGTACTGCACTCCCCCCAATGTACTTGTGTTTTTGTATCTATTGCAGGAGTTCTGCGTGAGACGGAAGAGGAGAAATCTGAAGGTGACTTTTTCTTAAAAGGAAAGGACTCTCCGTATCGAACCATGAATTTCACCTACAAACCAAATCACTTTGACCAACTGGTAGAGGTGAATCGGTATAATGTCCTGAATAACCAGAAGCTCATTCTGGAAACGTTAAGGACCGCTGTCACACGCAGGAAACACAAAGCAAACTGGAAAACCTTTAAAAAATAAATCTTCGTCCAACCAGAGGTCGGCCATTTTGTCATTCTGCTACGTAGACCAGCAAATCTGGCTGTGTTAAAAAGACAATCTGAATTGTGACAGGATCATTAACATGTTACTGGAATGACATCACCTGGCACTGTGGGGGACTAGGCTTTTATTTACTCAGTCTGATTCTTGTAATGCAAGCGAAGTGGCAAGTGAAAAGCAAAAACCAGACATTTAATAGCCGAACTGGAAGATAGCCCAAGACTGACTAATGAAGCAAAAAGTGTAGTATGCCTTTAATGACTGGTAGCTCTACTGTCACTAGGGGGCAGTCATGTGTTTAGCGCTGGGATGCTTTGAGTGCAGTGTGCAGTCTATAGCCCACGCTACATTCACCTAGGTTCTCTTCTGGTTCTCCCTACTTTTCAATGTGCTGGACACAAATCCTATTGATGGATCTAGTGAGCTGTAATTTGTAATTGTGACATCACATAGACAGGATTAAGGAAGCAGGATGCTCTCTTGTTGGGTGCAGCGGTGTGCGCCAGTATTCCAAGCTCCATGGGAGTCACTTGTGACCAGGCGTTCTAATCTACCTGGGAACTGTCTTGATCTGGGGGGTCTGCGCTGTTCTTGCCGTTAGCTTGGGTTAAAATCCAGAAGACCACTTTCGAGCAGTCATTGTCAGATTTCCGTTTGCATTTAATACATCCTCATACCATTAAAAAAATAGTGTAATTTGAAGAAATTAAAATGCCAATTTATGATTTGAGAATAATAAATAAAAATGTCTGCTTTTTAATGTCCGTTTTACTGCTCTGAAATCTAATGATTGTCATGTACTTCTATTAACTGTAATACAAACATAATATTACTGATCCGGGACAGAATCACCTAAATATTTATTACACTGATAATGATCTATACATTGTGTTAAAACTGAAAACAAATGCCTAAATTTGAAGAGAAATGTGTTTTAAATGTGTCTGTGGATGACCTGCCATACGTTGGCCGCCGCTGGGCTGTAGAGTCAGCCTGCTGTCTGGTTTCACTCTGACTGGAAACTAATTTGGTTAAATTGCCAAAGTGCCGATCACCGTTAGGATATGTACAGAGTGGATACATTCTAGCGCTTGATCTATAACTAAGCAGCACCAACCTGTGTGTTTCTCTGTGTGCACACGTAACATTGACGGGAAGAAAAAACCTAAAACAGGAATGGTAGGTGCTCTAAGTACACCCCACCGGCACACGTGGCACTTATTCAGAGTACGTCTCAAAATAAATGTGGAAAACGAGAGACAGAGACCATAGTACAGCACAGCTTAAAAGTCTGAAACAGTACAGTGGGTATAAACACTTACACTCACAAATCTGGCGGGTAAATAGGGCTCATCTGTTGGTAATTCTGACTTTAGTTTCTCTCCTCATCCAATATTCGTGCAGTGGGATGGTAAGAAAATGCAGAGAGAAAAGGTGAGTAATACAAGAACCATGGTAGCTTACATATGTAGTACCGGACAAACAGCCCGGCAGTCTCCGGCAGAGAGGATGTAGCAGCCTAGTGTCCTGCAGTGGTCCAGACAAGTAGCCTAGACGAAAAACTGGAGAGCTAGTCACACTATACAGCCATATCAGGCTTAGCCCGCCACTGTATCAAAGTCAAATTAGGGTATGTACCTGTTATTCAATAAAGGGTGAGCTGAACAAGCTACATGGGAGCAATTCAATAAGAAGGTGAGCTACAAGTGATAGGAACATTTCATCCATACTTCAAGCTACATGGGAGCTATTCAATAAGAAGGTGAGCTGCAGGTGATAGGAACATTTCATCCATACTTCAAGCTACATGGGAGCTGAAGGTGAGCTGCATGTGATAGGAACATTTCATCCATACTTCAAGCTACCTGGGAGCTATTCAATAACAAGATGAACTGCAGGTGATAGGAACATGTCAGCCATATTTCAAGCTACATGGGAGCTATTCAATAAGAAGGTGAGCTGCAGGTGATAGGTACATTTCATCCATACTTCAAGCTACATGAGAGCTATTCAATAAGAAGGTGAGCTGCAGGTGATAGGAACATTTCATCCATACTACAAGCTACATGGGAGCTATTCAATAAGAAGGTGAGCTGCAAGTGATAGGAACATTTCATCCATACTTCAAGCTACATGAGAGCTATTCAATAAGAAGGTGAGCTGCAGGTGAAAGGAACATTTAATCCATACTTCAAGCTACATGGGAGCGAGCTGAAGGTGAGCTGCAGGTGATAGGAACATTTCATCCATACTTCAAGCTACCTGGGAGCTATTCAATAACAAGATGAGCTGCAGGTGATAGGAACATGTCAGCCATACTTCAAGCTACATGGGAGCTATTCAATAAGAAGGTGAGCTGCAGGTGATAGGAACATGTCAGCCATACTTCAAGCTACATGGGAGCTATTAAATAAGAAGGTGAGCTGCAGGTGATAGGAACATTTCATCCATACTTCAATCTACATGGGAGCTGAAGGTGAGCTGCATGTGATAGGAACATTTCATCCATACTTCAATCTACATGGGAGCTATTCAATAAGAAGGTGAGCTGCAGGTGATAGGAACATTTCATCCATACTTCAAGCTACATGGGAGCTATTCAATCGAGGGTGAGCTGCAGGTGATAGGAACATGTCATCCATACTTCAAGCTACATGGGAGCTATTCAATAAGAAGGTGAGCTGCAGGTGATAGGAACATTTCATCCATACTTCAAGCTACATGGGACCTATTCAATAAGACGGTGAGCTGCAGGTGATAGGAACATTTAACCCATACTTCAAGCTACATGGGAGCTGAAGGTGAGCTGCATGTGATAGGAACATTTCATCCATACTTCAAGCTACCTGGGAGCTATTCAATAACAAGATGAGCTGCAGGTGATAGGAACATGTCAGCCATACTTCAAGCTACATGGGAGCTATTGAATAAGAAGGTGAGCTGCAGGTGATAGGAACATTTCATCCATACTTCAAGCTACATGGGAGCTATTCAATAAGAAGGTGAGCTGCAGGTGATAGGAACATGTCAGCCATACTTCAAGCTACCTGGGAGTTATTCAAAAACAAGATGAGCTGCAGGTGAAAGGTACATGTCAGCCATACTTCAAGCTACATGAGAGCTATTCAATAGGAAGATGAGCTGCAGGTGATAGGAACATTTCATCCATACTTCAAGCTACATGGGAGATATTCAATAAGAGGGTGAGCTGCAGGTGATAGGAACATGTCATCCATACTTCAAGCTACATGGGAGCTATTCAATAAGAAGGTGAGCTGCAGGTGATAGGAACATTTCATCCATACTTCAAGCTACATGGGACCTATTCAATAAGAAGGTGAGCTGCAGGTGATAGGAACATTTAATCCATACTTCAAGCTACATGGGAGCTGAAGATGAGCTGCATGTGATAGGAACATTTCATCCATACTTCAAGCTACCTGGGAGCTATTCAATAACAAGATGAGCTGCAGGTGATAGGAACATGTCAGCCATACTTCAAGCTACATGGGAGCTATTGACTAGGAAGGCGAGCTGCAGGTGATAGGAACATTTCATCCATACTTCAAGCTACATGGGAGCTATTCAATAAGAAGGTGAGCTGCAGGTGATAGGAACATGTCAGCCATACTTCAAGCTACCTGGGAGTTATTCAAAAACAAGATGAGCTGCAGGTGAAAGGAACATGTCAGCCATACTTCAAGCTACATGAGAGCTATTCAATAGGAAGGTGAGCTGCAGGTGATAGGAACATTTCATCCATACTTCAAGCTACATGAGAGCTATTCAATAAGAAGGTGAGCTGCAGGTGAAAGGAACATTTAATCCATACTTCAAGCTACATGGGAGCGAGCTGAAGGTGAGCTGCAGGTGATAGGAACTTTTCATCCATACTTCAAGCTACCTGGGAGCTATTCAATAACAAGATGAGCTGCAGGTGATAGGAACATGTCAGCCATACTTCAAGCTACATGGGAGCTATTCAATAAGAAGGTGAGCTGCAGGTGATAGGAACATGTCAGCCATACTTCAAGCTACATGGGAGCTATTAAATAAGAAGGTGAGCTGCAGGTGATAGTAACATTTCATCCACACTTCAAGCTACATGGGAGCTATTCAATAAGAAGGTGAGCTGCAGGTGATAGGAACATTTCATCCATACTTCAATCTACATGGGAGCTGAAGGTGAGCTGCATGTGATAGGAACATTTCATCCATACTTCAAGCTACATGGGAGCTATTCAATAAAAAGGTGAGCTGCAGGTGATAGGAACATTTCATCCATACTTCAAGCTACATGGGAGCTGAAGGTGAGCTGCATGTGATAGGAACATTTCATCCATACTTCAAGCTACATGGGAGCTATTCAATAAGAAGGTGAGCTGCAGGTGATAGGAACATTTCATCCATACTTCAAGCTACATGGGAGCTATTCAATAAGAGGGTGAGCTGCAGGTGATAGGAACATGTCATCCATACTTCAAGCTACATGGGAGCTATTCAATAAGAAGGTGAGCTGCAGGTGATAGGAACATTTAATCCATACTTCAAGCTACATGTGAGCTGAAGGTGAGCTGCATGTGATAGGAACATTTCATCCATACTTCAAGCTACCTGGGAGCTATTCAAAAACAAGATGAGCTGCAGGTGAAAGGTACATGTCAGCCATACTTCAAGCTACATGAGAGCTATTCAATAGGAAGATGAGCTGCAGGTGATAGGAACATTTCATCCATACTTCAAGCTACATGGGAGATATTCAATAAGAGGGTGAGCTGCAGGTGATAGGAACATGTCATCCATACTTCAAGCTACATGGGAGCTATTCAATAAGAAGGTGAGCTGCAGGTGATAGGAACATTTCATCCATACTTCAAGCTACATGGGACCTATTCAATAAGAAGGTGAGCTGCAGGTGATAGGAACATGTCAGCCATACTTCAAGCTACCTGGGAGTTATTCAAAAACAAGATGAGCTGCAGGTGAAAGGTACATGTCAGCCATACTTCAAGCTACATGAGAGCTATTCAATAGGAAGATGAGCTGCAGGTGATAGGAACATTTCATCCATACTTCAAGCTACATGGGAGCTGAAGATGAGCTGCATGTGATAGGAACATTTCATCCATACTTCAAGCTACCTGGGAGCTATTCAATAACAAGATGAGCTGCAGGTGATAGGAACATGTCAGCCATACTTCAAGCTACATGGGAGCTATTGACTAGGAAGGCGAGCTGCAGGTGATAGGAACATTTCATCCATACTTCAAGCTACATGGGAGCTATTCAATAAGAAGGTGAGCTGCAGGTGATAGGAACATGTCAGCCATACTTCAAGCTACCTGGGAGTTATTCAAAAACAAGATGAGCTGCAGGTGAAAGGAACATGTCAGCCATACTTCAAGCTACATGGGAGCTATTGACTAGGAAGGCGAGCTGCAGGTGATAGGAACATTTCATCCATACTTCAAGCTACATGGGAGCTATTCAATAAGAAGGTGAGCTGCAGGTGATAGGAACATGTCAGCCATACTTCAAGCTACCTGGGAGTTATTCAAAAACAAGATGAGCTGCAGGTGAAAGGAACATGTCAGCCATACTTCAAGCTACATGAGAGCTATTCAATAGGAAGGTGAGCTGCAGGTGATAGGAACATTTCATCCATACTTCAAGCTACATGAGAGCTATTCAATAAGAAGGTGAGCTGCAGGTGAAAGGAACATTTAATCCATACTTCAAGCTACATGGGAGCGAGCTGAAGGTGAGCTGCAGGTGATAGGAACTTTTCATCCATACTTCAAGCTACCTGGGAGCTATTCAATAACAAGATGAGCTGCAGGTGATAGGAACATGTCAGCCATACTTCAAGCTACATGGGAGCTATTCAATAAGAAGGTGAGCTGCAGGTGATAGGAACATGTCAGCCATACTTCAAGCTACATGGGAGCTATTAAATAAGAAGGTGAGCTGCAGGTGATAGTAACATTTCATCCACACTTCAAGCTACATGGGAGCTATTCAATAAGAAGGTGAGCTGCAGGTGATAGGAACATTTCATCCATACTTCAATCTACATGGGAGCTGAAGGTGAGCTGCATGTGATAGGAACATTTCATCCATACTTCAAGCTACATGGGAGCTATTCAATAAAAAGGTGAGCTGCAGGTGATAGGAACATTTCATCCATACTTCAAGCTACATGGGAGCTGAAGGTGAGCTGCATGTGATAGGAACATTTCATCCATACTTCAAGCTACATGGGAGCTATTCAATAAGAAGGTGAGCTGCAGGTGATAGGAACATTTCATCCATACTTCAAGCTACATGGGAGCTATTCAATAACAGGGTGAGCTGCAGGTGATAGGAACATGTCATCCATACTTCAAGCTACATGGGAGCTATTCAATAAGAAGGTGAGCTGCAGGTGATAGGAACATTTAATCCATACTTCAAGCTACATGTGAGCTGAAGGTGAGCTGCATGTGATAGGAACATTTCATCCATACTTCAAGCTACCTGGGAGCTATTCAACAACAAGATGAGCTGCAGGTGATAGGAACATGTCAGCCATACTTCAAGCTACATGGGAGCTATTGAATAAGAAGGTGAGCTGCAGGTGATAGGAACATTTCATCCATACTTCAAGCTACCTGTGAGATATTCAATAACAAGATGAGCTGCAGGTGATAGGAACATGTCAGCCATACTTCAAGCTACATGGGAGCTATTTAATAAGAAGGTGAGCTGCAGGTGATAGGAACATTTCATTCATACTTCAAGCTACATGGGAGCTATTCAATAAGAAGGTGAGCTGCATGTGATAGGAACATTTCATCCATACTTCAAGCTACATGGGAGCTATTCAATGAGAAGATGAGCTGCAGGTGATAGGAACATTTCATCCATACTTCAAGCTACATGGGAACTGAAGGTGAGCTGCATGTGATAGGAACATTTCATCCATACTTCAAGCAACCTGGGAGCTATTCAATAACAAGATGAGCTGCAGGTGATAGGAACATGTCAGCCATACTTCAAGTTACATGGGAGCTATTCAATAAGAAGGTGAGCTGCAGGTGATAGGAACATTTCATCCATACTTCAAGCTACATGGGAGTTGAAGGTGAGCTACATGTGATAGGAACATTTCATCCATACTTCAAGCTACCTGGGAGCTATTCAGTAACAAGATGAGATGCAGGTGATAGGAATAGGTCAGCCATACTTCAAGCTACATGGGAGCTATTCAAAAGAGGGTGAGCTGCAGGTGATAGGAACATTTCATCCATACTTCAAGCTACATGGGAGCTGAAGGTGAGCTGCATGTGATAGGAACATTTCATCCATACTTCAAGCTACATGGGAGCCATTAAATAAGAAGATGAACTGCAGGTGATAGGAACATTTGATCAATACTTCAAGCTACATGGGAGCTATTAAATAAGAAGTTGAGCTGCAGGTGATAGGAACATTTCATGCATACTTCAAGCTACATGGGAGCTATGCAAAAAGAAGGTGAGCTGCAGGTGATAGGAACATGTCATCCATACTTCAAGCTACATGGGAGCTATTCAATAAGAAGGTGAGCTGCAGGTGATAGGAACATTTAATCCATACTTCAAGCTACATGTGAGCTGAAGGTGAGCTGCATGTGATAGGAACATTTCATCCATACTTCAAGCTACCTGGGAGCTATTCAAAAACAAGATGAGCTGCAGGTGAAAGGTACATGTCAGCCATACTTCAAGCTACATGAGAGCTATTCAATAGGAAGATGAGCTGCAGGTGATAGGAACATTTCATCCATACTTCAAGCTACATGGGAGATATTCAATAAGAGGGTGAGCTGCAGGTGATAGGAACATGTCATCCATACTTCAAGCTACATGGGAGCTATTCAATAAGAAGGTGAGCTGCAGGTGATAGGAACATTTCATCCATACTTCAAGCTACATGGGACCTATTCAATAAGAAGGTGAGCTGCAGGTGATAGGAACATGTCAGCCATACTTCAAGCTACCTGGGAGTTATTCAAAAACAAGATGAGCTGCAGGTGAAAGGTACATGTCAGCCATACTTCAAGCTACATGAGAGCTATTCAATAGGAAGATGAGCTGCAGGTGATAGGAACATTTCATCCATACTTCAAGCTACATGGGAGATATTCAATAAGAGGGTGAGCTACAGGTGATAGGAACATGTCATCCATACTTCAAGCTACATGGGAGCTATTCAATAAGAAGGTGAGCTGCAGGTGATAGGAACATTTCATCCATACTTCAAGCTACATGGGACCTATTCAATAAGAAGGTGAGCTGCAGGTGATAGGAACATTTAATCCATACTTCAAGCTACATGGGAGCTGAAGATGAGCTGCATGTGATAGGAACATTTCATCCATACTTCAAGCTACCTGGGAGCTATTCAATAACAAGATGAGCTGCAGGTGATAGGAACATGTCAGCCATACTTCAAGCTACATGGGAGCTATTGACTAGGAAGGCGAGCTGCAGGTGATAGGAACATTTCATCCATACTTCAAGCTACATGGGAGCTATTCAATAAGAAGGTGAGCTGCAGGTGATAGGAACATGTCAGCCATACTTCAAGCTACCTGGGAGTTATTCAAAAACAAGATGAGCTGCAGGTGAAAGGAACATGTCAGCCATACTTCAAGCTACATGAGAGCTATTCAATAGGAAGGTGAGCTGCAGGTGATAGGAACATTTCATCCATACTTCAAGCTACATGAGAGCTATTCAATAAGAAGGTGAGCTGCAGGTGAAAGGAACATTTAATCCATACTTCAAGCTACATGGGAGCGAGCTGAAGGTGAGCTGCAGGTGATAGGAACTTTTCATCCATACTTCAAGCTACCTGGGAGCTATTCAATAACAAGATGAGCTGCAGGTGATAGGAACATGTCAGCCATACTTCAAGCTACATGGGAGCTATTCAATAAGAAGGTGAGCTGCAGGTGATAGGAACATGTCAGCCATACTTCAAGCTACATGGGAGCTATTAAATAAGAAGGTGAGCTGCAGGTGATAGTAACATTTCATCCACACTTCAAGCTACATGGGAGCTATTCAATAAGAAGGTGAGCTGCAGGTGATAGGAACATTTCATCCATACTTCAATCTACATGGGAGCTGAAGGTGAGCTGCATGTGATAGGAACATTTCATCCATACTTCAAGCTACATGGGAGCTATTCAATAAAAAGGTGAGCTGCAGGTGATAGGAACATTTCATCCATACTTCAAGCTACATGGGAGCTGAAGGTGAGCTGCATGTGATAGGAACATTTCATCCATACTTCAAGCTACATGGGAGCTATTCAATACGAAGGTGAGCTGCAGGTGATAGGAACATTTCATCCATCCTTCAAGCTACATGGGAGCTATTCAATAACAGGGTGAGCTGCAGGTGATAGGAACATGTCATCCATACTTCAAGCTACATGGGAGCTATTCAATAAGAAGGTGAGCTGCAGGTGATAGGAACATTTAATCCATACTTCAAGCTACATGTGAGCTGAAGGTGAGCTGCATGTGATAGGAACATTTCATCCATACTTCAAGCTACCTGGGAGCTATTCAACAACAAGATGAGCTGCAGGTGATAGGAACATGTCAGCCATACTTCAAGCTACATGGGAGCTATTGAATAAGAAGGTGAGCTGCAGGTGATAGGAACATTTCATCCATACTTCAAGCTACCTGTGAGATATTCAATAACAAGATGAGCTGCAGGTGATAGGAACATGTCAGCCATACTTCAAGCTACATGGGAGCTATTTAATAAGAAGGTGAGCTGCAGGTGATAGGAACATTTCATTCATACTTCAAGCTACATGGGAGCTATTCAATAAGAAGGTGAGCTGCATGTGATAGGAACATTTCATCCATACTTCAAGCTACATGGGAGCTATTCAATGAGAAGATGAGCTGCAGGTGATAGGAACATTTCATCCATACTTCAAGCTACATGGGAACTGAAGGTGAGCTGCATGTGATAGGAACATTTCATCCATACTTCAAGCAACCTGGGAGCTATTCAATAACAAGATGAGCTGCAGGTGATAGGAACATGTCAGCCATACTTCAAGTTACATGGGAGCTATTCAATAAGAAGGTGAGCTGCAGGTGATAGGAACATTTCATCCATACTTCAAGCTACATGGGAGTTGAAGGTGAGCTACATGTGATAGGAACATTTCATCCATACTTCAAGCTACCTGGGAGCTATTCAGTAACAAGATGAGATGCAGGTGATAGGAATAGGTCAGCCATACTTCAAGCTACATGGGAGCTATTCAAAAGAGGGTGAGCTGCAGGTGATAGGAACATTTCATCCATACTTCAAGCTACATGGGAGCTGAAGGTGAGCTGCATGTGATAGGAACATTTCATCCATACTTCAAGCTACATGGGAGCCATTAAATAAGAAGATGAACTGCAGGTGATAGGAACATTTGATCAATACTTCAAGCTACATGGGAGCTATTAAATAAGAAGTTGAGCTGCAGGTGATAGGAACATTTCATGCATACTTCAAGCTACATGAGAGCTATGCAAAAAGAAGGTGAGCTGCAGGTGATAGGAACATGTCATCCATACTTCAAGCTACATGGGAGCTATTCAATAAGAAGGTGAGCTGCAGGTGATAGGAACATTTAATCCATACTTCAAGCTACATGTGAGCTGAAGGTGAGCTGCATGTGATAGGAACATTTCATCCATACTTCAAGCTACCTGGGAGCTATTCAAAAACAAGATGAGCTGCAGGTGAAAGGTACATGTCAGCCATACTTCAAGCTACATGAGAGCTATTCAATAGGAAGATGAGCTGCAGGTGATAGGAACATTTCATCCATACTTCAAGCTACATGGGAGATATTCAATAAGAGGGTGAGCTGCAGGTGATAGGAACATGTCATCCATACTTCAAGCTACATGGGAGCTATTCAATAAGAAGGTGAGCTGCAGGTGATAGGAACATTTCATCCATACTTCAAGCTACATGGGACCTATTCAATAAGAAGGTGAGCTGCAGGTGATAGGAACATGTCAGCCATACTTCAAGCTACCTGGGAGTTATTCAAAAACAAGATGAGCTGCAGGTGAAAGGTACATGTCAGCCATACTTCAAGCTACATGAGAGCTATTCAATAGGAAGATGAGCTGCAGGTGATAGGAACATTTCATCCATACTTCAAGCTACATGGGAGATATTCAATAAGAGGGTGAGCTGCAGGTGATAGGAACATGTCATCCATACTTCAAGCTACATGGGAGCTATTCAATAAGAAGGTGAGCTGCAGGTGATAGGAACATTTCATCCATACTTCAAGCTACATGGGACCTATTCAATAAGAAGGTGAGCTGCAGGTGATAGGAACATTTAATCCATACTTCAAGCTACATGGGAGCTGAAGATGAGCTGCATGTGATAGGAACATTTCATCCATACTTCAAGCTACCTGGGAGCTATTCAATAACAAGATGAGCTGCAGGTGATAGGAACATGTCAGCCATACTTCAAGCTACATGGGAGCTATTGACTAGGAAGGCGAGCTGCAGGTGATAGGAACATTTCATCCATACTTCAAGCTACATGGGAGCTATTCAATAAGAAGGTGAGCTGCAGGTGATAGGAACATGTCAGCCATACTTCAAGCTACCTGGGAGTTATTCAAAAACAAGATGAGCTGCAGGTGAAAGGAACATGTCAGCCATACTTCAAGCTACATGGGAGCTATTGACTAGGAAGGCGAGCTGCAGGTGATAGGAACATTTCATCCATACTTCAAGCTACATGAGAGCTATTCAATAAGAAGGTGAGCTGCAGGTGAAAGGAACATTTAATCCATACTTCAAGCTACATGGGAGCGAGCTGAAGGTGAGCTGCAGGTGATAGGAACTTTTCATCCATACTTCAAGCTACCTGGGAGCTGAAGATGAGCTGCATGTGATAGGAACATTTCATCCATACTTCAAGCTACATGAGAGCTATTCAATAAGAAGGTGAGCTGCAGGTGAAAGGAACATTTAATCCATACTTCAAGCTACATGGGAGCGAGCTGAAGGTGAGCTGCAGGTGATAGGAACTTTTCATCCATACTTCAAGCTACCTGGGAGCTATTCAATAACAAGATGAGCTGCAGGTGATAGGAACATGTCAGCCATACTTCAAGCTACATGGGAGCTATTCAATAAGAAGGTGAGCTGCAGGTGATAGGAACATGTCAGCCATACTTCAAGCTACATGGGAGCTATTAAATAAGAAGGTGAGCTGCAGGTGATAGTAACATTTCATCCACACTTCAAGCTACATGGGAGCTATTCAATAAGAAGGTGAGCTGCAGGTGATAGGAACATTTCATCCATACTTCAATCTACATGGGAGCTGAAGGTGAGCTGCATGTGATAGGAACATTTCATCCATACTTCAAGCTACATGGGAGCTATTCAATAAAAAGGTGAGCTGCAGGTGATAGGAACATTTCATCCATACTTCAAGCTACATGGGAGCTGAAGGTGAGCTGCATGTGATAGGAACATTTCATCCATACTTCAAGCTACATGGGAGCTATTCAATAAGAAGGTGAGCTGCAGGTGATAGGAACATTTCATCCATACTTCAAGCTACATGGGAGCTATTCAATAACAGGGTGAGCTGCAGGTGATAGGAACATGTCATCCATACTTCAAGCTACATGGGAGCTATTCAATAAGAAGGTGAGCTGCAGGTGATAGGAACATGTCATCCATACTTCAAGCTACATGGGAGCTATTCAATAAGAAGGTGAGCTGCAGGTGATAGGAACATTTCATCCATACTTCAAGCTACATGGGAGCTGAAGGTGAGCTGCATGTGATAGGAACATTTCATCCATACTTCAAGCTACATGGGAGCCATTTAATAAGAAGATGAACTGCAGGTGATAGGAACATTTCATCAATACTTCAAGCTACATGGGAGCTATTAAATAAGAAGTTGAGCTGCAGGTGATAGGAACATTTCATCCATACTTCAAGCTACATGGGAGCTATTCAATAAGAAGGTGAGCTGCAGGTGATAGGAACATTTCATCCATACTTCAAGCTACATGGGAGCTATTCAATAAGACGGTGAGCTGCAGGTGATAGGAACATTTCATAGATACTTCAAGCTACATGGGAGCTATTTAAAAAGAAGATGAGCAGCAGGTGATAGGAACATGTCATCCATACTTCAAGCTACAATGTTCGTATCACCTGCAGCTCACCTTATTATTGAATAGCTCCCATGTAGCTTGAAGTATGGATGAAATGTTCCTATCACCTGCAGCTCATCTTCTTATTGAATAGCTCCCATGTAGCTTGTAGTATGGATGAAATGTTCCTATCACCTGCAGCTCACCTTCTTTTTGAATAGCTCACATGTAGCTTGTAGTATGGATGAAATGTTCCTATCACCTGCAGCTCACCTTCTTATTGAATAGCTCCCATGTAGCTTGAAGTATGGATGAAATGTTCCTGTCACTTGCAGCTCACCTGCTTATTGAATAGCTCCCATGTAGCTTGAAGTATGCATGAAATGTTCCTATCACCTTTAGCTCACCTTCTTATTGAATAGCTCCCATGTAGCTTGAAGCATGCAAGAAATGTTCCTATCACTTGCAGCTCACCTGCTTAATGAATAGGTCCCATGTAGCTTGAAGCATGCATGAAATGTTCCTATCACCTGTAGCTCACCTTCTTATTGAATAGCTCCCATGTAGCTTGAAGCATGCATGAAATGTTCCTATCACCTGCAGCTCACCTTCTTATTGAATAGCTCCCATGTAGCTTGTAGTATGGATGAAATGTTCCTATCACCTGCAGCTCACCTTCTTATTGAATAGCTCCCATGTAGCTTGAAGCATGCATGAAATGTTCCTATCACCTGCAGCTCACCTTCTTTTTAAAATAGCTTCCATGTAGCTTGAAGCATGCATGAAATGTTCCTGTCACCTGCAGCTCACCTTTTTATTGAATAGCTCCCCCTGTAGCTTGAAGTATGGATGAAATGTTCAGCTGGACGTTTTATTGAATAGCTCCCCTGTAGCTTGAAGTATGGATGAAAGGTTCTTATCACCTGGAGCTCACCTTCTTATTGAATAGCTCCCATGTAGCTTGAAGCATGCATGAAATGTTCCTATCACCTGCAGCTCATCTTCTTATTGAATAGCTCCCATGTAGCTTGTAGTATGGATGAAATGTTCCTATCACCTGCAGCTCACCTTCTTATTGAATAGCTCCCATGTAGCTTGAAGTATGGATGAAATGTTCCTGTCACTTGCAGCTCATCTGCTTATTGAATAGCTCCCATGTAGCTTGAAGCATGCATGAAATGTTCTTATCACCTGCAGCTCACCTTCTTATTTAATTGCTTCCATGTAGCTTGAGGTATGGATGAAATGTTCCTATCACCTGCAGCTCACCTTCTTTTTGAATAGCTCCAATGTAGCTTGAATTATGGCTGACATGTTCCTATCACCTGCAGCTCATCTTGTTATTTAATAGCTCCCAGGTAGCTTGAAGTATGGATGAAATGTTCCTATCACATGCAGCTCACCTTCAGCTCCCATGTAGCTTGAAGTATGGATGAAATGTTCCTATCACCTGCAGCTCACCTTCTTATTGAATAGCTCCCATGTAGCTTGAAGTATGGATGAAATGTTCCTATCACCTGCAGCTCATCTTCTTATTGAATAGCTCCCATGTAGCTTGAAGTATGGATGAAATGTTCCTATCACCTGCAGCTCACCTTCTTTTTAAAATAGCTTCCATGTAGCTTGAAGCATGCATGAAATGTTCCTGTCACCTGCAGCTCACCTTTTTATTGAATAGCTCCCCCTGTAGCTTGAAGTATGGATGAAATGTTCAGCTGAATTTTTATTGAATAGCTCCCCTGTAGCTTGAAGTATGGATGAAATGTTCTTATCACCTGGAGCTCACCTTCTTATTGAATAGCTCCCATGTAGCTTGAAGCATGCATGAAATGTTCCTATCACCTGCAGCTCATCTTCTTATTGAATAACTACCATGTAGCTTGTAGTATGGATGAAATGTTCCTATCACCTGCAGCTCACCTTCTTTTTGAATAGCTCACATGTAGCTTGTAGTATGGATGAAATGTTCCTATCACCTGCAGCTCACCTTCTTATTGAATAGCTCCCATGTAGCTTGAAGTATGGATGAAATGTTCCTGTCACTTGCAGCTCACCTGCTTATTGAATAGCTCCCATGTAGCTTGAGGTATGGATGAAATGTTCCTATCACCTGCAGCTCACCTTCTTATTGAATAGCTCCAATGTAGCTTGAATTATGGCTGACATGTTCCTATCACCTGCAGCTCATCTTGTTATTTAATAGCTCCCTGGTAGCTTGAAGTATGGATGAAATGTTCCTATCACATGCAGCTCACCTTCAGCTCCCATGTAGCTTGAAGTATGGATGAAATGTTCCTATCACCTGCAGCTCACCTTCTTATTGAATAGCTCCCATGTAGCTTGAAGTATGGATGAAATGTTCCTATCACCTGCAGCTCATCTTCTTATTGAATAGCTCCCATGTAGCTTGAAATATGGCTGACATGTTCCTATCACCTGCAGCTCATCTTGTTATTTAATAGCTCCCAGGTAGCTTGAAGTATGGATGAAATGTTCCTATCACATGCAGCTCACCTTCAGCTCCCATGTAGCTTGAAGTATGGATGAAATGTTCCTATCACCTGCAGCTCGCCTTCTTATTGAATAGCTCCCATGTAGCTTGAAGTATGGATGAAATGTTCCTATCACCTGCAGCTCACCTTCTTATTGAATAGCTCCCACGTAGCTTGAAGTATGCATGAAATGTTCCTATCACCTGTAGCTCACCTTCTTTTTGAATAGCTCCCATGAAACTTGAATTATGGATGAAATGTTCCTATCACCTGCAGCTCACCTTCTTATTGAATAGCTCCCATGTAGCTTGAAGTATGGATGACATGTCCCTACCACTTGCAGCTCATCTTCTTATTGAATAGCTCCCATGTAGCTTGAAGTATGGATGAAATGTTCCTATCACCTGCAGCTCACCTTCTTATTGAATAGCTCCCATGTAGCTTGAAGTATGCATGAAATGTTCCTATCACCTGTAGCTCACCTTCTTTTTGAATAGCTCCCATGAAAGTTGAAGTATGGATGAAATGTTCCTATCACCTGCAGCTCACCTTCTTATTGAATAGCTCCCATGTTGCTTGAAGTATGGATGACATGTCCCTATCACTTGCAGCTCATCTTCTTATTGAATAGCTCCCATGTAGCTTGAAGTATGCATTAAATGTTCCTATCACCTGCAGCTCACCTTCTTATTTAATAGCTCCCATGTAGCTTGTAGTATGGATGAAATGTTCCTATCACCTGCAGCTCACCTTCTTATTGAATAGCTCCCATGTAGCTTGAAGTATGGATGAAATGTTCCTATCACTTGCAGATCACCTGCTTATTGAATAGCTCCCATGTAGCTTGAAGCATGCATGAAATGTTCCTATCACCAGCAGCTCACCTTCTTATTTAATAGCTCCCATGTAGCTTGAGGTATGGATGAAATGTTCCTATCACCTGCAGCTCACCTTCTTATTGAATATCTCCCATGTAGCTTGAAATATGGCTGACATGTTCCTATCACCTGCAACTCATCTTGTTATTTAATAGCTCCCAGGTAGCTTGAAGTATGGATGAAATGTTCCTATCACATGCAGCTCACCTTCAGCTCCCATGTAGCTTGAAGTATGGATGAAATGTTCCTATCACCTGCAGCTCGCCTTCTTATTGAATAGCTCCCATGTAGCTTGAAGTATGGATGAAATGTTCCTATCACCTGCAGCTCGCCTTCTTATTGAATAGCTCCCATGTAGCTTGAAGTATGGATGAAATGTTCCTATCACCTGCAGCTCACCTTCTTATTGAATAGCTCCCATGTAGCTTGAAGTATGCATGAAATGTTCCTATCACCTGTAGCTCACCTTCTTATTGTATAGCTCCCATGAAACTTGAAGCATGCATGAAATGTTCCTATCACCTGCAGCTCACCTTCTTATTAAAATAGCTTCCATGTAGCTTGAAGCATGCATGAAATGTTCCTGTCACCTGCAGCTCACCTTTTTATTGAATAGCTCCCCCTGTAGCTTGAAGTATGGATGAAATGTTCAGCTCACCTTTTTATTGAATAGCTCCCCTGTAGCTTTAAGTATGGCTGACATGCTCCTATCACCTGCAGCTCATCTTGTTATTTAATAGCTCCCAGGTAGCTTGAAGTATGGATGAAATGTTCCTATCACCTGCAGCACACCTTCAGCTCCCATGTAACTTGAAGTATGGATTAAATGTTCCTATCACCTGCAGCTCACCTTCTTATTGAATAGCTCCCATGTAGCTTTAAGTATGAATGAAATGTTCCTTTCACCTGCAGCTCATCTTCTTATTGAATAGCTCCCATGTAGCTTGAAGTATGCATGAAATGTTCCTATCACCTTTAGCTCACCTTCTTATTGAATAGCTCCCATGTAGCTTGAAGCATGCAAGAAATGTTCCTATCACTTGCAGCTCACCTGCTTAATGAATAGGTCCCATGTAGCTTGAAGCATGCATGAAATGTTCCTATCACCTGTAGCTCACCTTCTTATTGAATAGCTCCCATGTAGCTTGAAGCATGCATGAAATGTTCCTATCACCTGCAGCTCACCTTCTTATTGAATAGCTCCCATGTAGCTTGAAGCATGCATGAAATGTTCCTATCACCTGCAGCTCACCTTCTTTTTAAAATAGCTTCCATGTAGCTTGAAGCATGCATGAAATGTTCCTGTCACCTGCAGCTCACCTTCTTTTTGAATAGCTCCCATGTAGCTTGAAGCATGCATGAAATGTTCCTATCACCTGCAGCTCACCTTCTTATTAAAATAGCTTCCATGTAGCTTGAAGCATGCATGAAATGTTCCTGTCACCTGCAGCTCACCTTTTTATTGAATAGCTCCCCCTGTAGCTTGAAGTATAGATGAAATGTTCAGCTCACCTTTTTATTGAATAGCTCCCCTTGTAGCTTTAAGTATGGATGAAATGTTCAGCTCACCTTCTTATTGAATAGCTCTCCTGAACCTTGAAGTATGGATGAAATGTTCAGCTGACCTTTTTATTGAATAGCTCCCCTGTAGCTTGAAGTATGGATGAAATGTTCAGCTCACCTGCAGCTCACCTGCTTATTGAATAGCTCCCATGTAGCTTGAAGTTTGGATGAAATGTTCCTGTCACCTTCAGCTCACCTTTTTATTGAATAGCTCCCCTGTACCTTGAAGTATAGATGGAATGTTCAGCTCACCTTTTTATTGAATTGCTCCCCTGTACCTTGAAGTATGGATGAAATGTTCAGCTCACCTTATTATTGAATAGCTCCCCTTGTAGCTTTAAGTATGGATGAAATGTTCAGCTCACCTTTTTATTGAATTGCTCCCCTGTACCTTGGAAGTATGGATGAAATGTTCAGCTCACCTTTTTATTGAATAGCTCCCCTGTACCTCAAAGTATGGATGAAATGTTCAGCTCACCTTTTTGTTGAATAGCTCCCTTGTACTTTGAAGAATGGATGACATTTTCAGCTCACCTGCAGCCCACCTTCTTATTGAATAGCTCCCCCTGTAGCTTGACGTATGGATGAAATATTCCTGTCACCTGCAGCTCACTTTTTTATTGAATAGCTCTACCTGTAGCTTGAAGTATGGATTAAATGTTCAGCTCACCTTTTTATTGAATAGCTCCCCTGTAGCTTTAAGTATGGATGAAATGTCCCTGTCACCTGCAGCTCACCTTCTTATTGCATAGCTCCCCTTGTAGCTTGACGTATGGATGGAGCTCACCTTATATGTGTATAAATATCTGTGTATGTGTGTGTGAGTATATATGTATGTGAATATGTGTGTGTATATATATATGTGTGTGAGTATATGTGTGTATGGCAGTATTTATGAGTGAGTGTATATGTGTGTTTGTATATGTGTGTGTGTATGTGTGTGAGTATACATGTGCGTGTGTGTGAGTATATGTGCATGTATGCGCGGTTGGCACTTTGAGGTCTGCAACTCAGTTTCATGACGAAAATTGGGCACTCAGGCCCCAAAATGTTCGCCATCATTGCAGTAGGTTGTCTACTTCAGAGAAATATGTACATGTGGGGGGTGGTGGTTCACGGAGTCATGACCGATATCAGTGACTTAATCGCTAATTTAAAGTAAAAAAAAAAAAAAAAAAATATATATATATATATATATTGACAACAACTTTTGGCCTTGCCTTTCCCTTGGTGACAAGGGCTGTTTTTACATTTCTGAGGTGTTTGTGTTTAGCTGTAATTGTCTTTTTTCTCACATACTGTACCCAAACAAATCATTTGTTGTTTTTATCGTCAAAAGAAGGGCTTTCATTAGATACAATTATGTTCATCATATCTTTATGAATTACTACAAAAAAAAATCATAAAATGTGATGCAAAAATAAAAAAAAGCACTTTTTCAAACTTTAACCTAAAAAATAACATCCAAAAATACAATCATTAAAAAATCTAAGTAGTTTCTAAAAGTTTTCCCGAGTTCAGAAATATGCTTATTTCCATGTTTTTCTGTGGTGTTTTGAGAGTTATAGGGCAAAAACCAAACAGTGTTTTTTTTCCTACATTGACCTTTTGACCCCAACCTAACCCTAAGTTTAACCCCAACTCTAACCCTTATGCTTATTTTAATTTAATTGTAACCCTATTCCTTATGCTAACCCTAATAACTATTCTAACCATTACCCTAGATTTGAGCTAATTAAGTCTTTTTTATCATTGCAATGTTGCTGACTACCTCTAGGAGCAGTCAAGCAACAGATTCAGAGTGTCAGAAGTGAATTTTTCTTTCACTTCCTTAGCTCTAACCACAAGAGGGCTTCTGCAATATGGCGCCCCATGATTGCTCAGTGGAGCGATCGTGGGTACCCAAGAGCTGGAATTACGGTGCTGCCTAGTAACTCGACATTCCACCGCAGGACATGTCAGGCACGTCCATTGTCGGCAACAGAGTTGCCAGCTGGATGTGCCTGACATACCCTTTGTCGCAAAGGGGTTAAATTGCATTGCACTACTTGCACTTATTTCCCTAAAAAAAAATTTCACCATATTTTATTAATTTTTATATATAAAATTATATGATATAATCAAAATAATGGTATCAAAGGAAAGACCTTGTGCCGATAAAAACATTATATACTTTGTGATGGTACGGTATATGAGGATGAAAAAAATTAAAGCTAAACACAAACACCGCAGAAATGTTAAAACAACCCATGTCACCAAGGTTCAGACAAGGCCAAAAGGTCATGTCGCTAAGGGGTTAAGTATGGATGACATGTTCATCTCACCTATTTATTGATTAGCCCTCGTTGGATATTGAAGTATGGCTGGAATGTCAATCTAACCTGAAACTCACCTTTTTTATTGAATAGCCTTGCTGGAGTTTGAAGTATGGATGACATGATCAGCTCCCCTCAAAAGAACGTTTTATTGAATAGCCAATATTGTCTTGATTCCATCCTGTGGAATACCATTGTTACTTTCTTGCATGTATGGCACATATGATACTCAATCAAACCTCTCTATTCGTCGCTATACCTCTTATTATGCCTGTCACATTCTTTCCATTGGAGGACCAATCATAATCATAGAAGCACCCAGAGGATAGGAGAGACACATCCATATTTAGCTTTATCACCTGTTCTGTACTGATAGACTGTAGTTTTTAGGAATGTTTCTGGTTTATATATGTTATTGTGCAGTGCTGTAATGTTAATTTACAATCTATTTTTATGATGGGATCATGTATGCATTAGAGTCTTTGACTTGTGGGGTTGATTAACATCTAAAAAAAACACCCTTCTTCTTGTATGTGCTGTGCATGTCCCCACCTCTCTCCACTTTGTCTTCTGCGGCTTTGCATAAGAAGGGAAACGACTCAGGAATCCCCTAAGTAAGGAACTGTATTGTGGATTTTTTTGTCCGGGTTTCACAGAAGATTTTTTTTTTTTCGACCAAAGTTTGATCATCTCCACTGAGGGCTTTGGAGAGTCTGGACACCTGCAAACGTTTGTTTTCTGATCAAGATGGCATTAATGCGTGAAATAAAAGATGCCAAAACTGCAAACAAATCCAAAATGTAAAGTTTATTATGAAAATGGTACCTGCCGGATGAATTCAAAAATTAATTTACATAAAAGACAGCATGTATGGTGTGTAAGCAGGCCTAGAAAAGTATAAAAAGAACCTTGTTTTAAAAAATGAAATTATGTACAGATTTTTATTTTTTTTTTGCTTATTTCATCTTTTTTTTCTGCACCTTATTAATTTGATGGTTAATGGAAAAATAATGTTTTTCTTACTTATTTTTTTTTTTTTTTACAACAGATGAGGCACATCAAGTTAAAACTGAGTTAGTCTTTAAAACACAATAAAACGTACCCATAACTTTCGCATTTTTTTTTTAAACGTTTTAATATATATATTTTTTAAACGTTTAAAGTTGGTAACACTGCTCGGTTTACAGGTACAATTCCGTCTACAGCCTATCAACACCCCCTTTTTCATTTACCAAAGGGGTACCAACCTTATAAACTTTTCATATTAATTTACAAGAAATAGTTAAAAACACAGACACAGTCGTCACAAATAAAAATGACCTTTTTTTTTTTTCCTGTCATTTTTGCAAATTGTCAGACAATTTATTTCGAAAGCAGCTGTTAAAGTCGCTCAATTGCAATAACCAGAAATCTTCAATAGTTTATTATTATTAATAATATTATTAATTTTTTTAATCTTTTGACACAACACAAACACTTATTGAAAAAAAAAAAAAAAATGAAAGAAAAGAAAATAAAACAGAAAGAGACAGAATAAACAAAACGAATGCAAAGATGGAAGACAAAAGGGTGAAATGTAAACCTTTTCAGAGTTTCGCAAGCCACCTGCTGGCACTAGAAGGAATCAAGAAACAGTCTTGCAACATTCTAGTTTAAGACTATGTCACTTCTTCTGACAGGGGTCAGTAATAAGGTTGACCCCTTCAATGTTGAATAAGTGCAGGAACGCATGCACTGCAACTGGACAAGTTGCAATGGACCAGCCATTACCCTCTCTCAAAAAGAAGAGGTACAGAGTAGTGAGAGGGAATCGACGGATTGATTGGAAAATCACAAGGACATGTACCAAATGTGCCCATTTTCCTTGAGTTCCCAGTTGGCATTAAGGCACCCAAATTTAATTAGGAGACAAACCATGCTTGGTTGTTGAATACAGAATGAATTTAGGGACCGAATCTGCTACTGTACTTCCTGTAAAACTGTCTCACTATGTGGCAGGGATTGGTTCACGTAAGATTCATGGTTGTGTATGAGAGAATTATTTTGCTCTCTCACTTTGCAAACCCAATGACCCCCGGAGGGCAGAGAATAAGGGGGCAGGATTGAAGAAGGCTGTGGATGGTCCTGGTAATAAAGAAGAACTTTCGTTCCAAAACCTCAAACAATGAGGGCAGGTGGCATGTTTTTTTTTTTTTTTAATGATTCCTTGTTGGTTTGTGTGGGAAAGACAGACACGGAACAGAGGTAAAAAAGTTACAGAACAGTAAGTAAGACAGAGTACAGAAATATCACAACAGTAAAAGCAGTAGCAAAAACAAATCAACGTAAAGAAAGATCAAAGTTACCCATAGGGTGTACTAACAGTGAAAGCAGCGTTTGGCACTATACAAACATCCACGAATCCCCATGTACCCACCAATTCACTGACACACAGGGGAGTAAAGAACATGACAGACTCAGACTACAGTTTTAAAAGCACAGGAAAGACAACAGATAGTATCAACACTCACATTAGCTTAGAATATACTGCATATTGTAACACACATTAAAACTGGAATGAGACAGCTAGAAAGACAAATCGGAAATGGTTGGTTTTTCCCTAAACCATTTTTAGTTTTTTGACATTTTTTTCTTTTTTTTTTTTTTTTTGTACACGAAGCAACACGTTACAAAGTCTCACACCTGATATTAGACTGTTTATTTACGGATAAGCTGCCAAACAGACTGGAAGGAGGGAATAAAAACTATTACTCAACAGTTTGGTTTCCCAACTCACTTGGATTTCTTTCTTTTTTAAATTAATTTTCCCCTCCCCATTAGATAACCAAAAGAAAATTAAATATTTCTCTCTCTACGTTTTAGTTTTTTTTTTGTTTTCTTTTATTATTCCTTCCACCTTAATCTTTTTTGCTTGTATTATTATTTGGGGCTTTTCTACATGGGCGTTAGACTGTCCGACTGACAAAGCAGATTAGTTATGACTTTGAGATTCTGGAAAGTGCATTAGATGGGCAACAGAAACAGGAATAACAAAAAACATGAAATATATATTGTTTTGCTTCTTGCTGTTTTTAAACCCTTTAGAACAGAAAAAAACACAGCTTTTGGAGGGGACAAGCAACACATAACAGTGAGACATGAGGGGTCAGTAAAGTGGTCTGTGCAAATTGAAAGTGTAGGCTCAATCCATTTGGCCAAATATAGGACACAACACAAGTGAAGCCATGGGATGGAAAGGAATTACACACCTGTCTGCCAAGGCAATTAGTCTAATTCATGTATATTGTAGGAGGGGTGGCAGGCCTGACATAGGGAACCACCCAGGTACTAAATTTCTTCACATTCCTTATCTGTTCAAATGCAGGGCAACACAACACTGTGGTCCTTCACAAACACTTTCTTCAGGTGTCGCCCCAAAAGCAAACTGCTGTCTGTCCTTCCTTGATAGGAGCCTTAGTCTTCTCACCTTCCTGCTTGGGGCTAATCCCATAACCCCTATTAGCTAATCATGCCCTAATCACTGCTCACATCATCTGCTCCTAAGGTGGTCCTTCAACATAAGGCAGGTTGTGCCCAAGATTAGTAAATCAGGAAGGGTTTTTATTTTGCATTAGTCTCTTGCTGGTAAAACTCTGGGTTCCTTATATCTTCAGACCGATTTGGATTTTAATAGCTCCTAAACTCAGGTATTCATACAGGCCAACTCTCTGGATGAAACCAAGAGGCTAAAGCTTCAGTAGCAGCTTGCTAGTTTTTTAAACCAATACCCAGGGGTTGGTCTACTTTTGGGACGGATCTCCATTTAAAAGCTCCACCCACTTCTGGACCACCCCCAACCTAGCTAGTCCACTTCCAACTCCCAGAAAAAAAAGATCTTCAGGTCAGCATGCCCCAAACTCAGTTGGCTTCTTGCTGCCCATTCACTGCAAGGTACACTGACCAAGGAACATAGTCACTGACAACAGACTAGTTTGAGACTCAAGGGGTCTGGGTTGTGAACGTGGAGGCCATACTGACCATTCCTATTGATTCCCATGAGATGAGACTATCATTTCTCGGGTACCCATAATATCTCACTGATCTCCAGTTATCTGGCAATTTATCCAGGAGTCTAACAAACTTGTGCTATTTACCCTAGTCTGGTGAAGTGGCCGAGCATGTCACTCTACAGCTATTATTTCAGGGGAAATCTCAATGGCAATTATTATATGGCATGCCCTAGAGACAGTAAGGAGACTGATGTTTTGGGGGAACTTGCAAGTCCTTGCATTCGATTTCAGCCCTTGCATGTTGGATTGATACAGAATCTGCCCTTGTGCCCCTAATACAATTGCATCTTGGGGATACTGGGCATCAGAATTTGCAAAACAGATCATACAAGGGTCAGCCTTTTCCTTAGCTGTAGACATGTGTTAACCGTGAATATCTCCCACTGAGAGGCTTTCTTGCTACGTCAGAACTGGTCCAGAACATTGAGGTTCCCGGGAGCAGAGATCATTTCCAGAAACTGGGGGATGCACGAGCTATTGAGTCTATATCTGCTACTGTGTCATAAATCATATCCCCCCCCCTGGCAGTGAAAGGACTGATCTCTCTAAGCTTCAGCAGCAGAGAGTGAATAGGAAACAATGGAATAAAAAAATAAAGGAGAAAAACAAAAAAATATATATTATTTCTCACTATTTTGGCAGATGGTTGGGAAGGATCTAAAGGGAATTAGTAGGTGTGAGTCAAAGTGCTGGATTATTTTATGTTTTAAAGGATCAGAACGCAGCCGCTGCCCCCTCAGTAACATTGATGGAGCAGCGGGCACAGTGCTGGCGGTCCCCAGGAGAGTAATCTGCCAACTAAACCAAAGCCGGAAGAAGGGCAGGAATAAAGGGGGAAGAGGAGCTTGTGCAGCCCTCCTGTTAGTACGCGGTGCGGAAGACGGGGGTTACTGGTCCCACATTGTTTTGGGGATGGGTAATAACACAGGGGGATTCGTTAACAAGGACCATGGCCCTTTACGGCTTTGGATTAGACAGCAAAGGAGGAGACGTGGAAGGGCAGATTTGGCTGCTCCAACCCGAGTGCACTCGTTTATACTCTGCATCCCTAATAAATGTCTTTCTTCTTGCTCTGCACACTGTCTTTTATCTCTCCTCCTCCTCTCTGTCTCGCGTTCATTCTATTGTTTCAGTAATTTTTCTTAGTCCTCTTTACGTTCTAGTGTCTGTGCTGCATGGATGCCATTGCTGTACACAGGGAAGGGGAGGGAGGAGAAGATTCCTTCTGCTGTGGTAAAGACGCTGGCCGCTGGCACCTGGGTAAGGCCCGCGCCCGTCACAGCTCCTCCAAATGGGCCAGACATGTTCAGCCGATGCACATGGTGGTAGAGCATCTCCATTGGGGTTTTGGGGTCTAGTCCAAACCCTGGGCCATTAACATCTACAAAGTTCACTGGGTGGGTGTTTGGAAGCAGGTTACCCTGCATTGCCAGTGTAACCTCGGCAGGAGCGTAGCGAATGGTGCCGGTGGTGTAAACCCGCTGCCCACTGCTGCCAGTTGCTGCCAGTGTCCCTGCCACCCGATGCACTAAGGGCAGGACCACGTTACCTGCTTGAAGCCTTTGTAGTGCTTCTAGCTCCCCCGCGTAAAGGAGGGAGTTAGACGGGCCACCTGTTTGAGGGGGTTTCTCTCGAGGGGAGGCAGAGAGTGGAGGAGACAAGGGGTCCGAATTCACCGAAGCCAGGACACCTGATGATCCAGAAAACTGCCCTTTGCTGCGCCCAGGTCCCTCAGCCCCACCCGGGGGTGTGAGGACAGAGTCTGGAATAGAAACATGTAGGGCTGGGGGCGCCGCTGCAGAGGATGACGGGGAAGGAGAGAAGTGCTCGCCCCCTGCAGGAGGCTTGGTCATACTATAGGGGGATTCGTTACGGGAGATTTCCCGGTTGGGGGGGAAGTTCCAAATACTGCTGTCATTATCGAAGTTAATGGGCTCAGACATCTCGGTCTTGATCTTTAGAACAGATGAGGAGGAGCAGCTTCCTGTAGGGGGTGGGGTCGAAGGGAGCAGTCTAGGGGGGTCACCCAAGGAACTCTCTATGCCTCCAGGACTTGAGCCCCCAGACAGACGTCTCCTTCGTCCTCCATATGGACCCACTCCCTTCCTTCGCCTTCTTTTCCTGCGCTGGTGTCTATTTAGCATGCCCGTGACACGGACGCCTCTGTCTTCTTCATCGTTTTCTTCCACTCCACTTTCTGAATCCCTGGCACTGTCAGAGCTCAGCGACTCTGGCCCACGCATATCTGTTTCACTCTCTGTGTAGCGCTCTACTTTAATGTGCATGGGGCCTAGAGCACCCAATGAACCAATTGCTCCAAGGGCTACCAGTCCTCCTTGCTCCATCTCCTCCTCCGCCTTCCTGACCTCGCAATCCTCACTCTCCTCACTTTCTTCGCTACAAGCGTCACTTGAGCTGTTGGCTTCTTCGTCACAGTTCATGTCCGGGTCGGAGTGAGCTCCTGGCTGTTTACGATCTGGCTCCCGATCCTCACTCTGTTCAGACAGATTTCCTTTCCCATCTGACTTTGGGTTTTCATTATCTTCTGTACAGAGGAGAAGTGTCAGGTTAATGTGTGAGGCTGTATATAAATATAAAATAATACAATTATACTAGGATCATTTCAATACGCCCAGTAAACACTGTGACATAATTTCATTTAAACAGATGCATGAACCTTAAGTTGCTACATCTGGGTACCATGTGGCCAGAGCTGGTAATTCTGAGTCTTGGGGGTATAATGAATTGTCATTGAGGGATAGCTGGCCACAAGTCTGGCGAGAGGTCATGCTGGTTCCTAGTAACAGAGCCTGCTCAGCACTAGTTTATGCACTAATAATATATTGGGAGGTAGTAAGTTTAAGGGGTGTTCTATCAGATGAGTAGATCAACGCTTGTGTGGAGATCTGTGCTTGAAGAGGAAAAAGATCCCCAAATTATATATATATAGTTAGACATTGGTGTTTTAAGGGGGGCAGCAATTGTGTACAGGGAGAATTTGCCCCCACAAATGCCCCAATAGACCCTCAATGTAAAATGAATCTGGTTCTTACAAAGGTTAATGAGTCGGTTTTCAGAATGCACTGACTAGACGGTAGCTACTTTGACAAAAATATTTAATTAAAGAAAGTTATGCAATAATTGACCCGCGCTGTCCCACCTGAGTTATCCTTGGAGTCGGAATCCGAGTCAGATGTCTCTGATGATTCCGACGTCTTCTCAGGCAGGTGAGGGAGCTGAGCTATGTCCATAGGGATGTCCTTGTACTCTTGCAAACTAGGAGGTGAGGAAGGAAACAGAAGAGATATGATGGATCACAAAGAGCTATACTGTATCATTACAACAATATGTTTAACCAGGACCAGAAATCACGCTATAATGTATTGTCACTGAGCGGTTATCCAGATATATCCAGTGATGTAATTTCACAAAGCCACTGAGATAATCCTTATATATTAGTCATATCCAGAAAGCTCTCTTTGTGTTACTGCTACAAGCTCTGTAGTTAAATTGGGGGTTTATGAAGTAATACAGCAAGTTACAGCAAGACAAAGCAAACATCTTACAAGCAAACAAAAATGGCAAGCCAAGGGGAGGACGGACATGTAAGGGAATTTAAAATGCTCATAACCGTGGGCCATATGTAAAAGTACACTAGATACCTGTAGTTCATGTAACACATGTAAGAGCTGTGTCAAGGCCTGTTGCATGTGGCTGCACATGTTACAGTGGCTGCCACACATGGAGAAGCTGTAAGGGTGTGTTATAGAGAACTGTAGCTGTGCAGACAATGTTAGCTGGTAGAGGGCGGACAAGAGAAATGGGTGCTGCGGTGCATATCAATGATCCTGTCTGAGAATCTGGAGCAGATGAGACTGATGTAACAGCAGGAGTGTCTGGCAAGAGCCGAACACCAAAACCAAGTATTGAGGGTACCACTGCTCCAGAGGCAACAAGTCTTGTGGGGTGGATGATGATACGGACATTGCTAGACGGTTGCCTAGCTCAGGGGTAGGCAAACTGCGGCTCTCCAGCTGTTCCAAGACTACGTCTCCCATACTCGTCCGCCAGCCTCTTAGCTGAAAGAGCATTATGGGAGATGTAGTCTTGGAACAGCTGGAGAGCCGCAGTTTGCCTACCCCTGGCCTAGCTTCTTATCTTCCTCCTTATCAGATGATGATGGGTAGATCTCACTGATGCCTATTGGTAGTAGCCTTGGAACCCCTGGTAGAATTGTCCTGTCACTGATCAGACCAGGCTGCCTGATGCCCATGAAGCATGGCAGCTGCCAGTCAGAGGATACACTGGGATGTACTATTAAAAGTAACTAGGGGGCAACTAGTGCTTCACCCGTGCTTCCACATTAGAAGAATGAGTGAAAAATAATGTGTATTTGTGTTTGAGGCCCATGTAGCCTTGGAAAAATGATCCATTGCAGCCGAATTTCGAGAAATTTCCAAACTCAGCTACTTTGGCCTTAAGCTCGACATTCCATTGTCAATTCCCTGCAGTTTTCTCTTTCATGAATATATCCCTAGATTCACCTACTCAGTCATTTCATTGTGTTAAGTGGGCGTTATGTAAGGTGGCTGTAGTTTGAAGAAGAGGAAGCATCTTTGAAATACCTGAGGATATAGTTGACCCAAATGATATTGCGCTCATTGGCATTCTTGGCGTTGATTGAGATGGTGGCACAGGACTGGACCCAAATGTAACCCCCGTTCTTCTGCATCCAACGGTAGTACTTGGTGACACACTGGCCCTTGTTGAGCACTGTAAGAAAGGGAGGCATTGTGGGAATTGTTCTCTCGGTTTTTACCCGCTGACAGCAAAAAATCAGCCTACCAAGCGACGAGTCAATAAATCTACTGGTTACACAGCAGGGGTATTATACAGAGCAGGGAGCTAGAGGTGTTACACAGCAGGGGTATTATACAGAGCAGGGAGCTAGAGGTGTTACACACAGGGATATTATACAGAGCAGGGAGCTTGGAGTGTTACACAGCAGGGGTATTATACAGAGCAGGGAGCTAGAGGTGTTACACAGCAGGGGTATTATACAGAGCAGGGAGCTTGAGGTGTTACACAGCAGGGGTATTATACAGAGCAGGGAGCTAGAGGTGTTACACAGCAGGGGTATTATACAGAGCAGGGAGCTTGAGGTGTTACACAGCAGGGGTATTATACAGAGCAGGGAGCTTGGAGTGTTACACAGCAGGGGTATTATACTGAGCAGAGAGCTTGGAGTGTTACACAGCAGGGGTATTATACAGAGCAGGGAGCTTGGAGTGTTACACAGCAGGGGTATTATACAGAGCAGGGAGCTTGGAGTGTTACACAGCAGGGGTATTATACAGAGCAGGGAGCTTGGAGTGTTACACAGCAGGGGTATTATACAGAGCATGGAGCTAGAGGTGTTACACAGCAGGGGTATTATACAGAGCAGGGAGCTTGGAGTGTTACACAGCAGGGGTATTATACAGAGCATGGAGCTAGAGGTGTTACACAGCAGGGGTATTATACAGAGCAGGGAGCTTGGAGTGTTACACAGCAGGGGTATTATACAGAGCATGGAGCTAGAGGTGTTACACAGCAGGGGTATTATACAGAGCAGAGAGCTTGGAGTGTTACACAGCAGGGGTATTATACAGAGCAGGGAGCTTGGAGTGTTACACAGCAGGGGTATTATACAGAGCAGAGAGCTTGGAGTGTTACACAGCAGGGGTATTATACAGAGCATGGAGCTAGAGGTGTTACACAGCAGGGGTATTATACAGAGCATGGAGCTAGAGGTGTTACACAGCAGGGGTATTATACAGAGCAGAGAGCTTGGAGTGTTACACAGCAGGGGTATTATACAGAGCAGGGAGCTTGGAGTGTTACACAGCAGGGGTATTATACAGAGTAGGGAGCTTGGAGTGTTACACAGCAGGGGTATTATACAGAACGACCCTTTAGCTGGTGTGTTACAGAACATAAAGCAGTGAGATTAAATCCAGCACTTATGGGTCGTAGCTTTTAGCTGAGCATGATGGGAACTATAGTATACAGCAGCTGGGATGAGCCATTACAAGTAGCATGCTATGCTGGACGCATAACATGATTATATATAAAGACCAATTGTGCTGTAAAGTTCTAACCGTAGACATGTCACATCAGGGGAAGCTGCTGATTGCTCCACTTTTACACCCCACCCAATGTGGAGTATCTGAACAAGTGGAATGGAAAGTGGGAGTGAGAGGATGAAAGTGTAGGAGGTATACGCCATGAGTCATCCAGCACACACACACTCTCTTAGCCTAGCTGCCTCTGTTAGAGGTTATATGAAGGTATTTGTGCAGCTTTGATCCAAGTGCTCTTTTTGGGGGGTTCCAGGGGGTCACTTTCTTTTCATCTTGTCAGAGAGAATTTACAGCTCTGAGATAAATAAAATCCCAGTTGGAGAGGTGGGATGGGGGGAGTTAATAGGGGGAGGCAGGAGGGGGGGAATATGCCAAAGAAATCAAATGAAAGCTGTGGTGGATGGGGAGACGGAGAAAGAGGAGCGGCAGAAACCAGACACATCCAGGACTTTAATCACCAACATGGAAGTGACAGGGAAATTCAAACTTAAGGCCAAAGTAGCAGAGTGGAAAACATCCTCCCCATGCAGCTTGCCTTATTATTAAATAACAGGAGGAGATGGGTAGGAATGGTTGTGCACGATGTCTGACTGTAGTGGGAGTTGCTAGCATCACTGTAAAATGCAGAACTTGTAGAGCAGAATAATTGACTGCCACAAATGTATCTGCAGCAAGCTAAGGGCTTTGGGTTGTTACACGATATCACCATGAGGGGGCAGTAGATCTCCAGCAGCCCCCTGTCCCCTATCACTGTCCTTGTCTATGTCTGTCTGGAATAAGAAACCTTCTAACTGCTGTAATAAATTTGGCTAAATTAGTGGTTAAATGGTTATCTCAAGTAATATGTATTTGCATTAATCATCTTGCTGTAAAGCAGAGCTGAGGAAGGCCCCGGAGAAAGCAGTAAATTCATATTGTCCATTTAATTGTGGTTAATAAGTGCTGCACAATACATAGTGAGGCAGGGAGGGGTGAGGGATGAGAGGAAGGGGACACAGCGAGGAGACGAATTGAAGGGTCAGAGAGATGGGAGAAGAGGATGTTTCTGGTACTTCACAGGCTCTGTGTAAATCCTCAGTCTGCACCCTGCAGATCTCCGGAGATCTGTATTATCCTACATCTGGGATGGACAAATATCTGTAGACTTTAGTAGCCATGTAAAACATTGAGTTTGGAGCAGTCCGATGGGATATTAGGATCCCTGCCTCTCTGACACCTGAGTCAAACCCTGCCCAAAGCCCTCAACTGACCAGATATTAAATGGCCGTGACCCACTGACCAGGCCTGAGTATAACCCCCGTGCAGTGCTACAGCCCCTGTTGCAACTCAATATCAATAAACATATCTGTCTCTTTCTCTCTATCCAGATACAAAGACAGACTGGTGGACAGTTAGACAGAGAGTGGGAAGGACAGATAGACAGAAAATGGGACGGACAGTGAGACAGACAGTGGGACGGACAGAGAGACAGACAGTGGGATGAACAGAGAGACAGACAGTGGGACGGACAGTGAGACAGACAGTGGGACGGACAGAGAGACAGACAGTGGGATGAACAGAGAGACAGACAGTGGGACGGACAGAGAGACAGGCAGTGGGACGGACAGAGAGACAGACAGTGGGATGAACAGAGAGACAGACAGTGGGACGGACAGAGAGACAGAGAGTGGGACGGACAGAGAGACAGGCAGTGGGACGGACAGAGAGACAGGCAGTGGGACGGACAGAGAGACAGACAGTGGGACGGACAGAGAGACAGACAGTGGGACGGACAGAGAGACAGACAGTGGGATGAACAGAGAGACAGACAGTGGGACGGACAGAGAGACAGAGAGTGGGACGGACAGAGAGACAGACAGTGGGACGAACCGAGAGACAGACAGTGGGACGGACAGAGAGACAGACAGTGGGACGGACAGAGAGACAGACAGAGTGACAGAGAGAGAGAGACAGACAGTGGGGCGGACAGATAGGCAGACAGTGGGAAGGACAGATAGACAGAAAATGGGACGAACAAAGAGACAGACACTGGGACGGACAGAGAGACAGACAGTGGGACGGACAGAGAGACAGACAGTGGGACGAACATAGAGACAGACATTGGGCAGGACAGAGAGACAGACAGTGGGACGAACAGAGAGACAGACAGTGGGATGGACAGAGAGACAGACAGTGGGACGGACAGTGAGACAGACAGTGGGACGGACAGAGAGACAGACAGTGGGATGAACAGAGAGACAGACAGAGAGACAGACAGTGGGACAGAGAGAGACAGACAGTGGGGCGGACAGATAGGCAGACAGTGGAGTGGATAGATAGACAGACAGTGGGGCAGATAGACAGGGGGCAGACAGATAGGGTTATTGGGAAACCTTCCATAAAGCTGCTTGTGTTGAATTTCAATGGTCGAGTCAAATTACCAGGGCGAAAGAGACTGACGTTGTTTGACCAGAGCAGTTTTCACCTGTAGCCACAACTCAGTCAACAGAACCACTAAGTTCGACAGTCCAGAAAAACGACTAATGTAAATCTGGCCTTGGCCAACATTGCACCAGGCAATGCAGACCCTTCCTCACTCCCCCATCCCTCTCCATCCTCTCTCTCCTTCTCTCCAGACACCAAACTGGCAGCTTCAACATGAAAAGGAATAAAAGTGCTTTAATCTGCACCTCTCGCCCACGGCACCCTGACAGTCAGCTCTGTCCTCCGCGGCTGCTTTAAAAACAAACGCCAGATGACGCCGTGACGCCGAGGGATGCGGCTTGCAGAGAATCATGGATGGATCAGTGTCATGGATTTGGAAAGGAAAAGTCTTGTCATCCTTTAATGAGAAGGTGACTGGATCTATTATAATGAAATGGTCATTATCCCAGAACGCTGCAGGTACTACTCCGATGGCTGTAGATTTACCAACATATCGGGGTGATACCGTTTATTGCAGAAATAAACGTCAATCAGTCCTGACCGATCACAAAGCTGAATAAAAATAAATTCTTCACCCACAATGAATCAAAGTCATTTATCCTTTTATTTACCCATCATTTTTTAACCCCCACCCTAATACTAGCACTACACAGGAATTGACTGGCCATTTGCCATTGGAAAGGTTAAAGCACTTCTGATGGCTATCACACTTAGTGTTAGTCACGTGCGTCAGGGTCTGCACTTTCCTGCGTTACCCCTGAATGTCCAGGACGCTTTGAGGGTCTTTGCACCAGTGCGGTGCATTGATTAGGGAAAGTCTCAGAATAAAAAACGCGTAATTGCACTCTGTATTGTGTAGCGCTTATCATAACCACATTTCAGTGCGTCTGTGTTGCACACTGCGCCACTGTTTTCATAGCGAGCTTTAAGTCAATAATTGTTTCGGCTTCGTCAGCGTACAGAACATGTGCTGCTTTATCTTACCGGCACTGAAGGAGTTAAGCCCGCCACTGCTGTTGGATGTGGCGTCACTTTGGCAGGTTTGCACCCAGTTGATAATAGGAAGTCCCAATGAGTCTTTTATACGTATGGGAGGCATTAGCAACCATAGGCGCTCCTGAAGCAGACAGGGTGACCTTTGTGTGAGCCGATACCCGCCAGCTCCTGGCAGATTCAGCTTTCTGTAATTTAGGGCTCAATTAGGACTTAACATTGAATGAAACAGCCATAAAAATGGCTCCAACATCCATATTCCATTATCTGATGATATGGGGGATGAACCAGAGGAACTCCCATCGCCGCTGCTTCTGCCTTAACTGTACATCTGGGCCTTTCATCTCTCTCATCTCCATCTCTTCTCCTGCTGACTCCATTTCTACACTTTGCATCCCCAATTCACAAACAGGTGAAGGGGCCTCCATAGAGTCTGGACTAGACAATCACACCAGGCATTATGTGATGCCCAAACATGCCATGCAGGAGGGCTACTGAGCATGAGATAGCTGAAGGTGGATCAGATGGCATCTTGATCTGTTGCATTTTATACCTTGGACCTTATCAGATCTCAAGGCCAGGTGATAATCCTACTTACAGTCTAGGTGGCTGTGTCTAATGCCTTCCACGTCTTCAGCATGGATGAAGTGATAGCATCTCTTGCCCATCAAATCCACAGCATTGAGGTCCATGTAATCACTGATCCTGTAGCAGGTGAGAGGGCAGAGGTTAAGAGTTTGTTAGTACAGACAATGGGAGAGGTACACCGTTCATGTGTTAACTAGTTAAAGGACAACTACAATGTTTAACTGAACGGTTGCATCAAGTGTTGACACTTTAAATACAAATGATTTAATAAAAGAATATAATTAAACTATTTATCTGTTTTCATTTATCAGTCACTCACCCTCTGCTTATATAGCCTAGATATTCTTTAGAGAGTTGATGTGATACTAATTTGCAATGATGGGCTTAGGTTCGTACAGAAAGATACCGTTTGGATACATTTCATATCCTGTTCAAGACACCACTTTTTGGCATTGCTATCTAACACCCACTATCCAGCCTTTACACTAATGTGATGCTACCCTGTAAGTACCACACGTAAGATTAAATATCCACCCTGCTCCGACTCTCCAGCATCTCATCGTTTAGTAAATAAATAAATCTACTCGAGGTTTACAAGGCGTGCAGTCCTGTGTCATACATGTACTCCAGCGAGTACACCTGGAACTTGAACGGAGGTTATTATTACCGGATGAATCCCTCTCTGACAGTGTCATGGAGTTTGGTTCATTGCAGACATGTGCACAGACACGCAGGGGTTAAATCTCTCCTTTTCTTTAATGTCCTTTGCAAAGACTTTGCAAAAGTGAATGTAACTGGAAGTAATTAACGAGCAATTATTTCTGTCGGATCGTGAAGGAAGAAAACAACGAGGCCACTAATTACCCAGAGCGAGGCCGACACGACTCTTTCTGCGGCGCTGTATCGGAATTATTATAATCAGCGGATGATATAAATGACAAAGCGTGTAATAACCTGTAATAGCACTAATAATGCTAATAATAAGCCTGCTGATAATAGCAATGATCATCATTATAGTACATGAATAATGAGCAAGCTAATGAAGCAGCAAAGAACAATACGGCTGGCCGTACAGTACTGAGCACAGTGTCAGCTCAGTGCCATGCATGCCCATTCAGACTATACAACAGAACCAGGACAGGAGCAGACTGGGCTGACTATAAAGTAAAAATATCAGGGTTAAATATAATAATTTTATTTTGAGCATGGGTTCATACTATGCTGGAGCGAGGACAGCAGCACAGACCTCTATCACTGCTCCCATGCATTATGACAATGCAATCAATAATGTGTGTAATGTGCTGGGATATAATGTACTTTAATGCTATAAGGGAGCAGTGACAGCCCAGCTCTATAACCAGGAGTAAAAGACATCCAGTGACGGCCCAGCTACATAACCAGGAGTAAAAGACATCCAGTGACGGCCCAGCTACATAACCAGGAGTAAAACACATCCAGTGACGGCCCAGCTACATAACCAGGAGTAAAACACATCCAGTGACGGCCCAGCTACATAACCACGAGTAAAGGACATCCAGTGACGGCCCAGCTACATAACCACGAGTAAAGGACATCTAGTGACGGCCCGGCTACATAACCAGGAGTAAAACACATCCAGTGACGGCCCAGCTACATAACCAGGAGTAAAAGACATCCAGTGACGGCCCAGCTACATAACCAGGAGTAAAAGACATCCAGTGACGGCCCAGCTACATAACCAGGAGTAAAACACATCCAGTGACGGCCCAGCTACATAACCAGGAGTAAAACACATCCAGTGACGGCCCAGCTACATAACCACGAGTAAAGGACATCTAGTGACGGCCCAGCTACATAACCAGGAGTAAAGGACATCCAGTGACGGCCCAGCTACATAACCAGGAGTAAAAGACATCTAGTGACGGCCCAGCTACATAACCAGGAGTAAAACACATCCAGTGACGGCCCAGCTACATAACCAGGAGTAAAACACATCTAGTGACGGCCCAGCTACATAACCAGGAGTAAAGGACATCTAGTGACGGCCCAGCTACATAACCACGAGTAAAGGACATCTAGTGACGGCCCAGCTACATAACCAGGAGTAAAGGACATCTAGTGACGGCCCAGCTACATAACCACGAGTAAAGGACATCCAGTGACGGCCCGGCTACATAACCACGAGTAAAACACATCCAGTGACGGCCCAGCTACATAACCAGGAGTAAAGGACATCCAGTGACGGCCCAGCTACATAACCAGGAGTAAAACACATCCAGTGACGGCCCAGCTACATAACCAGGAGTAAAGGACATCCAGTGACGGCCCAGCTACATAACCACGAGTAAAGGACATCCAGTGACGGCCTGGCTACATAACCAGGAGTAAAACACATCCAGTGACGGCCCAGCTACATAACCAGGAGTAAAAGACATCCAGTGACGGCCCAGCTATATAACCAGGAGTAAAAGACATCCAGTGACGGCCCAGCTACATAACCAGGAGTAAAGGACATCCAGTGACGGCCCAGCCATATAACCAGGAGTAAAACACATCCAGTGACGGCCCAGCTACATAACCAGGAGTAAAGGACATCTAGTGACAGCCCAGCTACATAACCAGGAGTAAAACACATCCAGTGACGGCCCAGCTATATAACCAGGAGTAAAACACATCCAGTGACGGCCCAGCTATATAACCAGGAGTAAAACACATCCAGTGACGGCCCAGCTATATAACCAGGAGTAAAACACATCCAGTGACGGCCCAGCTACATAACCAGGAGTAAAGGACATCCAGTGACGGCCCGGCTACATAACCAGGAGTAAAACACATCCAGTGACGGCCCAGCTACATAACCAGGAGTAAAGGACATCCAGTGACGGCCCGGCTACATAACCAGGAGTAAAACACATCCAGTGACAGCCCAGCTACATAACCAGGAGTAAAACACATCCAGTGACGGCCCAGCTATATAACCACGAGTAAAGGACATCCAGTGACGGCCCAGCTACATAACCAGGAGTAAAACACATCCAGTGACGGCCCAGCTACATAACCAGGAGTAAAACACATCTAGTGACGGCCCAGCTACATAACCACGAGTAAAGGACATCCAGTGACGGCCCAGCTATATAACCACGAGTAAAGGACATCCAGTGACGGCCCAGCTACATAACCAGGAGTAAAAGACATCCAGTGACGGCCCAGCTACATAACCAGGAGTAAAAGACATCCAGTGACGGCCCAGCTACATAACCAGGAGTAAAAGACATCCAGTGACGGCCCAGCTACATAACCAGGAGTAAAAGACATCCAGTGACGGCCCAGCTACATAACCAGGAGTAAAACACATCCAGTGACGGCCCAGCTACATAACCAGGAGTAAAAGACATCCAGTGACGGCCCAGCTACATAACCAGGAGTAAAACACATCCAGTGACGGCCCAGCTACATAACCAGGAGTAAAAGACATCTAGTGACGGCCCAGCTACATAACCAGGAGTAAAACACATCCAGTGACGGCCCAGCTACATAACCAGGAGTAAAAGACATCCAGTGACGGCCCAGCTACATAACCAGGAGTAAAAGACATCCAGTGACGGCCCAGCTCTATAACCAGGAGTAAAAGACATCCAGTGACGGCCCAGCTACATAACCAGGAGTAAAACACATCCAGTGACGGCCCAGCTACATAACCAGGAGTAAAAGACATCCAGTGACGGCCCAGCTACATAACCAGGAGTAAAAGACATCCAGTGACGGCCCAGCTACATAACCAGGAGTAAAACACATCCAGTGACGGCCCAGCTACATAACCAGGAGTAAAAGACATCCAGTGACGGCCCAGCTACATAACCAGGAGTAAAACACATCCTCCCTTCCACATGGTGTGTTAATATATACTGTGTGTGATGTTACTCAGAGGCCAGGTCAGTGAGCAGGAAGACACTCATCGAGACTGTTTATTACTTGTCTGGGGCACATAATTAGGACAAGTTTGGACAGTTAAGCATTAATATTGAGACCCTGGGTTTCTAATTCGTGTGAATTAAATCCTGTCTTCAGATTATTAGCAGAGGATAATAGAGTTTATTTTGTCTTTTATAGGGTGACTCCTGCTCAATATTATCTCAGACTGCAGTCAGTTGTGCTCTAAAATACAGAGGGCGACACAGGAAAGTTGGTGCTTTCGGCAAGAATACCCCCTTTCGTTTCCGTTTTGATACACTTTGCCCCAGAACTGCCCTTTGGCTATAATATCCAGTGACACATAGCAGCAGATTAGCATACAATACACTACACAATATTTATAACACAATGAACAGACAGTAGAAAGCACATCGGGGTTTTATTCCACAGGGGCCAGATCTCTCTCCTCCAAACCTTCTGAGAAGGTCACTGATGTGGGTTAGCACGAGATTTGGGAGATGTGAAAACTCTAGCTTCACCCGATCTTCCCCACAACAGGGGAAAGACATAATCAGAAATGGCAATATTTGGAATTATTATGGAAGCATCAATAAATGGACATTACGAAGCATGAGTGAGATGGGGAAATTGCTTTTTCAGCGACTGTTGTGTTTCTGGGCTGATGAATTTAATGGAATAGTTTCCAAACATACTGATTTTCTACACTTTGGAAATGAAGCTACTTGGTATTATTCTATCCAGCTTGCCTCTTGTGGAACAGACGACAGTGTTGGGCATTTAAAAGGATTGCAAGAAACAATAATTAGTGATGGATTTATGATGTGCGGCACAGGAAGCGTATACAGTGTATCCACGTGACCTCTGTCTTACCTATTTTCACAGTATATTATATTAAGGTCCATATTGACCCGTGTTACGAACATGTGGCAGTCGATGCGGACTTCGTTGATTGTTGGGGGTGGAAGGGCATGAGCCACAACTACCAGACCCATGACCTGCCCGGCACCGGTACGCCCGTGAGATAGAGATACTCTGAGACGCAGCCGTCCAGTGACGTGGATCACCTGGAAACAAGGGAAAGGGTTAACCCAACATTCAATACAGCAGTGTCTCGTTAACCAGTCATATTTATTACATTAGAGTCACATTGGATTAACACTTTCTATATAGAGGGTCAGATGCTTAACGGACAATTGTTGGGGGAAAAAAACAACTTATATTTATTTAAAAGTGTGTGTTTCGGCATCTGAAGGAGACGGACAAATGCTTCTCATCTGCTGAAAAAGGTTCCCGAAAAAAACTATTTTGGGGAGGTTCTAAACGTGTGGAGATTACCATGGAAAACAATGAAATGTTCCTGCTGATATCACCATGGAAAACAATGAAATGTTCCTGCTGATATCACCATGGAAACCAGTGAAATGTTCCTGCTGATATCACCATGGAAACCAGTGAAATGTTCCTGCTGATATCACCATGGAAACCTATAGAATGTTCCTGTTGATATCACCATGACAACCAATGGAACGTTCCCGCTGATATCACCATGGAAACCAATGGAACGTTCCTGCTGATATCACCATGGAAACCAATGGAATGATCCTGCTGATATCACCATGGAAACCAATGAGATGTTCCTGCTGATATCACCATGGAAACCAATGGAATGTTCCTGCTGATATCACCATGGAAACCAATGATGTTCCTGCTGATATCACCATGGAAACCAATGGAATGTTCCTGCTGATATCACCATGGAAACCAGTGAAATGTTCATGCTGATATCACCATGGAAACCAATGGAATGTTCCTGCTGATATCACCATGGAAACCAATGGGATGTTCCTGCTGATATCACCATGGAAACCAATGGAATGTTCCTGCTGATATCACCATGGAAACCAATGAGATGTTCCTGCTGATATCACCATGGAAACCAATGGAATGTTCCTGATGATATCACCATGGAAACCAGTGAAATGTTCATGCTGATATCACCATGGAAACCAGTGAAATGTTCCTGCTGATATCACCATGGAAACCAGTGAAATGTTCATGCTGATTGGCTCATTAGAACATTGATCAGAATTAGTCTGTATCCACAACCTCAATGTATTATTATTACCATGTGACATTTCAACCTGTGGGAGATATCCTCATCTATCCCCACTACTAACCCTCCAAACTTTACCCAACTGGCATTAAACCATGATTAAGCTCACAGATACCAACTGTATGTGAAAGAGAGAATCAATGAGATAAAGGGGACAGAGGCTTGCAATGGAAGGAGAAGAAACTCCAAAACGACAAACCAAAAGAACCAGAACCCTCCTGGGGAATGAGGAGCTTGGCTAAAATCAAGGACTAGTGGAGAGAGTCTGTGACACACGCAGGGAGTATTGCTGCTGGATTGCTCATGGCAAAGAACACATCAGAGACTCCACTGCTACTTTTATATGTTTCAGCAGCTAAATCCAATCTGACAGTGAAGAGGGGGGGATATGTGGAGTCACAACGTCAGGAGTAGCCCCCCTTCCTGTGACCTTAACTATAAAGCAATACTGGCAAGGTTATCCCACTGCCAGCAAGTGGGAAGGAATTAACCCTGTAATAGCCAGGCGGTTTCCAAGGTAAGAAATTAACCCTGTAATAGCCAGACAGCTTCCAAGGGAAGGAATTAACCCTGTAATAGCCAGGCGGTTTCCAAGGTAAGAAATTAACCCTGTAATAGCCAGACAGCTTCCAAGGGAAGATATTAACCATGTAATAGCCATGCGGTTTCCAAGGGAAGAAATTAACTCTGTGACAGCCACAGGGCTTCCAAGGAAAGGAATTAACCTGTAATAGCCAGACGCTTGCCAAGGGAAGGAATTAACCCTGTAAAAGCTAGACAGCTTCCAAGGGAAGGAATTAACCATGTAATAGCCAGACAACTTCCAAGGGAAGGAATTAACCCTGTAATAGCCAGACAACTTCCAAGGGAAGGAATTAACCTGTAAAAGCCAGACAGCTGGACCCTAAGCCCAGAATGTGCCTTACTACATCTCAACTTCCCAGCCACACATAGACAGAATATACCACTCTTGGTACATCTGCTGACAGCAACCAAATTTTTGATTGCAAAAAAGTGGAAAACACCAGATACCATAAAATGGGAGATGATTAAGCCACAATTAATATACCAATGCCAGATGGAAAGGGGAATAAACTATCAATATGGGGGAAACAAACATAAAGCCCGATACTGGGACAACTGGGGGAAAAAAATTCAGATTGGAGAACTTGACAGGTAATTTTCCCCCTGTGCAATAGGTCAAATACTCAGCCTCCCCTCCGGGGTTACATCGGGCCAGCCTAATCCAGACCTTCAATGACTATAAGAGAAATTGAGTCCACTGTAAGTTATGGTTAAATAGACAGCCAATTGTACAATTTCGGCTGTGTCAGAAGTTTATTTAAAAATAACATGTATGTAATAATTTATATATTTGTATGTCTTTTATATTTTGACAATAAAAAAAAATAAAATAAAAAAGCCAGACAGCTTCCAAGGAAAGGAATTAACCCTGTAATAGCCAGGCGGTTTCCAAGGGAAGAAATTAACCCTGTAATAGCCAGACAGCTTCCAAGTGAAGGAATTAACCCTGTAATAGCCATGCGGTTTCCAAGGGAAGAAATTAACCCTGTAATAGCCAGACAGCTTCCAAGGGAAGGAATTAACCCTGTAATAGCCATGCGGTTTCCAAGGGAAGAAATTAACTCTGTGACAGCCACAGGGCTTCCAAGGAAAGGAATTAAACTGTAATAGCCAGACACTTGCCAAGGGAAGGAATTAACCCTGTAAAAGCTAGACAGCTTCCAAGGGAAGGAATTAACCATGTAATAGCCAGACAACTTCCAAGGGAAGGAATTAACCCTGAAATAGCCAGACAGCTTCCAAGGGAAGGAATTAACCCTGTAATAGCCAGACAGCTTCCAAGGGAAGGAATTAACACTGTAAAAGCCAGACAGCTTCCAAGGGAAGGAATTAACACTGTAATAGCCAGACAGCTTCCAAGGGAAGGAATTAACACTGTAATAGCCAGACAGCTTCCAAGGGAAGGAATTAACCTGTAATAGCCTGACGCTTGCCAAGGGAAGGAATTAACCCTGTAAAAGCTAGACAGCTTCCAAGGGAAGGAATTAACCGTGTAATAGTCAGACAACTTCCAAGGGAAGGAATTAACCCTGTAATAGCCAGACAGCTTCCAAGGGAAGGAATTAACACTGTAATAGCCAGACAGCTTCCAAGGTAAGGAATTAACCTGTAATAGGCAGACGCTTGCCAAGGGAAGGAATTAACCCTGTAAAAGCCAGACAGCTTCCAAGGGAAGGAATTAACCATGTAATAGCCAGACAGCTTCCAAGGGAAGGAATTAACCATGTAAAAGACAGACAGCTTCCAAGGGAAGGAATTAACCCTGTAATATCCACACAGCTTCCAAGGGAAGGAATCAACCCTGTATTAGCCAGACAGCTTCCAAGTGAAGGAATTAACCCTGTATTAGCCAGACAGCTTCCAAGGAAAGGAATTACCCTGTAATAGCCAGACGCTTGCCAAGGGAAGGAATTAACATTAACCCTGTAAAAGCCAGACAGCTTCCAAGGTAAGGAATTAACCCTGTAATAGCCAGACAGCTTCCAAGGGAAGGAATTAACCCTGTAATAACCTAAACAGCTTCCAAGGGAAGGAATTAACCTTATGACAGCCAGAGGGTTTCCAAGGAAATTAATTAACCCTGTGACACCTGGACGGCTTCCAAGGAAAGGAATTAACCCCCGTGACGGCCAGATGGCTTCCAAGGGAAGCAATTAACCCTGTGACGGCCAGAGGGCTTCCAAGGGAAGGGATTAACACTATGATAGTCAGGGGTGTGTGTCATGGCACTAAGTTGAAGCAGGAAACACACGGGGCAAGTTGTCCAACTCGGCCAGCCCAGCAATTCTCTCTTACCATAATTAAAGCCCTAAGGTCTGTGTGAATGCAGCACGTCTCTGTACAACAAAACACCTGCCAACCTTTCATGATCTTGTATTATTATTAATAACCTGGTTTATAAATCATGTTCTGCATGTGCGCAATACATATCACAGATTGACAATATTTACAGTCTTTAGGAGCCAGTCTAATAATTTTGGGAGCCTGCAGAGTACTATGCAAAACAATCAAATAAACTAGGAGCCAGGGAAGGGACTTTAGGAGCCAGAGCTCCCTGGATTCTAGGATTTATCAGGTCCTGATGTATATTAAGAAAAACTGATAAACAAGGATTTGATGTCCCATATATTGCAGCATTTTCAGCAGTTTTACATCAGTGGCAAGTGGTAAGTGTAGTGATGCTATGTTCCAAGATAAGAAAGCACAAGGCAGAGCTTTTCAGAGGTAAAAAGAGGATGTTATCCATAGCTCTTTCATTCTCAAAACTCTTCACGATTTGAGAACTAAGGACACATTGGGGGTGATGTATAAAGACTCCCACACTGCAAAGTGTTGGAAGTTTTATTAAAAAAGCACCATCGCCGTTTGATATGTAGAAGAGCGAATAAGCTTTTTAAAAACAAATTTATGCTCGACTAACCCAACTTTTCAGCGCCTCATTTTTTAATACATAAGCTGCGCCGGTGCAACGAGCACCGAAACACCCTAAATCTATGCATTAAACGTAGATAATGTAATAGAGCCGCAGGAAAGGCTAGCAGAATTCTTGGTTGCATAGGGAGCGGTATTAGCAGAATGCTTGGTTGTATAGGGAGAGGTATTAGCAGAATGCTTGGTTGCATAGGGAGAGGTATTAGCAGAATGCTTGGTTGTATAGGGAGAGGTATTAGCAGAATGCTTGGTTGTATAGGGAGAGGTATTAGCAGAATTCTTGGTTGTATTGGGAGAGGTATTAGCAGAATTCTTGGTTGTATAGGGAGAGGTATTAGTAGACTTATTGGTTGTATAAGGAGAGGTATTAGCAGAATTCTTGGTTGTATAGGGAGAGGTATTAGCAGAATGCTTTGTTGTATAGGAAGAGGTAATAGCAGAATGCTTGGTTATATAGGGAGATGTATTAGCAGAATGCTTGGTTGTATAGGAAGAGGTAATAGCAGAATGCTTGGTTATATAGGGAGATGTATTAGCAGAATGCTTGGTTATATAGGGAGATGTATTAGCAGAATTCTTGGTTGCATAGGGAGCGGTATTAGCAGAATTCTTGGTTGTATAGGGAGAGGTATTAGCAGAATGCTTGGTTGTATTGGGAGAGGTATTAGCAGAATTCTTGGTTGTATTGGGAGAGGTATTAGCAGAATTCTTGGTTGTATAGGGAGAGGTATTAGCAGAATGCTTTGTTGTATAGGAAGAGGTAATAGCAGAATGCTTGGTTGTATAGGGAGATGTATTAGAAGAATGTTTGGTTGTATAGGAAGAGGTAATAGCAGAATGCTTGGTTATATAGGGAGATGTATTAGCAGAATGCTTGGTTGTATAGGGAGATGTATTAGCAGAATGCTTGGTTGTATAGGGAGATGTTTTAGCAGAATGCTTGGTTGTATAGGGAGAGGTAATAGCAGAATGCTTGGTTGTATAGGGAGAGGTAATAGCAGAATGCTTGGTTGTATAGGGAGATGTATGAGCAGAATGCTTTGTTGTATAGGGAGATGTATTAGCAGAATGTTTGGTTGTATAGGGAGAGGTAATAGCAGAATGCTTGGTTATATAGGTAGATGTATTAGCAGAATGATTGGTTGCATAGGGAGAGGTATTAGCAGAATGCTTGGTTGTATAGGGAGAGGTATTAGCAAAATACTTGGTTGTATAGGGAGAGGTATTAGCAGAATGCTTGGTTGCAAAGGGAGATATTGATACCAGGAAAGGTTAAAGCATCTTAAGTAACACGGGGAATGTGAAACATAAAGGGAATCAACACAGTAAAAGAAGAAAAACTACCACAACTAGAGTACATAGTCTTAAATTAGAGGAGCAAAGATTTAAAAGCAATATCAGGAAGTATTACTTTACTGAGAGGGTAGTGGAAGCATGGAATAGCCTTCCAGTAGAAGTGGTAGAGGTTAATACAGTGAAGGAGTTTAAGCATGCATGGGATAGGCACAAGGCTATCCTAGATATAAGATAAGGCCAGGGACTAATGAAAGTATTACATTACTGAGAGGGTAGTGGATGTATGGAATAGTCTTCCAGTAGAAGTGGTAGAGGTTAATACAGTGAAGGAGTTTAAGCATGCATGGGATAGGCACAAGGCTACCCTAGATATAAGATAAGGCCAGTGACTAGTGAAAGTATTCAGATAATTGCAGACACTAGATGGACTGAATGGTTCTGCTCTTCCGGTGACACAGTCTATGTTTCTATTAAACCGACACCCGTGAATCTGTCTTATACATTGGAGGAAATGCATGTGCGCTGAGTTTTTACATGACCCCCCCCCTAATATATTTTATGTTTCTATAAATAAAAGTACATCAAATCATAGTACCGTATTAGCCCTGGATATGTTTTATTCATGGATCGAGGATGTATAAAGCAGTTTTATCGGGGATTTGTATAAAAACTCGTAAAAAATTTGTAAAAAAAGTGTCAGGAGTTTGATAAAAAAAAGGCGCAGTCTCCCTTATATGCACTGCGGAAGAATGAAGTTCTCTGCCACTAACCAGGCGGTTCGTTATACATCGGTTGCACCAGCACAAAGACCGATGGCTCAACCCGAAAATGAGTTTCTGGCGCTAGCTCATGTCGCTAGCGTCACTAACCCCCAGTGTGTCTGAAATAAGACAGGGTGATGGGGGGAATACTTTACATGAGGAGTGTTAACGAAAACCAGACAAAAACTTTAATAGAGATAAACAAGCAAACCCAAGGGCACAGATCTCCTACCCTCTCACAGTGATACCAAAATAATCAAATTATAAATGACTGACAAACAAGCTAAATTGTACTCCATATAATAAAACATAATGCTCCAAAAAATGCCATAAACAAATCCACTCAATAGTTAAATAATATAAACATATTAAAAGGTAGAAAAATATCGGCAAGTGCGGTGGGGCTAAAAATTGCTCAGCCTTCCATCTTATTGGCTATTAAATGTCAGCCTCAATATCACCAGACAGGTGACTTTTAGGGTTCCTCTGTCTGCCCATCCATGTGCTTGTTCTGCACACTGTACCAAGCACACTAGAGGGCGCTGCCAGTCTAACGCTTTCTGTTCCAAGAAGTCTATGTTTAAGCTCGGTCTCCAAAAGCAGCATTAACATGATAATATCTCATGTGGGGTATTAATACCACTCTCCCACTTACGGATAGGACAGTACTGAGACTCTGAATGCTAAGGTTACATTTTATGGCATAATCTCCTTTGCTGAAAACCTCCAGCAGCAAAACAGTTAACATACTGGCAAAAAAAATCAACCAATCAGGAAACAGGAAAATAACATATAGGAAACTGACGGTCCCCCTTTCTTTGCTGCTGGCCGCCATGCGAGTGCTACTACTCTGCTGTTTGCCTGTTTGGTTATTAATGATAGAAATCCATCGCTTCCCCAGTTATCTGGATTATGTTCTGCTTATGAATGTTTTTCTATAGGTGTTGTATTTTTTCTATTTACCCTTTTTTTTTAGCAGCATTTCACAGTACATATAAAGTGACATCCACATTTGGGGGTCTTACGTATTATACTGACTCCCCCTCCTTTGTGGGTATGCTATAAAAGCCATTTACCCTACTCTGTGGGTGACCCCCTACTGGTGGATTCGAATGATCCCCCGATTCTACTCTGCCCTCTATGCCTCCTTCGTCCAGCCTTGTCTGAATTATCTACACAGACTGTATTCATTATGAAGGCAAGTCAGCAGGCCTGGCTAAAAGAAAAAAAGGGTAGGCTTCCCCAGTCTTGGACCCTGCCTGCGGGTCAATTTATATTCCCATAATATTGGCGATAATATTACGGATGTCACTAGAGGGTGATCCCCTCATATTAACTTCCATGTTACTGGAGATATTATGGCAAATGTCACTAGAGGGCGACCCCCTGCCGGCATCCTCACTATTACTGGCAGTATCATCGCATATATCACTAGAGGGCGACCCCCTGCCGGCATCCTCACTATTACTGGCAGTATTATCGCATATATCACTAGAGGGCGACACCCTGCCGGCATCCTCACTATTACTGGCAGTATCATCGCATATATCACTAGAGGGCGACCCCCTGCCGGCATCCTCACTATTACTGGCAGTATTATCGCATATATCACTAGAGGGCGACCCCCTGCCGTTATCCTCACTATTACTGGCAGTATTATTGCATATATCACTAGAGGGCGACCCCCTGCCGGCATCCTCACTATTACTGGCAGTATTATCGCATATATCACTAGAGGGCGACCCCCTGCCGGCATCCTCACTATTACTGGCAGTATTATCGCATATATCACTAGAGGGCGACCCCCTGCCGGTATCCTCACTATTACTGGCAGTATTATCGCATATATCACTAGAGGGCGACCCCCTGCCGGTATCCTCACTATTACTGGCAGTATCATCGCATATATCACTAGAGGGCGACCCCCTGCCGGTATCCTCACTATTACTGGCAGTATCATCGCATATATCACTAGAGGGCGACCCCCTGCCGGAATCCTCACTATTACTTGGCAGTATTATCGCATATATCACTAGAGGGCGACCCCCTGCCGGTATCATCACTATTACTGGCAGTATTATCGCATTTATCACTAGAGGGCGACCCCCTGCCGGTATCCACACTATTATTGGCAGTATTATCGCATATATCACTAGAGGGCGACCCCCTGCCGGTATCCTCACTATTACTGGCAGTATTATCGCATATATCACTAGAGGGCGACCCCCTGCCGGTATCCTCACTATTACTGGCAGTATTATCGCATATATCACTAGAGGGCGACACCCTGCCGGCATCCTCACTATTACTGGCAGTATTATCGCATATATCACTAGAGGGCGACCCCCTGCCGGCATCCTCACTATTACTGGCAGTATTATCGCATATATCACTAGAGGGCGACCCCCTGCCGGTATCCTCACTATTACTGGCAGTATTATCGCATATATCACTAGAGGGCGACCCCCTGCCGGTATCATCACTATTACTGGCAGTATTATCGCATTTATCACTAGAGGGCGACCCCCTGCCGGTATCCTCACTATTACTGGCAGTATTATCGCATATATCACTAGAGGGCGACCCCCTGCCGGTATCCTCACTATTACTGGCAGTATCATCGCATATATCACTAGAGGGCGACCCCCTGCCGGTATCCTCACTATTACTGGCAGTATCATCGCATATATCACTAGAGGGCGACCCCCTGCCGGTATCCTCACTATTACTGGCAGTATTATCGCATATATCACTAGAGGGCGACCCCCTGCCGGTATCCTCACTATTACTGGCAGTATTATCGCATATATCACTAGAGAGCGACCCCCTGCCGGTATCCTCACTATTACTGGCAGTATTATCGCATATATCACTAGAGGGCGACCCCCTGCCGGTATCGTCACTATTACTGGCAGTATTATCGAATATATCACTTGAGGGCGACCGCCTGCCGGTATCCTCACTATTACTGGCAGTATTATCGCATATATCACTAGAGGACGACCCCCTGCCGGTATCGTCACTATTATTGGCAGTATTATCGCATATATCACTAGAGGGCGACCCCCTGCCGGTATCCTCACTATTACTGGCAGTATTATCGCATATATCACTAGAGGACGACCGCCTGCCGGTATCCTCACTATTACTGGGAGTATTATCGCATATATCACTAGAGGGCGACCCCCTGCCGGTATCCTCACTATTACTGGCAGTATTATCGCATATATCACTAGAGGGCGACCCCCTGCCGGTATCCTCACTATTACTGGCAGTATTATCGCATATATCACTTGAGGGCGACTGCCTGCCGGTATCCTCACTATTACTGGCAGTATTATCGCATATATCACTAGAGGGCGACCCCCTGCCGGTATCCTCACTATTACTGGCAGTATTATCGCATATATCACTTGACCAAGGTATGGCGAATTAACGCAGCCTCCCCCCAAGAAAATACACGGACAACAAACTGGATATGAAGGTCACAGTATTTATTAAGAAATACTGTAACAAAGATTTTGTATTATTATCAGTAACGAATCAACTTAAACGTATACTAAAAACGTATACAACCATGGAAAACACATATAACATATACATACCATGTACAAGAGACACCATCTTGTGGAGTACCACATGTATATGCCACTAAGCGGTAGCATATCTAGGATTGGGTACCCGAGGATCGGACGTAGGCGTATCCAAAAATATCAGTCTACCGGCGTCAATGCCCCTGCACGGTAGCCACCTGATATTCACTCCCCAGGGACCAGCCTGTGGGGAGTCTGTGCAGCTAGCTCCCAGAGCTACTGCCTCCCGGGTTGGCCATACCCAAGACAGCCAACCCCCTGCACTGACGTCATACCTCGGGTACCCCCTGCCATCACAACAATGACATAGACAAAGACAAGACAAAGACGGATGGGTGGGAGGGAACTGATTTCTATAATGAAGAAAAGAGGCTGGGCAAAAACGCTGCAAGGGTTTACTTTATATAGGTTTTGCCCAGCCCCCAAGGGGGAGGGACGGCCGCCCATGAAGGGCAATTACTGGCCGAGGGCCTATGACTGACAGACTTGTGATGAGGCTGCATCACCAACCTGTTGTCATGCTGCCCTTTCATATATTGCATTATTACAGGACATTACTAGAGGACGACCCCCTGCCGGTATCCTCACTATTACTGGCAGTATTATCGCATATATCACTAGAGGGCGACCCCCTGCCGGTATCCTCACTATTACTGGCAGTATTATCGCATATATCACTAGAGGGCGACCCCCTGCCGGTATCCTCACTATTACTGGCAGTATTATCGCATATATCACTAGAGGGCGACACCCTGCCGGTATCCTCACTATTACTGGGAGTATTATCGCATATATCACTAGAGGGCGACCCCCTGCCGGTATCCTCACTATTACTGGCAGTATCATCGCATATATCACTAGAGGGCGACCCCCTGCCGGTATCCTCACTATTACTGGCAGTATCATCGCATATATCACTAGAGGGCGACCCCCTGCCGGTATCCTCACTATTACTGGCAGTATTATCGCATATATCACTAGAGGGCGACCCCCTGCCGGTATCCTCACTATTACTGGCAGTATTATCGCATATATCACTAGAGGACGAACCCCAGCCGGTATCGTCACTATTACTGGCAGTATTATCGCATATATCACTAGAGGGCGACCCCCTGCCGTTATCCTCACTATTACTGGCAGTATTATTGCATATATCACTAGAGGGCGACCCCCTGCCGTTATCCTCACTATTACTGGCAGTACTATCGCATATATCACTAGAGGGCGACCCCCTGCCGGTATCCTCACTATTGCTGGCAGTATTATCGCATATATCACTAGAGGGCGACCCCCTGCCGGTATCCTCACTATTACTGGCAGTATTATCGCATATATCACTAGAGGGCGACCCCCTGCCGGTATCCTCACTATTACTGGCAGTATTATCGCATATATCACTAGAGGGCGACCCCCTGCCGGTATCCTCACTATTACTGGCAGTATTATAGCATATATCACTAGAGGGCGACCCCCTGCCGGTATCCTCACTATTACTGGCAGTATTATTGCATTTATCACTAGAGGGCGACCCCCTGCCGGTATCGTCACTATTACTGGCAGTATCATCGCATATATCACTAGAGGGCGACCCCCTGCCGGTATCCTCACTATTACTGGCAGTATTATCGCATATATCACTAGAGGGCGACCCCCTGCCGGTATCGTCACTATTACTGGCAGTATTATCGCATATATAACTAGAGGACGACCCCCTGCCGATATCCTCACTATTACTGGCAGTATTATCGCATATATCACTAGAGGTCGACCCCCTGCCGATATCGTCACTATTACTGGCAGTATTATTGCATATATCACTAGCCTTGGTGTAGAGATAATCTAAATTGTATTATTATTATTTCCCTACCTTATTGTTAACTCTATTGTTTTGGGTTTATTTTCAATATGTTGTCAGGCTCCAGGGCATTCCACCACCAGTCAGCGGGTTCCCCCAGCTGCGGTGCTTACCTCCGGAGCTGAGGCGGTAGCACAATTGCGGACTAGGCACCCTGGCTTCTAGAAGCGTGCTCCACATGCATAGCGAGCGCACACGTTCTACAACCCGTTGGGGGAAGGTGTGTGTGTCTTCACAGCCGAGGAGTGTGACTGCCTCAACAGAGGTACAGAGCTGCAATCTTTGTAGTGCTGCGATCCAGCATTACCGAAAGGGGAGGTGCATGCCGCTGGTGGGAGGGGTTATGGTCCTGACCCACCTGTTATTCCATGCTTTTTTTTCTGTGCTTAGTCCTTTCTACCTGTGTTACTTGCATTTTTGCTACAGTTTGATTACCTGGCTTTGACTCTCTGGATTACCTTTCAACTACGTTGTTCACTCCTAACCCGACCTTGACTTACTCCTCACCAACATTGTCTGCCGGCCCTGACCATTTTGGACTTTCCCTTCCTCTGTGACGCCTGGTATATCTCTTATCTATTGGAGCATCCATTGTCAGACCCGATACACGTGCTGTCAGATGTAGTATATGTGGAAGGCTCGGTTTACTGTCACGTTATCTCTGTTTCGGGAATTCCATCGTGGATTTTGCCGTCCGGCACCTGTTTGGTTTCGGTTATAGAAATTGGTCCGGTTTTATTACAGGTCTTTGTACTTCATCCTGATAGGCACATCAAAGGAAGAGGAAGTGGAAAGGAATATTGATGTCTTATATGTTATTTTTCTGTTTCCTGAAATTGGTTGATTTTTTTTTTTTTACCAGTATGTTAACTGTTTTCCTGCTGGAGGTTTTCAGTAACGCAGTATTAAGCAAATATTGCGTTTAATACAATTTAGATGATTTCTACACCAAGGCTAAAATAATCCCTATTTGTCTATACTGTGAAGGCACAGAATAAAAAATATTAATAAAAAATAATCTATATACATCGTGTGAAAATGATAAGCAAATGCACAGCTTAAAAACGAACACGTGTTTTAAATGTGTCACCTGTGGTTTGATATGCAAATGAAGGACTGTACAATCGGATATGTGTAATCTGCTGTATTTGATGTCATAAACAGGGGACACCACAGTCCCACATAAAGCATGTGTTTCTATTATCTTATGCATGGGCTACACAACGTATAGCAGTTTTGGTCATTTGTTATTTTCTACCTTCACGGAATGAGTCCTTTTACTCAGATCGTGTTCAGTTATATAGCAGCAGAATGATATCATGCACATTCTGTAATGTTACATTAATAGGACTTATATTCAATATATAAGGGACAGTTAACAAAGTAGTATATCAATATGCTGCCCCCCGGAACGGGAAGGCTTCATCGTAACATGGATATGGGAGACCGATACCTTGATAAACCTGCTCCATTGACATCTCACTTATTTCTGCCGAGACCTTTGGTATTTTGGGGAAAAGTCTGATTTGGATACTTTAGGTTTAATCCCAAGTGGGGCCATTATCTCTTCATCACACAGAGCATTGCCTTGCTTTATATACCTTGGTTGTTGGGGGTCTGGACTGTCATCCTGATAGAACATATGCCCTTTGCCACAGGCTGCTCACGATTGTTTACCCTTCCCCTCTGAGATTGGGGGGCAAGCTGTGAGAGTGTGAGCCTCTGCGCAGCGCAGACACAAGACTGATTGTATTCCCCTCTCGCCTCAGGAGCGAGAAACCATCCCCATTCTTTATATACTAAAGCTCTTCAAAGACACCTTTAGACTGTAGGCAGCCTGGGGGGGAATACTTTCCCAGACACAATTTGGAAGCAACATGAAGGCCTTGAAGTTGAAAGACAAAGCAGAAGGAGGACAGAGGGAGAGGGGCAGAGGAAAGGAGGTGCGGGGGGGGGGGGGGGGGGTGGGGGGTGGGACTGGAGCATGGGCTGCAGATTGTTTCAGCTCTCGCCCTTGCAAGTAGAGCAGGAGTTAACCTCCCTCTCCCATGAGCTTTGGTTTGGTCCTAATTCCAGTTAGGATGCCCAATATCCCCGAAGTAACTTAAATGTGAAAGTAAGTGGGTGCTAGGTTGCGGGTGATGGGGAGCGCATGTAACATTGCAGTTGATGGGGAGCGCATGTAACATTGCAGCTGATGGGGAGCGCATGTAACATTGCAGCTGATGGGGAGCGCATGTAACATTGCAGCTGATGGGGAGCGCATGTAACATTGCAGCTGATGGGGAGCGCATGTAACATTGCAGCTGATGGGGAGCGCATGTAACATTGCAGGTGATGGGGAGTGCATGTAATGTAACATTGCAGGTGATGGGGAGCGCATGTAACATTGCAGCTGATGGGGAGCGCATGTAACATTGCAGCTGATGGGGAGCGCATGTAACATTGCAGCTGATGGGGAGCGCATGTAACATTGCAGGTGATGGGGAGTGCATGTAATGTAACATTGCAGGTGATGGGGAGCGCATGTAACATTGCGAATGATGGGGAGCGCATGTAACATTGCAGCTGATGGGGAGCGCATGTAACATTGCAGCTGATGGGGAGCGCATGTAACATTGCAGCTGATGGGGAGTGCATGTAATGTAACATTGCAGCTGATGGGGAGCGCATGTAACATTGCAGGTGATGGGGAGCGCATGTAACATTGCAGGTGATGGGGAGCGCATGTAATGTAACATTGCAGGTGATGGGGAGCGCATGTAATGTAACATTGCAGGTGATGGGGAGCGCATGTAATGTAACATTGCAGGTGATGGGGAGCGCATGTAATGTAACATTGCAGGTGATGGGGAGCGCATGTAATGTAACATTGCAGGTGATGGGGAGCGCATGTAACATTGCAGGTGATGGGGAGCGCATGTAATGTAACATTGCAGGTGATGGGGAGCGCATGTAATGTAACATTGCAGGTGATGGGGAGCGCATGTAATGTAACATTGCAGGTGATGGGGAGCGCATGTAATGTAACATTGCGGGTGATGGGGAGCGCATGTAATGTAACATTGCAGGTGATGGGGAGCGCATGTAATGTAACATTGCAGGTGATGGGGAGCGCATGTAATGTAACATTGCAGGTGATGGGGAGCGCATGTAATGTAACATTGTGGGTGATGGGGATCATCAGAGAAGTAGTGTATTGTTTACAAGTGGCATGTTATAGTTACAGGCAGGGATAGACATTGTGTCTCGACATCATGAAATTTCTGTTGTACAGGCAGTAAATGTCCAGCATGGAGGGCCACCATCACAGGGTGACCGGAGATACACGACCCGGACCAAAATAAAAAAAAAGGCAAAGGAGTGGCGAGCAGGAAGCTGGATGTCTGTGCAGCAGCACACACATTCGCATGCTGCCCTTGCTCCCACGCGCACTGCTCTGAGGTCACGTGACCTGCCACGCTCAGACTTCAAACCAGGGCAGGCAGTGCAAGACGCAGCAGGGGAATGTCTGTGCGGCACAGACATCCAGCTGCCTCCATTAGACACCTGGGAAAGGCTGGGCAGGGGTAAGTCCTGAATGTGCAATGCGGGTGATGGGGCATGTCATGGGGTGGATTTAAATCTCATTGATTGTATGATACACAAAGACCTGGGTAAAATGACTGGGAGAATAGGGGGGCGAGAGGGAGATATAGGGACAGGGAGGGGGCCAGAATTTTTTTTCTGTAAGGGGCCCCAAAATTTCTGATGCGCGGCCCTGCTGATACCTCCCCGATTACAGGACTCCCACCATACATGCGTTGCTTAAGGTTTGGGTTTTACCACTGGTTTAGCTACATCCATAAAACCTGGCAGATTGGTGACCTCAGGATATCACAGTATGGCTGGTGGGTAAAGAGCTATCTTACCTTGTACCCCGAGGATTTGATGTGCACACCTCTCTTGGTCAGTGTGGATTTCATGCGGATGAAGAAGGATCGTTCCAGAGAGTTATCCTGAGTGAGAATCCCGGGGCTGGCAGATTCCACTGAAACAAGATGAGTTATACACAGTGTCATTGGCAGGACAGCTCAGGAAGAGGTGAATAAAGGGAGAAGGTTAGTGAGAGAGTCAGTAAGATGAGGTTAAGTAGCTGTCCCTGTGACTGATAATTCCACTCTCTAATCCACTGGAATCAAACGTATTTATTGGATCACACGACTCCCATTTTGAATGAAAAGATCTCATTAGTTTTAATCAAATGCTGTAAGATCAAAAAACGGGAGTTTGGGCTTCAGATCCAGCTGGTTCGAGGATCCGACACATGGTCTACACCAGAGGAGGGGATCACAGCAGCCGCACTATGGGGTGAATGTATTCGGGAAGCCGCGCACGTCCTCTGTAATATAATGTAAGGAGTCAGCCCCGGCTAAAAGACACAAGTGCCGATCTTGTGGCCTCAAGACAAAAATAGTGATTTGGCGGAATGTAGTTGGCCATGGAATTAAAAGTGAAAGGAAAGTGATGGGCAAGTAACGGGCAAGTAACGGGCAAGTGACGGGCAAGTGACGGACAAGTAACGAGAAAGTGATGGGCAAGTAACAGGAAAGTGATGGGCAAGTGACGGGCAAGTAACAGGAAAGTGATGGGCAGTGACGGGCAAGTAACGGGAAAGTGATGGGCAAGTAACGGGAAAGTGATGGGCAAGTAACGGGAAAGTGATGGGCAAGTAACGGGAAAGTGATGGGCAAGTGACGGGCAAGTAACGGGAAAATGACGGGCAAATAACGGGAAAGTGATGGGCAAGTGACGGGCAAGTAACGGGAATGTGATGGGAAAGTGATGGGCAAGTAACAGGAAAGTGATGGGCAAGTGACAGGAATACATGTCTACTGGACCAGCGAGAACATTTTATAAAATCTAGGATAGCCTTATACCTATCCCATGCATGCTTAAACTCCTTCACTGTATTAACCTCTACCCCTTCTACTGGAAGACTATTCCATACATCCACTACCCTCTCAGTAAAGTAATACTTCCATTAGTCCCTGGCCTTATCTTATATCTAGGATAGCCTTATACCTTTCCCACGCGTGCTTAAACTCCTTCACTGTATTAACCTCTACCCCTTCTACTGGAAGACTATTTCATGCATCCACTACCCTCTCAGTAATGTAATACTTTCATTAGTCCCTGACCTTATCTTATATCTAGGATAGCCTTATACCTATCCCATGCATGCTTAAACTCCTTCACTGTATTAACCTCTACCACTTCTACTGGAAGACTATTCCATACATCCACTACCCTCTCAGTAAAGTAATACTTTCATTAGTCCCTGGCCTTATCTTATATCTAGGATAGCCTTATACCTATCCCATGCATGCTTATACTCCTTCACTGTATTAACCTCTACCACTTCTACTGGAAGACTATTCCATACATCCACTACCCTCTCAGTAAAGTAATACTTTCATTAGTCCCTGGCCTTATCTTATATCTAGGATAGCCTTATACCTATCCCATGCATGCTTATACTCCTTCACTGTATTAACCTCTACCACTTCTACTGGGAGACTATTCCATGCACCCACTACCCTCTCAGTAAAGTAATACATTCATTAGTCCCTGGCCTTATCTTATATCTAGGATAGCCTTATACATATCCCACGCATGCTTAAACTCCTTCACTGTATTACCCTCTACCACTTCTGCTGGAAGACTATTCCATGCATCCACTACCCTCTCAGTAAAGTAATACATTCATTAGTTCCTGGCTTTATCTTATAGCTAGGATAGCCTTATACCTATCTCATGCATGCTTAAACTCCTTCACTGTATTACCCTCTACCACTTCTGCTGGAAGACTATTCCATGCATCCACTACCCTCTCAGTGAAGTAATACTTTCATTAGTCCCTGGCCTTATCTTATATCTAGGATAGCCTTATACCTATCCCATGCATGCTTAAACTCTTTCACTGGATTAACCTCTACCACTTCTACTGGAAGACTATTCCATACATCCACTACCCTCTCAGTAAAGTAATCCTTTCCAAACAAACCTTTGCCCCTCTAATTTAAGAGAAGTGGCGCAATGTTAAGATCATTCTCCCGGAGAGCAAAGTGTCGGGAGTTATAAAAAGGCGTAATCGTAACTAATGCACAAAGCCAATTATTCTATGTATTTATATGGCACCATTGAAAACATTGCTTAGCACAGATTATTAAGGGATATGACAAGCATCGGGTATATATGTAGATTATTTATGTTTTAGCATTATTATTTGTCCAGTGGGTGGCTGGCTATATCAATCTTTATTATCTTCTGCGGTAACTGGTAATGTTACGTACAATTGCAATCTAGCTCCTGATAACACATTTAAGATGTGTATGTACAAAAATATATGTCATCACAGAGCCCTCCAGCAGGCGACACAAAGGAAGGCTCGCCAAAATGTCTGCGGTTCTCACCGAAGGAGTTAATCTGCGGTCTGTGTAAACGCACAGCGCAGTGTGTGTGTGTGTGTGGATCTTTCCTGGGGCTGTATCTTTTTTTCCCTTTCTTGTCTCTCTCTGTCTGCTCTCTCTGTCAGTACACCCAGTGGATTAACAGACTACTGAGGATTCTCTTTAAAAAGAAGCACTTTTAAAAGGGTCAGATAAAGAGAGGGAACGCGGGGGAGAGAGAGAGAGAGTGAGAGAGACTGTCAAAATGAGCCTTAGACAAAGATTTATTATAAACGATTTAAAGGGCTTAATGTATGTATCCCCAATGAGGCCTTGCAGCTATGTGAGAAGAGAGATGGATTGTAAAGGAAGGCAGCAGGAGGAGGGGGTCCCACAGCCCCCCCACGGCCCCCCCTATACCCTCCACACACACAGCATGAGCTTGGAAATGCATTCAATATTTCAAAACAGGAATTGTCCCCGTGTCACAGCCAGGGCTGCTAATAATGGATGAGGCATATATCTAATGAGCAGGTTGGAGTGGCAAGTAATGGCGTGGGAGGAAGGGCACTGTGGCTCAGTTTTTGGAGTGGGTGACCCAGGGGGGGATCTATTGACACTTTATCCTAAAGTTTTCACTGATCCCATTAACTGACAATTAAAAATCAATAAAGTAATACTTTTTTTTTTTTTATCAGCTACATTTAAATTACCATAAAGAACAATTGGATTCACATAACTAATACGACATTGCAAATGGACAAAGAGGCTCACGGGGAACGGTGGGTAGAAATTGCTGGAGGAGGTGCAATGCTAAGCACCAATGGGTTTATTAATGAAAGAGGAAATTGTGGGGAATTGACAAGGGAAGGCTGAATGGAGAATTTCTCCAATTTGGCCTCAAGTTAAAAAATTCTGTTCTCAAATCCCCCTTTTCATGGATTAAGTCCAAGGTTCCTAGAAAATAGGCACATCTAGGTGAGATAGAGGGACCGAGGGAGTCATCTCTGAAAGATGGACTACCCCTCAAAGCTAAAAAAAAAAAAAAAATTGCCTCTAGTCATCCAAGTCTTTCTCTGAAATGGGCCAGACATAAAGTAGCTAGATTATCAGAAAGGCTCTCTGTATTGGGCCAATACTATGCATATAATGCTAATTATTTATGTCATAGTAATCCTAGGACCCCAGACCAGCGATGTATCTGATCTGAGGCAAACAAGGCCCTGGCCTTAGGCAGTGTTTTTCAGGGAGCGGCAAAAAACACCACCCTAAATTCCTGCTGAGACCCCAAGCTGGTGTTCTGACATTTTAAAATACCAGTTCTGCAAAGGCACTGGGTGGGTCAATTGACCCAGACGGCACTTTAAGAGTGGGGGCATGCCACCCTCGCCGCCTGCCCCTCAGTGTTCCCTGCCTGGGAGCAGAATAATCTGAGTGCCACCACGGTAATCACGAGGCAGAGGAAAAACAAGGCGAGGTCCTGATAGTTTAGAGTGCAACTCTGGGTCATTGGGCAGTTCCTGGTGCAATTCTTTGTGCTGGGGTAAGTCTTGCAAATATGGGTGATGGGGCTGGTTCTGAGTGCTAATTTGGGTTCTGTGGGAAGCCCTAAGTGCAAAGTGGGTGATGGGACAAGTGCTGAGTGCAAATCTGGGTGATGGGGCAGGTCTTGAGTGCAAATCTGGGTGATGGGGAAGGTCCTGAGTGCAAATCTGGGTGATGGGGCAGCGTCTGAGAGCTAATTTGTGGTAAGACCTAAGTGTCAAGTGGGTGATGAGACAAGTCCTGAGTGGAAATCTCCAGCCAGACTGCAGGTGAGTAAAGTGTGTGAGGTGGCTAATATTGCTATTTATTATGCACACTTTTCAACTTTCCAGCTAAACCCCTAGGACTATAATTTCTCAGACCCCATGGATTATAATATCTCAGACCCCTAGGACTATAATTTCTCAGACCCCTAGGACTATAATTTCTCAGACCCCTAGGATTATAATATCTCAGACCCCATGGATTATAATATCTCAGACCCCTAGGACTATAATTTCTCAGACCCCTAGGATTATAATATCTCAGACCCCATGGATTATAATATCTCAGACCCCATGGATTATAATATCTCAGAGCCCTAGGATTATAATATCTCAGACCCCATGGATTATAATATCTCAGACCCCTAGGATTATAATATCTCAGACCCCTAGGACTATAATTTCTCAGACCCCTAGGACTATAATTGCTCAGACCCCATGGATTATAATATCTCAGACCCCTAGGATTATAATATCTCAGACCCCATGGATTATAATTTCTCAGACCCCTAGGATTATAATTTCTCAGACCCCATGGATTATAATATCTCAGACCCCTAGGATTATAATATCTCAGACCCCTAGGATTATAATATCTCAGACCCCATGGATTATAATTTCTCAGACCCCTAGGATTATAATATCTCAGACCCCATGGATTATAATATCTCAGACCCCTAGGATTATAATATCTCAGACCCCATGGATTATAATATCTCAGACCCCTAGGATTATAATATCTCAGACCCCATGGATTATAATATCTCAGACCCCTAGGATTATAATATCTCAGACCCCATGGATTATAATATCTCAGACCCCTAGGATTATAATATCTCAGACCCCTTGGATTATAATATCTCAGACCCCATGGATTATAATATCTCAGACCCCTAGGATTATAATATCTCAGACCCCTAGGACTATAATTTCTCAGACCCCATGGATTATAATATCTCAGACCCCATGGATTATGATTTCTCAGACCCCATGGATTATAATTTCTCAGAGCCCTAGGATTATAATATCTCAGACCCCATGGATTATAATATCTCAGACCCCTAGGATTATAATATCTCAGACCCCATGGATTATAATTTCTCAGACCCCATGGATTATAATATCTCAGACCCCATGGATTATAATATCTCAGACCCCATGGATTATAATATCTCAGAGCCCTAGGATTATAATTTCTCAGACCCCATGGATTATAATATCTCAGACCCCATGGATTATAATATCTCAGACCCCTAGGATTATAATATCTCAGACCCCATGGATTATAATATCTCAGACCCCTAGGATTATAATATCTCAGACCCCATGGATTATAATATCTCAGACCCCTAAGGTTATAATATCTCAGACCCCTAGGATTATAATATCTCAGACCCCTAGGATTATAATATCTCAGACCCCATGGATTATAATTTCTCAGACCCCTAGGATTATAATATCTCAGACCCCATGGATTATAATATCTCAGACCCCATGGATTATAATTTCTCAGACCCCATGGATTATAATATCTCAGACCCCTAGGATTATAATATCTCAGACCCCTAGGATTATAATATCTCAGACCCCATGGATTATAATTTCTCAGACCCCTAGGATTATAATTTCTCAGAGCCCTAGGATTATAATTTCTCAGACCCCATGGATTATAATATATCAGACCCCATGGATAATATCTCAGACCCCATGGATTATAATATCTCAGACCCCATGAATTATAATATCTCAGACCCCATGGATTATACAGGGAGTGCAGAATTATTAGGCAAATGAGTATTTTGACCACATCATCCTCTTTATGCACGTTGTCTTACTCCAAGCTGTATAGGCTCGAAAGCCTACTACCAATTAAGCATATTAGGTGATGTGCATCTCTGTAATGAGAAGGGGTGTGGTCTAATGACATCAACACCCTATATCAGGTGTGCATAATTATTAGGCAACTTCCTTTCCTTTGGCAAAATGGGTCAAAAGAAGGACTTGACAGGCTCAGAAAAGTCAAAAATAGTGAGATATCTTGCAGAGGGATGCAGCACTCTTAAAATTGCAAAGCTTCTGAAGCGTGATCATCGAACAATCAAGCGTTTCATTCAAAATAGTCAACAGGGTCGCAAGAAGCGTGTGGAAAAACCAAGGCGCAAAATAACTGCCCATGAACTGAGAAAAATCAAGCGTGCAGCTGCCACGATGCCACTTGCCACCAGTTTGGCCATATTTCAGAGCTGCAACATCACTGGAGTGCCCAAAAGCACAAGGTGTGCAATACTCAGAGACATGGCCAAGGTAAGAAAGGCTGAAAGACGACCACCACTGAACAAGACACACAAGCTGAAACGTCAAGACTGGGCCAAGAAATATCTCAAGACTGATTCTTCTAAGGTTTTATGGACTGATGAAATGAGAGTGAGTCTTGATGGGCCAGATGGATGGGCCCGTGGCTGGATTGGTAAAGGGCAGAGAGCTCCAGTCCGACTCAGACGCCAGCAAGGTGGAGGTGGAGTACTGGTTTGGGCTGGTATCATCAAAGATGAGCTTGTGGGGCCTTTTCGGGTTGAGGATGGAGTCAAGCTCAACTCCCAGTCCTACTGCCAGTTCCTGGAAGACACCTTCTTCAAGCAGTGGTACAGGAAGAAGTCTGCATCCTTCAAGAAAAACATGATTTTCATGCAGGACAATGCTCCATCACACGCGTCCAAGTACTCCACAGCGTGGCTGGCAAGAAAGGGTATAAAAGAAGAAAATCTAATGACATGGCCTCCTTGTTCACCTGATCTGAACCCCATTGAGAACCTGTGGTCCATCATCAAATGTGAGATTTACAAGGAGGAAAAAAACAGTACACCTCTCTGAACAGTGTCTGGGAGGCTGTGGTTGCTGTTGCACGCAATGTTGATGGTGAACAGATCAAAACACTGACAGAATCCATGGATGGCAGGCTTTTGAGTGTCCTTGCAAAGAAAGGTGGCTATATTGGTCACTGATTTGTTTTTGTTTTGTTTTTGAATGTCAGAAATGTATATTTGTGAATGTTGAGATGTTATATTGGTTTCACTGGTAAAAATAAATAATTGAAATGGGTATATATTTGTTTTTTGTTAAGTTGTCTAATAATTATGCACAGTAATAGTCACCTGCACACACAGATATCCCCCTAAAATAGCTAAAACTAAAAACAAACTAAAAACTACTTCCAAAAATATTCAGCTTTGATATTAATGAGTTTTTTGGGTTCATTGAGAACATGGTTGTTGTTCAATAATAAAATTAATCCTCAAAAATACAACTTGCCTAATAATTCTGCACTCCCTGTAATATCTCAGACCCCATGGATTATAAAATATCAAACCCCATGGATTATAATTTCTCAGACCCCATGGATTATAATATCTCAGACCCCATGAATTATAATATCTCAGACCCCATGGATTATAATATCTCAGACCCCTAGGATTATAATATCTCAGACCCCATGGATTATAATATCTCAGACCCCATGGATTATAATTTCTCACACCACTAGGATTATAATTGTTTACCTATGATCAGGCACAAATCACTAGTTACGACTCATGTAGCAGTGTCATTGACTAAAGCCAAGGTTATTGCACCGGACAGCAGGATAAAGTAACCTTTTACCCAGACATTATAACAAAATCTTGTAATGCTCAGCCCTTGTATTGTAATTCCCAGTGGATGGTGAATAGTTAAACAATTGTTTGAACACTAGTAAGATTAACCCCCAGGCCCCTCCCTACCAATTCCGCTGCGTTTCACCCTGTATTATCCATTGTGACTAACGCAAGCTCTGATACCCGCCTGTCACGTCTAATCTTAAAAAAAGGGAAATTGAAGGGAACAAATTAATATGCAAATTTCATCAGCTTTGTAATAAAAAATGTCCTTGAAAAAAAAAAATCTGAATAAAAAAAAGAAAGAAGGAAGAAAAAGGTACAGGACCCGTGAGGATTGGGGTTTGAATTATCACGGCCCCTGGATCCTGCATGTTGTTGGAAGAGAGAGAGGTCCGCTAGGAAATCAGGGAGGAGATCTGACTTGGAAATAATTATGATGAAGAAGAAAGTGCGTGTGCCGGCTGAATAAACTGCTCAGCTCACCACAAGGCCTGTCTGCTATTCACTCACAATTAGCAGAGGAGAGGGTCTGCTGCATGCCTTGGATGCTGTAAAGAGATCGTGTCTGGGAAATAGAATATGGAAGTTTAGAAAGGAAATCCCAGTATTTAGAGGAAGATTTCTACTCCCACAATGCTTTGCCACAAATGGTTCACCACACCAGCGGCAACACTTCCCAATCAATGGCCCGGTGTAATAGCCCAAAATATAGCTCCGGCAAACTATACCCAAGGGTTAAAGCGGGCTAGCCTGATTTATACCCCGGAGTTTATTCTGGGCTAGTCCAGTTTATACCCTGGCGTAGAGTTTTGGCTAGCCCACATCATACCCCCTTGTGTTTTTCAAATGTCAGTATTTCAACATCCAGAGTTTTTTCCTCACCATCTATATATTTGGGATAGCTTATATGTGCAATGTTGGAAATTATTGTTTTATTGAGAGTTTTTTTCATCATAATTTATATTATCACCGTATAGCCGCGGCATACCACCCACAGTCAAAAGGCCAAAGGCAACGTAACAACGGGGCACTTAAGGCTACATTGTGTAAGCTTGTCAATGACCAAGCCGATAATTGGGATCAGTACATTTCCATTCTATTTGCTTATCATACATCTATCCATGCTTCAATGAAGGGCACACCCTTTGATGTGATTTATGGCCGCACTGCCAAGCTGCCCATTGACCTGAAGTTTGCCGGCGAGAGTGATGTAGCACCACTTCCAGACCCTGATGTTCTGCAGACACTTCACACCATTCGTAAAGTCCTTCGTTCCGCAGTCTTCAGCAACATCGTCAGTGCACAGTCTCGTCAAAAGAACAATTATTATCGTTGCCACAAAAGCAACAAAGAGATGATCACAGGGTCCATCGCATCAACGTATCCCCCAGGATGGGATCCAAGCTGGAGCCTCGCTGGACTAGTCAATTTACTGTCGTTGAATCCCTCAGCAAAGGGACAAACCACAGCAACCCAAGAGACCAAGGAGGGAGCTAGACGAGACTAGTGACACAACCGAACAGGTCAGCAAAAAGCACAAGTCAAAGAGTATGTTCAGCCCGCTCTCCAGTAGTGCTCGAAACAACCTCACAGCGGTGCTGGGTCTGACATCAACAAAAGCAATATACTTTGGCCAACCTTCTGAACAATCACAGCCATGACGAACGTACAAGGCAAAAGGCGATGGCAACTGTTACTTCTGATCCACCAGTTATATACTCACAGGATCAGAAGAGAGCCATGGCATCATCCGAGATCGAGGCATGCAGCACAGGAACACTGACATCACCACGAAGCCCCAACACTATCTGAACCAGAATGACTGCCTCTGGAATATCACTAGATGGAGTATGGGCAACGGATACAGAGGTCATGGACACAGCCTGCTTAATATGATATGATGTTGCAGTATATACCAAGGTTGGCCATTCAATCCAGTGACATATCCTGCCTGCCTTAGTCTACAGAGCTCGACAGATTATGTGTTCTATCTTAAGAAGGTGTTGGAGCAATTCATTGTAATCAGTGTATAGATAGATGTTTTTAAATTCATACTTTATTGTAGTCTGCACTTGATTAGTTTGCAATGGAATTGGAGAGATTAAAATAGTGTATTTTAGTTTATAAGTTTGTGTCATCAACAGGAGAAATAAAATCATAATGCAATATCTGAGTGTGTTTTTTTAATTTAAATTAAGATAGTTTAGCCAGACCATTAAGTTCAAAACAGAACTACCATAGGGCTGCTTTGAGGGGGGTTAATCTGGCCTAAGGGTGTATGAAATAGCCTAGCCTGTTTTATACCAAGGATATAAACTGGACTAGCCCAGAATATATAAAACAGGCTAGCCCACTTTAACCCCGGGTGTAATCTGGGGAGGAGGTATATTTTTGGGCTGTTACACCGGGTGCACCTATGATCCCCCCTGACCTTATTAGGGTGGTCTGCCGCCATGATAAGTATGCCACTGCCCCCCATATTCTCACTGTTTGTGTAAAAAAAAAAGAAAAAATGAAAAGGAAGAATTGGGCCATTTCCAAGTCTCATATTTTATCTGCAGCCAACATATCGACAGCTATGAAACTGTGGAGTAACAAGCGCTAGTAAACACGAGATGAAATGTGTTACATGAACAGATTGTATAAAAACAAAACACGCAACACATGAAAACACAGGCATGACATGTTATGACGACCGTCCAAACCAACACATGTACCAGTGAACACGTGGGTAGAGTGCTAGAGACAGACACAGGTGCACAAAGAACAGAGTTGTAGACACTCACGCAGGTGCAAGTATGCACATGTGCGATGCTAAACCCAAAGATCCTGACATTTATCATTCAGCAGATGTGCTGAGGGTGAGTTTAATTGCATAAACACCCTGTAAGTAGGCTGTCATATTTCTTGTCAGTCGGGAAGCTCTCTGCGCCAGAGACTATCTCTCGCCTCTGTAATTGAATTGCTAGCGAGTCACAGGAGAGAACAGCCAGCAACACGGAGAATGGAGGAGAGGGAGAGTCGGGCAAGACAGAAAGAGAGAAGGAGAGATACATAAATGTGTGAATAAATAGCAGACACCAGGCTATCTCCTCCATACCGGTACCGGCGCATGTATTGTCTAGCAGATCACCAAACGCCAACACCTGGAAGGTGAATGCTCTAGAGAAACCAACATGATACCATAGAGTCTAGAAAACAGTCATCTCTGGGATAATGTGTAAGGTCTTTAAACTTCTGTGCTTTCTCTAGTTCTTTACATGCGCCCACGACAGCTACGGCGACCAGGTTAACAGACACCATAAATGAATGATCCACCGGCGCAAGCTGGACGTGTGGGCCGGGCACAGAGTTAGCAGTACTCACCAATAGCGCCACTGATAGCATGTGTGACCTTTATCCCTACCTCCCATTAGAGCGCTATTTTGATCGGATTCCCGATGCCTTGAGCACAATGCCTGATAAAAAGCCTGTGTCTGGATTAAAATGCAGATTCCTTGGGCAAAAGTAACAAGAGCTCAGTCCCATAATAACGGTTTTACCAGAATAATGGCAAGATTGGGGTATTTCTAAAGTATGACATCATACCTAACAGTAAACTACTTATTTTCATTCAGGCCTACATAGTGACCGACAGAGGACTGTACCACCCAAAAAAAAACACAGAACTAAAAATACATATACAGAGCTGGGAATGTCAGAAAAAAAGATGGCAGCCTTCTAGCTACTGTCGCTAAAACTAACAGCAAGCAAGTCCCAAAACATTAACTTTCATAAATGGAATCAACACAGTAAAGGAAGAGAGTATATTTAAAAGAATAAAAACTACCACAACTAGAGGACATAGTCTAAAATTAGAGGGGGCAAAGATTTAAAAGTAATATCAGGAAGTATTAATTTACTGAGAGGGTAGTGGATTTATGGAATAGCCTTCCAGCACAAGTGGTAGAGGTAAAACCAGTGAAGGATTTTAAGCATGCGTGGGATAGGCACAAGGCTATCGTAGATATAAGATAGGGAACTGGGGACTAATAAAAGTATTTAGAAAATTCGGCAGACTAGATGGACCGAATGGTTCTTATCTGCCGACACATTCTATTCTAGAGAGAGGGTAGATAGAGCAAAGGAGAAATAGAAGTTTAGGGTTAGAAAGCAACATATGATATTACAAATATATATAATAAAATGATAACATTAGACAAAGTACAGAGAGAATGTTCAAGGCATCAGACTGGGGTTATTTAGGTCTTTGTTTGTAATAGAGATAAATAAATGGAAGCATTAGAGTCCCCTTCTCCATTTGAAAAACCCTGTCCTTTTCGTGTAGCATGTCGGCAAAAAAGAGAAAAGTTTCCAACATCCCTGGGAGACTGAGCCAGAGACGGAAAACCTTGCAACGAAGAAAAGAAATTTAAAAAAAAAGCAGAAAACCACAAACGTGGAACTTCAATTAATTTAAAGCTTCAATCAGTAAAGGATAAATCCGTCACAGATCTAATTACTGAGGCTCTCGGAAGGCCAGGGACAAGACGCCAATCTCGTGGCTGTTTGAACAGCGTGATGAACTGGGGAACGATGGATATCAAGTCATTTTGTTTAATTTATAAATGGATTTTCCCCTAATGCTTGAATTATCGTCGGAGCACAATGGAGGAGAGGGGGAGCACCGAGTGGTGGATGCAACCCCACCTCTCTGTACTGCTTTCAGAAACTGTGTAAAAAAAAAAGCACGAGGACCGATTGAGGATCTCGCAAGCAATGTGACAGCAGCTTATCTTCCATAAAATGAGACATATAATGACCCCCAGGTATCCTTTCTCTACAGTAAAATCCCACTTTTATACTCCGGACAGTCTTATGGTTGTTTCATGTTGGGATATATAGTCCCCAAACATCTGCAGTGCTAAGGTCATCCAACACTGTGCTAACAACAATTATGGATAGATCCCTGAAGATCAGTGGTAGCCAGACAGATAGCTCTCCAGCTTGTTCCACTGTCCCCTGGCTTCCAAGATCTAACACAATCTCAACTGGGTGACCAAAGGTTGTCTGGAACTCAACCACGGCTGGAGAGCTATAGAGGATGTTTTAAAAGAGCATGTATAATATCTATCCTTATATCTCCACTCACCTGGCTCCGGCGTCTCGGACTGGGAGGATGAAGAAGCTGAGCTCGCTCCATCATCATTGGAAGTTTGAGAAAGCAGCCCCCGTCCAGGAGGCAGTTTCATGCCCAGCTGTTCTGCCATCTCCACGTGGTCACCGGGGTGAACATAATCAAACATACTGCTTCCGGTCAGCTCCACCTGCAAAGGGAAAATGGACAATAATAGCACCTTCAACCCAGGCACATTAATCTAAAGAAAGAGTCTGCTTCCTTAAATGGACTACGTCATCTAAACATTGATTGTACTGTGACTGGAGAGGACAAACAATGCTGAAAAATGACCTATACTTTGTGTTAGCAGAAATGCAACAGATGCATAAGTTAAGGGGAAAATGTATTTTAAATGTGTCTGTGGGTGTCTTCTGCTTTTACGCATTCGTGGGATAGGCACAAGGCTATCCCAGCTAGAACATAGGGACCTGGGGACTAATAAAAGTATTTAGAACATTGGGCAGACTAGATGGGCCACATGGTTCTTATCTGCCGACACATTCTATGTTTCTATGACATCACCTCGAGGCTTGATATGCAAATTAACTTTTATGGAAAATGTCTAATTTGCATATCAAGTCACACGATGATGTCATAAGCAGGGGACACCGCAGACACGTTTTTAAAATATTTGTGTTCCCTTCACACAATGAAGTGATCGAAGTTTTCATTCTCTACGTTCACAGTATAAATAATGTTTTGGTGATGGAGTTATTATGATAACACTGGAAGTAAGATTATAGGAAGCGAGAATATAGGGTCTGCTCAATAAAGAGAAAAATGCAGGGAAATGAGACGGGAATTTAAATGTTAAGGTCAAATTAACTGAGGAACTTGCAAAGCAGAGAGGATTGATAAGAGACGTAGGTAAATCCAGTATAAATAATGATCCACCATTATAAACAGAACTTTACAAAGCAGAGAGGATTGATAAGAGACGTAGGTAAATCCAGTATAAATAATGATCCACCATTATAAACAGAACTTTACAAAGCAGAGAGGATTGATAAGAGACGTGGTCTGTGATAGGTTAGTAAAGGTTTGGGGAGCGGGTGTATATTGGGGTACAGAGATCATGTGGTCTGTGATAGGTTAGTGTAGGTTTGGGGAGCGGGTGTATATTGGGGTACAGAGATCATGTGGTCTGTGATAGGTTAGTGTAGGTTTGGGGAGCGGGTGTATATTGGGGTACAGAGATCATGTGGTCTGTGAAAGGTTAGTGAAGGTTTGGGGGAAGGCTGTATATTGGGGTACAGTGATCATGTGGTCTGTGATAGGTTAGTGAAGGTTTGGGGAGCGGGTGTATATTGGGGTACAGTGATCATGTGGTCTGTGAAAGGTTAGTGAAGGTTTGGGTGAGCGGGTGTATATTGGGGTACAGTGATCATGTGGTCTGTGATAGGTTAGTGTAGGTTTGGGGAGCGGGTGTATATTGGGGTAAGGGAGATCATGTGGTCTGTGATAGGTCAGTGAAGTGGAGGAACAGATCTTTGTCTGCTGAATACAATCAGACGGTATATGATCAAGGATAATTTAGGAGCGCTTGTGACATCTCTCTCCCCAGTCTTCCTTTCCCCCCAGTATCTCCATCCAGCTCCTAGTTATTAATTTACTGAATCAGTGCTGCAAACAGCTTTTGTGATCTCATATTAAATTTCACCCCGAAACCGCCCTGTGGCAAAAATTACTCACATCGTTAAAAAATATTTAATTAGGCTGCAGATTACAGCAGCCTCACTGGGGAGATGCCAGAATGAATGTGATCTGCATGAATTCGGGAGCCCATTCCTTTCCTACTGGAGAGGAAGTTGGGGATTTTATGGAGGTGGAGGATACAGACACACGGATGAAGGCTGCCTCCTTCCACCACATCACTGTACCACGCAGCATCCGCCCCTCCATCTCACCCCAGGGCTTTTCCAGTATTGGCTCCATTCACACACTGAGCTGTCTAAGTCCGTCTATCAATCTGCACCGATCCGTCTTGAATTTTATTCGGATTGGGCACAATAGCAGAATTTCCCAAATCTCCAAAATGCAGCTATTTAATAAGCCTCAGTTCGTAAAACGGAGGCATCAGAGGTGTTTGAAAACATTTCCCCACGAAAACATTAGGTTTTTGGTTACCGAGTATGACCGATCACCCCATAACACGCTCCAAATTCAGCTTAGATAGTCGCATTTCAATTCTCCGGATATGATATAATAAAAAAGAAATGCCGAAAGGCAGACCACATTAGAAATAAATAGCATAAATTATTTCCTTACCTACCCCCCCCCCACCACGTCTACCTTACCCTGAGAATATAATAATTCCCTGTTCCAGGGCTGATCTGTGAGTCCCGGAAGTAAGAGCTCTATCCCTTCAAGCGTGGGTCCCGAGACACAGGGGGCCATCCACTCCTCCAGAGGATTTAAGGACTCCGTTGTGGATGGAGTTCGGCAGCATTTTTGGTGTTCTATATGGTGGTGTATAATTAAAAAAAACATCCATTTTCTCATCGTTGGAGTATTTGGTGTCCGTCTGGAAGATCGTGAGGTTCTGCATCTGATTTTATTGCTCTTTATTAGAAAGGAGCTTCATTTTGTGGGTTTGCTGATATAGATTTCTCTTTTCAGTAGATTCAGACCCATTGCACTATATTCCTCTTTATTTATGTATTATTGTGTATCGAGTTATTATTATATAACCACGTATATATCACATATTGCTGATTATTCAAAATTTAAAGGCAGATTCTAAAGAACACTAGTGCACTTTTTGTGTCATGTAATTGTTTGCCGTTTGCTTTGTGTAATTATATTCGTGTGTGGTTACATAGCGAATATTTCGTTTTTATACAAAAATGGAACGTATGATTAAGTGCAATTTGGCATGAAACGCGTAGGGCAGTTCTTTTCTGTCTGCTGGTCTTGAAGTTTATTTGTCTGTAAATGCCAATATTTTAGCTACACAGTAAAGCACCATAGTGTATAAGTGTGTTTTATACACAAATCTTTAATTTAATATTACACTTTTATATGCTTAATTTGCACATTCATTTAAATAGAAACATAGAATGAGTCAGTAGATAAGAACCCTTCGGTCCATCTACTCTGCCCAATTTTCTAAATACTACTTATCTTATATCTAGGATAGCCTTATACCTATCCCATGCATGCTTAAACTCCTTCACTGAATTAACCTCTACCACTTCTACTGGAATACTATTCCATACATCCACTACCCTCTCAGTAAAGTAATACTTTCATTAGTCCTTGGCCCTATCTGATATTTAGGATAGCCTTATACCTATCCCATGCATGCTTAAACTCCTTCACTGTATTAACCTCTAACACTTCTACTGGAAGACTATTCCATGCACCCACTACCCTCTCAGTAAAGTAATACTTTCATTAGTCCCTGGCCTTATCTTATATCAAGGATAGCCTTATACCTATCCCACGCATGCTTAAACTCCTTCACTGTATTAACCTCTACCACTTCTACTGGAAGGCTATTCCATGCACCCACTACCCTCTCAGTAAAGTAATACTTTCATTAGTCCCTGGCCTTATCTTATATCTAGGATAGCCTTATACCTATCCCACGCATGCTTAAACTCCTTCACTGTATTAACCTCTACCACTTCTACTGGAATACTATTCCATGCACCCACTACCCTCTCAGTAAAGTAATACTTTCATTAGTCCCTGGCCTTATCTTATATCTAGGATAGCCTTATACCTATTCCACGCATGCTTAAACACCTTCACTGTATTAACCTCTACCACTTCTACTGGAAGACTATTCCATACATCCACTACCCTCTCAGTAAAGTAATACTTTCATTAGTCCCTGACATTATCTTATATCTAGGATAGCCTTATACCTATCCCACGCATGCTTAAACTGCTTCACTGTATTAACCTCTACCTCTTCTACTGGAAGACTATTCCATGCATCCACTACCCTCTCAGTAATGTAATACTTTCATTAGTTCCTGGCCTTATCTTATATCTAGGATAGCCTTATACCTATCCCATGCATGCTTAAACTCCTTCACTGTGTTTACCTCTACCACTTCTACTGGAAGACTATTCCATACATCCACTACCCTCTCAGTAATGTAATACTTTCATTAGTTCCTGGCCTTATCTTATATCTAGGATAGCCTTATACCTATCCCATGCATGCTTAAATTCCTTCTCTGTATTAACCTCTACCACTTCTACTGGAAGACTATTCCATGCATCCACTACCCTATCAGTAAAGTAATACTTTCATTAGTCCCTGGCCTTATCTTATATCTAGGATAGCCTTATACCTATCCCACGCATGCTTAAACTCCTTCACTGTATTAACCTCTACCACTTCTACTGGAAGACTATTCCATGCATCCACTACCCTATCAGTAAAGTAATACTTTCATTAGTCCCTGGCCTTATCTTATATCTAGGATAGCCTTATACCTATCCCACGCATGCTTAAACTCCTTCACTGTATTAACCTCTACCACTTCTACTGGAATACTATTCCATACATCCACTACCCTCTCAGTACAGTAATACTTTCATTAGTCCCTGGCCTTATCTTATATCTAGGATAGCCTTATACCTATCCCACGCATGCTTAAACTTCTTCACTGTGTTAGCCTCTACCACTTCTACTGGAAGGCTATTCCTTGCATCCACTACCCTCTCAGTAAAATAATACTTCCTGATATTTCTTTAAACTCTTTGCCCCTCTAATTTAAGACAATGCACTCTTGTTATGGTAGTTTTTCTTGTTTTAAATATACTCTCCTCCTTTACTGTGTCAAAGTTATTTGGTGGTATGATGTGCATAGCGGTTCTGACATTTCCCGTGATGTTCAAGGTAAGGGGACTTACTGTGTGAGTCACATATATACGTGCACTTTGCATTATAGCACTGTGGATTGTATTGCACTGGATTGTAGTCAAGACCCTACTGCGCTTGGGTTTTTTCCCTGTACGGCTGGTGCCTGTCTTTTCATGAGCTGCAGGGTTTTCTGGACAGGTTTTTTGGGATATTTGTAACACTGGTGCCTGTATTGGTTGCTCATCCCTTTCTTTCTGTGGGAGAGGGACCTCCGCCAAACATTCTTTGACTTTTCAGCGCCTGTAGATAGGCTGCGCCAGCACAATCAAAATGTACGTAGAAAGTGCAGACTGGGGAAGTTTGCCTGCTTTATACATGGGCGGCATGCTGATTGTGCCAGTATTTGGCGTAATCTGTGTGTGTGCCGTGTTTACACATGACCCCCACAGTATAGATCATATTTTATTCTCTACACGGACAGCATACGAGATGTTTAGGAGTCTCCCATGGATATCTTTATGAAAGCAGGTTAGGAAGCGGTCACATTGCCAGCCTCTCTGTCTATACATACTCTGCACCCATTACTTGGAGTAATATAGGAACAGGCATGATAGTTACCAATCAATAGGCAGCCGCGCTTTCCCCCTTATGCCACGATAACTCCCATCACAAACAGAAGCCAATTTCCCCATTTACAGCCAGTGACTACACCACATCACTCTGTATCCAGGGGCAATTTGTACACTCCTGCCCAGTGTTTAGGCGCCAATCATTTCCTCTGAAAGGATAACATGTGGCGATAAAAGGCAATTTTAAAAAACAATCAAACACATTCTTTCTTTCTTTTTTTAAATAGGCAATTAATGGCGGAGGAGAAATTGCCATGTGATATGACATAACATTCTGATTGGTGCAGAGCAAGGCTGTTGCTAGGCAACCAATGATGGAGTAATTGAAGGAATATCCCATTCTCTGCTAGGCAGGTCTAGAAATTGATGGGTTAAACCAGCAGACCCATATTTATATATTTAAACACCTTGCATACACAATCACACACTTACTATATACACATACATTCTAAATACACTCACACACACATTCAATTTACATTCACACAGACATTCTATATACAGTCACACTGTCACACACAATCTATATACACTCACATACATTCTATATACACATACACACACATTCTATATACACATACACACATTCTATATACACTCACATTCTATATACACATACACACATTCTATATACACATACACACAATCTATATACACTCACATTCTATATACACATACACACATTCTATATACACATACACACGTTCTATATATACTCGCACACACATACTATACACACATTCTATATACACATACACACACATTCTATATACACTCGCACACAATCTATATACACTCACATACATTCTCTATACACATACACCCACTGTCTATATACACTCGCACACAATCTATATACACATACACACACATTCTATATACACTTGCACACAATCTATATACACTCACACACATTCTATATACACAAACACACTCATTCTCTATACACTCACACACAATCTACCATATTTTCCGGCATATAAGACGTCTTTTTAACCCAGGAAAATATTTTCAAAAGCTGGGGGGTCGTCTTATACTCCAGGTACTGGGATTTACTTACCTACTTTCTGCTCTGTCTCCTCTCCCGCTGTTAAGCCGGTCCGTGGCTGTGAGGGAAGCGTTGAGAGCTCCCCTCCAGCCGCGCGGTCAATAAAGTTTGTTTAAACTTTTTTTTTAAACAAACTTTATTGACCGCGCGGCTGAAGGGGCGCTCACAACGTTCCCTCACAAACACAGACCGGCTTAACAGCGGGAGACAGAGCAGAAAGTGGGTAAGTACTGGGGATTGGGAAAGGGGGGAGGAGGGTGGTAAACTCTATATTTTAACCTCAAAAGTTAAAATATAGATACTATTTTCCGGCATTTAAGATCACTTTAACCCAATAAAATCATCTCAAAAGTTGGGGGGTCGTCTTATACGCCGGAAAATACAGTATATACATCTCTCAGGTCTTTACCACAGACCAAAGAGGGGAATCTGCCGAGTTTAGGCACACTGCAGTGTCCACTGGTTCTGCTACTTGAGCCCTACAATTTCTTAATTCTTTTTTATATATTTTTGATTGCCAGGTTCAATGACCTGATCATCATGGTATTGCCCAAGTTCCCTTAGCTTTTTCCTACTAACACTGGTTTCATTCACCCCATTGGCCATTAACTGTCTGTCTTTCACCCTATTGGCCAGCTTCTCTTAGATCCCTCCTTTCATCCTATTAGTCTCTCTCCCAGTCACTCTGACTTCCTTTACCCAGGGATTGGCTGTTTTTTGTTTACTCAGGTTTATACAGTGAAGGAGTTTAAGCATGCATGGGATAGGTATAGGGCTATCCTAGATATAAGATAAGGCCAGGGACTAATGAAAGTATTACTATACTGAGAGGGTAGTGGATGTATGGAATAGTCTTCCAGTAGAAGTGGTAGAGGTTAATACAGTGAAGGAGTTTAAGCAATGCGTGGGATAGGTATAAGGCTATCCTAGCTATAAGATAAGGCCAGGGACTAATGAAAGTATTACTTTACTGAGAGGGTAGTGGATGTATGGAATAGTCTTCCAGTAGAAGTGGTAGAGGTTAATACAGTGAAGGAGTTTAAGCATGCATGGGATAGGTATAAGGCTATCCTAGATATAAGATAAGGCCAGTGACTAATGAAAGTATTACATTACTGAGAGGGTAGTAGATGTATGGAATAGCCTTCCAGTAGAAGTGGTAGAGGTTAATACAGTGAAGGAGTTTAAGCATGCATGGGATAGGTATAAGGCTATCCTAGATATAAGATAAGGCCAGTGACTAATGAAAGTATTACATTACTGAGAGGGTAGTAGATGTATGGAATAGCCTTCCAGTAGAAGTGGTAGAGGTTAATACAGTGAAGGAGTTTAAGCATGCATGGGATAGGTATAAGGCTATCCTAGATATAAGATAAGGCCAGGGACTAATGAAAGTATTACTTTACTGAGAGGGTAGTGGATGTATGGAATAGCCTTCCAGTAGAAGTGGTAGAGGTTAATACAGTGAAGGAGTTTAAGCATGCATGGGATAGGTATAAGGATATCCTAGATATAAGATAAGGCCAGGGACTAATGGAAGTATTACATTACTGAGAGGGTAGTGGATGTATGGAATAGTCTTCCAGTAGAAGTGGTAGAGGTTAATACAGTGAAGGAGTTTAAGCATGCGTGGGATGGGTATAAGGCTATCCTAAATATAAGATCGGGAACTGGGGACTAATAGAAGCATTTAGAAAATTGGGCAGACCAGATGGACCGAATGGATCTTATCTGCCGGCGACACAGTCTATGTTTCTATGTGTTTTGAGGCAGAGGTGACAATGAGGTTACAGTACAAACACTAACTTTTGTTGACTAAATCTACAATAATATTCAACCAGCCCTATAACTAGTTTAACTGTATTGGATTTGTAGTTACAGACTGGGATTGCTACACTGCACAATAACCTTTTTGTTGTTGACCGCAGCTCCCATGATATACAGCCGGCCCATTACTGGCTGAATACTGTAGGAAATGTAGACTGGGGTAATAGTGGCTGAACTTTACCACCCCAGATATTGTAAACTTCCCATGATGCTCAGGTATATGCTGGTCTGTTAGCTACTACTACCATGGTCATATAATAGTCCTATTAATGGGTAACTTTTCCCTCCCGGCAGGAAACCCCTCTGCTAAACCAATGGGGAATTGTGGGTACCGGGGAGGATATTTTACATATAGTTACACAGTAGTTTAGGTTTAAAAAAAAGACTTGCGTCCATCAAGATTTCTCCACACACATTCCATATACACTCACACACAGACACACACACATTCTATTTCCGCTCACACACAGACACGCACACATTCTATTTCCGCTCACACACAGACACGCACACATTCTATTTACGCTCACACACAGACACACACACATTCTATATACGCTCACACACAGACACACACATTCTATATACGCTGACACACAGACACACACACATTCTATATACGCTTACACACAGACACACACACATTCTATATACGCTTACACACAGACACACACACATTCTATATACGCTTACACACAGACACACACACACATTCTATATCCGCTCACACACATACACACACACATTTTATCCGCTCACACACAGACACACACACATTCTATATCCGCTCACACACAGACACACACACATTCAATATAAGCTCAGACACAGACACACACATTCTATATACACTCACACACAGACACACACACACACATTCTATATACGCTCACACACAGACACACACACATTCTATATACGCTCACACACAGACACACACACACAGACACACACACATTCTATATACGCTCACACACATTCTATATACGCTCACACACAGACACAAACACACATTCTATATATACGCTCACACATACACATTCTATATACACTCACACACAGACACACACATTCTATTTACACTCAGGATGTGGAGGTAGAGAGAAATCTGCTAAAGTAGCAGAAAAGGAAAGTGTGCTCCAATATCTTTCATTTATCAAGGCAATGCAATGGTTAAAACACACAGCTCACCAACAGAGCTCACAATCTATTTTGTTTTAATGAATCCTATCCACAAAAGTCCTCCCTTGTCAATGGTAAGTTTCTCTAACATCTTCCCATCTTTATGAAAAGTGCTGGACAGAGACCAAAAGGAAACACATATTTCACAAGCTTTGATTACAAATCTCTTGTTGAGAAATGATTTATGTCCAAGAGGGATGCAACTTGGAGCCCAGACAAAGGCATCATGGGATGTCAGCGGGAGGCGACAACCATTCCTCATTCTGGACGGACAGTGACATATGAGAGGCCCTGACCGTGACAAGGGGATTTAAAGTGACAGTCACCTCCCATCCCCTTTCCATAATGAAGCACTCTATTGCCAGAAATACAAAAGTACATAGTCCCTGACATCTGAGCATCAGGATACCTGTCCAGGTGAGATGATAGTTCATGGGGGTCACTGTCTGATTTTGGAGAGATTTAGCTCTGATATGCATATATATTAAGAGATTTGCCTTGTGTTAGGAGTGGGCCAGAAATACAAAAGTCTTTAAAGTGCAATAAGTGCATTGTATGTATCAGGAGGGAGAGCTCAGTAAGGCTTGCAATCAAACAACAGTCAATGTATTCCTCCTATTGGTTTGGATAACAGCCTGAAGCGATAAGATCACTTCTCGTTTATAATGGCAATTATGACATCATATCATGGTGCCCCCAGTGTGAATACAATGCACAAACATTGAATGGTGCAGCAGGTGAGAGGTTCTTCTCTCGGAAGTGCTAGAGGTGGGATCTGGATCCACCACCGCCACCGCGACTGTATGAAAACAGGGACAGGTAAGTACCGGTTGTCCTCGTATAGGTTGTGTAACCATCAATGTGACTAAGAGACGTGTCCACAGCTAGCACACCGCTGTCGGTGTATTAACATGTACCAGTCATAGGTGGGTAATATGCAGCCCCCACCGCACGTAGCATTGCATGCATAGCATGCCAATACTCCCCCATGTCAGCTAATCCCTGTCTAGCCTGCAGCCTACCGAAGTTAGGAGGGGTTAAACGGCTTCTCCATGCCCTCCTGCCGCTATAGGCTGTGTGTATTGACTCTCACAGGCGTTTAGTAATCCGTGCTGACTGCTTGTCTTAATATTGCTCTCCGTCTTGCAGTACAGGGGAATTATGCAGTTTAGATGTCTGTATATTAAAAAAGGATTTAATTAAACCTGGTGCCTAGAACAACCGCAACCCCCCCCCCCCCCCCCCCCGCTCTGATTCATGTTATAATGATAAATTTACTTCCTATTTATTATCATGCACAGGAGATCTGACTGCCGCCTCTTCTTCCCCCAACTTCCCAAAATTCACATTCTCTGCATATTACCATAATATTCATTATCCCAACAAGGCATAAAATGTGACTTCCCACGAGGGCAATACCCAATTCCTCAAAAAGAGACAAAGATAGTAACATAATCATTGAATTACAACTTTTTACATCTGTTCCTCTTGTCGGATTATAAATTTGGATGTTTAGGAGGTGAGGAGAGGGGCCAAGTGAAGCCAAATTCCTGAGAAGCACCTTGCATGGGGTGTAGCCAGCCCTTTAGCATGAAATTATTAATAGAAACATAGAAACATAGAATGTGTCGCCAGATAAGAACCATTCGGTCCATCTAGTCTGCTTAATTTTTATTAGTACTTTTATTAGTCCCCCGTTCCCGGTCTTATAGCTAGGATAGCCTTGTGTCTATCCCAAGCATGCTTAAACTCCTTGACTGTGTTTACCTCTACCACTTCTGCTGGTAGGCTATTCCATACATCCACTACCCTCTCAGTAATGTAATACTTTCTGATATTACTTTTAAATCGTTGCCCCTCTAATTTAAGACTATGTCCCCTAGTTGTGGTAGTTTTTCTTCTTTTAAATATACTCTCTTTCTTTACTGTGTTGTTTTTATGTATTTAAATGTTTCTATCATATCCCCCCTGTTACGTCTTTCCTCCAAGCTATCCATGTTAAGATTCTTTAACCTTTCCTGGTAAGTTTTATCCTTCAACCCATGAACCAGTTTAGTAGCCCTTCTCTGAACTCTCTCCAAAGTATCAATATCCTTCTGGAGATAATTCTACATATTTTATTGGTGTCCTTCCTTAAATAAGCAAACAGGCTTCAGTCTCGTTCTGAATTTCCCAGAATGATGTTTGCAGATTATATATATATATATATATATATATATATATATATATATATATATATATATATTTATAGCACAATGGTTATAAAGTACAATTTAGAAATAAGCCCCATACAGTAAGTAAACTACACAAATCTGCAGACATGTTGTTTCTGCACAGATGTTCCCAGAATGCTTTGCTTTCACCACTGCCATGGGTTCTGGATAGTGACATGGCAATAAGGAGATCATTAATTACCCCTAAACCCTCTATAAGTATAGATATTTTTTTTATTTATGAAGAGCTTTTGAAACATAGTGTAGGACAGAGGTTCAGCTGCTGTGTACACATCACGTTGAATGGCCGGTGCCGTTGGAAGGGAGTTTGGAAGGTGCCAGCTGGTGGGTAATACATTACGGGTAAAAAGGTTGATGCAGCACTTGGTTCTGATATCATTTTCCCTACACATGAGACATCAGATTATAATCAGCCCTGTGGGCGTCACATCCCACCAGCCCTTATATATTCCTGACACAGAACTGGACACATGTTACCGTGATGTGCCACACATGCCAAGGGTGCAGACTGTGTACAAATCCCTTGCATGACCTATTCCAAGGTTGGCTTTGAAGTTTCTCTGATGAAGGACAAGCATATCAATCAGCGACTAATTAACATTATTGACATTATTGTGTTCAAGTTGAGATGTCCTTAAGATCTGGCCTCATACCGGCCCTTGAGGACTGGTCAAACGCAGACAGGGAGAGGGAAACGATTTCTCATCCTGCAGTTTAGTAGCTTTATGCATGTATGTGCACTGTAACCCATTTAATACAACTGATGTTATGGCTGATTGGGTGTGTATATATATATAAATAATGCTATGGGCGATCGGTGTATATATATATATATATAATCTTATGGGCGATCGGTGTATATATATATATATATAATCTTATGGGCGATCGGTGTATATATATATATAAATAATGCTATGGGCGATCGGTGTATATATATATATAAATAATGCTATGGGCGATCGGTGTATATATATATATAAATAATGCTATGGGCGATCGGTGTATATATATATATAAATAATGCTATGGGCGATCGGTGTATATATATAATCTTATGGGCGATCGGTGTATATATATATAATAATGTTTTGGCTGATTGGTGTATATATATATATATAATCTTATGGGCGATCAGTGTATATATATATATAATAATGTTATGGCTGATTGGGTGTGTATATATATATATAATAATGTTATGGCTGATTGGGTGTGTATATATATATATATATAATGTTATGGGCGATCGGTGTATATATATAATAATGTTATGGGCGATCAGTGTATATATATAGATAATAATGTAACGAATGATCAGTGTATATATATAATAATGTTATGGGTGATCAGTGTATATATATAATAATGTTATGGCTGATTGGGTGTGTATATATATATATATATAATCTTATGGATTATTGGTGTATATATATATAATAATGTTATGGGCGATCGGTGTATATATATAATAATGTTATGGCTGATTGGTGTATATATATAGATAATAATGTAACGAATGATCAGTGTATATATATAATAATGTTATGGGCGATCAGTGTATATATATAATAATGTTATGGCTGATTGGGTGTGTATATATATATATAATCTTATGGATTATTGGTGTATATATATATATATAATGTTATGGGCGATCGGTGTATATATATAATAATGTTATGGCTGATTGGTGTATATATATAGATAATAATGTAACGAATGATCAGTGTATATATATAATAATGTTATGGGCGATCAGTGTATATATATAATAATGTTATGGCTGATTGGGTGTGTATATATATATATATATATATATAATCTTATGGATTATTGGTGTATATATATATAATAATGTTATGGGCGATCGGTGTATATATATAATAATGTTATGGCTGATTGGTGTATATATATATATAGATAATAATGTAACGAATGATCAGTGTATATATATAATAATGTTATGGGCGATCAGTGTATATATATAATAATGTTATGGCTGATTGGGTGTGTATATATATATATATATAATCTTATGGATTATTGGTGTATATATATATATAATGTTATGGGCGATCGGTGTATATATATAATAATGTTATGGCTGATTGGTGTATATATATAGATAATAATGTAACGAATGATCAGTGTATATATATAATAATGTTATGGGCGATCAGTGTATATATATAATAATGTTATGGCTGATTGGGTGTGTATATATATATATATATAATCTTATGGATTATTGGTGTATATATATATATATAATGTTATGGGCGATCGGTGTATATATATAATAATGTTATGGCTGATTGGTGTATATATATAGATAATAATGTAACGAATGATCAGTGTATATATATAATAATGTTATGGGCGATCAGTGTATATATATAAAAATGTTATGGCTGATTGGGTGTGTATATATATATATATATAATCTTATGGATTATTGGTGTGTATATATATATATATAATGTTATGGGCGATCGGTGTATATATATAATAATGTTATGGCTGATTGGTGTATATATATAGATAATAATGTAACGAATGATCAGTGTATATATATAATAATGTTATGGGCGATCAGTGTATATATATAATAATGTTATGGGCGATCGGTGTATATATATAATAATGTTATGGCTGATTGGGTGTGTATATATATATATATATATAATCTTATGGATTATTGGTGTGTATATATATATATAATGTTATGGGCGATCGGTGTATATATATAATAATGTTATGGCTGATTGGTGTATATATATAGATAATAATGTAACGAATGATCAGTGTATATATATAATAATGTTATGGGCGATCAGTGTATATATATAATAATGTTATGGGCGATCAGTGTATATATATAATAATGTTATGGATGATCTGTGTATATATATAATAATGTTATGGGCGATCGGTATATATATATAATAATGTTATGGGCGATCAGTGTATATATATAATAATGTTATGGGTGATCGGCGTATATATATAATAATGTTATGGGTGATCGGTGTATATATATAATAATGTTATGGGTGATCAGTGTATATATATAATAATGTTATGGGCGATCGGTGTATATATATAATAATGTTATGGGCGATCAGTGTATATATATAATAATGTTATGGGTGATCGGTGTATATATATAATAATGTTATGGCTGATCTGTGTATATATTTAATAATGTTATGGCTGATCTGTGTATATATATAATAATGTTATGGGTGATCTGTGTATGTATATAATAATATTATGGCTGATCTGTGTATATATGTAATAATGTTATGGATGATCTGTGTATATATATATATATTAATGTTATGGATGATCTGTGTATATATATAATAATGTTATGGCTGATCCATGTAAATATGTAATAATGTTATGGCTGATCTGTGTATATATATAATACTGATATGGCTGATCCGTGTATATATGTAATAATGTTATGGCTGATCTGTGTATATATGTAATAATGTTATGGATGATCTGTGTATATATATAATAATGTTATGGCTGATCCGTGTATATATATAATAATGTTATGGCTGATCTGTGTATATATGTAATAATGTTATGGCTGATCTGTGTATATATATAATAATGTTATGGCTGATCAGTGGTTATATATAATAATGTTATGGCTGATCTGTGTATATATATATATATAATAATGAAATGAATGATCGGTGTATATATATAATAATGTTATGGCTGATCTGTGTATATATGTAATAATGTTATGGCTGATCTGTGTATATATGTAATAATGTTAAGGCTGATCGGTGTATATATATAATAATGTTATGGCTGATCTGTATATATATGTAATAATGTTATGGCTGATCCGTGTATATATATGTAATAATGTTATGGCTGATCCGTGTATATATATAATAATGTTATGGCTGATCCGTGTAAATATATAATAATGTTATGGCTGATCTGTGTATATATGTAATCATGTTATGGCTGATGTGTGTATATATATAATAATGTTATGGCTGATCAGTGGATATATATAATAATGTTATGGCTGATCTGTGTATATATATATATTAATGTAATGAATGATCAGTGTATATATATAATAATGTTATGGCTGATCTGTGTATATATGTAATAATGTTATGGCTGATCCGTGTATATATATAATAATGTTATGGCTGATCCGTGTATATATATAATAATGTTATGGCTGATCTGTATATATATGTAATAATGATATGGCAGATCTGTGTATATATGTAATAATGTTATGGATGATTTGTGTATATATATAATAAAGTTATGGATGATCAGTGTATATATATAATAATGTTATGGCTGATCTATGTATATATATGTATATATATATAATGTCATGGCTGATCTGTGTGTATATATAATAATGTAATGAATGGTCAGTGTATATCTATAATAATGTAATGAATGATCAGCGTATATATATAATAATGTAATGAATGATCAGTGTATATATTTAACAATGTAATGAAGGATCAGTGTATATATTTAACAATGTAATGAATGATCAGTGTATATATTTAACAATGTAATGAATGATCAGTGTATATATTTAACAATGTAACGAATGATCAGTGTATATATTTAACAATGTAATGAATGATCAGTGTATATATTTAACAATGTAATGAATGATCAGTGTATATATTTAACAATGTAATGAATGATCAGTGTATATATATAACACTGTAATGAATGATCAGTGTATATTTATAACAATGTAATGAATGATCAGTGTATATTTATAATAATGTTATGGCTGATCCGTGTATATATATAATAATGTAATGAATGATCAGTGTATATATATAATAATGTAATGAATGATCAGTGTATATATATAATAATGTAATGAATGATCAGTGTATATATTTAACAATGTAATGAATGATCAGTGTATATATTTAACAATGTAATGAATGATCAGTGTATATATATAACACTGTAATGAATGATCAGTGTATATTTATAACAATGTAATGAATGATCAGTGTATATTTATAATAATGTTATGGCTGATCCGTGTATATATATAATAATGTAATGAATGATCAGTGTATATATATAATAATGTAATGAATGATCAGTGTATATATATAATAATGTAATGAATGATCAGTGTATATATTTAACAATGTAATGAATGATCAGTGTATATATATAACAATGTAATGAATGATCAGTGTATATTTATAATAATGTTATGGCTGATCCGTGTATATATATAATAATGTAATGAATGATCCGTGTATATATATAATAATGTAATGAATGATCAGTGTATATTTATAATAATGTAATGAATGATCAGTGTATATATATAATAATGTAATGAATGATCAGTGTATATATATAATAATGTAATGAATGATCAGTGTATATATATAATAATGTAATGAATGATCCGTGTATATATATAATAATGTAATGAATGATCCGTGTATATTTATAATAATGTAATGAATGATCAGTGTATATATATAATAATGTAATGAATGATCAGTGTATATATATAATAATGTAATGAATGATCAGTGTATATATATAATAATGTAATGAATGATCCATGTATATATATAATAATGTAATGAATGATCAGTGTATATATGTAATAATGTAATGAATGATCCGTGTATATATATAATAATGTAATGAATGATCCGTGTATATATATAATAATGTAATGAATGATCAGTGTATATATGTAATAATGTAATGAATGATCAGTGTATATATATAATAATGTTATGGCTGATCAGTGTATATATATAATAATGTAATGAATGATCAGTGTATATTTATAATAATGTAATGAATGATCAGTGTATATTTATAATAATGTAATGAATGATCAGTGTATATATATAATAATGTAATGAATGATCAGTGTATATATATATAATAATGTAATGAATGATCAGTGTATATATATAATAATGTAATGAATGATCAGTGTATATATATAATAATGTAATGAATGATCAGTGTATATATGTATCAGGTTGTTTCAGTATTATGTGTATGTATCCAGCTGTTTTAGTATTGTGTATCTATATATTTGTATCAGGCTTTTTCAGTATGTGTGCTACACTGGATGATATATGTGTGTACAAAGCTGACTCTGGCTGACAGTCTGTTTATTTTCACATGCTGAGCTGGGTATAATATTCTCGGCTTGAATCTTTATTACCCATCTGGCACAGCCCGTGCCTGGTATCATTCATTCCATTTACACAAACACATATCAGGGCTGAGCATTGGCTGCACAAGGACTGGGGCATCTCACCTTCCAACCTTCACTAACTGAAAACCAACCCCAGGTGTGTGGAGAGGGGGGCGGTGACAATGCCATGGAGAGAAAGCAAGAGAGAGGAAGAGAGAGGCAGATGGAGAGGGGGAGAGAGGTAGATGGAGAGGGAGAGAGAGGTAGATGGAGAGGGAGAGAGAGGTAGATGGAGAGGGAGAGAGAGGTAGATGGAGAGGGGGAGAGAGGTAGATGGAGAGGGAGAGAGAGGTAGATGGAGAGGGAGAGAGAGGTAGATGGAGAGGGGGAGAGGTAGATGGAGAGTGGGAGAGAGGTAGATGGAGAGAGGTAGATGGAGAGGAGGAGAGGTAGATGGAGAGGGAGGTAGATGGAGAGGGGGAGAGAGGTAGATGGAGAGGGGGAGAGAGGTAGATGGAGAGGGGGAGAGAGGTAGATGGAGAGGGGGAGAGAGGTAGATGGAGAGGGGGAGAGAGGTAGATGGAGAGGGGGAGAGAGGTAGATGGAGAGGGGGAGAGAGGTAGATGGAGAGCGGTAGATGAAGAGGGAGAGAGAGGTAGATGGAGAGGGGGAGAGAGGTAGATGGAGCGGGGGAGTGAGGTAGATGGAGAGGAGGAGAGGTAGATGGAGAGGGAGAGAGAGGTAGATGGAGAGGGAGAGAGAGGTAGATGGAGAGGGGGAGAGAGGTAGATGGAGAGGGAGAGAGAGGTAGATGGAGAGGGAGAGAGAGGTAGATGGAGAGGGGGAGAGAGGTAGATGGAGAGGGAGAGAGAGGTAGATGGAGAGGGAGAGAGAGGTAGATGGAGAGGAGGAGAGGTAGATGGAGAGGGAGGTAGATGGAGAGGGAGAGAGAGGTAGATGGAGAGGGAGAGAGAGGTAGATGGAGAGGAGGAGAGGTAGATGGAGAGAGAGGTAGATGGAGAGGAGGAGAGGTAGATGGAGAGAGAGGTAGATGGAGAGGGGGAGAGAGGTAGATGGAGAGGGGGAGAGAGGTAGATGGAGAGCGGTAGATGAAGAGGGAGAGAGAGGTAGATGGAGAGGGGGAGAGAGGTAGATGGAGCGGGGGAGAGAGGTAGATGGAGAGGGGGAGAGAGGTAGATGGAGAGGGGGAGAGAGGTAAATGGAGAGGGGGAGAGAGGTAGATGGAGCGGGGGAGAGAGGTAGATGGAGCGGGGGAGAGAGGTAGATGGAGAGGGGTAGAGAGGTAGATGGAGAGGGGGAGATAGGTAGATGGAGAGGGGGAGAGAGGTAGATGGAGAGGGAGAAAGGTAGATGGAGTGGGGGAGATGCAGGAAAGTGTTAAACTACAACTGTTTAATGGAAATGTTGCCTCAAGTATGGGAATTTTGAATAAAAATGCTTTAATGAAGAAATACACCTTATTGAGCTCTTTTTGCTCTGTATAGCTCTATCAGGGAGCGGACATGTTGTTTAGAATCTTTGCTCTGTACAGCTCTATCAGGGGGCGGACATGTTGTTTAGAATCTTTGCTCTGTATAGCTCTATCAGAAAGTGGACCTGTTGTTTAGAATTTTTGCTCTGTACAGCTCTATCAGGGGGCGGACATGTTGTTTAGAATCTTTGCTCTGTATAGCTCTATCAGGGAGTGGACATGTTAGTTAGAATCTTTGCTCTGTATAGCTCTATCAATGGGCAGACATGTTTAGAATCTTTGCTCTGTATAGCTCTATCAGGGGGTGGACATGTTGTTTAGAATCTTTGCTCTGTATAGCTCTATCAGGAGGCGGACATGTTGTTTAGAATCTTTGCTCTGTATAGCTCTATCAGGAGGCGGACGTGTTGTTTAGAATCATTGCTCTGTATAGCTCTATCAGGGGGCGGACATGTTGTTTAGAATCTTTGCTCTGTATAGCTCTATCAGGAGGCGGACATGTTGTTTAGAATCATTGCTCTGTATAGCTCTATCAGGAAGCAGACATGTTGTTTAGAATCCTTGCTTAGATCTTTGTTCTGCCCCAAGATTCTAAACAAGAGGCCACATTGGTATATGTAGTAAGATAGGTAGACATTGTATGGAGCTAAGTGGGTAACATTCGTTTAGTACACGGGGTCTACAGAATAACACAGGACCACATGAGCAAACTCTGCTGTTAAAAGCACCTTAGTGCATCTCCCCCACGGAGTGAAGATGTGACTGGGTTAAGGTGAGAGCGGGATGGCAGGAGGTGATAGGAGGTGAGAGAGAGAGAGCGTGGAGAGGAGGGAGGGAAGCCTGAGTTTTCATTTCACTGTGAGCCCTGCGGTCTGTTTAGAGCAGGTCGATACACTTGTCTGATGCTCAGAATGGATTAGCACATCATTCATGCAGCAGGCAGCGCTCAGGGCGACAGGGACCAAAAAAAAAACAAAAAACGAAATTACAGAATGTGGAGGGGCAGAGGATTCAGGGGGCATATCACATGGGATGGAAAGAGTTACAGCGTCAGGTCTGAACCACTGCTAATTTAACTCTTGCATGGCAGGGTCCCCATGCTGCATGGCTATAGCTTGAGAGGGCAAAGCTCCAGGTACACGAATACCCCAGATCATCACATTTGGAAGAGAAACATAATATTGGCTAAAACACTAATAAAAGTTATTAATGAAAAAAAAAAAAAATCTCAGTTGTGTCCACTGTCCACGCAGCTAAACAATTAGGTCTTTTTCTACTCATATAGTATATACGTGGAAATGCTACCTCCAAAGGCAATGACAGGGTTAACTTGCGCTACTCTTAAATACCACTTCATTCAGTCCCCCACCCCAGCGACAGAAACCCGGGAACCTTGACTCTGAAAGTCAGGCCCTGTGCGGAGTGATAAGATTCCCTGGGGATCTATGGCATTATCTCTCTTCAGCACTTGGACAGCTCCCAGCCATCAGTGGCCATATGCCCAGCTCCTTCTAGAGGGGAGGGGAGACTAGCAGCCCCTGAGAAATCAATTTCCTCGCCTAGCCCCCTATTTGCTTTTCAGAATGCCCTTGTCGGATGCGCAGTGAGACATGTGTGGTTACCGATAGTACAGCCAGTGAACTGTGTCCCTTCTGCAAGATCTTCCTCCTCTGCCCCATTCCTCGTGTACTAATGCTTCCCCTCCGCGCAGCATCTCCACCTCTTTGTACGGGGCTGGCTGGCTGATAATATGTCAGTCAGTGCTAATGCACAATGTCTATAGATGTCAGTCCAGGAAGTGATCAGATTTAAATAATATTCTCTTCAAGATCCCAACGTAGCAATGCCATAAATAGTTGCTGTGAGTTCAGACATAGAATAAAGTTGTTTAAATTAATCACAGGTGTGCAATAATGCAGAAAAGATCCTCCCTGCTGTAACCCAGAGGTTGCACCCTACCTTGTGAATCCTAAAGCTGACAGCGCCCTGAATATTGCACACGTGCCATTTCCCTGGCAGTGCCAGGCTTTCTGTGGGCATATGCTCTCCTGGCACTGGCTGGGCAGAGATGTCGGTTCTGTGTTGGCCCAGAGAAGGCAGTGATAGTTTAGCAGACTCCCTGAGCACACAACACTCCTACCATCTGTTCAGTAGAAAAACACACACGTCTCAATTACAGGCAAATGCCAATGCACTGACAGGCAGGAGTCTGCAGCTGGGGGAAGAACACACGGCTGTGCTGCCAATACACGACAACAATGACTGCCACACTGTGCCCACCATACTGTAAGCACCTCCGCCCCTAGCTGTGTGTGATACTCGGTACTGCTAGTATGGCTGTAGATTTGGGAGGATCCCCCCGCATGCCCTGCACTGTTTAACGTTTGCTCCTTGGCCAGATCCAACTTCACCATTAGAGCGACATTAAGATGCATCACAGGTATCTCTGTGCTGTATTTAATGGTAGAGGTGAGCAGGCAGGAGTGACAGTGTCAGCTCCCATGATGTAAAGCCTCGCCAAGAATGGCCAATAATGGGACACCAGGGACCCCCGCCATTCAGTGTGCTGCCCCCACTCAGGTCAGATCAAGCAGAGACCAAGGGCCGATGGGAGGGGAATCAAAATGCTTCATGTACTTCTGTGCAGTGCCCCTCCACTGCTACATACCGGGCAGTGCCCCTCCACTGCTACATACCGGGCAGTGCCCCTCCACTGCTACATACCGGGCAGTGCCCCTCCACTGCTACATACCGGGCAGCGCCCCTTCTCTACTTCATACCGGCAGTGCCCCTTCTCTCCTCCATACCGGGCAGTGCCCCTTCTCTACTTCATACCGGCAGTGCCCCTTCTCTCCTCCATACCGGGCAGTGCCCCTTCTCTGCTACATACCGGGCAGTGCCCCTTCTCTGCTACATACCGGGCAGTGCCCCTCCACTGCTACATATCGGGCAGCGCCCCTTCTCTGCTACATACCGGGCAGAGCCTCTTCTCTGCTACATACCGGGCAGTGCCCCTTCTCTGCTACATACCGGGCAGCGCCCCTCCACTGCTACATATCGGGCAGCGCCCCTTCTCTGCTACATACCGGACAGTGCCCCTTCACTGATACATACCAGCCAGCACTCCTTCTCTGCTACATACCGGGAGGAGCCCCTTCTCTGGTGTATACCGGGCAGAGCCCCTTCTCTGCTACATACCGGGCAGAGCCCCTTCTCTGCTACATACCGGGCAGAGCCCCTTCTCTGCTACATACCGGGCAGAGGCCCTTCTCTGCTACATACCGGGCAGAGCCCCTTCTCTGCTACATACCGGGCAGAGCCCCTTCTCTGCTACATACCGGGCAGAGCCCCTTCTCTGCTACATACTGGGCAGAGCCCCTTCTCTGCTACATACCGGGCAGAGCCCCTTCACTGCTACATACCGGGCAGAGCCCCTTCTCTGCTACATACCGGGCAGAGCCCCTTCTCTGCTACATACCGGGCAGAGCCCCTTCTCTGCTACATACCGGGCAGAGCCCCTTCTCTGCTACATACCGGGCAGAGCCCCTTCTCTGCTACATACCGGGCAGAGCCCCTTCTCTGCTACATACCGGGCAGAGCCCCTTCTCTGCTACATACCGGGCAGAGCCCCTTCTCTGCTACATACCGGGCAGAGCCCCTTCTCTGCTACATACCGGGCAGAGCCCCTTCTCTGCTACATACCGGGCAGAGCCCCTTCTCTGCTACATACCGGGCAGTGCCTCTTCTCTGCTACATACCGGGCAGAGCCCCTTCTCTGCTACATACCGGGCACTGCCCCTATATACTGGGCAGAGCCCCTTCTCTGCTACATACTGGGAGGAGCCCCTTCTCTGCTACATACCGGTTCTGACAGACAGTAAGCAACGGACAGAACCAAGCCATGACATAATCACATAGCCACGTGATAACATAGCCGAGCCACGTGATAACATAGCCGAGCCACGTGATAACATAGCTGAGCCACGTGATAATATTTTTAGACTTACTCTTATTTCACGTGAAACAGAAGTTGTTTTTACAGTGACTCTGAGGCTTAAGTAGCACTTGCAACTCACAGAAAGGATAATAATGATAATACTGGGACAGACCCTCATTTTATAACTCTAATTAGTACAAGGCATAGCTACCAACAGCTGTGGATGATTTGACAGGACTATCCCAGCATGACTGTCGACTACATGCACAATCTGCATGTGTTTAACCTCTGCATGTCTACAGACACTGTGCGGCTGGAGTGGGGGTTACTGTGGCTCCAGTTAGGATGCAGGCTGTTGGCAGGTATGGGGAAAGCATCAAGTCAGAATCTACCGACTGAGCATAAAACTAGGGTGAGCAGGTCAGCCTTGGTCCTGAGTGTGGAGGAGATGGATAAGTATCTTATAAAGCACACGCCATGTCGCTGCCTTGCTTGGCTCAGTATAAATGGTGCCTCATTTTTAACATTTCCTGATACTTTAATTTAAAATGTGGTGATATTTTAAGGATGGCATGATAATATCACAGCAGCAGACAGCTATACAATCTGTGTTAGTAGCGTGGGAATCGAGCTAGGTTTACATGGGAGTGTTAGCATGAAGTGACACTCACCTGAGACAAGCCAAGGTAGATGGACACAGTCTCCGAAATGTACAAAAACTTTCCTTCTTGGTTTAGTGCAAATACAAATCCGTCCAGAGACTGCAGGGAAAAGAACAAGAGACAGTCACAAACAGAGAGGCAGGGAAAAGAACAAGAGACAGTCACAGAGAGGCAAGGAAAAGAACAAGAGACAGTCACAAACAGAGAGGCGAGGAAAAGAACAAGAGACAGTCACAGAGAGGCAAGGAAAAGAACAAGAGACAGTCACAAACAGAGAGGCAGGGAAAAGAACAAGAGACAGTCACAGAGAGGCAAGGAAAAGAACAAGAGACAGTCACAAACAGAGAGGCAGGGAAAAGAACAAGAGACATTCACAAATAGAGAGGCAGGGAAAAGAACAAGACACAGTCACAAACAGAGACGCAGGGAAAAGAACAAGAGACAGTCACAAACAGAGAGGCAGGGAAAAGAACAAGAGACAGTCACAGAGAGGCAAGGAAAAGAACAAGAGACAGTCATAAACAGAGAGGCAGGGAAAAGAACAAGAGACAGTCATAAACAGAGAGGCAGGGAAAAGAACAAGAGACAGTCACAAACAGAGAGGCAGGGAAAAGAACAAGAGACAGTCACAAACAGAGAGGCGAGGAAAAGAACAAGAGACAGTCACAAACAGAGAGGCAGGGAAAAGAACAAGAGACAGTCACAAACAGAGAGGCAGGGAAAAGAACAAGAGACAGTCACAAACAGAGAGGCGAGGAAAAGAACAAGAGACAGTCACAAACAGAGAGGCAGGGAAAAGAACAAGAGACAGTCACAGAGAGGCAAGGAAAAGAACAAGAGACAGTCACAAACAGAGAGGCAGGGAAAAAGAACAAGAGACAGTCACAAACAGAGAGGCAGGGAAAAGAACAAGAGACAGTCACAAACAGAGAGGCAAGGAAAAGAACAAGAGACAGTCACAAACAGAGAGGCGGGGAAAAGAACAAGACACAGTCACAAACAGAGACGCAGGGAAAAGAACAAGAGACAGTCACAAACAGAGAGGCAGGGAAAAGAACAAGAGACAGTCACAAGCAGAGAGGCAAGAAAAAGAACAAGAGACAGTCACAAACAGAGAGGCAGGGAAAAAGAACAAGAGACAGTCACAAACAGAGAGCCAGGGAAAAGAACAAGAGACAGTCACAAGCAGAGAGGCAAGGAAAAGAACAAGAGACGCACACAAATGGAGAGGCATGGAAGGATAGAGAGAGTCATAAATGGAGAGGCAGTGGAGAATAGAGGCAGTCACAGAAAGGAGACATTTCACAGAGTTGCCAGATTTTTCAAGCCAAATGAAGAGACATAAACGTATAAATCCTTGGTACAATGCTGATTGTAAGGGACTTCTGGCAACCCTGGTAAAGACAGGGCTCCAGGAATTACCATGAGAACAAGAGACAGGCACACAAAGGGAGAGAGGGAGAGAAAGGGAACACAAGGATAATTCTGTGGCAAAAGGTCTAAAATGAAATAATCAGCAGGAACATTCATTGTGACGGCTCTATGTCTAGACATTTCACGTCTTTATACACAGAGCAGGAGACACATGTAACAGAGACAAATACATACAGCAATTAAGACATTAACAAGAATAGGAGAGAGTCCCCAGAAGTAGGAAAGGATGTCCTAATCAAGGAGAGGTATATATCCATTTATCTCTTACAAGATGAGGAAATCAAGTGATAACATGTCAATGGCTTGCCCTGTGCTTGGGGATATTGTTACCCACAGTGAGGAGGAAGGGCAGTGGGGTGTCTGATTGGGTGTATTGTTACCCACAGTGAGGAGGAAGGGCAGTGGGGTGTCTGATTGGGTGTATTGTTACCCACAGTGAGGAGGAAGGGCAGTGGGGTGTCTGATTGGGTGTATTGTTACCCACAGTGAGGAGGAAGGGCAGTGGGGTGTCTGATTGGGTGTTTTGTTACCCAAAGTGAGGAGGAAGGGCAGTGGGGTGTCTGATTGGTTATATTATTACCCACAGTGAGGAGGAAGGGCAGTGGGGTGTCTGATTGGGTGTATTGTTACCCACAGTGAGTTAGAAGGGCAGTGGGGTGTCTGATTGGGTGTATTGGGGTGTCTGATTGGGAGTATTGTTACCCACAGTGAGGAGGAATGGCAGTGGGGTGTCTGATTGGTTATATTATTACCCACAGTGAGGAGGAAGGGCAGTGGGCTGTCTGATTGAGTGTATTGTTACCCACAGTGAGGAGGAAGGGCAGTGGGGTGTCTGATTGGGTGTATTGGGGTGTCTGATTGGGAGTATTGTTACCCACAGTGAGGAGGAAGGGCAGTGGGCTGTCTGATTGGGTGTATTGTTACCCACAGTGAGGAGGAAGGGCAGTGGGGTGTCTGATTGGGTGTATTGTTACCCACAGTGAGGAGGAAGGGCAGTGGGGTGTCTGATTGGGTGTATTGGGGTGTCTGATTGGGTGTATTGTTACCCACAGTGAGGAGGAAGGGCAGTGGGCTGTCTGATTGGGTGTATTGTTACCCACAGTGAGGAGGAAGGGCAGTGGGGTGTCTGATTGGGTGTATTGTTACCCACAGTGAGGAGGAAGGGCAGTGGGGTGTCTGATTGGGTGTATTGTTACCCACAGTGAGGAGGAAGGGCAGTGGGGTGTCTGATTGGGTGTTTTGTTACCCAAAGTGAGGAGGAAGGGCAGTGGGGTGTCTGATTGGTTATATTATTACCCACAGTGAGGAGGAAGGGCAGTGGGGTGTCTGATTGGGTGTATTGTTACCCACAGTGAGTTAGAAGGGCAGTGGGGTGTCTGATTGGGTGTATTGGGGTGTCTGATTGGGAGTATTGTTACCCACAGTGAGGAGGAATGGCAGTGGGGTGTCTGATTGGTTATATTATTACCCACAGTGAGGAGGAAGGGCAGTGGGCTGTCTGATTGAGTGTATTGTTACCCACAGTGAGGAGGAAGGGCAGTGGGGTGTCTGATTGGGTGTATTGGGGTGTCTGATTGGGAGTATTGTTACCCACAGTGAGGAGGAAGGGCAGTGGGCTGTCTGATTGGGTGTATTGTTACCCACAGTGAGGAGGAAGGGCAGTGGGGTGTCTGATTGGGTGTATTGTTACCCACAGTGAGGAGGAAGGGCAGTGGGGTGTCTGATTGGGTGTATTGGGGTGTCTGATTGGGTGTATTGTTACCCACAGTGAGGAGGAAGGGCAGTGGGCTGTCTGATTGGGTGTATTGTTACCCACAGTGAGGAGGAAGGGCAGTGGGCTGTCTGATTGGTTATATTATTACCCACAGTGAGGAGGAAGGGCAGTGGGCTGTCTGATTGAGTGTATTGTTACCCACAGTGAGGAGGAAGGGCAGTGGGGTGTCTGATTGGGTGTATTGGGGTGTCTGATTGGGAGTATTGTTACCCACAGTGAGGAGGAAGGGCAGTGGGCTGTCTGATTGGGTGTATTGTTACCCACAGTGAGGAGGAATGGCAGTGGGGTGTCTGATTGGGTGTATTGTTACCCACAGTGAGGAGGAAGGGCAGTGGGCTGTCTGATTGGGTGTATTGTTATCCACAGTGAGGAGGAAGGGCAGTGGGCTGTCTGATTGGGTGTATTGTTACCCACAGTGAGGAGGAAGGGCAGTGGGCTGTCTGATTGGGTGTTTTGTTACCCACAGTGAGGAGGAATGGCAGTGGGGTGTCTGATTGGGTGTATTGTTACCCACAGTGAGGAGGAAGGGCAGTGGGATGTCTGATTGGGTGTATTGTTATCCACAGTGAGGAGGAAGGGCAGTGGGGTGTCTGATTGGGTGTATTGTTATCCACAGTGAGGAGGAAGGGCAGTGGGGTGTCTGATTGGGTGTATTGTTACCCACAGTGAGGAGGAAGGGCAGTGGGCTGTCTGATTGGGTGTATTGTTACCCACAGTGAGGAGGAAGGGCAGTGGGGTGTCTGATTGGGTGTATTGGGGTGTCTGATTGGGAGTATTGTTACCCACAGTGAGGAGGAAGGGCAGTGGGCTGTCTGATTGGGTGTATTGTTACCCACAGTGAGGAGGAAGGGCAGTGTGCTGTCTGATTGGGTGTATTGTTACCCACAGTGAGGAGGAAGGGCAGTGGGCTGTCTGATTGGGTGTATTGTTACCCACAGTGAGGAGGAATGGCAGTGGGGTGTCTGATTGGGTGTATTGTTACCCACAGTGAGGAGGAAGGGCAGTGGGCTGTCTGATTGGGTGTATTGTTATCCACAGTGAGGAGGAAGGGCAGTGGGGTGTCTGATTGGGTGTATTGTTACCCACAGTGAGGAGGAAGGGCAGTGGGGTGTCTGATTGGTTATATTGTTACCCAAAGTGAGGAGGAAGGGCAGTGGGGTGTCTGATTGGGTGTATTGTTACCCACAGTGAGGAGGAAGGGCAGTGGGGTGTCTGATTGGGTGTATTGTTACCCACAGTGAGGAGGAAGGGCAGTGGGGTGTCTGATTGGGTGTATTGTTACCCACAGTGAGGAGAAAGGGCAGTGGGGTGTCTGATTGGGTGTATTGTTACCCACAGTGAGGAGGAAGGGCAGTGGGGTGTCTGATTGGGTGTATTGTTATCCACAGTGAGGAGGAAGGGCAGTGGGGTGTCTGATTGGGTGTATTGTTACCCACAGTGAGGAGGAAGGGCAGTGGGGTGTCTGATTGGGTGTATTGTTACCCACAGTGAGGAGGAAGGGCAGTGGGGTGTCTGATTGGGTGTATTGTTATCCACAGTGAGGAGGAAGGGCAGTGGGGTGTCTGATTGGGTGTATTGTTACCCACAGTGAGGAGGAAGGGCAGTGGGGTGTCTGATTGGGTGTATTGTTATCCACAGTGAGGAGGAAGGGCAGTGGGGTGTCTGATTGGGTGTATTGTTATCCACAGTGAGGAGGAAGGGCAGTGGGGTGTCTGATTGGGTGTATTGTTATCCACAGTGAGGAGGAAGGGCAGTGGGGTGTCTGATTGGGTGTATTGTTACCCACAGTGAGGAGGAAGGGCAGTGGGGTGTCTGATTGGGTGTATTGTTACCCACAGTGAGGAGGAAGGGCAGTGGGGTGTCTGATTGGGTGTATTGTTACCCACAGTGAGGAGGAAGGGCAGTGGGGTGTCTGATTGGGTGTATTGTTATCCACAGTGAGGAGGAAGGGCAGTGGGGTGTCTGATTGGGTGTATTGTTACCCACAGTGAGGAGGAAGGGCAGTGGGGTGTCTGATTGGGTGTATTGTTACCCACAGTGAGGAGGAAGGGCAGTGGGGTGTCTGATTGGGTGTATTGTTACCCACAGTGAGGAGGAATGGCAGTGGGGTGTCTGATTGGGTGTATTGGGGTGTCTGATTGAGTGTATTGTTACCCACAGTGAGGAGGAAGGGCAGTGGGGTGTCTGATTGGTTATTTTGTTACCCAAAGTGAGGAGGAAGGGCAGTGGTGTGTCTGATTGGGTGTATTGTTACCCACAGTGAGGAGGAAGGGCAGTGGGGTGTCTGATTGGGTGTATTGTTACCCACAGTGAGGAGGAAGGGCAGTAGGGTGTCTGATTGGGTATATTGTTACCCACAGTGAGGAGGAAGGGCAGTGGGGTGTCTGATTGGGTGTATTGGGGTGTATGATTGGGTGTATTGTTACCCACAGTGAGGAGGAAGGGCAGTGGGGTGTCTGATTGGGTATATTGGGGTGTCTGATTGGGTGTATTGGGGTGTCTGATTGGGTGTATTGGGGTGTATGATTGGGTGTATTGTTACCCACAGTGGAAGGAAGGGCAGTGGGGTGTCTGATTGGGTGTATTGGGGTGTCTGATTGGGTGTATTGTTACCCACAGTGAGGAGGAAGGGCAGTGGGGTGTCTGATTGGTTATATTGTTACCCACAGTGAGGAGGAAGGGCAGTGGGGTGTCTGATTGGGTGTATTGGGGTGTCTGATTGGGTATATTGTTACCCACAGTGAGGAGGAAGGGCAGTGGGGTGTCTGATTGGGTGTATTGGGGTGTCTGATTGGGTATATTGTTACCCACAGTGAGGAGGAAGGGCAGTGGGGTGTCTGATTGAGTGTATTGTTACCCACAGTGAGGAGGAATGGCAGTGGGGTGTCTGATTGGTTATATTGTTACCCACAGTGAGGAGGAAGGGCAGTGGGGTGTCTTATTGGGTGTATGGTCTAGTAAGCGCATGTACTGTGAGGGTTATTTATAAAAATCCAACACATCTCTGTGTGTCATGCACCGAGCATCTGATTCTTTACGCATTGGCTGGTGCTCAGGGTTTGGTAACCCTCGCCTCTATTTCCACACGTGCCATTTTTGAACCAACCCATTTAATGTGCGCCAGTCACACTCTTCACCTATCACATGGCAATGCCAGGGAGAGAAAACCAAAACCAAATCAAACTAAGCACAGACTGACGCCCCAACTGAGGTACATTCATTGCATTCCAAGGCTCTATTTATTGGATGCTGGAAATTATGAATAAAGATGATATATAGAAAGAAGCCAAAGACAGGACAAGTGCAGATAAAAGAAGACATTGAAGGACCTATCAATCCCCAAATGCATTTTACTTATATCGGTTTTTCCCCATGCCCATCTCAGGCTTTCCTGCATTCTTTAATCCACTGGAAGGCTTCCCCTGGTATCTACAACCTTTTTTTGTCTTCATTCTAACAGGCCTAAAACAGTCATATGTAGAGAGAGAATTGACTGCACTGGTAATAAAGAGGAGCGGCGAAGGTCAGAGAACCATAGAGGGGGAAGGAATTGAGGAAGAAAGCAGGGAGGGAGGAGAGCACTCTCTCCCCGGGTTATGAATGAATGAGTACTGTTGTTTTTTCATCTCAGTGTGTAAGGATTTAATTAAGTGATAACAGTCACCTTGGGTGGCTGGACTGACCAGTAATGTGTAGGTAAGCTGGAGAGTCAGGCTCAATCTATCTGAGAAGAAGGAGACGGCATTGGAGGGGGGGCAGAATTAGATGGGAGGAGGGGCAGCATTGGATGGAGGGCAGCAGCGCTGGAGGGAGGGTGCAGTGTCGGAAGCAAGAAGGCAGTGTTAGAGGAAGGGGGGCAGTGTTGGAAATAGGGGGCTGTGTTGGAGGAAAGGGGGCCAGTGTTGGAAATAGGGGGGCTGTGTTGGAGGAAAGGGGGCCAGTGTTGGAAATAGGGGGGCTGTGTTGGAGGAAAGGGGGGCAGTGTTGGAAATAGGGGGGCTGTTTTGGAGGAAAGGGGGGCAGTGTTGGAAATAGGGGGGCTGTGTTGGAAATAGGGGGCAGTGATGGAGGTGAAGAGGGCAGCAATTGAAGGAAGGGGCAGTGTTGGGGGGGGGGTGTTGGAGGATAGCGTTGGAGGCATAACAGTGGAGAGGAGGGGGGTCAAATTTGTAGGGAAGAAGGGCAGCGTTGGAGGGGGCTGCCATGTATTTGGCAATTTATTTTTCTGCTGATAAATGTTGGGAGAGAGAGAGAGAGAGAAAACATCCAAGAAAATTGATTTATACTGGGGAGAAAAACACACTTTACTTTCAACCAACATACTGCAGACATTGGCTTGGCACAGTGCATGTGTGTAACGCCTGACAAAGCTAAAGTACATTACTACCTGATTTAATAAATCCAGGCTGAAAGCTGCTACATCCCAGAGCAATGTCTTAATTAATTCAAATAGTTCCGGCTAAATATGGGATTAATTGCATTTTACGTTCTGTAAGAGATGCTGCCACTGCTTGTTACCACGAGCGGTGCCACTGTTCAGAGAATGTGTGGTATCTATTAGAATCTCTATGTATTTACAGGAATTCTTGCAATGAATATCCATGCAGGTCGTCACCCGAGTACTGACCCAATAGACTTCTCTACAGCTTGTCTCCACTTCCAGTCTTTATCATGAGCAGAACCATGAGCACACATCTGCCGGTCTAGTGCTCTCTGGAATACGATGTGATGGAGTGAGGGATCAGGCCAGCTCGGAGCAGGGGGGCAGGGGAAGCTCCAATACTGTGAGGTGGGAAGACTCTGAGAAGAGTTGGGGATCCGGGGTTAGGATTAGGAGTGGGGGATAAGACAGCTTGGAACGGGGGGTGAGGGGTGGGGTGAGGGAAGCTCTGATACTGTAAAGGGTGAGGAGTCTGAGACAAGTGGGGGATCAAAGGTTAGGATTAGGAGTGGGGGATCAGGTCAGCTTGGAGCAGGGGAGTGAGGGAAGCTCTGATACTGTAAAGGGTGAGGAGTCTGAGAGAAGTGGGGGATCAAAGGTTAGGATTAGGAGTGGGGGATCAGGTCAGCTTGGAGCAGGGGAGTGAGGGAAGCTCTGATACTGTAAAGGGTGAGGAGTCTGAGAGAAGTGGGGGATCAGGGCAGCTTGGAGCAGGGGAGTGAGGGAAGCTCTGATACTGTAAAGGGTGAGGAGTCTGAGAGAAGTGGGGGATCAAACGGTTAGGATTAGGAGTGGGGGATCAGGTCAGCTTGGAGCAGGGCAGTGAGGGAAGCTCCGATACTGTATAGGGTGAGGAGTCTGAGAGAAGTGGGGGATCAGGGCAGCTTGGAGCAGGGGAGTGAGGGAAGCTCCGATACTGTATAGGGTGAGGAGTCTGAGAGAAGTGGGGGATCAGGGCAGCTTGGAGCAGGGGAGTGAGGGAAGCTCCGATACTGTATAGGGTGAGGAGTCTGAGAGAAGTGGGGGATCAGGGCAGCTTGGAGCAGGGGAGTGAGGGAAGCTCTGATTCTGTAAAGGGTGAGGAGTCTGAGAGAAGTGAGGGATCAGGGCAGCTAGAGCAGGGAAGGGGGGTGATGGAAGCTCCGTAGAGGATCAGCTCTGGATATGGCCGATGTGCAGTAATTATGCTAATTGCATGAATGCCCTTGCTCTTTTTTTCCGCTGAACAGCTGAAGATAAATAAAGGGATATTACCCCACGCAGCATGGTGCAGGGAGAATGCTAAACAGCTCTGTTTGTTGTCTGATTATAGGTCTGTTTACACTAAATTCTGGAGGTAATTGCAGATTTTGATTGCACACTTATTGTGCGCCAGTACTGCCGGAGGACACTGTTGTCTGTCTGCCTTCATAATTAAATTGTCTTGTGACACCGGGAGACTTGTGACTGGGATGAGATTGGTGCAGGACAAATGGCACTGATATCTCTACTGAAATAGTGGTGAATGCACAGCACAGACTCCAGGAAACAAATGCTTACTAGTTGGCATTAACTGCTGGCATCCCAGTTCATCTCGTGTTGTTTTAGTTACCATCTAGCGGTGTTCTAGTTATCATCTAGTGGTTTTCTTGTTACCATCTAGTGGTGTTCTAGTTATCATCTAGTGGTGTTCTTGTTACCATCTAGTGGTGTTCTAGTTACCATCTAGTGGTGTTCTAGTTACCATCTAGTGGTGTTCTAGTTACCATCTAGTGGTGTTCTAGTTACCATCTAGTGGTGTTCTAGTTACCATCTAGTGATGTTCTACTTATCATATAGTGGTGTTCTAGTTACCATCTAGTGATGTTCTACTTATCATCTAGTGGTGTTCTAGTTATCATCCAGTGGATTTCTAGTTAACATCTAGTGATGTTCTAGTTAGTATCTAGTGATGTTCTAGTTAGCATCTAACAATGTTCTAGTTATCATCTAGTGATGTTCTAGTTAGTATCTAGCAGTGTTCTAGTTATCATCTAGTGGTGTTCTAGTTAGTATCTAGTGATGTTCTAGTTAGCATCTAACAATGTTCTAGTTATCATCTAGTGATGTTCTAGTTAGCATCTAGCAGTGTTCTAGTTACCATCTAGCAGTGTTCTAGTTACCATCTAGTGTTGTTCTAGTTACCATCTAGTGATGTTCTACTTATCATCTAGTGGTGTTCTAGTTATCATCTAGTGGTTTTCTAGTTAACATCTAGTGATGTTCTAGTTAGTATCTAGTGATGTTCTAGTTATCATCTAACAATGTTCTAGTTATCATCTAGTGATGTTCTAGTTAGCATCTAGCGGTGTTCTAGTTACCATCTAGTGGTGTTCTAGTTACCATCTAGTGGTGTTCTAGTTACCATCTAGTGGTGTTCTAGTTACCATCTAGTGGTGTTCTAGTTATCATCTAGTGGTGTTCTAGTTACCATCTAGTGGTGTTCTAGTTACCATCTAGTGGTGTTCTAGTTATCATCTAGTGGTGTTCTAGTTATCATCTAGTGGTGTTCTAGTTATCATCTAGTGGTGTTCTAGTTACCATCTAGTGATGTTCTACTTATCATATAGTGGTGTTCTAGTTACCATCTAGTGGTGTTCTAGTTACCATGTAGTGATGTTCTACTTATCATCTAGTGGTGTTCTAGTTATCATGCAGTGGTTTTCTAGTTAACATCTAGTGATGTTCTAGTTAGTATCTAGTGATGTTCTAGTTAGCATCTATCAATGTTCTAGTTATCATCTAGTGATGTTCTAGTTAGCATCTAGCAGTGTTCTAGTTATCATCTAGTGGTGTTCTAGTTAGTATCTAGTGATGTTCTAGTTAGCATCTAACAATGTTCTAGTTATCATCTAGTGATGTTCTAGTTAGCATCTAGCAGTGTTCTAGTTACCATCTAGCAGTGTTCTAGTTACCATCTAGTGGTGTTCTAGTTACCATCTAGTGGTGTTCTAGTTACCATCTAGTGATGTTCTACTTATCATCTAGTGGTGTTCTAGTTATCATCTAGTGGTTTTCTAGTTAACATCTAGTGATGTTCTAGTTAGTATCTAGTGATGTTCTAGTTAGCATCTAACAATGTTCTAGTTAGCATCTAGTGATGTTCTAGTTAGCATCTAGCGGTGTTCTAGTTATCATCTAGTGGTGTTCTATTTACCATCTAGTGATGTTCTAGTTACCATCTAGTGATGTTCTAGTTACCATCTAGTGATGTTCTAGTTACCATCTAGTGGTGTTCTAGTTACCATCTAGTGGTGTTCTAGTTACCATCTAGTGATGTTCTAGTTACCATCTAGTGATGTTCTAGTTACCATCTAGTGGTGTTCTAGTTACCATCTAGTGATGTTGTAGTTACCATCTAGTGGTGTTCTAGTTACCATCCAGTGGTGTTCTAGTTGCCATCTGGTGGTGTTCTAGTTACCATCTAGTGATGTTCTAGTTACCATCTAGTGATGTTCTAGTTACCATCTAGTGGTGTTCTAGTTACCATCTAGTGATGTTGTAGTTACCATCTAGTGGTGTTCTAGTTACCATCTAGTGGTGTTCTAGTTGCCATCTGGTGGTGTTCTAGTTACCATCTAGTGATGTTCTAGTTATCATCTAGTGGTGTTCTAGTTACCATCTAGTGGTGTTCTAGTTACCATCTAGTGGTGTTCTAGTTGCCATCTGGTGGTGTTCTAGTTACCATCTAGTGGTGTTCTAGTTATCATCTAGTGGTGTTCTAGTTACCATCTAGTGGTGTTCTAGTTACCATCTAGTGGTGTTCTAGTTATCATCTAGTGGTGTTCTAGTTACCATCTAGTGGTGTTCTAGTTACCATCTAGTGGTGTTCTAGTTACCATCTAGTGGTGTTCTAGTTGCCATCTGGTGGTGTTCTAGTTGCCATCTGGTGGTGTTCTAGTTGCCATCTGGTGGTGTTCTAGTTACCATCTAGTGGTGTTCTAGTTGCCATCTGGTGGTGTTCTAGTTGCCATCTGGTGGTGTTCTAGCTATCAATTTCTCTAACGTGAGAGTTTAACCACAGCTTAGTTAATCCCTAACACTATGCTGCAAGGCCTTCAAAGCAGTGAAGCATTAAATATCAGTTGCACTGTTTAATTGGTTCACATTAAGTTTCTCCCACCGACATTGGTAGCTGCCTCTTGCTTAATGTTCAGCAAATAAGGGGTTACAGACGTGGCTCAGTTCCAAGCTGAATGAGGAGATAGTGATCACACACATGCAGTACTTAGTGGCCCAGAGAGGCATTTGTCTGCTCTGTGAGCTGCTCTGTGAGCTGCTCTTGACACATCCTCCATCGGAGGAGCTGAGTACTCTTTGTCTTGGGTTTGATGCAGGTTAAGTGGCCCATACATCTCTCTGGAATCTCAAAAGCACCTTGAAGGCTAACGGCAGCATAGCACTCGGCCTCCCTGATAGGATCTCCAGCAATTTCCCTTCTTCCACCATGCTAATCACTTGTCTCTTTCACTCTAGCTAGGTATTCTCCACCGTTTGAAGCTCTTCGCTGAGTTTTACATTGTATTCTGCTATAATGATGGACGGCACATCCAGACACGGGAGGAGCACTTGTGGTTGCTGGACCTGTCAATACAACATCCTGCACAGACAGAAGTATACAACAACCAGTTGTTCTGGACAAACAATGTGTATCAGTGCATCACAGGGTTAATAAAACTCACAATAACGTGCAGTGTATAACAGGGTTCCTCAGCAAAAAAACTCACAGTAATGTGCAGTGTCCGAGTGTATCACAGACTCCACAGCTATAAAACTCACAGTAATGTGCAGAGTGTGAGTGCATCACAGACTCCACAGCAATACGACACACAGTAATGTGCAGTGTGAGTGCATCACAGACTCCACAGCAATACGACACACAGTAATGTGCAGTGTGAGTGCATCACAGACTCCACAGCAATACGACACACAGTAATGTGCAGAGTGTGAGTGTATCCACGCAGCCGCTTCACCGCCGTCACTTCACCACAAGACAGCTCGTCGCGGGAGATTTCATTGCGGGACATTTCATCGCTAAAGGTAAGTTTATTTTAGTAGTGGGGTTAAGGGTGGTTAGAATTAGGGTTTAGGGGGTTAGAATTAGTTTTTAGGGTTCAGGGTTAATTTTAGTATTAGGGTTTAGGGGGTTAATTTTAGTATTGGGGTTCGGGGGTTAGTATTAGGGTTTAGGGGGTTAGTATTAGGGTTTAGGGGGTTAGTATTAGGGTTCGGGGGTTAGTTTTAGGGTTTAGGGGTTAGTATTAGGGTTTAGGGTGTTAGTATTAGGGTTTAGGGGGTTAGTATTAGGGTTCGGGGGTTAGTTTTAGGGTTTAGGGGGTTACTATTAGGGTTCAGGGGTTAGTATTAGGGTTTAGGGGGTTAGTATTAGGGGTCGAGGGTTAGTATTAGGGTTCGGGGGTTAATTTTAGTATTGGGGTTAATTTAAGTATTGGGGTTTTGGGGTTAATTTTAGTATTGGGGTTTGGGGGGGATCATTTATTAGGGGGGGTTATTTTCTTTTTACTTGTACATTTGTAAGAGCTGACAGTTCAGCGCTAAACTGTCAGCTCTTACATAGCCGCGTCTGCGATCAAACGGCCGCGTTATTCTTCATTGCTGACAGTTCAGCTTTCTAACTGCCGCGCTGAACTGTCAGAGATGAAGCTGCGGCGAAGAAGAGTCCTAGACCCATCACAGACTCCACAGCAATAAAACTCACAGTAATGTGCAGCGTGTAAGGGCATCATAGACTCCACAGCAATAAAATTCGCAGTAATACGCAGTGTGCGAGTGTATAACTCTCCACAGCAATACATTTCACACAGGGATAGGCAAAGTGTCAGTACTAGGGCCCCACTGTCTGTAGCAGGGCTTGTGATGGTCCATACAACATCATTAAATTGCCACACGGTCCAGTAATCATCCATCTTGGACAGTGTCCCTTTCCATGTGTGAATCTGAAATCTTGGGAAGTCTGGTGTTGCTAGAATGGAGTAAATAGAACCTGTCCATCCTGTATTTAGGAAGTGGCGACACATAATGGAGATCTGTGCTCAGCTCCCCCCACTGTAAGGTGACATGTTGGCATTTGAAAGTGACACATTACCCACCACTTGGATATTGATAAATAAACTGGAAAAAAAAAATGTTTTTAACCTTATTTTACCAAGAGTGAGAAAGGGGAGGAGGGCACTGCTGTGTATAAAGGTCACGGTGCAGGTATCCTGATTTACACTGAAGGCAAAAGGTCAGGCAAGAGAGATGATAGAATTATCATGGGAGAGGATCGTTCAGAGCTGCCCACCAGCACGTTAGGGGGTCATACTAAAACCTTTGAAGGCACTGCCCATTGGACAATAAGAACTAGATGATTTGGGGTTTGGAGCTAGGATGGGTCATGATTTGTGTTGCACTTCCTCGTGCCCATAGCCAATTCACATGGCACAATCCAGTGCATTGTGCAATGAGCTGGAGAGAGATGTTCATTCCATTACAGCACGGCTTCCTCTGAGCTCCCCATCCTTAAAAAGAAAAGCCACTTTCCTTATTAAAGTGCAGAGTCGGGAAGATGCTACTTCTTTCTTAAAGAATCCGACTGAAGCTCTGAGATCAGAAAGAAAATCAATGAGAAACAGATTAACGTGAAAATGAGGATCACAGCGGCATCCATCTGCCAGTCCTCACCACATCTGTCCAGTGCCGAGACTCCCAGCATGCACCAGTGCCGTGCCCCTTCCCTGCCGAGTCTCCCAGCATGCACCAGTGCCGTGCCCCTTCCCTGCCGAGTCTCCCAGCATGCACCAGTGCCATGCCCCTTCCCTGCCGAGTCTCCCAGAAGGCACCAGTCCTGTGCCCCTTCCCTGCCGAGTCTCCCAGCAGGGACCAGTCCCGTCCCCCTTCCCTGCCGAGACTCCCAGCATGCACCAGTCCAGTGCCCCTTCCCTGCCGAGTCTCCCAGTTTTATCACAACTGGTGCAAATGCAGGGGTACAAAAAAAAAGTTTGCCATATGTATTTAACCCATTTGTTGCCACAGATGCAGCACAAGATGTGGCTAGCGGACACTGTTGCATGCCTTGACACCTCTGTTTAAACAGCATTTTTGTTCGCCTCCAGCAATTCTAAGTAAAGGCAAAGTTAAATAGTGGCAGCAGGTAGAGTCGCAGCCCTGACATCAAGTAATTGCATTAGAGGGCGAGTTGAATAATTCATTATTGAGGCTAATTGCAATGCATGCTAATATGCTATCATTAGCCACAGCACAAGCAAGGTGTGTGTAAAGCAGCATGAAGCCCACGTGGAGGGGAGCAGACAGGGCAGCACAGACACCTGTAGTGTTCGGAGCCTAACAAAGGCGGCTTATTGGTGCAATTAGTGATACAGGACAAAAGTCACCTGAGCCCATCAGGCAGAGCATGATGAACATCATAAAGCTCGTTTCTGAGGCAGAGCACTTTCTTAGCCTAGTATAACCATTGTAAGAGCTGCTTGATGTGTATCACAGAGACACAAGGCAATAATAATGCACTATACCCGGGCCATCCATGGTGTAGCAGACCCTCCATCACTGGGGTTCTTGGAGAGAACTAATGGTCCGCCTCCTCCCTATAGATTTGAGCTTATGGCTTTGATAAGGGGTTCTGTTTTTGGGGAGGTGGGTGCAGTGGTTTTCACTTTGCATTGACTTTACTCGTGTCCCCAGACTGTTCCCTCTGTAATCCTGACTCACCCTGGTTCATGTGCTATAACTGTATGTTTAATGTGGTTATTTAGTCACATTCTGTTTTGTATATTGGTTTATGTCTAATGCATAATTCTGAGTGGAGACCACTCTGATTGATTACAAAGTGTCACGGGGGAGTCAGGGAAAATGTTTGATGGTTTACCCCTGTGGTGCAGGCAGCCTGTGTGCTGACTAGGTGTGATTTGCCATTTTAATCTGGTGTTGAGGTATTTACACTACTACTATGTGACTTATCCATTGTTCTGTGTTCATTGAATTTACTGTGTTATTGTATATCTGTAGCAGGTCTGGTTTATTGCTGTTTGGTTTCTGTTGGATGTTAATATGTGGGTTGAGTTATGTTAACTTGATTATGTCTGTATATAAGACTCTGTTTCTGTTTAAATAAAGTGTTATTTTTCGTCATCCTGCATTAAGTCTCGGCTAGTGATTTGGATGGCTGGGGAGATCAGGAGATCCCGTGGCTAATATCACTGGTCTCAGCTCTTGTGAGAGCTGAGGGTCCCTAGGAAGCAGAGACTGAAGGAGATACCCAGCCAGGGTACCAGGGGGGTTCATTCACACATGTTTTTTCTGAAGTAGGCCACATAAGGGCCTTGTGAGCAAAAAGGTTAATGGTCCACATGAGCAGTAAGCCACAGGTTAATGGTCCACGTGAGCAGTAAGGCACATGTTAATGGTCCACATGAGCAGTAAGGCACATGTTAATGGTCCATGTGAGCAATAAGGCACATGTTAATGATCCATGTGAGCCTTAAGGCACATGTTAATGGTCCACGTGAGCAGTAAGGCACATGTTAATGGTCCACGTGAGCAGTAAGGCACATGTTAATGGTCCACGTGAGCAGTAAGGCACATGTTAATGGTCCACATGAGCAGTAAGGCACATGTTAATTGGCCACGTGAGCAGTAAGGCACATGTTAATTGGCCACGTGAGCAGTAATGCACATGTTAATTGGTCGTGTGAGCAGTAAGGCACATGTTAATGGTCCACGTGAGCAGTAAGGCACATGTTAATGGTCCACATGAGCAGTAAGGCACATGTTAATGGTCCACGTGAGCAGTAAGGCACATGTTAATGGTCCACATGAGCAGTAAGGCACATGTTAATGGTCCACATGAGCAGTAAGGCACATGTTAATGGTCCACATGAGCAGTAAGGCACATGTTAATGGTCCACGTGAGAAGTAAGGCACATGTTAGTTGGCCACGTGAGCAGTAAGGCACATGTTAATTGGCCACGTGAGCAGTAATGCACATGTTAATTGGTCGTGTGAGCAGTAAGGCACATGTTAATGGTCCACATGAGCAGTAAGGCACATGTTAATGGTCCACGTGAGAAGTAAGGCACATGTTAGTTGGCCACGTGAGCAGTAATGCACATGTTAATTGGTCGTGTGAGCAGAAAGGCACATGTGGTGAAATATTCAGTTAAAAACCTACTACTATTACTATTTTCGCAGGAAGCATTTAATATAATATTTTCAGGCACAGATTGTGGCACAACAGATCCATTTTCCTCTTATTCATAACACCCCAGGGAAACAGGGATTGTAGAAATGGAGGATGTGGTTTGCCCACTGTGACAAAGGAAACATTCCAGGGTATGCAAAGAATATTTCTGATAACAGAGTCACTTAACCTTATTAAATTACTACAAAAATACCCCCAAACCCTCATTAGTACTCCAAGGTACACACGTCAGTATCCCAGCATGCACCATTAGTACTCCATGGTACACATGTCAGTATCGCAGCATGCACCATTAGTACTCCATGGTACACACCTCAGTATCCCAGCAAGCACCATCAATACTCCATGGTACACACGTCAGTATCCCAGCATGCACCATTAGAACTCCATGGTACACACCTCAGTATCCCAGCAAGCATCATGAGTACTCCATGGTACACACGTCAGTATCCCAGCATGCACCATTAGTACTCCATGGTACACACCTCAGTATCCCAGCAAGCATCATGAGTACTCCATGGTACACACATCAGTATCCCAGCATGCACCATGAGTACTCCATGGTACACACCTCAGTATCCCAGCAAGCACCATGAGTACTCCATGGTACACACGTCAGTATCCCAGCATGCACCATCAATACTCCATGGTACACACGTCAGTATCCCAGCATGCACCATTAGTACTCCATGGTACACACGTCATTATCATTAGTACAGCCAGTCACACTGTCACATGCTCACACCTGTTTGGTAGCCTTCATTTTATATATTTACAGGCAGAGTGTCCCTTATCCGTAATGCCTGGGACTAGAAGTATTTTGGATAATGGATCATTTTCAACAATAAGATATGTTAAAGCCTCTCAGTATGAAATACAGTAATATCAATACAAACACTGTATAGAGCAAATAAATCCCTGTTCCTGTGATGTAGCTGCAATGTGAGTTATCATTGGGAGCCTGCTGTTGGTGCGTCAGGTCTGTACACGTGTCATTGTACTACCCTTTGTGGGTGTGGGAAGAAACTGAGCATGCATGGAAAGGCTTTATCACAGCTTAGGGGGGCTGAATTCTGACAGGTGTTTGTGGAATTTGCAACTTGTGGGTTACTTAGAAAAACAATTGTGATAACGGATCATTTTGGATAAGGGATTTCTGGATACAAGATTTCTGGATAAGGGATTTCTGGACACGAGATTAATGGATAAGGGATTCATGTATAAGGGATTCATGTATAAGGGATTCATGTATAAGGGATTTCTGGACAAGGGATTTCTGGACAAGGGATTTCTGGACAAGGGATTTCTGGACAAGGGATTTCTGGACAAGGGATTTCTGGATAAGGGATTCCCGGATAAGGGATTCCCGGATAAGGGATTTCCGGATAAGGGATTTCCGGATAAGGGATTTCCGGATAAGGGATTCCCGGATAAGGGATTTCTGGATAAGGGATTTCGGGATAAGGGATTTCCGGATAAGGGATTCCCGGATAAGGGATTTCTGGATAAGGGATTTCCGGATAAGGGATTCCCGGATAAGGGATTTCTGGATAAGGGATTTCTGGATAAGGGATTTCCGGATAAGGGATTCCCGGATAAGGGATTTCCGGATAAGGGATTTCTGGATAAGGGATTCCTGGATAAGGGATTCCCGGATAAGGGATTCCCGGATAAGGGATTTCTGGATATGGGATTTCTGGATAAGGGATTCCCGGATAAGGGATTTCTGGATAAGGGATTCCCGGATAAGGGATTTCCGGATAAGGGATTTCTGGATAAGGGATTTCCGGATAAGGGATTTCTGGATAAGGGATTCCCGGATAAGGGATTCCCGGATAAGGGATTTCTGGATAAGGGATTCCCGGATAAGGGATACTCAACCCAAATAATATGTGAGCCTGTGACTAGCGTTTTTCTTTTCCCTGCTAGAAACATTAGGATTCTGGAAGAAGTGGCAGTATTTGTCTTCATTCTGTCTGGCTGTCACCGTGTGTTATTATTAGGGGCTGTCAAGCTGCTGCGCATGGGGGAAAAATGGCCTCACTTGACTGTGAAGTTGCAGACATTAACCCTGTAGGGAGGGAGAGTATACTGCGCACTGTGACGAATATTATCGTGCAGCAATAACCAGCTCACTGGCTGAACCAGGAATCAGTATTTCCAGAGATGTAGGCTTAGCATATAATACTGACTGATTCATATCTGGCTTGGAATGTGTGTGTATAGACAGAGCTCCCCATAAAGAGAGCTCAGGCCCGAGCGTTTTTAAACTGCAGGGAATCCCTTATATGAAAGCTTTGTGAACACAATGTGGTCTTGTGCTAAATGATTTACCAAGTTCCAGTAATATTTATCAATAGCTAAACATTTTCTGGGCTTTATTCATTAGCGAGGGTGTTGCAGGGAATTGAGAAGTGAATTTCAAACTGAAGGCCAAAGTGTCTGAGTTGGAAAAAAAACCAATCCCATTCAGCAAATGGTCGCAAATCTTCATGCTGAATTGGAGAATTTTTCCAATTCCGCTATTTTGGTTTTGAGTTTGAAATTCCCTTCTCAATTTCACACCCCCCCCCCCCCCCCCCCCATCCTGCAAAGACAGGACAGAGCGCCCCTAACTCTTGGAGTCTTTGTAAGACGTCCAATGGGAAGATACTCTGATCCATTATACTGTGTGTTGTACTAAGACGTCTATTCTGCTTGGGTTAAATACCAGGTTGCCAGCTTTATCAGCTTTATTATGGTTTGGAAGCAAACTGGGGATGCCCAATGGGACAGACTTTCATCGAAAGGAAACCCACTGGCTGTTTTTACACTTCTGCAGTGTTTATGTTTAGCTGCAACTGACCTCTTTCTCATTTACTGTTTCCAATCAAATTATATATAGGGAGTCTGCGATATCTTCGACGAATGCGTACATTTAGATTGTATTGTCGCTCGTTGCGTCGGCATAGCCTATGACGTGATCGCCGTTATGCATATCAAACACTGATTGCACCTTTTTTTTTAATAAAACTACTGACACTTTGCATTAGATACAATTATTCTGATCATATTATATAATTTACTAAATAAAATATTAATATTTTTCTGAACTTTTTGACACATCTACTAAAGTGAAAGAAAAAAACTGCAAAATAGATTCTAATACTTGCCCTGAGTTTAGAAGTACCCCATGTCCATATGTTTTTCTGATGTTTTACCTTACTATTTTCTTCCGAGAACTACCGATAATAGTATAATAGTAGAAACATGGCCTGGCCCCTACTCATAAAGTGCCAAAAGCTCCTGAAAATTACCCAAATTTGGCTACATTAGCCAAATTCCAGGCATTTAATTTCTCTAGCATATAAGTGTTGTAGAACAAAACTAATATTGTTTAAAAAAAAAATTAAAAATCTATTTAAAATGTTAAATATTAATGTTATATATTATCTATGACATTTAAAAAAAACTGTTAGAAATGATTTAATTAAAAAAGATAAATAAAGAACCTTACTAAGCACTCTTTACTCCATACAGCTCTTTCAGGGGTCTGACATGTTAGGTCAGATGGATAAAGACCTGATCCAAGATTCTATACAACATATCCGTCCCCGATAGAGCTATACAGAGCAAAGATTCTAAACAACATGTCCGTCCCTGATAGAGCTATACAGAGAAAAGATTCTATACAACATATCCACCCCCTGATAGAGATATCCAGAGCAAAGTTTCTAAACAACATGTCCCCCCCCTGATAGAGCTATCCAGAGCAAAGATTCTAAACAACATGTCCAGCCCCCAGATAGAGCTACACAGAGCAAAGATTCTAAACAGCATGTCCACTCCTGATAGAGCTATACAGAGCAAATATTCTAAACAACATGTCTGCCCCTGATAAAGCTATACAGAGCAAAGATTCTATACAACATGTCCACCCCCTGATAGAGCTATCCAGAGCAAAGTTTCTAAACAACATGTCCCCCCTGATAGAGCTATCCAGAGCAAAGATTCTAAACAACATGTCCAGCCCCCAGATAGAGCTACACAGAGCAAAGATTCTAAACAGCATGTCCACCCCTGATAGAGCTATACAGAGCAAAGATTCTAAACAACATGTCTGCCCCTGATAAAGCTATACAGAGCAAAGATTCTATACAACATGTCCACCCCCTGATAGAGCTATCCAGAGCAAAGTTTCTAAACAACATGTTCCCCCTGATAGAGCTATCCAGAGCAAAGATTCTAAACAACATGTCCAGCCCCCAGATAGAGCTACACAGAGCAAAGATTCTAAACAGCATGTCCACCCCTGATAGAGCAATACAGAGCAAAGATTCTAAACAACATGTCCGTCCACTGATAGAGCTATACAGAGCAAAGATTCTAAACAACATGTCCAGCCCACAGAGATTAAGATTCTATACAGTCTATATGGAGCAAAGATGGCTCAATAAGGTACTTTATTTGTACTTTTTCATTAAAGCATTTCTATTAAATATGTCTACACTTGATGCCATCTTTCAATTAAACAGAGCTTTATATTTTGATAACAGTTGTTTATTAAAGGTGGAAATGTGAGAGTCATCTCCCTGGAGACTATAATCACCACTATCTAATCTGAGCTACAAGAGCTGATGGGCTCTATAAAGCTATGTCTATATAAGCACTGTGAACACAATTCCCGACCAAGGTATTCATCATGGGAATCCCATTATATGTTAAATAAACGCTTGTACAGCAACTAGCGCAGACTCACTGTGGGCCTCCAGTTTAATTTCTTCCCATAAGATGAAAAGGTATTCACATGTGTATTATTTTATTCATACTTAATCCACTATAATGAAAGAGAAGAGAGATTACTGTCCTTCAGAGCTGACAATCTTACCCTTGTCTAGCATTCTCCTTTATTTGAAAGGTGGCTGTTTAATTGGGAGGTAGACCTCTTATAATTCATTCAGTCTTCTTGTCTGCATCCTTAAGTATCCTTACATCCCCCCCCCCCCCCCCCTTACACAAATACCTCCATGCTAATGTGGCTGGGCTGACAGACAGGATGCTCTGCATTCTGAATATAGTTTAGATAATTAAAAATGACAGCTGAATCTTGGCCGCTGACGACCTCTGGAACCTCCCCCCTCCTCGGGAGGCCAAAGCCTGACTGATTGCTGTCAGTCAGAAGCCGGGGTGATGGGGAAAGGAGGGGAGAGGATGTCCGCCAGCCATGAACTCTGACCCCTGCCGTGGATCTGAAATAGATAATAACCTTAAAATGCTATTAGACTTTAAAAGCAGGCAGAGTGTATGTGTGCAGGTCTCTGGGGGGATAACTCCTATCACCTCCTCTCTCCTGCTTCTTCACAGGTGAAAGGGGCATACTGGAACAGTTGGAGGATTTTGGGAGTATTTATTTTGCTTTGGATTGGTAACCCTTGCAGTGGAGAAGGGAAACCAGATGGACCTAAATGATACTGTTACATATTGTACTGTAGCGATCCTGTTACACAACGGCTGTCCTCAATTTGTAACAAAATCTAATTGGACCAGTTGCAGTAATTATGCACTGAATGACAAAGCACACTCGTGGTATATACTCAATACTCTAAATTGTTACTGACAGCTAACACACATACTTACACTGTTACTGACACCTTTACGGACAGCTAACACACGCACTGACACCGTTACAGACAGCTAAAACAAACACACTGACACCGTTACAGACAGCTAACACACACACTGACACCGTTACTGACAGCTAACACACGCACTGACACCGTTACAGACAGCTAACACACGCACTGACACCGTTACAGACAGCTAACACACACTCACACTGTTACAGACAGCTAACACACACACTGACACCACTAAAGACAGCTAACACACACACTGACACATTTACTGACAGCTAACACACACATTGACTCCGTTACTGCCAGAACACACGCACTGACACATTTACTGGCAGCTAACACACACACTGACACCTTTACTGACAGCAAACACACACACACTGACACCTTTACTGACAGCTAACACACACACTGACACCTTTACTGACAGCTAACACACGCACTGACACCTTTACTGACAGCTAACACATGCACTGACACCTTTACTGACAGCAAACACACACACTGACACCTTTACTGACAGCAAACACACACACTGACACCGTTACTGACAGCTAACACACACACACTGACACCTTTACTGACAGCTAACACACACACTGACACCTTTACTGACAGCTAACACACACACTGACACCTTTACTGACAGCTAACACACACACTGACACCTTTACTGACAGCTAACACACACACACTGACACCTTTACTGACAGCTAACACAAACACTGACACCTTTACTGACAACTAACACACACACTGACACCTTTACTGACAGCTAACACACACACACTGACACCTTTACTGACAGCTAACACACACACACTGACACCTTTACTGACAGCTAACACACACACTGAAACCTTTACTGACAGCTAACACACACACTGACACCTTTACTGACAGCTAACACACACACTGACACCTTTACTGACAGCTAACACACACACTGACACCTTTACTGATAGCTAACACACACTGACACCTTTACTGACAGCTGACATGTAGCAATGAATGTATAATGCACAATCCCTGTTGGGACAGTAAAGTAACCAGGTCTTGCAGATGGGAATGGGTGTGGGTTAGCTTGAAGTAATCATTCAGTAGAAGAGTTAACCGATAATAAATAATTTCGTAATGAAGGGGTCTGCTGTCATTCTATAGTATTGATCTTGGTAGCTGTGTCTGGGTGGCTAGGTGCTGTGTATTCCATGAGCTGTATTGATGGACCGACCAGCTAAAACACAAGTATTTAACTCATGACCTTGTACAAGCTGCTGGTCCCCTGAGGCTTCCAACAGCATCTACTCCACCATGAAAGAGGGAGAGAAGAGGCTATGTGAGAGCGACGCGACCCTCCCATATATGGCCTTATCCATAGACCCTCCCATATATGGCCAAATCCATAGACCCTCCCATATATTGCCAAATCCATAGACCCTCCCATATATGGCCAAATCTAAAGACCCTCCATATATTGCCAAATCCATAGGCCCTCCCATATATGGCCAAATCCAAAGACCCTCCCATATATTGCCAAATCCATAGACCCTCCCATATATGGCCAAATCCATAGACCCTCCCATATATGGCCAAATCTATACATGGGGGTTGGGACCTGATTCGAGCGACTAACCCCTGACTTTCCTACTTTTCGAAGTCCAGAGAATGAGGCCATACCTTTATTGAAAATCAGGGGTCTTGCAGGGGTACTAACAGGGTGAAACATAAACCATGAACATTATATACAAGCACATCACATCAGGTAACCCTTCCATGGTCCTCCTCAGTATTGTCCATGTCGCCTGTCTGGCGCCAGTGACAGGGCATCCTGCTGGGAATGTCCTGGTCTGAGCATATGGCTTGGGGGACTTGGTTTTGCCCTTAACTTGGCACCTCCCTGGATGCCCCTCAAGGGGGTCGACCTGCTCAAGAGTTCCAGGGAAATGGTAGGGTGTCCTGGTCAGGCGGTGGAAGTGGTGGAGCACCGGCCAGCTATCCTGAGACAAAAAAACCCCCCACTTTTCCTCCATCGGGAACCAAACAATGACTTGTGATATGTTGTTCCAATCATGATGGTTCGTGACAATTATATTAGGACATGGACTGTCAGTGAAGGTGTGTTAGCTTAAAGAGCCTATGTGCTCCATATAAGCTGCACTATACAGCCCATGAGTACTGGTTCAGGGTTAAAAGTGGAGCAGTCACCATAGAAACTAAAGAATGTTCCTGCTGATATCACCATAGAAACCAGTAGAATGTTCCTGCTGATATAACCATGGAAACCAAGAGAATGTTCCTGCTGATATCACCATAGAAACCAATAGAATATTCCTGCTGATATCACCATAGAAACTAAAGAATGTTCCTGCTGATATCACCATAGAAACCAGTAGAATATTCCTGCTGATATCACCATAGAAACTAAAGAATGTTCCTGCTGATATCACCATAGAAACCAGTAGAATATTCCTGCTGATATCACCATAGAAACTAAAGAATGTTCCTGCTGATATCACCATAGAAACCAGTAGAATATTCCTGCTGATATCAAAATGGAAACCAAGAGAATGTTCCTGCTGATATCACTATGGAAACCAAGAGAATGTTCCTGCTGATATCACCATGGAAACCAAGAGAATGTTCTTGCTGATTGCTCTTAATACACAGCAGTGTAAGTCTATAAATACACGTTCTATATGAACAGATACTAGAAATACATAGTGATACATAAGAGACAGATCTATACAGCAGGTAATATGAATGTTCAGATAGAAATAGCCCTATCTATGAGGATTTCTATAGATGGCCCTAAAGACACCTCACACACTGATCTCCCAGCTCTGACCATCCCTGGATTTTATAGACGTGCAACACAGAAAAATTAAGTAATTTTAATTATGCCTCCAAGTTATTTACTGCAATTAAGACCATTTATCATATGCAAATTAGTGCAAACGGGTCTCATTAGTTAGTAAATTACTCAATATGAGCCGAACAATGTAGCACTCCAGTTTGTAATGAAAAATCCCTGTAGAGGCGAGCAGGATCAATTAAGCTAATTTGCATATGCAAATATATTCACTTTTGCCATTTCTCTATCTTTAGTTCGGTGATTTGGGATGATTTCCCTTCCAGGTGCTATTTTCTACTACATATCAGCCCCTGCTGTGAGGATCTGTCGGAAACCTTTGGGGGTCCAGTGAAGGGGAGATGCTCGTAAGGCAGGAAGCCCACCCTCCTCTTCTCCGTCTTTAAGAAGAGATGGTTGCTGTCACTTCTGGGCCCCTGTCACAGACCTGAAAACAATCATGCTGGGATTCCTGCTTAATTAGAACAAAGCTTCCCCCACGGTTAGATTTCTAGGGTTCTGACCACTTTGTACACTGGAAGCCGCACACGTTCGAGAAGACCCTACAAAATGTTAGCGCTTTATTGGCCTGTCACTTGCTCTGGAGACTCTTAATTTGGGCCAAACAAAGCAAAAAGTTGTATGATCCTCAAGTAAATCCTAAATCTCACCTGCCAACTGAGCCACCTCTGTTCAAGTATAAATGCAGCTATATTATTAAGCTGACTGCGGAGTCTAAGTAACATCGAGGGTCAATTACCTGGTGACTGGTAATTCCCAGAGAGGGAGAATAGTGGGTGCAGCAGTGTGCACACAGGCCCATTTATTTAAGAAGGTGCATAACAGACCTCTAATCAGAATCACAGTAATCCATAATGACCTACTGTGTGGAGAAGAAAGAAATGTTTTATGCACAGGGATCAATGGGTAATTCACCTTATTTTTCCTTGTTAAGCAACCGGTACCGGTCATTATTTATCTAATGGGAAGGCAGATCATAGTATCCTGTTTAAGTTGCTAATTATTGAATGTGGTGCTCATTGTGGCCCTGGTTTCGAGTGGATTACTGAGCTCCACTATATCATTGATTCCCACGGAGGATCACAAGACAGCTCAGTAGATCACTGACCTTACAAGGTGAATTTCATTATCCATCCAAAACCCCAAATATCCCTGCGTTAGCTACAGACTCTGCGACAGGGAGGCTTGGGGTCGAACCTTGAGTTTCTTTATATAATATTCAGAGCTATGGATAATATGCTAATCACAGAAAATCTAAACCTGTACCATGGAAATGGTGATCAGGGGATAGTATGGAGGATTTTAATTGCGTAGAGATGGTGTGTCGCTTATAAGTCGATCAAGCTATAGTAAGACAAACTGGGTACACGGATACCATATGCACTGAAAGTATTTTGAATAAAGAACATAAATCTGAACATAATAAGAGATTTCAATATCCTGCGCCCGCTGGTAAACTGGGGATATATCATAGCATCTGTACTCACTAAAATGTGAGTTGCAAGGGAGATGTCACTGATGTAACTCTGCATTATCCATGGCCAGCTGAGCTCTTCTATATATTCTTCTATACATTGTGCAGGGCCTGGTGAGTTTCTCCTGCTAGAAGAACAGAGTTGGCCCTGTATAATGCATTGTTATAAAGGGACAGTATGTAAAGATGTAACTCTGCATTATCCATGGCCAGCTGAGCTCTTCTATATATTCTTCTATACATTGTGCAGGGCCTGGTGAGTTTCTCCTGCTAGAAGAACAGAGTTGGTCCTGTATAATGCATTGTTATAAAGTGACAGTGTGTAAAGATGTAACTCTGCATTGTCCATGGCCAGCTGAGCTCTTCTATATATTCTTCTATACATTGTGCAGGGCCTGGTGAGTTTCTCCTGCTAGTAGAACAGAGTTGGCCCTGTATAATGCATTGTTATAAAGTGACAGTGTGTAAAGATGTAACTCTGCATTATCCATGGCAAGCTGAGCTCTTCTATATATTCTTCTATACATTGTGCAGGGCCTGGTGAGTTTCTCCTGCTAGAAGAACAGAGTTGGTCCTGTATAATGCATTGTTATAAAGTGACAGTGTGGAAAGATGTAACTCTGCATTATCCATGGCCAGCTGAGCTCTTCTATATATTCTTCTATACATTGTACAGGGCCTGTTGAGTTTCTCCTGCTAGAAGAACATAGTTGGCCCTGTATAATGCATTGTTATAAAGTGACAGTGTGTAAAGATGTAACTCTGCATTATCCATGGCCAGCTGAGCTCTTCTATATATTCTTATATACATTGTGCAGTGTCTGATGAGTTTCTCCTGCTAGAAGCACAGAGTTGGCCCTGTATAATGCATTGTTATAAAGTGACAGTGTGTAAAGATGTAACTGCATTATCCATGGCCAGCTGAGATCTTCTATATATTATTCTATACATTGTACAGGGTCTGGTGAGTTTCTCCTGCTAGAAGAACAGAGTTGGCCCTGTATAATGCATTGTTATAAAGTGACAGTGTGTAAAGATGTAACTCTGCATTATCCATGGCCAGCTGAGATCTTCTATATATTCTTCTATACATTGTGCAGGGTCTGGTGAGTTTCTCCTGCTAGAAGAACAGAGTTGGCCCTGTATAATGCATTGTTATAAAGTGACAGTGTGTAAAGATGTAACTCTGCATTATCCATGGCCAGCTGAGCTCTTCTATATATTCTTCTATACATTATCCATGGCCAGCTGAGATCTTCTATATATTCTTCTATACATTGTGCAGGGTCTGGTGAGTTTCTCTTGTTAGAAGAGCAGAGCTAGCCCTGTATAATGCATTGTAATAAAGTGACAGTGTGTAAAGATGTAACTCTGCATTATCCATGGCCAGCTGAGCTCTTCTATATATTCTTCTATACATTGTACAGGGCCTGGTGAGTTTCTCCTGCTAGAAGAACAGAGTTGGCCCTGTATAATGCATTGTTATAAAGTGACAGTGTGTAAAGATGTAACTCTGCATTATCCATGGCCAGCTGAGCTCTTCTATATATTCCTCTATACATTGTGCATGGCCGGGTGAGTTTCTCCTGCTAGAAGAACAGAGTTGGCCCTGTATAATGCATTGTTATAAAGTGACAGTGTGTAAAGATGTAACTCTGCATTACCCATGGCCAGCTGAGCTCTTCTATATATTCTTCTATACATTGTGCAGTGTCTGGTGAGTTTCTCCTGCTAGAAGAACAGAGTTGGCCCTGTATAATGCATTGTTATAAAGTGACAGTGTGTAAAGATGTAACTCTGCATTATCCATGGCCAGCTGAGCTCTTCTATCTATTCTTCTATACATTGTGCAGGGCCTGGTGAGTTTCTCCTGCTAGTAGAACAGAGTTGGCCCTGTATAATGCATTGTTATAAAGTGACAGTGTATAAAGATGTAACTCTGCATTATCCATGGCCAGCTGAGCTCTTCTATTTATTCTTCTATACATTGTGCAGGGCCTGGTGAGTTTCTCCTGCTAGAAGAACAGAGTTGGTCCTGTATAATGCATTGTTATAAAGTGACAGTGTGTAAAGATGTAACTCTGCATTATCCATGGCCAGCTGAGCTCTTCTATATATTCTTCTATACATTGTGCAGGGTCTGGTGAGTTTCTCCTGCTAGAAGAACAGAGCTGGTCCTGTATAATGCATTGTTATAAAGTGACAGTGTGTAAAGATGTAACTCTGCATTATCCATGGCCAGCTGAGCTCTTCTATATATTCTTCTATACATGGTGCAGGGTCTGGTGAGTTTCCCCTGCTAGAAGAACAGAGTTGGCCCTGTATAATGCATTGTTATAAAGTGACAGTGTGTAAAGATGTAACTCTGCATTATCCATGGCCAGCTGAGATCTTCTATATATTCTTCTATACATTGTGAAGGCCTGGTGAGTTTCTCCTGCTAGAAGAACAGAGTTGGCTCTGTATAATGAATTACAAACTGTCACTTTATAACAATTATACAGGGTGACACTGTTCTTTTAGCAGCACCATGTATAGATGAATATTGCTGATCTGCTCAGATGGGGTGCAAAGACTCTCCAATGCCTGCACCACCCTGCCTTCTCTTAGCTCACTGCCGCCTGTGGGACTTTATCAATCACAGGAAGATGCCTGGTTTAAATGTCAGTGCTGGGGCTGCAGCCATCCATTCATCTACTCATTGATCAAACGTGTCGGGAAAAGAGCAGCGTTAACCCTTACCGTTCCCTTTTATCCTCCAGCTCCACAGAAGCATTGCCACTGACTGTTTACAGCACTATTTCCAACCATGGCCAGCAGATCACTATTTAGTAAGCTGCACATTCCTTACATCGGACACAGAATTTGATAACAACAGATAGAAAAAGCCACGTCCACCTCTCCTGTCCACGCTCACAAATCATTCAAAAATAATGGAGGAAATGACTAGTAACATTTAACAAATGGTCAAAAATGAGCTTCTGTTTAATTGAAAAGTTGTATCAGGTGTATAAAGGTTATGTAGAAAGAATACAAATAAAGCATCTTATTGAGTTCTCTTTGTTCTCTTTAGCGCTATCAGGGGAGGACATGTTGTCTAGAATCTTTGCTCTGTATAGCTCTATCAGGGGTGGACATATAGTTTAGAATCTTTGCTCTGTATAGCTCTATCAGGGGGCGGACATGTTGTTTGGAATCTGCTCTGTATAGCTCTATCAGGGGGCAGACATGTTGTTTAGAATCTTTGCTCTGTGTAGCTCTATCAGGGGCAGTCATCTTGTTTAGAATCTTTGCTCTGTATAGCTCTACCAGGGGGCAGACATGTTGTTTAGAATCTTTGCTCTGTATAGCTCTATCAGGGGACAGACATGTTGTTTAGAATCTTTGCTCTGTACAGCTCTATCAGGGGGCGGACATGTTGTTTAGAATCTTAACAGCATGTCCGCACCCTGATAGAGCTATACAGAGCAAAAATTCTAAACAACATGTGCGCCCCCGATACAGCTATACAGAGCAAAGATTCTAAACAACTGGTCCACCCCTGATCCAGTTATACAGAGCAAAGAATCTAAACAACATGTCTGCCCCCGATAGAGCTATACAGAGCAAAGATTCTAAACAACATGTCCGCCCCCTGATAGAGCTGTACAGAGCAAAGATTCTAAACAACATGTCCACCCCTGATAGAGCTATACAGAGCAAAGATTCTAAACAACATGTCTGTCCCCTGATAGAGCTATACAGAGCAAAGATTCTAAACAACTGGTCCACCCCTGATCCAGTTATACAGAGCAAAGAAACTAAACAACATGTCCGCCCCCGATAGAGCTATACAGAGCAAAGATTCTAAAGAACTGGTCCTCCCCCAATCCAGCTATACAGAGCAAAAATTCTAAACAAGTGGTCCACCCCCGATCCAGCTATACAGAGAAAAGAATCTAAACAACATGTCCGCCCTCGATAGAGTTATACAGAGCAAAGATTCTAAACAACATGTCTGCCCCCTGATAGAGCTGTACAGAGCAAAGATTCTAAACAACATGTTTGCCCCTGACAGAGCTATACACAGCAAAGATTCTAAACAACATGTTTGCCCCTGATAGAACTATACAGAGAAAAGATTCTATACAACATGTCCGCCCCCTGATAGAGCTATACAGAGCAAAGATTCTATACAACATGTGTGCCCTCTGACAGAGCTATACAGAGCAAAGATTCTAAACAACATGTCCGCCCCGATAGAGCTATACAGAGCAAAGATTCTAAACATGTCCGCCCCCTGATAGAGCTATACAGAGTAACAACAAAGAAGGCTATATAACATACCTCCCAACGACAGCCAGGGCAAAGCTTGGGAGGACAAGTGTGAGCACAACTGTGCATGTCACTACTCCAACATTTGGGAGATCAGTGTGTCAGAGCTACCCTGCATGCACGGTCACTGAAGCTGTGAGTGCTACTGCGTATCTGAATCCCACTGAACAGTGCTGAACCGAAAAAGTCAGCACTGTCCTACACAAATGTAGGGTGTCTGGAATAAGGTGGTCTTTCATTAAATCCTTTCTATTCAAATGGCTGCACTTGATACAATATTTCAGTTTAACATTCCTGAATATGAATGTGCCACCTCACCTTACTGAGAGCACCCCTGCTCACCTGACCTGACACCCCGCTAATTGAATACAGCGTGCCCCTCAGACGGAGATGAGCTCAGGCCAAGGAAATGGCAGGATTTGCAACACAGGGCATAGCTAAGCACAAGGCAGAACTCTAGCTAGGTTACAGAGTAACAACTGAGGAGTCACAAGATGAAAGAAAGGCGCACAGTGTGTGTTATCACTGGGCGACTAGAATAAATCCTGCAAAGGGTCTGACATTTCACACTTAAAGGTCAAGACATGATCCACCTTTTGAACCTTTTTATGATTTGTCTCAGGAACTAGGGTCCTCTTATCACAAAGTCTAATAAGACAAACCCTATCCTATAAAATGGGGGAGTCTGCCTCCAAGAGGAGCAAGATGAAGATTGTCTGGGGTGTAACCAGACATATAAGACAGACCCCCCCATCCCCCCCAACCACTCCCCCATTGGTGACACAGCACAGCCGGAGGATCCAATACACACATATTTAGAAATTATCTGAAATATGGAGATCTCTAAACACATTTGACAGTTATGTTATATTCATTGGCAGTGAAATATTAATAAATAGTACATTACTTGGAGTTAAACATCCTGATGCACTTTGATTATATGATATTGAATTTTCTTACCTGTAGAATGTGACTCCCGAGATGAGAGTCAAAGACATCAATTGCCAAAGAGCTGGGACTTCTCCTCCGTTGGGATCCTATAACTGAAGAAAGGATTGTGTCAGGCGGATCGTCAAAAAGTGATACATATTTGATATTCTGGCTGATCTATTTGTCAGCTGTATAATTAATTTGTTATGTAGAAGAAGCCATCCTCGGCACTGTGCCATGCAACACAAGATGGATACTTTCTTTCCCCAGGGGCCACACAGTGGCACAATCAAAAAAAACAACAAAAATCAGTACTTCATAAAAGAGAAAAGATTCCTGGGATTACGGTTCAGACTGTGTGTGTATTATTAAATCTGCCATAAACACATGATGAGACTGGTTAGGGTTGTAATACACATACATACTGCTAGAGTAAGACTTATGTCTCCAAGACGCATGAGATATCCAAACCATGGACACAGTAACAGACTCACAAACGGAGGGGAACACGCAGAAATGGACAAGCCCCTGGGGACCAAGATGCCAGCTGCTGGCCCCTTTTAGTATTGTTTTACATAGAGCTCGATGGAAGATTTATGTCCCTGGCTCCTGGTGTTGAGACAGATTTGTTAGCCCTTGTCGGACAGAGACTAACGAACTCACGCCTGAGTCACTGATGCCTAAGAACCAATGGGCATCGAAAACATTTGGAAACCCTTGTCATTCGAGCAAAACAAGTAAGGCAGAGTGTGATGAAGGTATTAATAGGGGCAGGGGGGCCTGTCAGTATACCCAGGCAAGAGATTATAATGCTAGGCAGGGAGTATGAATAGGGGCAGAGGGGTCTGTCAGTATACCCAGGCAAGACATTATAACGCTAGGCAGTGAGTATGAATAGGGGCAGAGGGGTCTGTCAGTATACCCAGGCAAGACATTATAACGCTAGGCAGAGAGTATGAATAGGGGCAGAGGGGTCTGTCAGTATACCCAGGCAAGAGATTATAACGGTAGGCAGGGAGTATGAATAGGGGCAGAGGGGTCTGTCAGTATACCCAGGCAAGACATTATAACGCTAAGCAGGGAGTATAATTAGGGGCAGAGGGGTCTGTCAGTATACCCAGGCAAGATATCATAACGCTAGGCAGTGAGTATGAATAGGGGCAGAGGGGTCTGTCAGTATACCCAGGCAAGACATTATAACACTAGGCAGGGAGTATGAATAGGGGCAGAGGGGTCTGTCAGTATACCCAGGCAAGACATTATAATGCTAGGCAGAGGGGTCTGTCAGTATACCCAGGCAAGAGATTATAACGCTAGGCAGTGACTATGAATAGGGGCAGAGGGGTCTGTCAGTATACCCAGGCATGAGATTATAACGCTAGGCAGAGGGGTCTGTCAGTATACCCAGGCAAGAGATTATAACGCTAGGCAGAGGGGTCTGTCAGTATACCCAGGCAAGACATTATAACGCTTGGCAGTGAGTATGAATAGGGGCAGAGGGGTCTGTCAGTATACCCAGACAAGACATTATAACGCTAGGCAGAGAGTATGAATAGGGGCAGAGTGGTCTGTCAGTATACCCAGGAAAGAGATTATAACGCTAGGCAGAGGGGTCTGTCAGTATACCCAGGCAAGAGATTATAACGCTAGGCAGAGGGGTCTGTCAGTGTACCCAGGCAAGAGATTATAACGCTAGGCAGTGAGTCTGAATAATGGATAAAATGAAAATATCTGTTTCAAATTACTCCTTGCCTGGAGAGTTTACAAACACCTATTCCTCCGCCCATTTTACAAGAATCAAAAAGATTTTGTCAGTTCAGGACATTATCTCGCCAGTGTTGATATTAATGGGTCAATCCTAACAGGGCTTTCCCCTGGTCAGCAAACACTGTACTGCCCTAGTGGCAATTATCCAGGTATATTACATGGGTATAAATCTGTACAGACACGAGGGGGGCTGCACACAAACGTCATGTTTCAGCCATCTTACTTGGACTTTCTTGGTGTCATTTGTAAATGACTGTTTACTGTAGATTGTCCAGTCATTCTGTTAGCCTGTGTCCAGCTATTGCTGGATATACACAGATCCTTGCAGCTACCTTGCTCTTGTAATGGGCAGCAAACCATTATCCCCAAAGAGAATACATGACTTAGACCTGCAGCAACCTTCGTGGTCTATCCAGAGAGCAGATGTCAGCCAGGCCTGTTGGATTATATAGAAACTGCATATTAATACGCTTCGCTCTCTATTGTACGCACGATCCAGTCGTTTTGTTACATAATAATCCAGCATTGTTCACTATGCATCCTTTCTGGCTCAGCCCTGATTATTATCAGGTATTTACTAAATCTTCACGTCCACCACAGATAGGCAGGGGAGATCTCAGATAAACAAGCAAAAAATAACTAAAAATGGAAGGATTTAGGAGATCCTGCAAGAAATCACTGCAGAGTGAACAGCAAACACTACACACAAATATAATAACACTGTGTTTAACCTTGAAAGGTGGCATTCTCTCTCAGCGTAGGGGGTGACATCATAAGGGGATGTTACAATCAAATTTAACGGGACTGTCTGGTGCCCCAAATGCATCTAACAATTATTAATGCATACTAATGTGTTTTCAAAGAACTTTAGAATGCATGTCTTATATTTTGCACTGCAGAAAATATAAAACACTTACAGCTAGATGAAATTGTGAAATTACAGAAGTTTTCAAGAAACCAGGACTGCCCACACTAGCTGAGTAAAAGTCATATCCTTTTTCTTTTTTGCTGCAGGAACTAATGAGAATAATTTCATTCAAATTAATGGAATTTCCTGTCTCTCTAGTTATGTTGCACTGTTAACAGATCCTACTGTGTACAAGAACAAGTCTATTACAGACCACACAATTTTTTTTTATTTCATGAGCACAGGAAGTGACTAAATGAAACACAACTTTATATCCTCAGTGTCTATATAAATCAGTGCCACTGCACCTGCAAAATAATAACTGGGGGAGGACTTGAGTCAAATATTGAAAATGTGATTTATCTAGAATGCCTGCATCAAACCACACTGGAAAAAAGCTTGTGCACTATACATGCAGTAATCATCTTGCACCAAAGTGAGTTTGGGGAATAGACGGTCCTTTTAATGGAAGTTATTTTGCATATCTCATTGATCCCTCCATGAATTCAACCTGCATCTATGTCTACAGCTGGAGTGAGTGAGTGCGCACTCGGCTATCTCCACAAGCTAATGGTGATCTTATGTGTAATATTATGTTTTATTATATCAGACAACGGCTCATGGCAGTTATATTCATTGACCACATCACTGTATTTCAGTTTTACCGAGGTCTGGGGACAGACGCTCACCCTACCATGAATTATGGGTCAAGAGCTGACGCTTAAGCTTTGAGCCCTGGGAGTAGCAAGATGGGCAACTCACATTACTTTCAACTCAAAATGACGCCCTGATCAATGAGGTGCGCGGCGAGATTCTCAAATTACAATGAATCCATCCAAAGTACAAGAAAACCTCAGGAAATCAAATTGTTCAGTCTTTCTTTATGAGCATTTCTTCTTGTTTTTCAGATTATGTTCTCTCTGGATAAAATCTCGTATGACATAAATGGTTCAAAAAATGTTTAACTACTTTGAAAAACTTGAAAATCCCTTTCCTTTTAAAATGCATATTGTAAGTAAGTTTTGATACCCAATGTGTACAGCTGTAACTAGGTTTAATAAATAAATCAACTATACTTGCAATGTGTCCATACATCACGCAGAAGAACAGAGGAGTCACCAGTAAGTGGGAATGGCTACAGGGAACACAATGGTGTTTAAACGCCAGTTTTTGCTCACAATATCTTTAATATTGATTGTGTTTAGACAGATAAAGGGAATCTTTGGATGAAGGCACTCCTTTTTAATATGTGGTCCTGCAATATAACCTTATTTTGGGGGGTGGGGGGTAAATGTTGGCTTGGAGTGTTCGGGAACAAAGGATCAGTTGGCCAGGGTCAGATTTAGGGTTGTTATAAAGGTAACATATTTAACAGAATTAATTGTGGAGTGTGAAAAGCTATTTTTGTGTTTGTGTTGCGCCCCCCCCCCCCCCCCCCCACTTTCCGAGACTGACCTCTACACTTATCAAGTTGACCTTGGTCTCTGAATCCCAGATAGAGCCACTGGAAGGCCACAGGCAGCCATTTGATACGCGGATGAGATCTGATATATGCAGATCGGATGCATTATATGCAAATGGAAGTCATTCAGATGTAAATTGCCTGGCCTGAGGCATGTTGACTGTGTGTGCGTGTTTGTGCGTATGTAGCTGTTTGAGTGAGTCTGTTGCATTGAGGCAGAGATAAGCCTGGTCCTTCCTGTCTACTGACTGGCAACATCAACTACTGCCACAGTCTGACAAAAGGCACATTAGGGGTAAATGCAGTAATGGACCAGGTATGATAATTCCCAGGGGATGAGGATAGTTATCGTATAGATTACTTTCCCTGGAAACTGTATTATTATCATTATTAGGACCCTGCAGATTGGGGGCAAACAGTGTTTGGAAACCTTTACCAATGTGTTTGGACAGTTATTCACCAGGGTATATTGGAAATGAACTTGTAAAAATGTGCAAGTATTGTCTATATTGTCCGTTGGCAGTACTATCTGTAGTCAGGTGTAGGTTGGTATAATGTCCCTTGGCAGTAATGGGTCTCTGTATCATAGCACTGTACACAGGCAGCACAGAGACATTATTATTATATTATATATGTCAGTGATAGTATTACTGTGTCTCTGTATCATAGCACTGTACACAGGCAGCACTGAGACATTATTATTATATTATATATGTCAGTGTTAGTATTACTGTGTCTCTGTATTATAGCACTGTACACAGGCAGCACCGAGACATTATTATTATATTATATACGTCAGTGTTAGTATTACTGGGTCTCTGTATTATAGCACTGTACACAGGCAGCACAGAGACATTATTATTATATTATATACGTCAGTGTTAGTATTACTGGGTCTCTGTATTATAGCACTGTACACAGGCAGCACAGAGACATTATTATTATATTATATACGTCAGTGTTAGTATTACTGGGTCTCTGTATCATAGCACTGTACACAGGCAGCACAGAGACATTATTATTATATTATATACGTCAGTGTTAGTATTACTGTGTCTCTGTATTATAACACTGTACACAGGCAGCACCGAGACATTATTATTATATTATATATGTCAGTGTTAGTATTACTGTGTCTCTGTATTATAGCACTGTACACAGGCAGCACAGAGACATTATTATTATATTATATACGTCAGTGTTAGTATTACTGGGTCTCTGTATTATAGCACTGTACACAGGCAGCACTGAGACATTATTATTATATTACATACGTCAGTGTTAGTATTACTGGGTCTCTGTATTATAGCACTGTACACAGGCAGCACAGAGACATTATTATTATATTATATACGTCAGTGTTAGTATTACTGTGTCTCTGTATTATAGCACTGTACACAGGCAGCACAGAGACATTATTATTATATTATATACGTCAGTGTTAGTATTACTGTGTCTATGTATTATAGCACTGTACACAGGCAGCACTGAGACATTATTATTATATTATATACGTCAGTGTTAGTATTACTGTGTCTCTGTATTATAGCACTGTACACAGGCAGCACTGAGACATTATTATTATATTATATATGTCAGTGTTAGTATTACTGTGTCTCTGTATTATAGCACTGTACACAGGCAGCACTGAGACATTATTATTATATTACATATGTCAGTGATAGTATTACTGTGTCTCTGTATCATAGCACTGTACACAGGCAGCACTGAGACATTATTATTATATTATATATGTCAGTGTTAGTATTACTGTGTCTCTGTATTATAGCACTGTACACAGGCAGCACCGAGACATTATTATTATATTATATACGTCAGTGTTAGTATTACTGGGTCTCTGTATTATAGCACTGTACACAGGCAGCACAGAGACATTATTATTATATTATATACGTCAGTGTTAGTATTACTGGGTCTCTGTATTATAGCACTGTACACAGGCAGCACAGAGACATTATTATTATATTATATACGTCAGTGTTAGTATTACTGGGTCTCTGTATCATAGCACTGTACACAGGCAGCACAGAGACATTATTATTATATTATATACGTCAGTGTTAGTATTACTGGGTCTCTGTATTATAGCACTGTACACAGGCAGCACAGAGACATTATTATTATATTATATATGTCAGTGTTAGTATTACTGGGTCTCTGTATTATAGCACTGTACACATACAGCACAGAGACATTATTATTATATTATATACGTCAGTGTTAGTATTACTGGGTCTCTGTATTATAGCACTGTACACAGGCAGCACAGAGACATTATTATTATATTATATACGTCAGTGTTAGTATTACTGGGTCTCTGTATTATAGCACTGTACACAGGCAGCACTGAGACATTATTATTATATTACATACGTCAGTGTTAGTATTACTGGGTCTCTGTATTATAGCACTGTACACAGGCAGCACAGAGACATTATTATTATATTATATACGTCAGTGTTAGTATTACTGTGTCTCTGTATTATAGCACTGTACACAGGCAGCACAGAGACATTATTATTATATTATATACGTCAGTGTTAGTATTACTGTGTCTATGTATTATAGCACTGTACACAGGCAGCACTGAGACATTATTATTATATTATATACGTCAGTGTTAGTATTACTGTGTCTCTGTATTATAGCACTGTACACAGGCAGCACTGAGACATTATTATTATATTATATATGTCAGTGTTAGTATTACTGTGTCTCTGTATTATAGCACTGTACACAGGCAGCACTGAGACATTATTATTATATTACATATGTCAGTGTTAGTATTACTGTGTCTCTGTATTATAGCACTGTACACAGGCAGCACTGAGACATTATTATTATATTACATATGTCAGTGTTAGTATTACTGTGTCTCTGTATTATAGCACTGTACACATACAGCACAGAGACATTATTATTATATTATATATGTCAGTGTTAGTATTACTGTGTCTCTGTATTATAGCACTGTACACATACAGCACTAAGACATTATTATTATATTATATATGTCAGTGTTAGTATTACTGTGTCTCTGTATTATAGCACTGTACACAGGCAGCACCGAGACATTATTATTATATTATATATGTCAGTGTTAGTATTACTGTGTCTCTGTATTATAGCACTGTACACATACAGCACAGAGACATTATTATTATATTATATACGTCAGTGTTAGTATTACTGTGTCTCTGTATTATAGCACTGTACACAGGCAGCACTGAGACATTATTATTATATTATATATGTCAGTGTTAGTATTACTGTGTCTCTGTATTATAGCACTGTACACAGGCAGCACTGAGACATTATTATTATATTATATATGTCAGTGTTAGTATTACTGTGTCTCTGTATCATAGCACTGTACACAGGCAGCACAGAGACATTATTATTATATTATATACGTCAGTGTTAGTATTACTGTGTCTCTGTATCATAGCACTGTACACAGGCAGCACTGAGACATTATTATTATATTATATACGTCAGTGTTGGTATTAATGTGTCTCTGTATTATAGCACTGTACACAGGCAGCACCGAGACATTATTATTATATTATATATGTCAGTGTTAGTATTACTGTGTCTCTGTATTATAGCACTGTACACAGGCAGCACAGAGACATTATTATTATATTATATACGTCAGTGTTAGTATTACTGTGTCTCTGTATCATAGCACTGTACACAGGCAGCACTGAGACATTATTATTATATTATATATGTCAGTGTTAGTATTACTGTGTCTCTGTATCATAGCACTGTACACAGGCAGCACTGAGACATTATTATTATATTATATATGTCAGTGTTAGTATTACTGTGTCTCTGTATCATAGCACTGTACACAGGCAGCACCGAGACATTATTATTATATTATATATGTCAGTGTTAGTATTACTGTGTCTCTGTATTATAGCACTGTACACAGGCAGCACTGAGACATTATTATTATATTATATATGTCAGTGTTAGTATTACTGTGTCTCTGTATTATAGCACTGTACACAGGCAGCACTGAGACATTATTATTATATTATATACGTCAGTGTTAGTATTACTGTGTCTCTGTATTATAGCACTGTACACAGGCAGCACAGAGACATTATTATTATATTATATACGTCAGTGTTAGTATTACTGTGTCTCTGTATTATAGCACTGTACACAGGCAGCACCGAGACATTATTATTATATTATATACGTCAGTGTTAGTATTACTGTGTCTCTGTATTATAACACTGTACACAGGCAGCACCGAGACATTATTATTATATTACATACGTCAGTGTTAGTATTACTGTGTCTCTGTATTATAGCACTGTACACAGGCAGCACCGAGACATTATTATTATAATATATACGTCAGTGTTAGTATTACTGTGTCTCTGTATTATAGCACTGTACACAGGCAGCACCGAGACATTATTATTATATTATATACGTCAGTGTTAGTATTACTGTGTCTCTGTATTATAACACTGTACACAGGCAGCACCGAGACATTATTATTATATTATATATGTCAGTGTTAGTATTACTGTGTCTCTGTATTATAGCACTGTACACAGGCAGCACTGAGACATTATTATTATATTATATATGTCAGTGTTAGTATTACTGTGTCTCTGTATTATAGCACTGTACACAGGCAGCACAGAGACATTATTATTATATTATATACGTCAGTATTAGTATTACTGTGTCTCTGTATTATAGCACTGTACACAGGCAGCACTGAGACATTATTATTATATTATATACGTCAGTGTTAGTATTACTGTGTCTCTGTATTATAGCACTGTACACAGGCAGCACCGAGACATTATTATTATATTATATATGTCAGTGTTAGTATTACTGTGTCTCTGTATTATAGCACTGTACACAGGCAGCACTGAGACATTATTATTATATTATATATGTCAGTGTTAGTATTACTGTGTCACTGTATTATAGCACTGTACACAGGCAGCACCGAGACATTATTATTATATTATATATGTCAGTGTTAGTATTACTGTGTCTCTGTATTATAGCACTGTACACAGGCAGCACTGAGACATTATTATTATATTACATACGTCAGTGTTAGTATTACTGTGTCTCTGTATTATAGCACTGTACACAGGCAGCACTAAGACATTATTATTATATTACATACGTCAGTGTTAGTATTAATGTCTGTACAGACTCGATGTAATGGGAATTAGAGGGAGACTGTAAGAACATACCTGGAATACTCTCTCACCTGCCATCACGTCCAGGATGCAATATAACGTGACTCATCTGAGACAGTTACAGCCAACCTGTGAAGCATGGCTCGCCATGCAACCGCACCGCAGCCTCAGACAGAGAGTGAGCTGCCTCACCTGTCCTGCAGCAGCATCCACAGATAACACTGGCAAAACAGTGACAATGCTGTCCTTACAGAGCTGACTGTGCTAAAGACACACATCCCTAGGTGTACAGCCACTAAGCATTTCTATAAACAGACACATCCATAGGTGTACAGCCACTAAGCATTTCTATAAACAGACATATCCATAGGTGTACAGCCACTAAGCATTTCTATAAACAGACATATCCATAGGTGTACAGCCACTAAGCATTTCTATAAACAGACATATCCATAGGTGTACAGCCACTAAGCATTTCTATAAACAGACACATCCATAGATGTACAGCCACTAAGCATTTCTATAAACAGACACATCCATAGGTGTACAGCCACTAAGCATTTCTATAAACAGACACATCCATAGATGTACAGCCACTAAGCATTTCTATAAACAGACACATCCATAGGTGTACAGTCACTAAGCATTTATATAAACAGACACATCCATAGGTGTACAGCCACTAAGAATTTCTATAAACAGACACATCCATAGGTGTACAGTCACTAAGCATTTCTATAAACAGACACATCCCTAGGTGTACAGTCACTAAGCATTTCTATAAACAGACACATCCATAGGTGTACAGTCACTAAGCATTTCTATAAACAGACATATCCATAGGTGTACAGCCACTAAGCATTTCTATAAACAGACACATCCATAGGTGTACAGCCACTAAGCATTTCTATAAACAGACACATCCATAGATGTACAGCCACTAAGCATTTCTATAAACAGACACATCCATAGGTGTACAGTCACTAAGCATTTATATAAACAGACACATCCATAGGTGTACAGCCACTAAGCATTTCTATAAACAGACACATCCATAGGTGTACAGTCACTAAGCATTTCTATAAACAGACACATCCCTAGGTGTACAGTCACTAAGCATTTCTATAAACAGACACATCCATAGGTGTACAGTCACTAAGCATTTCTATAAACAGACATATCCATAGGTGTACAGCCACTAAGCATTTCTATAAACAGACATATCCATAGGTGTACAGCCACTAAGCATTTCTATAAACAGACATATCCATAGGTGTACAGCCACTAAGCATTTCTATAAACAGACATATCCATAGGTGTACAGCCACTAAGCATCTCTATAAACAGACATATCCATAGGTGTACAGCCACTAAGAATTTCTATAAACAGACACATCCATAGGTGTACAGTCACTAAGCATTTCTATAAACAGACATATCCATAGGTGTACAGCCACTAAGCATTTCTATAAACAGACACATCCATAGGTGTACAGCCACTAAGCATTTCTATAAACAGACACATCCATAGGTGTACAGTCACTAAGCATTTATATAAAGAGACACATCCATAGGTGTACAGTCACTAACCATTTATATAAACAGACACATCCATAGTTGTATAGTCACTAACCGTTTATGTAAACAGACACATCCATAGGTGTACAGTCACTAACCGTTTATGTAAACAGGCACATCCATAGTTGTAGTCACTAACCGTTTATGTAAACAGACACATCCATAGGTGTACAGTCACTAACCGTTTATGTAAACAGGCACATCCATAGGTGTACAGTCACTAACCGTTTATGTAAACAGACACATCCATAGGTGTACAGTCACTAACCGTTTATATAAACAGACACATCCATAGGTGTACAGTCACTGAGCATTTATATAAACAGACACATCCATAGGTGTACAGCCACTAAGCATTTCTATAAACAGACACATCCATAGGTGTACAGTCACTAAGCATTTCTATAAACAGACACATCCCTAGGTGTACAGTCACTAAGCATTTCTATAAACAGACACATCCATAGGTGTACAGTCACTAAGCATTTCTATAAACAGACATATCCATAGGTGTACAGCCACTAAGCATTTCTATAAACAGACATATCCATAGGTGTACAGCCACTAAGCATTTCTATAAACAGACATATCCATAGGTGTACAGCCACTAAGCATTTCTATAAACAGACATATCCATAGGTGTACAGCCACTAAGCATTTCTATAAACAGACATATCCATAGGTGTACAGCCACTAAGAATTTCTATAAACAGACACATCCATAGGTGTACAGTCACTAAGCATTTCTATAAACAGACATATCCATAGGTGTACAGCCACTAAGCATTTCTATAAACAGACACATCCATAGGTGTACAGCCACTAAGCATTTCTATAAACAGACACATCCATAGGTGTACAGTCACTAAGCATTTATATAAAGAGACACATCCATAGGTGTACAGTCACTAACCATTTATATAAACAGACACATCCATAGTTGTATAGTCACTAACCGTTTATGTAAACAGACACATCCATAGGTGTACAGTCACTAACCGTTTATGTAAACAGGCACATCCATAGTTGTAGTCACTAACCGTTTATGTAAACAGACACATCCATAAGTGTACAGTCACTAACCGTTTATGTAAACAGGCACATCCATAGGTGTACAGTCACTAACCGTTTATGTAAACAGACACATCCATAGGTGTACAGTCACTAACCGTTTATATAAACAGACACATCCATAGGTGTACAGTCACTGACCGTTTATGTAAACAGACACATCCATAGGTGTACAGTCACTGACCGTTTATGTAAACAGACACATCCATAGATGTACAGTCACCAACCGTTTATATAAACAGACACATCCCTAGGTGTACAGTCACTAAGCATTTCTATAAACAGACACATCCATAGGTGTACAGTCACTAAGCATTTCTATAAACAGACATATCCGTAGGTGTACAGCCACTAAGCATTTCTATAAACAGACATATCCATAGGTGTACAGCCACTAAGCATTTCTATAAACAGACATATCCATAGGTGTACAGCCACTAAGCATTTCTATAAACAGACATATCCATAGGTGTACAGCCACTAAGCATTTCTATAAACAGACATATCCATAGGTGTACAGCCACTAAGAATTTCTATAAACAGACACATCCATAGGTGTACAGTCACTAAGCATTTCTATAAACAGACATATCCATGGGTGTACAGCCACTAAGCATTTCTATAAACAGACACATCCATAGGTGTACAGCCACTAAGCATTTCTATAAACAGACACATCCATAGGTGTACAGTCACTAAGCATTTATATAAAGAGACACATCCATAGGTGTACAGTCACTAACCATTTATATAAACAGACACATCCATAGTTGTATAGTCACTAACCGTTTATGTAAACAGACACATCCATAGGTGTACAGTCACTAACCGTTTATGTAAACAGGCACATCCATAGTTGTAGTCACTAACCGTTTATGTAAACAGACACATCCATAGGTGTACAGTCACTAACCGTTTATGTAAACAGGCACATCCATAGGTGTACAGTCACTAACCGTTTATGTAAACAGACACATCCATAGGTGTACAGTCACTAACCGTTTATATAAACAGACACATCCATAGGTGTACAGTCACTGACCGTTTATGTAAACAGACACATCCATAGGTGTACAGTCACTGACCGTTTATGTAAACAGACACATCCATAGATGTACAGTCACCAACCGTTTATATAAACAGACACATCCATAGATGTACAGTCACCAACCGTTTATATAAACAGACACATCCATAGGTGTACAGTCACTAACCGTTTATATAAACAGACACATCCATAGGTGTACAGTCACTGACCGTTTATATAAACAGACACATCCATAGGTGTACAGTCACTGACCGTTTATATAAACAGACACATCCATAGGTGTACAGTCACTGACCGTTTATATAAACAGACACATCCATAGGTGTACAGTCACTAACCGTTTATATAAACAGACACATCCATAGGTGTACAGTCACTGACCATTTATATAAACAGACACATCCATAGGTGTAGAGTCACTGACCGTTTATATAAACAGACACATGCATAGGTGTACAGCCAATGACGGTAAATATAAACAGACACATCAAAAGGTGTACAGTCACTGACCGTAGTGAGTTTTATACACCTGTAAATGGGGCTGTAATAACTAGGAGACCAGTCATATGCTGTATATACTATAAACAAGTACTAAGCAGGGACATGTAGTTCCCAAACATCTGGAGTGCCAAGGTTAGTTATCACCGCTCTATAAAGTAAATGCTTTAAACCAGGCCCCAATCTCCCATAGTGCTCCTTGGGCTAAGGGACTGGTATTGTTATATGGGAAATGTAGTTCTCCAATAGCTGGAGGGATACACACTGGATCCAGTAACACACTCCTTGTTGCGAGCATGCAGACAGAGGGGAGGGAGGGCTGAGCCTGTATTACACAGAGGGGAGAGGGGAATCAGTAACAACCTGCGGCTGCTGTTCCATCCTCTGCCAAACAAGACGATAACTCATTCAGGCAGAAAAATATCAGCACTGTGGGAATACGAGCTGCCTGTAATTACAAACCAAACCGTTTCCTCGCACAGTGTGCAGACCACAAAGGGTTAAACCCACTGTGTAATCACCACCAGTCACCTGTCTACTGCCACGGGTCTGTGTCCCCCTGTCTACTGCCACGGGTCTGTGTCCCCCTGTCTACTGCCACGGATCTGTGTTCCCCCTGTCTACTGCCACAGGTCTGTGTCCCCCTCACTACTGCCACAGCTCTGTGTCCCCCTGTCTACTGCCACGGATCTGTGTTCCCCCTGTCTACTGCCAGGAATCTGTGTTCCCCCTGTCTACTGCCACAGCTCTGTGTCCCCCTGTCTACTGCCACAGCTCTGTGTCCCCCTGTCTACTGCCACGGATCTGTGTTCCCCCTATCTACTGCCACAGGTCTGTGTCCCCCTCACTACTGCCACAGCTCTGTGTCCCCCTCACTACTGCCACAGCTCTGTGTCCCCCTATCTATTTCCACGGCTCTGTGTCCCCCTGTCTACTGCCACGGATCAGTGTTCCCCCTATCTACTGCAACGGGTCTGTGTTTCCCTCTCTAATTCCACGGGTCTGTGTCCCCCTGTCTACTGCCATAGCTCTGTGTCCCCCTGTCTACTGCCAAGGTTCTGTGTCCCCCTCACTACTGCCACGGCTCTGTGTCCCCCTATCTACTTCCACTGCTCTGTGTCCCCCTGTCTACTGCCACGGATCTGTATCCCCCCTGTCTACTGCCACGGATCTGTATTCCCCCTGTCTACTGCCACGGATCTGTGTCTCCCTCTCTAATTCCATTGGTTTGTGTCTTCATGTCTACTGCCACGGGTCTTTGTCCCCGTCTACTGCCACGGGTCTTTGTCCCTGTCTACTGCCACAGGTCTTTTTCCCTGTCTACTGCCACTGGTTTGTGTCCTTCTGTCTACTGCCACGGGTCTATGTCCTCCTGTGTACTGTCAAAGGTCTGTGTCTCCCTCTCTACTACCATGGGTCTGTGCCAGGAGTCTTTGTCCCCCGTCTACTGCCACAAGTCGGTGTCTTCCTGTCTACAATCTGACTGTGGCTGGGTTATGTCATTTCATGCTGTATACAATCTGACTGTGGCTGGGTTGTGTCATTTAATGCTGTATACAATCTGACTGTGGCTGGGTTGTGTCATTTAATGCTGTATACAATCTGACTTTGGCTGGGTTGTGTCATTTAATGCTGTATACAATCTGACTGTGGCTGGGTTGTGTCATTTAATGCTGTATACAATCTGACTTTGGCTGGGTTGTGTCATTTAATGCTGTATCCAATCTGACTTTGGCTGGGTTGTGTCATTTAATGCTGTATACAATCTGACTGTGGCTGGGTTGTGTCATTTAATGCTGTATACAATCTGACTGTGGCTGGGTTGTGTCATTTAATGCTGTATACAATCTGACTGTGGCTGGGTTGTATCATTTAATGCTGTATACAATCTGACTGTGGCTGGGTTGTGTCATTTAATGCTGTGTACAGTCTGACTGTGGCTAGGTTGTGTCAGTCAATGCTGTATACAGTCTGACTGTGGCTGGGTTGTGTCAGTTAATGCTGTATAAAATATGACTGTGGCTCTGCTGTCAGTGCGATACACAGTCTGACTAGTTGTGCTTTGTCAGACAATGCTGTGTATATTCAATATGTTTCTTTTCCTTAGTTCTGCTTGTTGCAGGGTGTCTGATCCATGTGTTCCCTGTTTTTGGTTACCATCATTTATTACTGATATTGTGCTGTATTTCCAGACGCTGCGTCCTGTCTATTCCCCGTCAATGGCACTGCTATATAAAATCCTTAAGGCACACTGAGCACCAAGGTAAATGCAGTGCCAAGGTTAGCCATCACTGGTCTCTCTTTCTCAGTGCTCTTATTCTTTGGTAATCATGCTCATCCAGTATCATTATAACAGAGGCCTCCACCTGTCCCTGGTAATTGTGATTCTCCCTTCTAATGACAGACATCGATCCACATACCTGTGTATGAATGTTTTACCAACATGTCAGACTCATTTCAATTCAATGAGTGAGACTGCATTCAATTAGCTGGCTTATAAATGACTCCAGGCTGGCAGTGACAGAGTGTGTGCAATTTGGGGCATCATTCCTTCAACAAGCCACCAGTCTTAACATCCTTCGAGCCGTAGTGAGCAAGATGGCATCTTGGTGTCAGTGAGCAGGAGTGGCTGCCCCAAGCAGGAACAGACAGATGCCAGCCATTTGCCCCCTCTCCATAACTGCTTCCCTTTAGTTGGTCCTTAAGCAAGCGGGGGCTTAATTTGTTTATCTGATATCACCGCCAGTGTCATTGAGTAAGCGCTAGTCCAACACACACTGCAGAGGGGCACGCTGGCCTAGATACCTATCCTTCAGGAGAAGTGAGGGGCACGCTGGCCCAGTGAGGGGCACGCTGGCCTTTAGGAGCAGCGAGGGGACACAGGCCCAGATACCTATCCTTTAGGTGAAGGGAGGGGCACACAGGCACAGATACCTATCCTTTAGGAGAAGTGAGGGGCACACCGGCCCAGATAACTATCCTTTAAGAGAAGTGAGGGGCACACAGGCCCAGATACCTATCCTTTAGGAGAAGCGAGGGGCACACAGGCCCAGATACCTATCCTTCAGGAGAAGTGAGGGGCACACCGGCCCAGATAACTATCCTTTAGGAGAAGCGAGGGGCACACAGGCCCAGATACTTATCCTTTAGGAGAAGCGAGGGGCACACAGGCCCAGATACCTATCCTTCAGGAGAAGCGAGGGGCACACAGGCACAGGTACCTATCCTTTAGGAGAAACGAGGGGCACACAGGCCCAGATACCTATCCTTTAGGAGAAGCGAGGGGCACACTGGCCCAGATACCTATCCTTTAGGAGAAGCCAGGGGCACACTGGCCCAGATACCTATCCTTTAGGAGAAGCCAGGGGCACACTGGCCCAGATACCTATCCTTCAGATGCAGCCAGGGGCACACCGGCCCAGATACCTATCCTTTAGGAGAAGCGAGGGGCACACCGCCCCAGATACCTATCCTTCAGGAGAAGCGAGGGGCACACTGGCCCAGATTCCTATCCTTTAAGAGAAGTGAGGGGCACACAGGCCCAGATACCTATCCTTCAGGAGAAGCGAGGGGCACACAGGCCCAGATACCTATCCTTTAGGAGAAGCGAGGGGCACACAGGCCCAGATACCTATCCTTTAGGAGAAGCGAGGGGCACACAGGCCCAGATACCTATCCTTCAGGAGAAGCGAGGGGCACACAGGCACAGGTACCTATCCTTTAGGAGAAACGAGGGGCACACAGGCCCAGATACCTATCCTTTAGGAGAAGCGAGGGGCACACTGGCCCAGATACATATCCTTTAGGAGAAGCCAGGGGCACACTGGCCCAGATACCTATCCTTTAGGAGAAGCGAGGGGCACACAGGCCCAGATACCTATCCTTCAGGAGCAGCGAGGGGCACACCGGCCCAGATACCTATCCTTTAGGAGAAGCGAGGGGCACACCGCCCCAGATACCTATCCTTCAGGAGAAGCGAGGGGCACACTGGCCCAGATACCTATCCTACAGGAGAAGTGAGGGGCACACCGGCCCAGATAACTATCCTTTAAGAGAAGTGAGGGGCACACAGGGCCAGATACCTATCCTTCAGGAGAAGCGAGGGGCACACAGGCCCAGATATCTATCCTTCAGGAGAAGCGAGGGGCACACAGGCCCAGATATCTATCCTTTAGGAGAAGCGAGGGGCACACAGGCCCAGATACCTATCCTTTAGGAAAAGCGAGGGAAGGAAATTCTTCTCACTCCAGGGTCCTCTGCTCTCTGCTACTGACACAAACATAAATATAAATTTCCCAGGAAATAACCTGCTTTACTCCAACTACCTGAGCAATAAAAATTAATGAACTTCAACGAGGCCCCCTTCTACCCCCTCTGCAACCTTCGCTCCGAATGGCTCTGTCTCCCAGCCTAGCCAGGACCAGCTGAGTGATTGTACCATGACGAGCACAATTCATCTCCCTGCTAGGACAATTTTAATTTAAATGCAATTAGAGGCCGGGAATGAACATTATGCATTAGATAAAGCCCGAACATGCAGGCTATCATAAATACCATTTCCACACAAAAAAAGAAGAAAAAAAATTAATTACAGAGCATTAGGGGCCCAACTCAGGTTTCCTTTGTGTGTTCCTTTTCAAACAGGCCTGCATGCCGATATCCGAGCGGAGTCACAGAGAGTCGGAGATGAAATTATGTATATATATATTTCACTGGGAGCCCCTTGAACGTGGAGCACATGACCTGCCAGGTTAGACCGCCTGTTGTTAAGCTCCCACCTTGTCATGTATATACTCAGGTACATTGACGGTACACTCTAATCGGGGGAGAGGCGGTTTTCCACATAATCGGATATAAAAAGCAACTCTCTAACACTAAAGAAATCGCTATAAACGTGTCAATGGTTGTCATGGTGATTGCCGCATTTTTAGAATGTTGCCCCAGTCCTGCTGTATACACCCCCACGGCGTTAATACAGAACATTTTTGCAATTTACCAAGTTTGTCGCTGTGTCCGGAAGGATGAGCATTTAGCACTCACAGTGCGCTGGCTGCTTCCATTTCCCCACAGCCAAGATGAGAACTATTATCTATAATACAGTGTATTAAAGAGTTTATACATCTTCACCGAGCAATCTTGATAATCCAAACGAATTCCCATAAACCAAATACATTAAATATTCCCATAAACCAAGACGTAACGTTCAAGTAACAGGCAATGGGGCGTCTATCTAAAGCACAATTACAGGGTAACGTTGTAAAAGTGCAGTCACCATGGAAACCAATTGGAAAGTTTCTGCCAATTACATCACTTTTAGAACTGTACCCCAGAAACGGTTTCTACACAAAACCCAGTATAAGGCTTACTCCTTAAGGGAACGGTAAAGCCCACACATTTGTTTGGGTTATATATGTTTGTTTTTATTTAGATATGAGCAATTTACTCTATGGTGTCTTCAATAAGGTAAGATAAACATGTCAAAAACTATACATTGTGCAGGGCCTGGTCATTTACTGTTAGAAGAGCTCAGCGGGCCATGGATAATGCAGAGTTACATCTTTACAAACTGGCACTTTGTAACTATGCATTATACAGGGCCAACTTTGTTCTTTTAACAGGAGAAACTCAACAGAATCGTTGCTCTGTATGGCTCTATCATGGGGCGGACATGTTGTTAGAATCTTTGCTCTGAATGGCTCTATCATGGGGCGGACATTTTGTTAGAATCTTTGCTCTGAATGGCTCTATCATGGGGCGGACATGTTGTTTAGAATCTTTGCTCTGAATGGCTCTATCATGGGGCGGACATGTTGTTAGAATCTTTGCTCTGTATAGCTCTATCAAGGGGCGGATATGTTGTTTAGAATCTTTGCTCTGTATGGCTCTATCAGGGGGTGGGACATGTTTAGAATCTTTGCTCTGTATAGCTCTATTAGGGGTGGACATGTTGTTTAGAATCTCTACTCTGTATAGCTATATCAGGGGATGGACATGTAGTTTAGAATCTTTGCTCTGTATAGCTCTATCAGGGTGAGGACATGTTGTTTAGAATTTCTGCTCTGTATAGCTCTATCAGGGGGCGGACATGTTAAAAATCTTGGGTCAGATCTTCCTTCATTCGTATTTAAAATGTCTACACTTAATGCAATTAAACAGACATATTTATTTCAGACAGTTGTCCTAATAATAAGCCTAGCTGTGTGATGGGTGCTGGTATAGTATCTCTAGAGAGATTATATCACCCGTTGGATTTTCATTTGGTCGCCGGTGATGTCAATCCCCCGTTGTGGCGTGGACACTCTATTACAGCCTCCTATAGAGAACTCAGCATCTGTTGCTCCCCACAATGTAATGTAATGTAATGCTAGAGAGTGCTAAATAATTAGCAGTCCTGAGTATGAATTCTCTGATCAATACTCCATCTAAACGAAATACACTGTTCAGATTAACCTCATCGATACCTAGTTCGTGACTTTCTTACTGTGCACAGTACACATACGGCTAGCATCATAATTACACTTACATAGAAACATAGAATGTGTCGGCAGATAAGAACCATTCGGTCCATCTAGTCTGCCCAATGTTCTAAATACTTTTATTAGTCCCCAGTTCCCGGTCTTATAGCTAGGATAGCCTTGTGTCTATCCCACGCATGCTTAAAATCCTTGACTGTGTTTACCTTATACTTACCTTTTAGTATGCCATTAAATAAACCTTGCCTGTGTTTTTGGTTAAATATTTCCCTTATAGCCCGAAACTAGCCTGTTAACAGACAGAGAAGCTATGTAAATGTCGCTCGTGGGCTGTAGAAAGTGGCTAGCAAGATGAATATTCTACATCAATGTTTAATTAAACCGAGAGCCACAAAATCCTGCAAGAAAAAGACCACAGAATTAGCAAGCGACTGTCTAAGCCAGTCCTCGCGGAACCCAACACTCTGGACATGTGGGGTTTAAATGAAGATCATTTGTAACACCTGTTTCATTAAGGTCCTATGAGGACTATTGGCTTTGGTTCTAGGTTCATATTTTTTCCAGATTGGAAAAAGTACAAGCCTCCCATCCTAAAACTACCGTAACACACCTGTAATGGAGATAAAGGAAGAGGTCCAGAGACCATCTGCTATACACTCTTCACCCTATCTTTCCCCTGACTCACACACCCAACGCATTTCACTCTCTCTGTTTTGCTTTGTGTCAAGGTGCATCGGATGTCTTCCCAGCTCTCCATCATTTAATACAGATATGACTTTGCAGGAAGGGAAATGCTTACATTTCTGATCACTCATCCTTGATGCCTGGATCCTATGAATGTGAAAATCTCTGTTCCTAATTTTAATTGCTCCATTCGCTCCCTGCAGGAAAGCAGCTAAATTGGCTCCGTGAAACAGTGGCATGAAAACAGAGGCTTTATAATGTTTCTAAATACCGATGCCATTTTCACAGCTTGCTTCCAAACAGGCCTTATTACCAGTCTGAACCCCACCCAGGATTTCACAGACTCTCCTCCCACATCACTGCCTTTCCATACGGACTATTACATTGAAAGGACAACTGTCATCATGCCATAAGTGAATTTTCCTGAAATGAACCAATAAGCCCCTAATATATAAGCTGTGCCAATTTAAAAAAAAAAAAAACTATACAAAATGCATATGGCACAGTTTGTAGCTTGTATACTGGGAGACACGGGGTTAGGAAGAACTAGGGATCATCTCATATGGCACTCAGAGCAAAGGGAAAGGTTGATCAATCGCATATTGATGGGGTCTGGGCACATCAGTCCAGATGCCACCCTTTAGGACCCAAAGCTAACACAAATAGGCCATACACAAATTAGTAAGGAAAAAAACCCTAATCAATGGGGAGTGAAAGTGTCAGGGGGACCTCTGACCTCAGGTATGCTAATGAGATGAGAGTAATGAACACCTTGGGACAAAATTGCAAACAACGGTCCATCTCCAGAAATGAGGCACATGTAAACCAAAACATTCCAAACATTCCATCGTTCGAATCGATTCCATCTCCGCCACGCACCCCTAGAATGATGGAGAAGTCGCCTTCCGCCAGTGAATAAGAATGAGGTGTATGGTAAGAGATTTCTTATATTTACTTATGGGCAGAGTGGGATGCAAACAAGATATCAGCCAAAGTTGGCGAAAAAGAGGGGTCCGGCCATATGTTGAATGACCTATGTGACTAAATTCACAACATTTTGAATAGGGGCCATCCCACCAGATGTGTTTATAGGAACCAATCGCATTTTGCAATCTCTAACAACAATTGGAGTTTGTGAAGTAAAAAGGTAGCATCTTAGCTGGAACACAATACCATCAACTTAAGGGTCAGCTCAGTATAGCTTGTTCGGGCCCTAAAGGGGGATAGTCAGAGAAAGGTCAAATTTCAAAAATGACCGATATTTGGCTAATCAAATTATGTTTATTTCGGGACTGAATCAGCTGTCCGAGTTGTTCAGAACCGATTTCACCATTCAAAGCATACAATTTCGGCTACCCAATGTTAGCCAATCAACCCGAAATAGGCTCCGAATTCTGGAAATCTACACGAAATTCGTCCATTCCAATAGTCCAGATTTTGGTTGGACAATTGAATACAAAAGTGTAGAAGAATTAAAGTAATCCTAGTTTAAACAAAATCATATTCTTCAACAATTCTAACATTAATGTTATATAATAATATATTTACATTAATATAAGCATTTTTAAATAATAAAAAATATTGCTTATTATTTTATGTTAATTCATTTATTTTTATGTACTTCATGATATTTTTTTTTTTCGATTATTATTTTTAATGATTTTATTTTGGGGCCATTTCGACTTTTATGGGACGCAATTTGCCTGGATAGAAGGGGAAGTCCTCCCCAGGAGGCGGTTCGAGGCTTACACTTTGTTTTGGCAGATTTCGGTGAGATATCAAGGATTGTCTATGATTTATGCGGACATATTCGGGGGGGCACAGCGAAACTACCTGAGCAGAAAGAAATTCGGGGATTTTTGTGCCACAGATGTGACCTGAACATGTCCAGAGAGTTTGTAGGCTGGTTCTTGGGTGGATGTAGAGCATTTTTGAGTGATAGTAAATATTTTGCACCAGCCCTCAGTTGGGATTCAGATCGGTAGATCTCTTTCCCACGGTTTGACACAGTATGAGAGAGGGGGGATATGTTTACTGTGTCGTATACTGCCCAGACAAGCAAACAGATATTTATTCACGGACGTGTTCTGGAGTCAATGTTAATATGTAAAAGACATTTCTCTGTTCATTTGTATGCCAATGAATGTCTACAGTTTATCTGGATTTAAATCTACTTGATCTCTCAGAGGTCCCTGTCGCAGGATTACTCAGAAAGCATTTTGATCTTTCTGCCATGTTGATGGAGGTGCAGACTAAGATTGTCTGTTAAATGTCTCTATCTGCTCTAATCATAAAAGGACAGGAATATGGCATTTCTAATTATTGGGGGCTATTAAAGCACAGCATGTGCTAACACTAACACTAGCATAATGTAGTACTGCACTTCATGTTTATCCCCAACTACTGATAATATTGGACATCTGCTTATCTCATCAACATGGACTATTACCTTCGGATGCAGTCTACCGACTATGACAGTGACGGGCGGCTGTGCATGATAGGACACGTAATCAGCTATCCCTGATCTAGGAGCAAATCCTTATTCCTCTTCTGTTATTTATGAAAATTATACAATAAAAACATATTTTTATTTGACTTAATAATGAGCACTGCTTTTACTGGGACTGTATATATTATTACTTTCTATAAAATATTCCTATTACATCAGGAGTTTATACAGAGCATATCTGGTCCAAAGCTCTAAAAATAAGTGAAATCAGCAGGAGCCTTCCAATGGTTTCTATGGTGACTGCTCCACAATTGCGTTTTATGTATCATCCCAGGTGCAAGTGGGAAAAGTAAAGTGAGGAGACACTTACTATATTACTGATATATTGGCTCCAGGATCATTACAAACTTTATATAATGGATGACCTAGTGATAGAGCAAGGAGAAGTAGGTGGCTGATTCAGCTTAACAACTCAAACTTTCTCTCCAGTGATCTGGAAAATGCCTTTGAGTAGAAACGAGGGGGGTGGCGGGGGTGGGGGGGATATTGAACCTGGAGTGAGAATAAAATGAAGGTCTGTTTAGAAATGCTTTAATGAAAGAATGCAAATAAAGCACCTTATTAAACCCTCTTTGCTCCATGCAGCTCTATCATGAGGCGCACGTTAGGTCAGATGGGTCAGATCTTCCTTCATCTGGCCCAAGATTGTAACCAACATGTCTGCCCCTGATAGAGCTATACAAACAAAGATTCTAAACAACATGTCCGTCCCCTGATAGAGCTATAAAGAGAAAAGATTCTAAACAACATGTCCGCCCCCTGATAGAGCTATACAGAGCAAAGATTGTAACATGTCCACCCCCTGATAGAGCTATACAGAGCAAAGATTCTAAACAACATGTCTGCCCCCTGATAGAGCTATACAGAGCAAAGATTCTAAACAACATATCCACACCCTGATAGTAGGGTTGCCGCCCAGCCAGTAAAAAGTCGGATTGATGTCAATGTTAAGTCTATGGAGTCACCAGCAAGGCCGGTATTTTTTGGTAGAAACGTTGGCAACCCTACCTGATAGAGATATAGAGAGAAAAGACTGTAAACAACATGTCTCCCCCTGATAGAGCTATACAGACCAAAGATTCTAAACAACGTGTCGGCCCCTGATAGAGATATACAGAGCAAAGATTTTAAACAACATGTCTGCCCCCTGATAGAGCTATACAGAGCAAAGATTCTAAACAACATGTCTGCCCCCTGATAGAGCTATACAGAGCAAAGATTCTAAATAACATGTCCAGCTTGGATAAAGCTATACAGAGCAAAGATTCTAAAAAACATGCCCAACCCCCTGATAGAGCTATACAGAGCAAAGATTCTAAACAACATGTTCGCCCCCTGATAGAGCTACACGGAGCAAAGATTCTAAACAGCATGTCTGGCTTGGATAAAGCAATACAGAGCAAATATTCTAAAAAAAACATGCCTGACCCCCTGATAGAGCTATACAGAGCAAAGAGGGCTCAAAACGGTACTTTATTTGTATTTTTTCATTAAAGTATTTCTATATAAAATGTGTACACTTGATTCAATCTTTCAATTAAACAGATGTTTATTTTGTGTTGTCCACAGTTGTCCTTAAAATATCCTTTCTCAGTTGTAGAGAACCAAAGAAGCAGGAGGTCTGTGCATCCTCTAGCACAAAACTGCAAAGTTGTGCTCCCAGCTGATAGTATGATATCATACATCAACGAGATGCAAACAACGAGACCCTACAGAAATGTGAAAACCTATTGTAAAACCGCAGTATGCGCCTATATCAAACATAAAGAAGTATATATAGTGTGATAACATATATACAAAATAACCAAAATATTAAGGAGCTCCGTTGGTGAGTATTTATTCACACCTGTGTATAGTGTTATTACACTATATGTACAACTTTAATTTTCATATAGTTATATACTGCAGCTTTATAGTAAGTTTTCACATTTATTTATTTATGTTTTTGGGTTCCTTTCATATTGAATAACTGCACTGATGGATTGATGTGGTTCCGTCTATGGATAGTAACTCTTTTGGGTTCTTTTGGTAAATAGTGCACCCCTCTGGCATGCCACCAGTGCAGCAGCAAGCACCTCACCTGTGAAGCTCGGCACACAGACCAAACTCCTCCCCCGACACAGTACAGCCGCGGTCCTCAGCACTCCGAAGCCGCTCGCGCACCGCTAAAGAGTTAATCGAGCCACTAGCCAGACACTGCGGCTTGTAGAAACTAGTGAATTGATTTAAAAGGTTTAATATGAGCATCAGCTTGCGCCTATTACTGCTAGTAAGCTGTACTGAGGTTATTTGTTCACATGGAAAAAATAGTGCTGCTTAGAATGAGCACATTACGGGTAAAATTGCAGAGAAAACCCCATTACAACTTTATTGCTGGCAAATTGGAAGCAAAGCTTGTCTGTATTTCAATTACTCAGTTACCAAAGAGATAAATCCTTTCTTTCTCTCTCTCTCCTTTTTGCAGACGTTCAATCTCAGACTCCGTGATGAGAAATCCTCTTATTATACCCTACCGACAGCACACGGTTTTTCTTAGCAATTTCGAGAAATTGTCCATTAAGTTCTTTTTATTACGTCCCAAAAGCTTCTAAGCTCACAAGGCATCTATCATAGAGAAATGCTGGCCGCGTGTCTCAAGGCCCCCCCCCCCCCCCCCTCCATCGCAGTACCACCGGTTCCTTGGCGCGTATCACGCTGTGTGTTTAGCATGTGGCACAACTTGCAGCTCAATTCATTTATTTCTTCTAGTTTCCATTACAAGAAGAAGGGAAAAAAAAATAATAATAAAACAAAGTTTGGGACAAGAAACAAATACGTAATTATGGCTTTTGATGGTGTCTTTGGGAAAAGTAATGTATGGCAGAGGTGCAATCTAATTTCCTACTTTTGTTTCACAATTCTTCCATTTCTGGCTTTAATATTTTCTTTGAATGTTTTGATAAATGGGTTTCCAGCTTATCTATTTCATAGAAAAAAAAACATTCCTTTCAATACAAGATACAATGAAAATTAAATGGCCAGGGAATGCCAGGGAGAACATTGTGAGTAAGTAATAAAAAGGAGCAAGGAGGCGGTTTATCCAGCTCAAACCCGGGCTAAAGTTCTAAAAGTGATGTAATCGGCAGGAACATTCCGCTGGTCTCCATGGCGACTGCTCCACTTGTAGAACCAACTTTTATAAATAACCCTAAAAATCAGATGTTAATCTCTAAGTGACAGGCTCACTGAGCAAAGGGAAGAAAAGAAATCCTTCAGAATCAGAGTGGGAGACAGAATTAAATCAAGGAATGGAAGCTTTTCATTGGGGGAGAGGCTTGCTGGGTTTAAACATAAAACAAGAAGGCTGGAAGATAGATCAGATAACTTTATTTGAATAGAGGAGGTTTCATCTCACTCTATGGAGGTTATGTTATCAAACACAATGATTTAGTAATGCAGACAATTATATAGAGCTGTAAGAATTAATCAGGGCCGTCTTTAACGCGGGGCAAACAGGGCAGCTGCCCTGGGCCCAGTTACTCCTGGGGGGTCCCAAGGGAGCTGTCCCGTGGGCCCCCAGCCCATGCTTGCCGCGTTCACAGCGCATTCCGATGGATGCGACGGCCGGGAAAAAAACTAAAACAAACTGACACCGGATGTGACGTTGCGTCACATCCGGTGACTGTTTCCCTCCTCCGTGCAAGAGGGAAGACTGCATGGAGGAGACATCCGTCGGGGGACACGGAGCAGCTTCTTGTAAGTACTAGGGAGGGGGGGGCATCTGACTGGCATAATATTACAGGCATCTGACTGGCATAATATTACAGGCATCTGACTGGCATAATATTACAGGCATCTGACTGGCATAATATTACAGGCATCTGACTGGCATAATATTACAGGCATCTGACTGGGATAATATTACAGGCATCTGACTGGCATAATATTACAGGCATCTGACTGGCACAATATTACAGGCATCTGACTGGCATAATATTACAGGCATCTGACTGGCATAATATTACAGGCATCTGACTGGCACAATATTACAGGCATCTGACTGGCACAATATTCCTGGGCTCTGACTGGCACAATATTCCTGGTATCTGACTGGCACAATATTCCTGGGCTCTGACTGGCACAATATTCCTGGGCTCTGACTGGCACAATATTCCTGGGCTCTGACTGGCCCAATATTACTGGGCTCTGACTGGCCCAATATTGCAGGCATCTGACTGGCACATTATTACTGGGCTCTGAATGGCACAATATTGCAGGTAACTGAGTGGCATAATATTACAGGCATCTGACTGGCATAATATTACAGGCATCTGACTGGCACAATATTACAGGCATCTGACTGGCATAATATTACAGGCATCTGATTGGCATAATATTACAGGCATCTGACTGGCATAATATTACAGGCATCTGACTGGCACAATATTACAGGCATCTGACTGGCATAATATTACAGGCATCTGACTGGCATAATATTACAGGCAGAGCCCAGTAATATTGTGCCATTCAGAGCCCAGTAATATTGTACCATTCAGAGCCCAGTAATATTGTGCCAGTCAGATGCCTGTAATATTGTGCCAGTCAGAGCCCAGTAATATTGTTACACAGTATTAAGTTAACTTGCTAGGGAGATGGGAGAAGAAACACATGACAGTACCAGGTGAATCAGATGGAGGTTTATCTTCTTCCTCTGCGGTTTGCAGGGTATTGTTCCAGGGGGCAGACAGGAACAGGGAGCCTAAGTCTCAGTCAATATAGCTAGAGTCAGGGGACTGGGCTTTGGCAGAGATCCAAGGGAACCAGAATTCCAAAAAGGAAAATCCCTCCCTAACATTTTAGTCAGTTGACGAAAATTGCATAGTTATAGCCCTATAGTCCTTGACGAAAATTAACTAAATTAACACTGGTGTGCGCTTATATGTAAAACAGAATCCTGATAAATATTTGTTGGACGTTTTTCATCCTGCACTATTTATGCCTAATATGTGCAGAGCAGGACTTTTTATGTGTTACTCCCATAATGTGCAGTGTGGGACTGTATATGTATTACTCCCATAATGTGCAGAGCGGGACTTTATATGTATTACTCCCATAATGTGCAGTGTGGGACTTTATATGTATTACTCCCATAATGTGCAGTGTGGGACTTTATATGTATTACTCCCATAATGTGCAGTGTGGGACTTTATATGTATTACTCCCATAATGTACAGTACGGGACTTTATATGTATTACTCCCATAATGTGCAGAGCGGGACTTTATATGTATTACTCCCATAATGTGCAGTGCGGGACTTTATATGTATTACTCCCATAATGTGCAGTGCGGGACTTTATATGTATTACTCCCATAATGTGCAGTACGGGACGTTATATGTATTACTCTCATAATGTGCAGTACAGGACGTTATAAGTATTACTCCCATAATGTGCAGTACGGGACTTTATATGTATTACGCTCATAATGTGCAGTACGGGACGTTATATGTATTACTCCCATAATGTGCAGAGCGGGACTTTATATGTATTACTCCCATAATGTGCAGTACGGGACTTTATATGTATTACTCCCATAATGTGCAGAGCAGGACTTTTTATGTGTTACTCCCATAATGTGCAGTACGGGACTTTATATGTATTACTCCCATAATGTGCAGTGCGGGACTTTATATGTATTACTCCCATAATGTGCAGTACGGGACTTTATATGTATTACTCCCATAATGTGCAGTACAGGACTTTATATGTATTACTCCCATAATGTGCAGTACGGGACGTTATATGTATTACTCCCATAATGTGCAGTGTGGGACTTTATATGTATTACTCCCATAATGTACAGTACAGGACTTTATATGTATTACTCTCATAATGTGCAGTACGGGACGTTATATGTATTACTCCCATAATGTGCAGTGCGGGACTTTATATGTATTACTCCCATAATGTGCAGTACGGGACTTTATATGTATTACTCCCATAATGTGCAGTATGGGACTTTATATGTATTACTCCCATAATGTGCAGTACGGGACTTTATATGTATTACTCCCATAATGTACAGTACGGGACTTTATATGTATTACTCTCATAATGTGCAGTACGGGACGTTATAAGTATTACTCCCATAATGTGCAGTGTGGGACTTTATATGTATTACTCCCATAACTTGCAGTGTGGGACTTTATATGTATTACTCCCATAATGTACAGTACGGGACTTTATATGTATTACTCTCATAATGTGCAGTACGGGACGTTATATGTATTACTCCCATAATGTGCAGTGTGGGACTTTATATGTATTACTCCCATAATGTGCAGTACGGGACTTTATATGTATTACTCCCATAATGTGCAGTACAGGACTTTATATGTATTACTCCCATAATGTGCAGAGCGGGACTTTATATGTATTACTCCCATAATGTTCAGTGCGGGACTTTATATGTATTACTCCCATAATGTGCAGTACGGGACGTTATATGTATTACTCCCATAATGTGCAGTGTGGGACTTTATATGTATTACTCCCATAATGTACAGTACAGGACTTTATATGTATTACTCTCATAATGTGCAGTACGGGACGTTATATGTATTACTCCCATAATGTGCAGTGCGGGACTTTATATGTATTACTCCCATAATGTGCAGTACGGGACTTTATATGTATTACTCCCATAATGTGCAGTGCGGGACTTTATATGTATTACTCCCATAATGTGCAGTACGGGACTTTATATGTATTACTCCCATAATGTGCAGTATGGGACTTTATATGTATTACTCCCATAATGTACAGTACGGGACTTTATATGTATTACTCTCATAATGTGCAGTACGGGACGTTATATGTATTACTCCCATAATGTGCAGTACAGGACTTTATATGTATTACTCCCATAATGTGCAGTGTGGGACTTTATATGTATTACTCCCATAATGTGCAGTGCGGGACTTTATATGTATTACTCCCATAATGTGCAGTATGGGACGTTATATGTATTACTCCTATAATGTGCAGTACGGGACTTTATATATATTACTCCCATAATGTGCAGAGCAGGACTTTGTATGTATTACTCCCATAATGTGCAGTACGGGACTTTATATGTATGACTCCCATAATGTGCAGTATGGGACTTTATATGTATTACTCCCATAATGTGCAGTATGGGACTTTATATGTATTACTCCCATAATGTGCAGAGCAGGACTTTATATGTATTACTCCCATAATGTGCAGTGCGGGACTTTATATGTATTACTCCCATAATGTGCAGTACGGGACGTTATATGTATTACTCCCATAATGTGCAGTATGGGACTTTTTATGCATTAGCCGATAAATTAACTCATTAAAGCCCATTATTTATTGCTCCTTAGGTTATAGTCTCTGCTTGAGACCTGTTATCCCCAGTGTTTCTATTGGCAGTGGTAGGGTTAAACGTGGTCTGGTTGATAAAGGGATAAGTGTGATTTCTTCTTATTAGAATAAGAAACACTGATATGTTGATTAGAAAGCCTCCTCTGCTTCTCCCCTTTAAACTCCGCTTCTGGCTGTATCCCTGACGAGGTGAACACTGTGGCATAAAATCTATAATTGTAATCAAGTGTGTCTAAAAGCTGTCATGACCAGGAGCCACTCCAACAGCAAGACAGCAACATGGCACCCAACTGCGGGCGCTCCCTATAGCCCTTCCCTCATGTCACTATTCCTCATCCCCATATACATCCTGGGGATTAGAGGCCATGCAACCATTAAACATGGTTAACCAAGTCAATAGCCCACAGCTGTGACCTTTAAATTAAACCCCAGCTTTGTCCCAAAGGAACAGGCGAAAGGTCACCAAAGTAGATGTCACCTGTCCACATCCCGCAGCTTGAGACGGACAGGATGTAAATAGATCTGGGCAGAAGACATTGGACTAGGAAAAGAAGGGAATGAGACATGCAGATATCTGGTCATGAAGACAGTCAGCCCTGGGGTTTATCGTTATGTTGTAGACTAGCAATACTACAGTCCTGTACACAGCTGAAGAATACAAAATAATAATAATCAAAGACACTAAAAAAAAAGATTAATATTGTCATGATTTTAACATCTATTCCACTAACCTCTTTGGTAAAACATGTCTATTACATCCTCTAATATAACTCTTTATATTAGACCTCTCTAACCACCCACAATCTTGTCCGATAAGCTGGGTCTATCTTCCCAGGTTCGATTTGAGGCTTTCTAGGACTTGCTATAGCTGTGGATTGGCTACATATGTTACAATGACTATAATGCTTAATTATCCCACCTGAGTTGTATATAAGTATATGGAAATAAGTGTCAACCCCCAAACTCAGCATTCTGCATTTCATGATCCACAGAGATTGACGAGAGGGACACAGTGACTTCCAGCTGCTGACCGGTACACTCACTAGCCACAAACCCAGTTCTTCCAGCCGCTGACCAGTGCACTCACTAGTCCCAAACCCAGTTCTTCCAGCCGCTGACCGGTACACTCACTAGCCCCAAACCCAGTTCTTCCAGCCGCTGACCGGTACACTCACTAGCCCCAAACGCAGTTCTTCCAGCTGCTGACCGGTACACTCACTAGCCCCAAACCCAGTTCTTCCAGCCGCTGACCAGTGCACTCACTAGTCCCAAACCCAGTTCTTCCAGCCGCTGACCGGTACACTCACTAGCCCCAAACCCAGTTCTTCCAGCCGCTGACCGGTACACTCACTAGCCCCAAACGCAGTTCTTCCAGCCGCTGACCGGTACACTCACTAGCCCCAAACCCAGTTCTTCCAGCCGCTGACCGGTACACTCACTAGTCCCAAACCCAGTTCTTCCAGCCGCTGACGGTACACTCACTATTCCCAAACCCAGTTCTTCCAGCCGCTGACGGTACACTCACTAGCCCTAAACCCAGTTCTTCCAGCCACTGCTGATACACTCACTAGCCTCAAAACCAGTTCTTTGAGCCGCTGACCGGTACACGCACTATCCCCAAACCCAGTTCTTCAAGCCGCTGACCGGTACACTCACTAGCCCCAAACCCAGTTCTTCAAGCCGCTGACCGGTTCACTCACTAGCCCTGTCAGACACTCTTGCTTGGGCAGCTGTCTCAGATTACTTCAGACTGTGCTACTAATGTCCAAATTGCACCAAATCAAAGAATTCTTTCTTTTCGCTGACATTTAAATTCATGCAAAACTCAAAGGGCTGAGACACAACAAAGTTTAATTATAATATACATTTCTGTTGCTTAAGTCATGCCAATTACATCTGATTGGATATTTTCTTTATTCAACAAGCCCCTTTCATGTCATTTTAATTTACTGTCAAAGCAGCCGGAATATTGGAAACTAAATTATTTACTCCAACCCATAAGCCAATAATGTTCCATTTGTCTCGTACAGGGAGAGTCTGGGATAACAAGATTATTAAGGACATTGCTTGTAATGGCGAATGTCCTTCACCGCGTGTCTGCTCCCACTGTGCTCTCAGAAAGCAGACATCAAAGACCCGCGTGCCGTCACACTGCCTCTGATTTCAATTACTGGCTCTCTGGGCTGTGTGAGAGCTGTGCACACTGCACTATCACTCCAGAAGATCCCAGGGATGGGAGATTGCCTGGGATGGGTGTAAGGACCAGCAGTCTAATAAGGACCGTCGCTAGCTGGCCTCAGCAGTCATGGTCAGGCGGCTCAGCATTTTCCTCCTACCCTAAAGGGATTTTCAGCCCTAGTGTTTGTGATTGTGAGGGGAATTGGAGTCGACACTACCTTCTGGGTGTTTTAACTGGTTCATATAGAATCAGGCACATGCGATATAAAATAAGCAGGTATACTGCAAATTAGAGGCTGCCCTACAGATAGACAGGTAGGTAGACAAATCAGAGGCTGCCCCACAGATAGACAGGTGGGGAGATAGACAAATCAGAGGCTGCCCCACAGATAGACAGGTGGGGAGATAGACAAATCAGAGGCTGCCCCAGAGATAGACAGGTGGGGAGATAGACAAATCAGAGGCTGCCCCACAGATAGACAGCTAGGTAGGTAGACAAATCAGAGGCTGCCCCAGAGATAGACAGGTAGGTAGACAAATCAGAGGCTGCCCCAGAGATAGACAGGTGGGGAGATAGACAAATCAGAGGCTGCCCCAGAGATAGACAGGTGGGGAGATAGACAAATCAGAGGCTGCCCCACAGATAGACAGGTGGGGAGATAGACAAATCAGAGGCTGTCCCACAGATAGACAGGTAGGTAGACAAATCAGAGGCTGCCCCACAGATAGACAGGTGGGGAGATAGACAAATCAGAGGCTGCCCCACAGATAGACAGGTGGGGAGATAGACAAATCAGAGGCTGCCCCACAGATAGACAGGTAGGGAGACAAATCAGAGGCTGCCCCAGAGATAGACAGGTGGGGAGATAGACAAATCAGAGGCTGCCCCACAGATAGACAGGTAGATAGACAAATCAGAGGCTGCCCCACAGATAGATGGGTAGGGAGATAGACAAATCAGAGGCTGCCCCACAGATAGACAGGTAGGGAGACAAATCAGAGGCTGCCCCACAGATAGACAGGTAGGTAGATAGACAAATCAGAGGCTGCCCCACAGATAGACAGGTGGGGAGATAGACAAATCAGAGGCTGCCCCACAGATAGACAGCTGGGGAGATAGACAAATCAGAGGCTGCCCCACAGATAGACAGGTAGGGAGATAGACAAATCAGAGGCTGCCCCACAGATAGACAGGTAGATAGACAAATCAGAGGCTGCCCCACAGATAGACAGGTAGGGAGATAGACAAATCAGAGGCTGCCCCACAGATAGACAGGTAGATAGACAAATCAGAGGCTGCCCCACAGATAGACAGGTAGGGAGATAGACAAATCAGAGGCTGCCCCACAGATAGACAGGTAGATAGACAAATCAGAGGCTGCCCCACAGATAGACAGGTAGGGAGATAGACAAATCAGAGGCTGCCCCACAGATAGACAGGTAGATAGACAAATCAGAGGCTGCCCCACAGATAGATGGGTAGGGAGATAGACAGGTAGGGAGATAGACAGGTAGGGAGATAGATGGGTAACACCCATTCATAGGGAGGTAGGCGGAGGAGGATAACACGACAAATCCTTTGTGAGATGCACTTGACCAAGAAAGGACATCATTAAATAGACAAAAAGAGCAGACTGTGCAGAGCCAACTCAGCCCGTCTAGCAGGAGCAGGTCATCGGGTTTGCTCATTCATAATGCAAAGTTACAGCCACTAAAGCATTTTATCACTTGTGCTTCTAATCTAGAGGAATACAGTGTCTCCAGTACGAGGATAAACTGGGAGGTATGCTTTAAGGTACATAGCAGTTTATTTATTCCCTGGGAAGCATTGCTAGTGCAGAGCCTCTAACAAAGCAAGGGTTTAAAATGCTTACCTTTCCTTTAAGACGGTGAGATGAAAGGTTCACTTTTAGTAAATAGCTCCCAGTTTGGAACCAGGAGAGATCCTGAAACCTCATATTTAGACTGTGATTCTTCAAGTTCAAATCACACTGAATGTGGGAGACGCACATATTATATTCTCTGGCCAATTATAATCATGACTTGTTACAAGTCATTCATAACTTTATCTTAGTATTGTAGGTAAATTACACAGGGTAAAAAAATCAGTTTGATAGAACAGGGGGCGGAAAGGGCACTTCCATCCAGTTTAGTATGTTGTACATGTGTTTAATATATGGGACAAACACTTATTATTACTTTAACATGATGTACAGATCTCCTGTAGTGTTACATTGAAAATAATTTCGGTGGGGCTTCTACATTCAGTGACATCAGGGAGAGAGTGTATCCAGGAGGCGGGCTGGCTTCATCTGCAGCAGTTTTCATGGTCCCCTCTAAGGAAGTGCTATCATTAGCTTTAAAATGACACTACCACTTACTTAACATGTAACTAGATTACCTGTGCATTTAAAACAAATACATATATAAGAAGTTTTTTTCTTCTATGTTTTGAATTCATTGCATATAAAATAAAAATAAAATTAGATGTTTATCTCCAGCATCCATTTTGAGAATTGTACCCATGATGCAACATTCTCCAAAACCTTCCAGCAAGTCTCACTTTAAAACTTTGGCCAGAGCCTGCATGATGATGTCATAAGACACATCCCTGCTCTCTTACTGGCTCCTGTGTATCATAGTGGGCAGGACTAGGTGGCTGTGTACAACTTTTTTTTACACAAAGAGAGGAGATTCACCTGATCAAACAGGGTCATAACTCCGCCCCCTTGTGATGTAATAGTTACATTATCCTCCAATTCAATGCAAGGCTATGGTCAGAATTCTGACTTATAGACTGCATTCTGTGTCCCCAGCCCCAAAGTGAGATACTAGTGCTGTAAAATCTCTGCACCACAACTGTCTATTAAGCTAAGACTCACACATATATTTTGCTACTACAATTTTCTTTGATGTCTGTACCTATATAGATGTATATATGCTCATTGTACTATTTACAGTTTGTTATGATATTAACGCTTGATACATGTACCTATGTTTATACATGCCAGTCTTGTTATCGAAACAGTCCCACGGGGGACATACCTGATGTTCATCTATACTCTTTCAATGATTGTATTCATGCAAAACCCGAATAAAAATTTAAATTGAAAAAAAAAATATTTCATAAAATGAACTCACATAACAAAGACAAAAGACATATCTGAAATCAGCAACACAAAAAAATAAACCCTTTTCATTTTTTGGTGGGAGTGTCCATTTAACATTGGAATCAGATTTTGTCAGCTGAAAATTCTGTTTCAAGTCTACCATTGAAATCAATCCAGCCCCCCAGAAGGCAAAGTATGTATTTTTGCTGATGATACAAAGATTTACAGCAGGGTTGATATTCATGGAGGGATAAGCCAAATGGCAAATGATTTAGCTAAACTAGAAAAATGGTCAGAGCAGTGGCAACTGACATTTAATGTGGACAAGTGCAAGATTATGCACCTTGGGCGTAAAAACCCAAAAGCAGAATATAGACTATTTGGTACAGTCCTAACCTCAACATCTGAGGAAAGGGATTTAGGAGTAATAATTTCAGAGGACTTGAAGGTAGGTAGGCAATGCAATAGAGCAGCAGGAAATGCTAGCAGAATGCTTGGTTGCATAGGGAGAGGCATTAGCAGTAGGAAGAGGGAAGTGCTCATGCCATTGTACAGAGCACTGGTGAGACCTCACTTGGAGTATTGTACGCAGTACTGGAGACCGTATCTCCAGAAGGATATTGATACTTTGGAGAGAGTTCAGAGAAGGGCTACTAAACTGGTTCATGGGTTGAAGGATAAAACTTACCAGGAAAGGTTAAAGCATCTTAACATGTATAGCTTGGAAGAAAGACGTAATATGATAGAAACATTTAAATACATAAAGGGAATCAACACAGTAAAGGAAGAGAGTATATTTAAAAGAAGAAAAACTACCACAACTAGAGGACATAGTCTTAAATAAGAGGGGCAACGATTTAAAAGTAATATCAGGAAGTATTACTTTACTGATAGGGTAGTGGATGTATGGAATAGCCTGCCAGCAGAAGTGGTAGAGGTAAACACAGTCAAGGATTTTAAGCATGCGTGGGATAGACACAAGGCTATCCTAGCTATAAGACCGGGAACGGGGGACTAAGAAAAGTACTCAAAAAAATTGGGCAGACTAGATGGACCGAATGGTTCTTATCTGCCGACACATTCTATGTTTCTATGTTAAGGTACATTAGTGAGATGAGATTCTTGTCCCATCTCCAACTTCAAAGCCTTCCTCTCTTCTCTAAATTCCTACAGCTGAAAGAGAAGTGAAAAAGGCCAGTGGGAGAGAAACCCCTGCTCTGTCTGTCTCTGTCTAATCATCTTATCTCTCGATACCTGCCTGCTTACTTGTCTTGCCTGTCTGTCTCTATCTTATGATAATGTGTGGGCCACGAAATAACCAACCCCCCTCTACAATATTAGTACAATCCTCTAATTAAGGGCAAGGTGGGGAGTTAGCGTTTGTATTTTTCCAGAAACATTTTAAGGAGAACTAGAACAACTCTAGAATCCCGTTTTATAATGGTAGTGTGGCTGATCTAGAGAAAATGTGCTACTTTATGTTAGAGTGGTGGATAGAGGGAATAGTAGCTCAGTGCGGCTGGTAGAGACTATTTAAGGAGTGGTTCAATGTACAATCTTTGTATAAGTGGTGCATGATGATAGATAAGACACCGATCTGCCCTGCGAATTTGTTCCCCTTATACACTGCAAATAAAGTGTAATAGACATCTCTCTCTCTCTCTCTCTCCCTCTCGCCTTATCAGAAGTCACCACTGGAAATGGTTTGAAAGTAAAATCAAGTGCATTTGACCTATAGTAAATTGTATTTTTTTTTTACATTTATTTAGAAAGTGTTTTACCAGGAAGAATACATTGAGATTTCTCTCGTTTTCAAGTATGTCCTAGGGACCCAGTCCAGAATGGAGTTACACACTTAACAGTAGATTCAAAATAAATACATGCATACATATATTAAACAAGCTGGAAGGAGAACATACAGGGTAAATCATTATTGATACAAAAAAGGAACAACATGTACAGTAAACAAAGGAATTTGTAAACTAATAACAGGTACAATCCGTTTTGAGGATTTGGGAGACACTTATTTTCAGGGATTTTAGACTAGATGATGATTTGGCAGAAACAGGAAGGCTGATTCCACATATGAGGAGCTCTGGAAGAGAACGCACCTCGACCTGCTTCCTTTTTGAAGTGAGGGATCGCTAATGAAGGGTTGGTGCAGGATCTGAGATTGTAGGATGTGCAGGGAGTAAGAGCGAGCATGCCGCTCAGGTAGGGGGCATGCTCGCTTGTAAATACCTGTACAACATATAGAAAATAAGCCAGGTGTGACTGCCACTTTAAAGAGTCAACACCGCAATTGTAAAAATGGTTGCAAATCAAATACAGAGAGAGGTTTAACAGAGAGTGGAGAAAAAGGTAGAAAACAGGAGACAGGCGGGGGTCCTTATCTGCTGTCACATTCTGGGATTCTTTATGAGAATGGTGGGATTTGAACCCACGCTGCTAAACACACCACCCTGACTTGCAAACGGATGCGTTATGAGAGCAGCGACCAAAACAGCCTCTCCTCCTCCTCCTCCTCCTCAGCCAAAAGCAATTTCTTTTTCTAATTTTAGTTATGCACAAGCCCGCGGGCATCATGAGCGTTTAGTAATTAGTTTTATAATTACTGCTGTTTTGCTCGCTGTCATTCAATTTTTCTTGCAGACCGGCCCGGGATTGCAATGTCTCTCGTCCACAGCTGTGAAAATTACTCTCCGATTAGAAAGCAAAAAAAAAGAGAGAGAGAGCGAGAAAATAAATAAATAAATAAGATGGGGGGAGAAGATAACGAACAGCAACAGACTTTTGTTGGGTGATGTGGTGCCAGGCGCTGCCCATGCCAGTCAGATCGTGGAGGTTATTAATGGCGCAGTGACCGTGGCAGCAGATTGCTGCCGCCATAAGTCCCACCTCAGTCTGCCACTTAATGCCGGCGCGGCTATGTGTCTGAGAAATGCACGCCATTGGCCAAGAACGCGATTTCCCTCACGTGGAAGGGAATTCCCCTTATCCAAGCCCCCCCTTTATGAAGTTACAGGGAACTGACCTCTCACCTCTTATTCTCCGCTTCCTTGTCCCCTAACAGATAAGCTCCCAGTAGGGTTTCCACCTTTTTCTTAAGAAAAATACCGGCCTTGGGTACTGTCTCCATAGACTTAACATTAGCCTGAAGCCAATTTTTTTACCGGCCTGCCGGTAAAATACCGGCCAGGCGGCAACTCTAGCTCCCAGCCAGCCACCAAGGTACATAACGTAAAGCATTCATTTAGCAGTCCGGGGCTAAATATGGGAATTATCAGCTTCCCCAGATGAAAAGACGCGGCTGGATGTAAATAGCTAGATCGGTTAATAATAGATGTGTGTTTATTATATAACTACTGGTTAGAGAGAGATACATTATGTATATGTTTTATGGAGACATCCACATGGTATGTATTCACAAGAATCCTGACACATAGCAGCACAGTAAAGTAATACTAGTAAAATATGTATTACGTAAAGCTGCACAAACAACAATTTAAATCTCAACACCAAGAAAATGAAAGGGAGCTTGTCACTAATGTATAGAAGAATGTATAGAAGAGCTCAGCTGGCCATGAATTTCACACTTATTAAACACATATACAACATCCAGACCTGGCCCTTTAATAGAAAACCCTCCTGCTAATCACATTGTCTTTTAACAATATAACCGATTTTTTAGACTTTATAGAAAGCAGGGACTCCATTGTTTAGACATCTAAATAGCAAAACTAAGACAAACAAGGTGTATCACTTTAATATCCCCAATCACGCGCTCATATATCTATATATATATATATATACACATAATCACATCCACAGATGTTTAATCTTCTAAATAGTGTCCTGCAGCATACAATCAAAAATGAAATATTTTTGGGAAATGTCTAGCACCATGGTCACAGTTTTTATTCCCAGAATGTACTGTAGGTTCTCCCACGCATGCTGGCAAGGACTGGGTTAATCTCCCTTTTTTTTCGGTCTATGTTTGCCTGTCAGTCAGCAGGAACGCCGGTCTCATTTATCTGCCATCTTTGTTTACCTCGTTGCACAGGCTGATTAAAGGAATGATTGCTGACAGCCCCTCTGCATTTTGATTGCGCGCACCCCGACTACAAAAAATGTTTAGTATCAAAAAATACTGAGGTGAGAGTCTGGGGAGAGGACCAGTATGTCAAGAGAGAGGCCCCTGTCTCGTGGCTGGATGCAATCAGATTTGGGCCTGGCTTAGAACTTACAGTATTTGGCTGGAGCCTGGGTGCTGGAGCCTGGGCGCCTCTGGGATGCAGCATTGGTGCTTAAGAACCCTCCAAGCCCCGGAAATAGAAATAAAGGGGGGTCCCCGATCTCCCCGAGGTTGAGTTTGACCGCCTCTCACCTTCTTTCACTTTATCTCGACCATCTAAAATTGTTAGTGAATACCATTTTGCGAGGTCGATATGAGGCATTCGAGAGGGTGATGAGTCTGTTTGAGTTTGGAGGCCGAGATTAGTTCTAATCTCAACCTCCAATCTTGAATTTTACTGAATTGACCCCTAATAGGTGAGATGAACATTTCTTGTCACTGAGGTAACTATACATGGTGCAGGGCCTGGTGAATTTCCCCAGTTAGAAGAGCTCAGCTGGCCATGGATAATGTAGAGTTACATCTCTACACACTGTCACTTTATAACAATGCATTATACAGGGCCAACTCTGTTCTTCTAGCAGGAGAAACTCACCAGGCCCTGCACAATGTATAGAAGAATATATAGAAGAGCTCAGCTGGCCATGGATAATGCAGAGTTACATCTTTACACACTGTCACTTTATAACAATGCATTATACAGGACCAACTCTGTTCTTCTAGTAGGAGAAACTCACCAGGCCCTGCACAATGTATAGAAGAATATATAGAAGAGCTCAGCTGGCCATGGATAATGCAGAGTTACATCTTTACACACTGTCACTTTATAACAATGCATTATACAGGGCCAACTCTGTTCTTCTAGTAAACATTACATTCTAATGTATAGTTACTGACATGTACATGTCACCTTTTAGTGAATAGCCCCCTATGTGTAACAAGCATTTTAATATGTTGCAGGATACAGACAGCAGGAATAATCTCAGCAGAATTAGTAACCATTAATAGATTAATAGATTTAACCTTTGATAACCCACCTTTGACAGAGGTGTTGGGGGGTGGGCCTTCCATTCGCAGGTTCCAGGGGGGGTCTCCCTGGTTGGCAAAGTCTCTCATCTTCAGGTAGCTGATGGTCAGTCGGATGATGGACGCCTTGTCCAGCTGGCTGGTGATGGCTGCGGGGAGAGGGAGTAGCTTGGCCAGCTCGTAAAATTCAAAGTTCTCCTTCCCGCGTCGGGAACGAGCTGCGTCCCGGGATTTCTCTTTGCGCAGGGCTTGTAAACTGCAGGAAAGAGAGGGAGAGAGTGGCTTGATATGGGGATTCATCATCCTTCATTGACTAACATGAAATGTTGCCATTCACAGGGCAGTTTACAGTACCCATCTACCAAACCCAACCAGCAATGCATGTTTGCAAAAAAATGTCTGCATTTGGTGTGGACCCATTGTTTGCGGTCCAGCCCCATCAAATTTGGGTCTGTCCCAGAATTTCTATGGACACCCAAAATAGTACTGGGGAAACACGCAGGTGATGTCATAAACAGGAGACACAGATACATCTAAAACACAATTTATATAGATCATTTTCAATAGTTTTTTATTCTCTACATTCACAGTAAAAACAGTAGGGGTCATGTATAGACACGGTCCCACTCCTGCACTGCAAAGTGTCGGGATTTATAAAAGGCCGTTATAAGAAACGCTAATTGGCTAATTGCGCTGTTTTTTATAAACCTCCTGACACTTTGCAGTGCGGGTGTTTTTATACCAACCCCCCCCCCCCCCCCCAGTGTTCAGTGCATACAGGCCCTTTAGAGAAATGTAAGGTTTAATATATTTTTAATTTTAAAATGATATAGTATTCCCCTGAGGATAATTCATGATATTACTTCTCTAATAAGATAGTCCACGTTTCTCAAATTGTACATCAAGATGAAGATACTTTCATTCTGAGCCCCCATAACTGACATAGAAACTTAGAATGAGTCACATAGGCCCATGGCCAGCCTCCTCCCCCCCCCCCCCCCCCCCCCGCCAGTCACAGGTAGGGCTCAATATATAAACGTGAAGTGAAAACACTGTAAGATTAAATCATTATGATCATATGTGAAATGGATTGAAAAGGTGGATTACATATGACAAAATACAAATGCAGAGAGAATCATAGTGTAGCACATATTATTGAAAGTGGTATTAAATGTTATGTGGTATCACAAACTCACAAACAATTGTCATTGGAATGGTCAGGCCTCAATAAATTGTTGGTCCGGACCTTCATTAAGGATCCTGGAGGTGGTATTCCGTGCAAAGAAGTCAAAAAGCACATAGAGTAGTACAATATGGATCAATACAAAAAAAGAAATCTCCTTTATTGGAGAAACTTACAGGATGAAGAGGCCAATCAGCAAATAATACAACGGGAAAAACAAAGGTCTGGAAAAAGTCCAAAGGGTACGGAAGATAAGTAGCCTCTCTATGCATTGTGCCAAGTGGCTTCCTCAGGAGAATTGGCTCTGTTACAAAGCATTTATTGGACCTCTTCATCCTGTACGTTTTTGTAAGTTTCTTTGCACGGAATACCCCCTCCAGGATTCTTCCGGACCAACAATTTATTGAAGCCTGACAATAACAAATGTTTGTGAGTGCGATACCACATAACATTTAATATCACTTTAACCCCTTCGTGACGTTAGGACTTACTATGCCGTCCTAATTTTAAGTGCCTAAAAGTCGTTAGGATGGCATAGTTCGTCCTGTACTAAACAGCTCATCGTGGCTCCCCGCGATGAGCTGTTCTCGGATCCCGCTGCAGGCACTTGTAGCGGGATCCCACCTGTCAGATGAGGCCACTTTGAGTGGCCTCGGTCTGACAGCGGAAATGTAGCCGGTGCTCCAAGAAAGCACCGGCTACATTTCTCTAAATCGCGAAGTTCGGGCACGCCTCCGTGGCGTCACACGTGACATCCGGAGGTCTTCGCGATATTTTGGCAGGGACCCACAGGGTCTATTAAGACCCTGATCGGGTCTATTAAGACCCTGATCGGGTCTCTGCCATAGTGTTCCTGGCTACCGATCACCTTGTGATCGGTGGCCAGGAACAATTTGTGACGTTTTGATGCTTGTGTCATTTGGGACGCAAGCACCTTGCGTCATGAAGGGGTTAAATAATACGTGCTACCCTATGATTCTCTCTGTATTTGTATTTTTCATATTTAATCCAGCGCTACTACTACCTTTTCAATCCAATCACAGGTAGTGGTAAGGTATAGTTATCAGATAATAAAAACATTTTTTTTTAAATCCTGTTTTTTATTTACTTCCTCTGCCCCCCCCCCCCCTTTAATCCATTTCTCCTGTAATCCTTTCAATATTACTCCCACATCCCTTGCCATTGCACCTACAGTACTTGATTGCACCCACATAACTTGCCACAGGCCCACTTTGCACCCATGGCATTTGAAACAGCACTGAGCTTGCACTCACAGGTCTTGCCATAGCACCTAGATTGCACTCACAGGTCTTGCCATAGCACCTAGATTGCACTCGAGAACCTTGTCAGAGAACCTAGATTGCACTCACAGGTCTTGTTAGAGCACCCAGCTTGCACCCGCTGGAACAGAGCACCCTGACCACACACCCAGGACATATCCCATCCAACACCAAGATTACACACCCAGTACATGTCCCGAGAGAGAAGCCATATATCAGGGTTACAGGTCATTCCCCTTGTGTCTCCTCTACATGTGTCTGCTGGTGTCAGGCATGTATCAGGTTATGGATTTTCACAAGCGCATCTTCTATTAATCAATTTCTTGGCCTGAAAGACGTGGGAACCAGCGAAACATCCTCAATTCAACCATCAAAAATTCATCAAAGGCTGGAGCTGTGCAGCTTTGAAGCCTCAGTGAACCTCTCGTGTTTCAATGTCGAACGATCAGAGGTCCCACCAGGAGCTTCCCCACCCTTGCCGCAGTAATGGGAAAGCTTGTTCTGACATGCAGAACATCTAACGGGAGAACAAGCGCTAAGGATCCACGGCTGGGGCTCATGGGAAAATCTGGTGTTAACCATTTCATAGCCACATAAAATTATACACCTGGAAAGTGTCAGGCTGTCCAACTGTACCTTGGTCTGTTTCTCAAACCTGTCCTCAGGACCCCCCAACGGTCCAGGATTTAGGGATTACCCAGTTGTATTTAATTAAGAATATGTACACCTGGTGTGGTTCCCTAACCATTAAGCAACCATACCAGGTGTTCTACATATTCTTATTTAAATACATCTGGGTAATCCCTAAATCCTGGACCGTTGGGGGGTCCTGAGGACAGGTTTGAGAAACGATGGTAAAGCTCTGCAGTGGGAGTCACTGTGCTGCATTGTGAGGAGGGTCAAAAATAATAAATTGGGTACAATTAAAAAGAAGAGAGTCAATCTGGTTTGCATGGTATCTGCTCTACTTTTGAAACTTTGCCCCTGAATTGCTCTTTATATATATACCCACACTCAGGGTCTGCTCACCCAGGCTATACATTGTGTATGATACCCCTCCCCAGCATGTTCAGGGTCTGCTCCCAGAGAGGGTAACACTGTCACCCAGGCTATACATTGTGTATGATACCCCTGCCCAGAAAGTTCAGGATCTGCTCCCAGAGTGGGTAACACTGTCACCCATGCTATACATTGTGTATGATACCCCTCCCCAGCATGTTCAGGGTCTGCTCCCAGAGTGGGTAACAGTCACCCAGGCTATACATTGTGTATGATACCCCTCCCCAGCATGTTCAGGGTCTGCTCCCAGAGGGGGTAACACTGTCAGCCATGCTATACATTGTGTATAATACCCCTCCCCAGCATGTTCAGGGTCTGCTCCCAGAGGGGGTAACACTGTCACACAGGCTATACATTGTGTATGATACCCCTCCCCAGCATGTTCAGGGTCTGCTCCCAGAGGGGGTAACACTGTCACCCATGCCATACATTGTGTATGATACCCCTGCCCAGCATGTTCAGGGTCTGCTCCCAGAGGGGGTAACACTGTCACCCATGCTATACATTGTGTATGATACCCCTGCCCGGCATGTTCAGGGTCTGCTCCCAGAGGGGGTAACACTGTCACCCATGCTATACATTGTGTATGATACCCCTGCCCAGCATGTTCAGGGTCTGCTCCCAGAGGGGGTAACACTGTCACCCAGGCTATACATTGTGTATGATACCCCTCCCCAGCATGTTCAGGGTCTGCTCCCAGAGGTGGTAACACTGTCACCCAGGCTAAACATTGTGTATGATACCCCTGCCCAGCATGTTCAGGGTCTGCTCCCAGAGTGGGTAACACTGTCACCCAGGCTATACATTGTGTATGATACCCCTCCCCAGCATGTTCAGGGTCGGCTCCCAGAGTGGGTAACACTGTCACCCAGGCTATACATTGTGTATGATACCCCTCCCCAGCATGTTCAGGATCTGCTCCCAGAGAGGGTAACACTGTCACCCAGGCTATACATTGTGTATGATACCCCTGCCCAGCATGTTCAGGGTCTGCTCCCAGAGTGGGTAACACTGTCACCCAGGCTATACATTGTGTATGATACCCCTGCCCAGCATGTTCAGGGTCTGCTCCCAGAGTGGGTAACACTGTCACCCAGGCTATACATTGTGTATGATACCCCTCCCCAGCATGTTCAGGGTCTGCTCCCAGAGTGGGTAACACTGTCACCCAGGCTATACATTGTGTATGATACCCCTCCCCAGCATGTTCAGGGTCTGCTCCCAGAGGTGGTAACACTGTCACCCATGCTATACATTGTGTATGATACCCCTGCCCAGCATGTTCAGGTCTGCTCCCAGAGGGGGTAACACTGTCACCCATGCTATACATTGTGTATGATACCCCTGCCCAGCATGTTCAGGTCTGCTCCCAGAGGGGGTAACACTGTCACCCATGCTATACATTGTGTATGATACCCCTCCCCTGCATGTTCAGGATCTGCTCCCAGAGTGGGTAACACTGTCACCCAGGCTATACATTGTGTATGATACCCCTCCCCAGCATGTTCAGTAATGTATCTCCCGGACACGCACACTGTCGTGCTATACTTAGTTGTGAAATTGGCCTTTTATGTTCCTGATGTTTACAGATTGGAAGAAATATTAATGTTGACAGCCGCAAGCGGCTTGGCTTAACCCTTTCCAGCCAGCAGACAGCGAGCTGACTAATGCGCTTCGTGAGCCCTACTGGGCCACGTGTCCATTTATTTTCTCCCTGGATCTCACGCAGCGTTACTAACTCAGCCAGATCACAGCACAGGGTATAGAGGGGGATTAAAGGGCCCTGTCCCTAAACAGTATTTATCCTGTGATTGGATGGAAAATTAACTTGTGCCAAACACTATTTGCCGAGATCCTCGGACGCTAAATCAGCTGCGAAAATACGTAACCGGTGGGGGATGGCGCAAACGCTCGATACTTGTGGGGAGTCTAATTTATACATAGGAGCACCAGTATGGTGACTATCTGTTTATGTATGAGGCCCCATCGCATTAAATTAAGGGGAGTAAATGGTTTCGGTGTGCATGTGATGACATCACTTGTGGCTTGATATGCAAATTACATATCCCACTTTACGTGATCTCATAAATAAGAGTCACCACACGCTCCTTTTACACACAGTTCATGTATTTACACGCGCTTTTGCTACAATGTCATTTTTTATCCTCTACAATTTATAGTTTATACTACTGGTCTTTTTTTAACGGTAGAGAATTCAATTTCAAACTCTCCAACGCTTGACAACTTAATTAAATCTGTGCGATCGGCAGCTTGATCATATTACAGAGGCGAAAACGCTGAGTTATTAACCCTTTTGGCTGGCCCGTGCCTCAAGGGGTTAAAACCAACCACACTTAATGCACACAAAGCACGGTGACAGATCCGAGCCTCATGGAGTAAATGAGATAAGAGAGACTATTTATTTATTTTTATTGGGGGTGTTTACCAGAGGACGGGTCCTGACACCCATTTATCCCCATCAGTTTGTTGCTAAACAGACAAATAGGTAAAAAAAGCGCAAATAAATGCAATTATCTGTGGCCAGGCCCGGCGTGCAGGATAGGCAGAATGGAGGTGTCTCTTCCCATTATTGCGCTGACATCTGACGTTCTGGGCGACCCTGGTTTGGGTCAGGGCCCCCCCTTTCTTGCCTACCTCACACGTCAGATCTGATCAGCAACAGCAAAGTCTGAGAACTGAGATGTGATGCTGACTTCAACTCTGTGCAGCAGCCAATTTCTCAGACAAAACCTTGACTTGCTAGTCCCAAGCACAAACACGAGTAAATATTATAAAGGTAATAACAAAAAATGCCCAATTTAAAGAAAACACAGAGATTATTTGAGAAACGGCTGTCTGACACGGTTACCAAATCTACACTGTGTAACATTACATCCCTTTACCCGGTAACTGAACCTACGGTGTGTAACATTACATCTCTACCCGGTAACTGAACCTACGGTGTGTAACATTACATCTCTACCCGGTAACTGAACCTACGGTGTGTAACATTACATCTCGTTACCCGGTAACTGAACCTACGGTGTGTAACATTACATCTCTTTACCCGGTAACTGAACCTACGGTGTGTAACATTACATCTCTTTACCCGGTAACTGAACCTACGGTGTGTAACATTACATCTCTTTACCCGGTAACTGAACCTACGGTGTGTAACATTACATCTCTTTACCCGGTAACTGAACCTACGGTGTGTAACATTACATCTCTACCCGGTAACTGAACCTACGGTGTGTAACATTACATCTCTTTACCCGGTAACTGAACCTACGGTGTGTAACATTACATCTCTTTACCCGGTAACTGAACCTACGGTGTGTAACATTACATCTCTTTACCCGGTAACTGAACCTACGGTGTGTAACATTACATCTCTACCCGGTAACTGAACCTACGGTGTGTAACATTACATCTCTTTACCCGGTAACTGAACCTACGGTGTGTAACATTACATCTCTACCCGGTAACTGAACCTACGGTGTGTAACATTACATCTCTACCCGGTAACTGAACCTACGGTGTGTAACATTACATCTCTACCCGGTAACTGAACCTACGGTGTGTAACATTACATCTCGTTACCCAGTAACTGAACCTACGGTGTGTAACATTACATCTCTTTACCCGGTAACTGAACCTACGGTGTGTAACATTACATCTCTACCCGGTAACTGAACCTACGGTGTGAAACATTACATCTCTTTACCCGGTAACTGAACCTACGGTGTGTAACATTACATCTCTTTACCCGGTAACTGACCCTACGGTGTGTAACATTACATCACTACCCGGTAACTGAACGTACGGTGTGTAACATTACATCTCTACCCGGTAACTGAACCTACGGTGTGTAACATTACATCTCTTTACCCGGTAACTGAACCTACGGTGTGTAACATTACATCTCTTTACCCGGTAACTGAACCTACGGTGTGTAACATTACATCTCGTTACCCGGTAACTGAACCTACGGTGTGTAACATTACATCTCGTTACCCGGTAACTGAACCTACGGTGTGTAACATTACATCTCTTTACCCGGTAACTGAACCTACGGTGTGTAACATTACATCTCTACCCGGTAACTGAACCTACGGTGTGTAACATTACATCTCTTTACCCAGTAACTGAACCTACGGTGTGTAACATTACATCTCTACCCGGTAACTGAACCTACGGTGTGTAACATTACATCTCTTTACCCGGTAACTGAACCTACGGTGTGTAACATTACATCTCTTTACCCGGTAACTGAACCTACGGTGTGTAACATTACATCTCTTTACCCGGTAACTGAACCTATGGTATGTAACATTACATCCCTTTACCCGGTAACTGAACCTACGGTGTGTAACATTACATCTCTTTACCCGGTAACTGAACCTACGGTGTGTAACATTACATCTCTTTACCCGGTAACTGAACCTACGGTGTGTAACATTACATCTCTTTACCCGGTAACTGAACCTACGGTGTGTAACATTACATCTCTTTACCCGGTAACTGAACCTACGGTGTGTAACATTACATCTCTTTACCCGGTAACTGAACCTACGGTGTGTAACATTACATCTCTTTACCCGGTAACTGAACCTACGGTGTGTAACATTACATCTCTTTACCCGGTAACTGAACCTATGGTATGTAACATTACATCCCTTTACCCGGTAACTGAACCTACGGTGTGTAACATTACATCTCTTTACCCGGTAACTGAACCTACGGTGTGTAACATTACATCTCTTTACCCGGTAACTGAACCTACGGTGTGTAACATTACATCTCTTTACCCGGTAACTGAACCTACGGTGTGTAACATTACATCTCTTTACCCGGTAACTGAACCTACGGTGTGTAACATTACATCTCTTTACCCGGTAACTGAACCTACGGTGTGTAACATTACATCTCTACCCGGTAACTGAACCTACGGTGTGTAACATTACATCTCTACCCGGTAACTGAACCTACGGTGTGTAACATTACATCTCTACCCAGTAACTGAACCTACGGTGTGTAACATTACATCTCTACCCGGTAACTGAACCTACGGTGTGTAACATTACATCTCTTTACCCAGTAACTGAACCTACGGTGTGTAACATTACATCTCTTTACCCAGTAACTGAACCTACGGTGTGTAACATTACATCTCTTTACCCGGTAACTGAACCTACGGTGTGTAACATTACATCTCTACCCGGTAACTGAACCTACGGTGTGTAACATTACATCTCTACCCGGTAACTGAACCTACGGTGTGTAACATTACATCTCTACCCGGTAACTGAACCTACGGTGTGTAACATTACATCTCTACCCGGTAACTGAACCTACGGTGTGTAACATTACATCTCTTTACCCTGTAACTGAACCTACGGTGTGTAACATTACATCTCTTTACCCTGTAACTGAACCTACGGTGTGTAACATTACATCTCTTTACCCTGTAACTGAACCTACGGTGTGTAACATTACATCTCTTTACCCGGTAACTGAACCTACGGTGTGTAACATTACATCTCTTTACCCGGTAACTGAACCTACGGTGTGTAACATTACATCTCTTTACCCGGTAACTGAACCTACGGTGTGTAACATTACATCTCTACCCGGTAACTGAACCTACGGTGTGTAACATTACATCTCTACCCGGTAACTGAACCTACGGTGTGTAACATTACATCTCTTTACCTGGTAACTGAACCTACGGTGTGTAACATTACATCTCTACCCGGTAACTGAACCTACGGTGTGTAACATTACATCTCTTTACCTGGTAACTGAACCTACGGTGTGTAACATTACATCTCTTTACCCGGTAACTGAACCTACGGTGTGTAACATTACATCTCTACCCGGTAACTGAACCTACGGTGTGTAACATTACATCTCTTTACCCGGTAACTGAACCTACGGTGTGTAACATTACATCTCTTTACCTGGTAACTGAACCTACGGTGTGTAACATTACATCTCGTTACCCAGTAACGGAACCTACGGTGTGTAACATTACATCTCTTTACCCGGTAACTGAACCTACGGTGTGTAACATTACATCTCTTTACCTGGTAACTGAACCTACGGTGTGTAACATTACATCTCTTTACCCGGTAACTGAACCTACGGTGTGTAACATTACATCTCTTTACTCGGTAACTGAACCTACGGTGTGTAACATTACATCTCTTTACCCGGTAACTGAACCTACGGTGTGTAACATTACATCTCTTTACCCGGTAACTGAACCTACGGTGTGTAACATTACATCCCTTTACCCGGTAACTGAACCTACGGTGTGTAACGTTACATCTCTTTACCCGGTAACTGAACCTACGGTGTGTAACATTACATCTCTTTACCCGGTAACTGAACCTACGGTGTGTAACATTACATCTCTACCCGGTAACTGAACCTACGGTGTGTAACATTACATCTCTACCCGGTAACTGAACCTACGGTGTGTAACATTACATCTCTACCCGGTAACTGAACCTACGGTGTGTAACATTACATCTCTACCCGGTAACTGAACCTACGGTGTGTAACATTACATCTCTACCCGGTAACTGAACCTACGGTGTGTAACATTACATCTCTACCCGGTAACTGAACCTACGGTGTGTAACATTACATCTCTACCCGGTAACTGAACCTACGGTGTGTAACATCACATCTCTACCCGGTAACTGAACCTACGGTGTGTAAAATTACATCTCATGCTAGTCTATGTACAATATACATGTTATATAGTTTACACTCATACATACTACAATATGTACTATGTTACTTAGTATACACCCATTCATACTTACTATAATGTGTACTATGCGCATGCTAGTGTATGTGCAACATGCATGTTATATAGTATACACCCGTACATGCTATAAGGTGTACTATGCACTTGCTAGTGTATGTGCAACATGCATGTTATATAGTATACACCCGTACATGCTATAATGTGTACTATGCGCTTGCTAGTGTATGTGCAACATGCATGTTATATAGTATACACCCGTACATGCTATAATGTGTACTATGCGCTTGCTAGTGTATGTGCAACATGCATGTTATATAGTATACACCCGTACATGCTATAAGGTGTACTATGCACTTGCTAGTGTATGTGCAACATGCATGTTATATACTATACACCCGTACATGCTATAATGTGTACTATGCGCATGCTAGTGTATGTGCAACATGCATGTTATATAGTATACACCCGTACATGCTATAATGTGTACTATGCGCTTGCTAGTGTATGTACAACATGCATGTTATATAGTATACACCCGTACATGCTATAAGGTGTACTATGCGCATGCTAATGTATGTACAACATGCATGTTATATAGTATACACCCGTACATGCTATAAGGTGTACTATGCGCATGCTAGTGTATGTACAACATGCACGTTATATAGTATGCACCCGTACATGCTATAAGGTGTACTATGCACTTGCTAGTGTATGTACAACATGCATGTTATATAGTATTCACCCGTACATGCTATAAGGTGTACTATGCGCATGCTAGTGTATGTACAACATGCACGTTATATAGTATGCACCCGTACATGCTATAAGGTGTACTATGCACTTGCTAGTGTATGTACAACATGCATGTTATATAGTATACACCCGTACATGCTATAAGGTGTACTATGCGCTTGCTAGTGTATATACAACATGCATGTTATATAGTATACACCCGTACATGCTATAAGGTGTACTATGCGCTTGCTAGTGTATATACAACATGTATGTTATATAGTATACACCCGTCAATACTATAACATGTACTATGCACTTGCTAGTGTATGTACAACATACATGTTATATAGTATACACCCGTCCATACTATAACATGTACTATGCGCATGCTAGTGTATGTACAATACAAAAATCATTTCTTTTATTTCTTATGGGATTCATATTTAACTGTAGGTTATAACAGAATGGCACAATCATAAAACAAAACTTGGCAACAAAGCAAAAAATTAAATGACCCCTGTTTCAAAGTCTGCATACCCTTAATACTGTGTATTGCCGCGTGCAATCTTTTGTAATAGTTGTCTGAGGCCCCAGATTCTTGCAGGTGGTATAGCTGCCCATTCGTATTAGCAAAATGCCCCCAGATCATGCAAAGTCTTTGGTCGTCTTGCCTGAGCCGCAGGTTTGTGATCTCCCCAGAGTGGCTCGATGATCTTCAGGTCAGGAGACTGTGATGGCCACTCCTGAACCTTCACCTTTTTCTGCTGTAGAGCGTCCCTCTATGCACATGGTCTGCCAGTATTTTCTGATAACATGCTGCATTCATCTTGCCATCAGTTTTCACAAGATATCCTGGGCCTTTAGAGCTCACACCCCAAAAACATCAGTAGCGACCACCATGCTTCACTGTGGGTGGTATTCTTTTCACTATAGGCCTTGTTGACCCCTCTCCAAACATAGTGCTTATGGTTGTGACCATAAAGCTCTATTTTAGTCTAGTCACTCCAAATTACAGTGTGCCAGAAGCTGTGAGACGTGTCAAGGTGTTGTCGGGCATAATGTAACCGGGCATTTTTGTGGCACTGGCGCAGTTAAGGCTTCCTTCTGCCAACTGGACCACGCAGCTCATTTTTGTTCAAGTATTGTCGTATTGTGCTCTTTAAAACAACCACACCGTCTTTTTCCAGAGCAGCCTGTATTTCTTGTGAGGTTACCTGTGGGTTTCTCTTTGTATCCTGAACAATTCTTTGAAAACTTCTTGGTCTACCTGACCTTGGCTTGGTATCAAGAGATCCAAGAATTTTCCACTTCTTAATAAGTGATGGAGTAGTAACTCTTTATATCCGTTTCCATCTTTATACAGTTCCATTCGCTTTCTACGAAGGTCGTTTGACAGTTCTTTTCTGTTCCCCATAGCTCAGTATCTAGCCTGCTCAGTGCATCCACGTGAGAGCTAACAAACTCATTGACTATTTATACACAGACACTAATTGCAATTTAAAAAGCCACAGGTGTGGAAAATGTACCTTAAATTGCCATTTTAACCTATGTGTGTCTGTAACAAGGCCAAACATTCAAGGGTATGTAAACTTTTGATCAGGTCCATTTGGGTTTGATTTCTGTTATCATTATGATTTAAAAAGGAACCAGACAACTACGTGATAATAAATGGCTTCATATGATCACTATCCTTCAATAACAGTAATATTTTCAAAATCAATGCCAAAATTTCACAGTTTCTTCTTAGAACAGCTTACAACATGTTTTTTTGGCAGATTTATTGTAGTCTATTTTTTTTATAGGTTAGCAGGATCCCCTGTGCCTTCTGTGGTGTAAGTCTGCCGTATGGGATATCTGCTTTCAGTCTATATGTAGAGAATCTGCATTACACATATCATTAGACAATCCGAGAGAACGGTTAATATTTATACAGTGCAAGTAGGGATTTTATATCATATTTAGCATATTCACATGTTATAAATATTACAGGTTCCATTTAGCAATTTAAATATCTTCGGGAAAATCATAAACTAGCAACGTATCAAACAATGAAAATACCTAAAATGATGTGTTTTGTTATAAATGGATGGGTAATACAGGAAGTGAGTAACAATCTGTAGAAAAGATATAGGTAAACCCCGCCCAGCTGCATTACAGGGAAAGTAACAAATGTCAACAAACACCAAATGAGTGGGCAAGGTGTCAAACTTAAGGCCAAAGTAGCCGAGTTGGAAAAATTCACCCTTTCTGCTGCATTGGAGAATTTGTAAAACTCTGCTACTTTGGCCTCAATTACTTGCAATTCTCCCTTTATTCTGTATTTGACTAATACATGACACTGCTCCCCAACAATACTCCCTGACACTGCACCATGACAATACTCCCTGACACTGATCCCTGACACTGCACCACGACAATACTTCCTGACACTGCACCACGACAATACTCCCTGACACTGCACCACGACAATATTCCCTGACACTGATCCCTGACAATACTCCCTGACACTGCACCACGACAATACTCCCTGACACTGCTCCCTGACACTGCACCACGACAATATTCCCTGACAATACTCCCTTACACTGCACCACGACAATATTCCCTGACAGTACTCCCTAACACTGCACCACAACAATACTCCCTGATACTACTCCGTGACACTGCTCCCTGACAATACTCTCTGACACTGCACCACAACAATACTCCCTAATACTACTTCCTGACACTGCACCACGACAATACTCCCTGATACTACTCCATGACCTTGCTCCCTGACAATACTCCCTGACACTGCACCACGACAATACTCCCTGATACTACTCCGTGACCTTGCTCCCTGACAATACTCCCTGACACTGCACCACGACAATATTCCCTGACACTGCTTCCTGATAATACTCCGACACTAAACCATGACATTACTCCCTGATAATACTTCCTGACACTGCACCACGACAATACTCCGATACTACTCCTTGACAATACTCCCTGACACTGCACCACGACAATACTCCCTGATACTACTCCGTGACCTTGCTCCCTGACAATACTCCCTGACACTGCACCACGACAATACTCCCTGACAATACTCCCTGCCACTGCACCACAACAATACTCCCTGATACTGCTCCGTGACAATACTCCCTGACACTTCTCAACGACAATACTCCCTTACACTACTCCGTGACATTGCTCCCTTACACTGCACCCGACAATACTCCCTGATACTGCTCCGTGACAATACTCCCTGACACTTCTCAACGACAATACTCCCTGATACTACTCCGTGACATTGCTCCCTTACACTGCACCCGACAATACTCCCTGATACTACTCCATGACACTGCACCCTGACAATACTCCCTGACACTCCTTAACGACAATACTCCTTGACATTAATCCATGACACTGCACCATGACAATACTCCCTGATACTAATCCATGACACTGCTCCCTGACAATACTCCGTGACTCTGCTCCCTGAAACTGCTACTTGTTACTGCTCCCTGGTACTTTTCCGTGACACTGCTACTTGTTACTGCTCCCTGGTACTGTTCCGTGACACTGCTACTTGTTACTGCTCCCTGGTACTGTTCCGTGACACTGCTACTTGTTACTGCTCCCTGGTACTGTTCCGTGACACTGCTACTTGTTACTTCTCCCTGGTACTGTTCCGTGACACTACTACTTGTTACTGCTCCCTGGTACTGTTCAGTGACACTGCTACTTGTTACTGCTCACTGGTACTGTTCCGTGACACTGCTACTTGTTACTGCTCCCTGGTACTGTTCCGTGACACTGCTACTTGTTACTGCTCCCTGGTACTGTTCCGTGACACTGCTACTTGTTACTGCTTACTGGCACTGTTCCGTGACACTGCTACTTGTTACTGCTTACTGGTACTGTTCCGTGACACTTCTACTTGTTACTGCTCCCTGGTACTGTTCCGTGACACTTCTACTTGTTACTGCTCCCTGGTACTGTTCCGTGACACTGCTACTTGTTACTGCTTACTGGTACTGTTCCGTGACACTGCTACTTGTTACTGCTCCCTGGTACTGTTCCGTGACACTGCTACTTGTTACTGCTCCCTGGTACTGTTCCGTGACACTGCTACTTGTTACTGCTCCCTGGTACTGTTTCGTGACACTGCTACTTGTTACTGCTCCCTGGTACTGTTCCGTGACACTGCTACTTGTTACTGCTTACTGGTACTGTTCCGTGACACTGCAGATCCTGCTGGCCTGATGATCACCCTAGTGTCCCGACATTAAAAAATACAAAAAAAGAAAGCAGAAAACAATCCTGTGTCTGCAGCAGTAGCTGGGACACTAAGGATTTTGCAGGGGAGGAAGATCGTATGGAAGTAACCCCACTGCTTAGTCCATGCACAAACTACAATTCTCATCAATCTCAGCCCGTCGATACTGATATGAGATTGAGTTCGGCAACAGGTGGGGGGCTGTTGGGGTAACCCCCCAGAGAGTTAGAAACATAACAGGCAGAGAGGCTATTTAATACCCAGCCCAATTACCGAGCATCTATCCCTGAATATTATTACCCACTGGAAGGAGCATCTCATACCGGACCCCCAATTAGCTCAAAATACAATTACATTACATATTTTGAATTAAATTGGAATTTTAATCACATTAACAAAACAATTCTCTTGTCAACAAGCCACACATGGCCTACATGTCAGACACAATAAAAAGGTGGGCAACTAAACAGATCGGCAAATGGAGTGAGTTAATCTGTGCAATTTAATGCTTGTCCCACCTCGCCAGCTCTCTCTCTCACCCCCTCGTTCATTTAATACAATCATCCTCCTGCCCCAAATCTTTCACCATGGGGCCGGCCCACTTCCCTACACTTTAAACCTTGCTCCCTGTTGCCTTGTGCTGTCTTTGGATAGAATTGCACTTCTATCACATGTTTCTTGGTTGAGGGCTTTATATTCTATATATTCTATAACTAGAAGACTTGACTTAAGTAAATCTCCAGTTGGTTGGAGATGTGAATTATGGGATTTATCATATCAGGTCCTACGTCCCACCACAAATAAATCAGGATTTTACACACGTCTGATAATCTGTGGTAGTGATGGCAAACCTTGGCACTACAGGTGTCTGGAAACTACATATCTCATGATGCTCAAGGATTATTCGACATGTAATAAAACCTCCATCCTCATCCCTTCTGAATACAAGCCAACCCTGCACAGTCACACACAACCCCACTATTGATAGGGTGCCTGCAGAAACAGGGATGAGTGAGATTAACAAGTGAGACCCTTATTCACATTCTGGAAAATTATGTACCTTAGGTTGAGGTCTGGAGGGCAGGGGACGGAACATGCGCTGATAGGCCTGGAGGCTCCCCTGCCATGAAAGAAAAACATATTACATACATGTGAGGCAGGAGAGTCAGCAAAACGATTATCATCCTATGCAGCCAAGTTATAATATTTTATGTCCCACTGCCCCCCAGCAGACCACCCAATTTGACCAAAAACCAATAAAATCCTCATCTATGTTACAACATCATGTACAGCCTGTCTAGTTTCTATGTGTGTCTCTCTATCTGGGACTGTCTGCCCTTCCCCAAAACATCATGTACAGCCTGTCTAGTTTCTATGTGTGCCTATGTCTGTGGGACTGTCTCCCCTTCCTCAGAACATCCTGCACAGCCGGTCTAGTTTCTATGTGTGTCTCTCTATGTGGAACTGTCTCCACTTCCTCAGAACATCATGTACAGCCTGTCTAGTTTCTATGTGTGTCTATGTCTGTGGCACTGTCTCCCCTTCCTCAGAACATCCTGCACAGCCGGTCTAGTTTCTATGTGTGTCTCTCTATGTGGAACTGTCTCCACTTCCTCAGAACATCATGTACAGCCTGTCTAGTTTCTATGTGTGTCTATCTCTGTGGGACTGTCTCCCCTTCCTCAGAACATCCTGGACAGCCTGTCTAGTTTCTATGTGTGTCTATCTCTGTGGGACTGTCTCCCCTTCCTCAGAACATCATGTACAGCCTGTCTAGTTTCTATGTGTGTCTATCTCTGTGGGACTGTCTCCACTTCCTCAGAACATCATGTACAGCCTGTCTAGTTTCTATGTGTGTCTATCTATGTGGGACTGTCTCCCCTTCCTCAGAACATCCTGGACAGCCTGTCTAGTTTCTATGTGTGTCTATCTATGTGGGACTGTCTCCCCTTGCTCAGAACATCATGTACAGCCTGTCTAGTTTCTATGTGTGTCTATCTATGTGGGACTGTCTCCCCTTCCTCAGAACATCCTGGACAGCCTGTCTAGTTTCTATGTGTGTCTATCTCTGTGGGACTGTCTCCCCTTGCTCAGAACATAATGTACAGCCTGTCTAGTTTCTATGTGTGTCTATCTCTGTGGGACTGTCTCCACTTCCTCAGAACATCATGTACAGCCTGTCTAGTTTCTATGTGTGTCTATCTCTGTGGGACTGTACATGATGTTCTGAGGAAGGGGAGACAGTCCCACAGAGATAGACACACATAGAAACTAGACAGGCTGTACATGATGTTCTGAGCAAGGGGAGACAGCCTGTCTAGTTTCTATGTGTGTCTATCTCTGTGGGACTGTCTCCACTTCCTCAGAACATCATGTACAGCCTGTCTAGTTTCTATGTGTGTCTATCTCTGTGGGACTGTCTCCCCTTGCTCAGAACATCATGTACAGCCTGTCTAGTTTCTATGTGTGTCTATCTCTGTGGGACTGTCTGATTGCTAAAATGGAATTTAATTACGACATTAATATCAATATTCTATAGCATCCAATTGAAACCTGTGAATATGGATGGAGGAATAGAGACACAGGGAAAGTGACAGCATAGGAAAGCCAATATTAGCTCTCAATACAATAACACTTCTCTTGAACTCCTGGCCGTTAAACCGAATGTCAGGGACACCATCAGGGGGTGACGGGTGATACTCCAGAACTAAAAAAAGGGCCCATTTATTCCAGGGAGCCCAAAGAAGCTTCCCCGTAGGCTCCCGCTGCCCGCGTGACTGTCTCACATGGAGACAGCTGCCTGAAAATGACGGCAAGCTGTATTTCCTAAGAAACACTGCGAAGTAGACTGCCGGGCGGGGACGAGCAGCATCCAGATAAGTACTGGGGAATAGCGGGGGGTTTAATAGTGGCTTATTAATGGTCAAATTATCAGTGGCATATAAATGAGCAAATTATCAGTGGCATATTATTGAACAAATTATCCGAGGAAAATGAATGGTCAAATTATCAGTGGCATGTTAATGGACAAACTTTCAGTGGCATATTAATGAGCAAATTATCAGTGGCATCTTAATGAGCAAATTATCAGTGGCCTATTAATGAGAAAATTATCAGTGTCGAAAATTATCAGGGGCATATTAATGAGCAAATTACCAGTGGCTATAAATGATCAAATTATCAGCGGAAAATAAATGGACAAATTATCAGTGCCATATTAATGGACAAATTATCAGTGGCTATTAATGAGCAAATTATCAGTGGCTATTAATGAGCAAATTATCAGTGGCTATTAATGAGCAAATTATCAGTGTCTATTGATGAGAAAATTATCAGTGGCATATTAATGGTCAAATTATCAGCGGAAAATTAATGAGAAAATTATCAGTGGCATATCAATGAGAAAATTATCAGTGGTACATTAATGAGCAAATTATCAGTGGCTATAAATTATCAAATTATCAGCGGAAAATGAATGTTCAAATTATCAGTACATTTTAATTAGCAAATTATCAGTGGCTTATTAATGAGCAAATTATCAGTGGCTATTAATTATCAAATTATCAGCTGAAAATGAATGCTTAAATTATCAGTAAATGTTAATGAGCAAATTATCAGTGGCTTATTAATGAGCAAATTATCAGTGGCTATTAATGAGCAAATTATCAGTGGCTATTAATGAGCAAATTATCAGTGGCTATTAATGAGAAAATTATCAGTGGTAATAAATGGTGAAATTATCAGTGGCATATTAATGAGCAAATTATCAGTGGCATATTAATGAAAAAATTGGCAGTGGCATATTCTGTGTGCTGCCTGCATGGGGGACAGGGTTGGTACAGCACAACTCATTTATTAAACATTTATTAGAAAATAATTGCGCTGGGAATTTCAGGATGTGTAACACTGGTGCCATTGCTGCTATAAATCACCAGCACGGCACCTTCCCAAAGGTTTTCATTCGCCCCACTCCCAGCATCACCCCAATATCATATGGCTTATTGGCTGAGGATAAGCAGAAATGTAATTTATTAACATCTCAGGGAATCAGGATTGACAAAATGGTTCTAAACACAAATCACATTAACAGACAATGCCATACAGGAGTTCTGTGTCACTTAGGCCAATGATGGCTAACCTTGGCACTGCAGATATTTGCAGAAAACTACATACCCCATGATGCTCCAACAGCCTTATGACTAAGCATTGTGGTATATGTAGTTCCCAAATATCTGCAGTGCCAATGTTAGCCATCACTATCTAGAAGAAAGTCTAACTAGAACCATTTCTGCTCAGGGAGAGTTCATGTCAGACTCAGGTGACAGATTTGGGGTTACAGGAAACGCTTCCCACAAATAAGCACCCAGCGTTTCCTTGCATAGGAGCGGGTGCAGTGGTGCGTTCTGGGGCTTGTAGTGTTGCAATGCATCAACGCCCCTATACACCCTGAGACTTCTGTGTTTAAAGAATTTCCCTGACAGTATGAGTGCAAAGCCATCAAAAGCAGCCATGAGTCATATTCATCCCACGTGTATATCCAGCATAAACCTATATAATCCTTACTACTGGAATACATTGCAAAGAAAGGGAGGCACAGGGGAAGTATTACAGCTTTTCAGATGGTTTATGTTTATCCTTTACTATGTATATTCTATAATAATATTATTATGCAGAAGTTAAACAAATGAGATAATAATAAATATGTGGTTTGGAGGGGCAAATAAAGGCTGTGTAATGTAGGACGACCATTTACAGACCCAAAAGAGCTCCTCTCGCTCCCAGCCTCCTGCTCCAATAATGCCAGAAGCCCCCCTGCAGCCACGTGGGATTTATACTAAGGGATCCACTAATCCATTGACTACAGGCCGTCTGATAGCGGCACACGCTCACTGTATTTATATCACTTCCTCGCACACAGGCCGTCTGATAGCGGCACACGCTCACTGTATTTATATCACTTCCTCGCACACAGGCCGTCTGATAGCGGCACACGCTCACTGTATTTATATCACTTCCTCGCACACAGGCCGCCTGATAGCGGCACACGCTCACTGTATTTATATCACTTCCTCGCACACAGGCCGTCTGATAGCGGCACACGCTCACTGTATTTATATCACTTCCTCGCACACAGACCGTCTGATAGCGGCACACGCTCACTGTATTTATATCACTTCCTCGCACACAGGCCGTCTGATAGCGGCACACACTCACTGGATTTATATCACTTCCTCGCACACAGGCCGTCTGATAGCGGCACACGCTCACTGTATTTATACCACTTCCTCGCACACAGGCCGTCTGATAGCGGCACACGCTCACTGTATTTATACCACTTCCTCGCACACAGGCCGTCTGATAGCGGCACCCGCTCACTGTATTTATATCACTTCCTCGCACACAGGCCGTCTGATAGCGGCACACGCTCACTGTATTTATACCACTTCCTCGCACACAGGCCGTCTGATAGCGGCACACGCTCACTGTATTTATACCACTTCCTCGCACACAGGCCGTCTGATAGCGGCACCCGCTCACTGTATTTATATCACTTCCTCGCACACAGGCCGTCTGATAGCGGCACACGCTCACTGTATTTATATCACTTCCTCGCACACAGGCCGTATGATAGCGGCACACGCTCACTGTATTTATATCACTTCCTCGCACACCGGCCGTCTGATAGCGGCACACGCTCACTGTATTTATATCACTTCCTCGCACACCAGCCGTCTGATAGCGGCACACGCTCACTGTATTTATATCACTTCCTCGCACACAGGCCGTCTGATAGCGGCACACGCTCACTGTATTTATATCACTTCCTCGCACACAGGCCGTATGATAGCGGCACACGCTCACTGTATTTATATCACTTCCTCGCACACCGGCCGTCTGATAGCGGCACACGCTCACTGTATTTATATCACTTCCTCGCACACCAGCCGTCTGATAGCGGCACACGCTCACTGTATTTATATCACTTCCTCGCACACAGGCCGTCTGATAGCGGCACACGCTCACTGTATTTATATCACTTCCTCGCACACAGGCCGTCTGATAGCGGCACACGCTCACTGTATTTATATCACTTCCTCGCACACAGGCTGTCTGATAGCGGCACATGCTCACTGGATTTATATCACTTCCTCGCACACAGGACGTCTGATAGCGGCACACGCTCACTGGATTTATATAATTTGCTCACGTTCCAGGTTATTTAGTTTAGGAGCAGAAGCTGTGCACCTTCCAACATCCAAAAAGGCTGGACAAGATCCCCTGGTACAGGGTTACCATATAAGCAAATAAAGATGTTCCTTAGGACCCCCATAGGGCCTAACCAAGGGGAAACTGTTTTGAATATAGCTGATTTTTCATTTAGTGCCCCTGAAAACCAAGACCACCCCTGAGAAGCCCCTCATTCTAATCTACGGCTAGCTATTCGTGGAATAGGACCAGGGGTTACAAATCACCAGTGCTGGGTCTAAACTTTTTTCTATGGAACCATTTCCCTGGCTCCCAAAATGGTTCTGTTTGGCTCACATATTTGTCAAGCACAATAAAAAAAAAGAGGGTCAGTAAAAGCAGAGCCAGCGGGATTGGAGTAAAGGCACTAGGGAGGTCGTGTCTTGTAACTGTAGCTCAGTGATGAAGATCACCCCCATGGACTGGCTTCATTATACTAAGGAAGGCGATTTGGCCATCGGGTGAGAATAAAGTGACTGCTGGACCAGCACAGGGATTCCTGAAACAGCAGATAAACAGTTTGAGTTTCCAATACCTCTCCTCCTGGGCCCCCCCTTTCTGCAGCCCCCATCACTGCTGGGAACTCACACCTATGCAAATATCCTGAGCAGAGCATGGATTAGCATATGCAAATAGATCTTATGCATATGTATTTTCAGATGTTTTGGCTGTGGGGTGAGGATGGAAAAGGCCAGTAGAGAATAACTCTATCCTAAGGGACAGAAGAGAGGGATATGAAACTGACCCTGGTATTAACCTTCTCACTGCCGCAAGCAATGCAACAAGCCTCTGTGCATGCTTAAATTACAATAAGAGAACGTCATGCGTGCACTGATATCAATCCCCCATCCATACGATGCTCTAACACGGCTACAGTGAGATTGGCATGGCATGCCTGCTTATTGGAAGTACTGTGAAAGGGCAGACAAAGCATATTCAAACACGGAGACAACATGAAACATGGAGAAGGATTGCAGATTGTTCTGTGCTTCCTACACACTGTCAGATGTTTCCTCCCCGCACTGCTCTCTCTGATCTGTTCCACTTGTCTTATTTCATAAAAATCTCATTATTGGGAAGGATATCCAATCTTTATCCAGATACGGGGACTGTAACACGTAAATGGTGAAGAAATAGAGGGTGTAGGGGGCATTCTCACACGTGCTGCAATACCATTTAATACAATGTAATTCCCCAATTCTCCTACTTGCTTGCTGACCCCAGTGTAAAATAAGGGGTAGAAGTTACATAGAATAGTCTCTCTGGCTTCCAAACACACGCATGTCATGGTTACACGCTATGAGCATGGCTGACACCTGCCTGACAGGTCACTGATCCGTGTAGAATATTCCCTCTGAGTGACAATACAGAGCATTCCAGCTACCGCACTGCAACTCCCATCACCATTTACCAGCCGGAGGGGGCCTCGGATATATCAATGATAACAATACTGCTCTGCATGATTAACATGAACCCAATGACGGATCAGCTGTATATAAAGCACATTATTGTGAAACAAAGTGTTTTAATCCTGACCATTAGTGTGTCTGTGGCAGAAAATAATGCTCTATAGGTGACTAATCAGCATGCTAAAAATGTTACTGCGGGATGGGCACATGCCAGTCCCATACATTATGGAAATATGGGTTGATGTATTAACCCATTCTATGCAGAACAAAACTTCAAAAAAACAACAATCTGTACCACTTCCCGAATCTGGAAATCTGTACCACTACCTGAATCTGGAAATCTGTACCACTTCCCGAATCTGGAAATCTGTACCACTTCCCGAATCTGGAAATCTGTACCACTTCCCAAATCTGGAAATCTGTACCACTTCCCAAATCTGGAAACCTGTAGCACTTCCCAAATCTGGAAACCTGTACCACTTCCCGAATCTGGAAATCTGTACCACTTCCCGAATCTGGAAATCTGTACAACTTCCCGAATCTAAAAATCTGTACCACTTGCCAAATCTGGAAATCTGTACCACTTCCCAAATCTGGAAATCTGTAGCACTACCCGAATCTGGAAATCTGTACCACTTCCCAAATCTGGAAATCTGTACCACTTCCCAAATCTGGAAACCTGTACCACTACCCGAATCTGGAAATCTGTACCACTACCCGAATCTGGAAATCTGTAGCACTTCCCAAATCTGGAAACCTGTACCACTTCCCAAATCTGGAAACCTGTACCACTTCCCAAATCTGGAAATCTGTACCACTACCCGAATCTGGAAACCTGTACCACTTCCCGAATCTGGAAATCTGTACCACTTCCCAAATCTGGAAATCTGTACCACTTCCCAAATCTGGAAACCTGTACCACTTCCCAAATCTGGAAATCTGTAGCACTTCCCAAATCTGGAAATCTGTACCACTACCCGAATCTGGAAATCTGTACCACTACCCGAATCTGGAAATCTGTACCACTTCCCGAATCTGGAAATCTGTACCACTACCCGAATCTGGAAATCTGTACCACTACCCGAATCTGGAAATCTGTACCACTTCCCAAATCTGGAAATCTGTAGCACTTCCCAAATCTGGAAATCTGTACCACTTCCCAAATCTGGAAATCTGTACCACTTCCCGAATCTGGAAATCTGTAACACTTCCCGAATCTGGAAATCTGTACCACTTCCCAAATCTGGAAATCTGTACCACTACCCGAATCTGGAAATCTGTACCACTTCCCAAATCTGGAAACCTGTACCACTACCCGAATCTGGAAATCTGTACCACTTCCCAAATCTGGAAATCTGTACCACTTCCCAAATCTGGAAATCTGTACCACTACCCGAATCTGGAAATCTGTACCACTTCCCAAATCTGGAAATCTGTAGCACTTCCCAAATCTGGAAATCTGTACCACTTCCCAAATCTGGAAATCTGTACCACTTCCCGAATCTGGAAATCTGTAACACTTCCCGAATCTGGAAATCTGTACCACTTCCCAAATCTGGAAATCTGTACCACTACCCGAATCTGGAAATCTGTACCACTTCCCAAATCTGGAAACCTGTACCACTACCCGAATCTGGAAATCTGTACCACTTCCCAAATCTGGAAATCTGTACCACTTCCCAAATCTGGAAATCTGTACCACTTCCCGAATCTGGAAATCTGTATCACTTCCCGAATCTGGAAATCTGTACCACTTCCCGAATCTGGAAATCTGTAGCACTTCCCAAATCTGGAAATCTGTACCACTTCCCAAATCTGGAAATCTGTACCACTTCCCAAATCTGGAAATCTATACCACTTCCCAAATCTGGAAATCTGTACCACTTCCCAAATCTGGAAATCTATACCACTTCCCAAATCTGGAAATCTGTACCACTTCCCAAATCTGGAAATCTGTACAACTTCCCAAATCTGGAAATCTGTACCACTACCCGAATCTGGAAATCTGTACCACTACCCGAATCTGGAAATCTGTACCACTTCCCAAATCTTGGAATCTGTACCACTTCCCAAATCTGGAAATCTTTACAACTTCCCAAATCTATTCTGGGCATAGGTTTAGGCTAGAAACAGATGCAGCTCCTCAGGCCCAAGTCACAGAGGCGACCGGCACATCCCAATATTTAGGAGGAATTTAGGAGAGAACAAGAGTAATTCGTTTTTTTTTTTCATATATTATGAAGGGACTAAAGACACAAAATGTAATTTACTTTCTATCTTTTGAAAAAAATTTAATTATGAAAATAAAAAAAAATGACATACAATAAAGAACATCTCGATGTACAAATAGATTGTGAAATCTTTATTATCTTCCAACTAAATCACACCTATCAAGAGATATACACAAACCGTATATTAAAGGGGCATGCATTGGGATAACTGTCTAGTAATAGGAGGCAGTATTATAAGTTCCCAGAGGCTGCTGATTAAGTGGTAAGCAGTGTATGATCCTGGCTGTGGCCTGTTAGCATCTAAGCTCTCTATTAACAGCCAGTAAGCGGTAAGTGGACTGACGTAAATTATGGTTAGGAGAAGGTACGTGATTTAAGGTGCTTGGCATGTCTTTCAACTACGAGGAGGTGAGCAGTAAGTATTACTCGATAACTATCAAGGGAGGTGAGTAGTAGGTGACTACCAAAGGGGGTGAACAGTAAGGGTTCCTCGATAACTACCAAGGGGGGTAAGCAGTAAGTGTTCCTCGATAACTACCAAGGGGGTGAGCAGTAAGTGACTACCAAAGCGGTTGAGCAGTAAGTGTTCCTCGATAACTACCAAGGGGGTGAGCAGTAAGTGACTACCAAAGCGGTTGAGCAGTAAGTGTTCCTCGATAACTACCAAGGGGGGTGAGCAGTAAGTGTTCCTCAATAACTACCAAGGGGGTGAGCAGTAAGTGACTACCAAAGCGGTTGAGCAGTAAGTGTTCCTCGATAACTACCAAGGGGGGTGAGCAGTAAGTGTTCCTCAATAACTACCAAGGGGGGTGAGCAGAAAGTGTTCCTCGATAACTACCAAGGGGGTGAGCAGTAAGTGTTCCTCAATAACTACCAAGGGGGTGAGCAGAAAGTGTCCCTCGATAACTACTAAGGGGGGTGAGCAGTAAGTGTTCCTCGATGACTACCAAGGGGGTGAGCAGTAAGTGTCCCTCAATAACTACTAAGGGGGGTGAGCAGTAAGTGTTCCTCGATGACTACCAAGGGGGGGTGAGCAGTAAGTGTTCCTCGATGACTACCAAGGAGGGGTGAGCAGAAAGTGTCCCTCGATAACTACCAAGGGGGGGTGAGCAGTAAGTGACTACCAAAGCGGTTGAGCAGTAAGTGTTCCTCGATAACTACCAAGGGGGTGAGCAGAAAGTGTCCCTCAATGACTACCAACGAAGGTGAGCAGTAAGTGACTACCAAAGGGGGTGAGCAGTAAGTGTTCCTCGATGACTACCAAGGAAGGTGAGCAGTAAGTGACTACCAAAGAGGGTGAGCAGTAAGTGTTCCTTGATGACTACCAATGGGGGTGAGCAGTAAGTGTTCTTTGATAACTACCAAGGAAGGTGAGCAGTAAGTGTCCCTCGATAATACCAAGGGGGGTGAGCAGTGATTTTAAATGATACTCTACTCAATAACAGGGTGAATAATCTGTGTTCCTAGTTTAATAGGAGGTAAGTTTTCATGATGCTTGTCTGTACAGAGTAGACGAGAGGTAGGTCTTCCTACCATTTGTTATGGCAGAACGTGGCCGTAGGGGTCCCAGGCGGTAGTGGTTAGAGTGTAAATTCCACTCCGTGTTTCTCTGTCGGCCCTGTATGTTCCCTCTCCTCCCTCCCTATATTATCTGACAGAATAATCAGTCAATTGAATCCGAGAATTCCTTTCCGAGCAGGGTAATTTTCTCTCTTCCAGCCCCCCCAGCCTCCCTTTCTCTCTGCTTCATCAGACTCAGCCACCTGCTATCGTCACTGGAGTGGAACGGCTAGGAATTAGCCCTGAAATTAGCACCGGTCCCCAGTTAAAGAGCTGGCAGGAGCCGTACATGCCACCGTAATAGCCAAAGACGTGTCGGCTGCTTGCATTCAGTGGGCCAGACTGGAAATGACAAGTCCCAATGTCACCCTCTGCCTGCTGCCATCATTAGATGATGCAGGATGTTTATTAACCAGACTGCTGCTGGATACACTGGCTCAGCAGAGGTGGACGGGGGTAAAAAGGGGGCGCATTTCATAGAACGGATCCTGCAGGGGTATTTGATACTTGTCCTGCTTGCCAGGTCGGGCCAGAATATTGCACACCTTGAATAGAGTAATGCCCCCATAAACCCTGCAGAGCACAGAGTGCTGGTATGCTCCCATAAAGCCTGCAGAGAATAGCGTACTGGTATGCCCCATAAACCCTGCAGAGCATAGCGTACTGGTATGCCCCACAAACCCTGCAGAGCTGAGAGTACTAGTATGCCCCCATAAACCCTGCAGAGCATAGAGTACTGGTATGCCCCCATAAACCCTGCAGAGCATAGAGTACTGGTATGCCCCCATAAACCATGAAGAACATAGAGTACTGGTATGCCCCCATAAACCCTGCAGAGCATAGAGTACTGGTATGACCCCATAAACCCTGCAGAGCATAGAGTACTGGTATGACCCCATAAACCCTGCAGAGCATAGAGTACTGGTATGACCCCATAAACCCTGCAGAGCATAGAGTGCTGGTATGCCCCCATAAACCCTGCAGAGCATAGAGTACTGGTATGCCCTCATAAACCCTGCAGAGCATAGAGTACTGGTATGCCCCCATAAACCCTGCAGAGCACAGAGTACTGGTATGCCCCCATAAACCCTGCAGAGCTTAGCATACTGGTATGTCCCCATGAACCCTGCAGAGCACAGAGTACTGGTATGCCATGGATAAGAGCACAGAGCACTGTTATGCCTCCCATGGAGCTGAGCACAGAGTACTGGTATGCCTCCCATGGATAAGAGCACAGAGCACTGTTATGCCTCCCATGGAGCTGAGCACAGAGTACTGGTATGCCTCCCATGGATAAGAGCACAGAGCACTGTTATGCCTCCCATGGAGCTGAGCACAGAGTACTGGTATGCCTCCCATGGAGCTGAGCACAGAGTACTGGTATGCCTCCCATGGAGCTGAGCACAGAGTACTGGTATGCCTCCCATGGAGCTGAGCACAGAGTACTGGTATGCCTCCCATGGAGCTGAGCACAGAGTACTGGTATGCCTCCCATGGAGCTGAGCACAGAGTACTGGTATGCCTCCCATGGAACTGAGCACAGAGTACTGGTATGCCTCCCATGGAGCTGAGCACAGAGCACTGGTATGCCTCCCATAGAGCTCATTCCTGTTTGCCTTGCATTCCACCTGTTTTTTCGGCTGTTGGAAAAGATGCTTTCTTTGTCCAAGGACAGCTCTGTCACTTTCCCATCTGTCGTGTGAAACGTTTCATGTGGCAGACAGGTGGCTGGATGGACACCCTCCTCCTCTGGGGCGCAGATCTGATTAAATCTACAGGGCAGGCTGTGTGGAAAACCAGGATCTGGCAGCTTGTGCAGTATCAGCCCGTACCAAGCTTGCCCAGCAGCTCATCCAGCTTCACAGGCGTATGACATTCCTGTAAAGTCCATGAAGTGCTGTGTTCAATGTGCCCAGAGCTAATGTTTTCATAGCTCGTCCTCTAATTCTAACATAAACATTTAAATGTCCTCTTGTGAATCTGCGAGGAAAGGAAACAGAATCCAGAGGCCAAAGTATTGGCCAGGAGACCGTTCTGCATTATTCACAGTGGCGTACCTAGCGTATTTGGCACCAGAGATTCTATGTCGGGCACATCTTCAACCTTCACATTTTTAAATGTAAAAACAGTGCCATCTCTGTCCCCAGACAGCTTGCCAGTGCCCAGGGGCGTAACCATGTTGCACAGTGCCAGCTTTGCCACCAAACAGCTTTTGTGTGCCAGTTTAGCCCCCTAAGTAGCTTGTATGTTACATATAAGCCTCCAAAAAAGCCTCTCTGTGCCATGTTAGACACCCAAACAGCCTCTCTGTGCCATCTCTACCCCCAAACAGCCTCTCTGTGCCATCTCTACACCCAAACAGCCTCTCTGTGTTTTGCCCCTACCTTGGTATCTGTGTCTGCCTAGTTGAGATCTTAGACAGCGCAGACCTCAGACAGCGCTTCTCACGTCCCCCACTCTTAGTGATGACTCAGGGTGATGCTCTGAATCTCTACTCACATAGGGGAGCGCAAGCAGCCCTGACTGAGACCTGAGGTCTGCAGTGTCTGAGCTCCGGTTTCCTCGTACCACTGGCAGACTGCACCCCGGCCAGTGGCACCCGGGTGGACCCACTACCCTGCTCTCCCCCTCCTCAATATGCCATTGTTCTGTCTGTACATTTTGCTGAGGGATTTCTGGGGTCACGTCAGTGGTACATTACCCAGCATCATTGGAATGCATCAGGTGAAGTTAAACCTGTTAAGCATACTGTACAGTGAATGTTTAGAATAACTTCCTGTTCCTGCTGTACAGAGTGGCAGAATTTGATTGTACTTTAACAACTATGGATTTAACAAGTTTAAGACAGGGCCTCTATAGCCAATTTATCTTCCTCCAGACCTCAGACTGATCGTACGTCTTCAGAGCGCAGAACAGAATCCGATCTGGACCGGGAGGATTAAACTCTACGACGTACAGATCTTGTGATGAGCAGTCTGATAACCGTGGTGATGAAATAAAGACGGGGCTGGGAGATAAGGTCAGAGAAATGAAGGAGGAGCCAAAATGCTGTAGAGTTGAGTGTGAGGATCCAGGAGCTCCCAACCTGGCATTTGTTTATCAATTAAACATATTAACAGTACAGATCTGCAACGTTTAATAAATGCATAGGTTTCTATAACGAGGAACTTTAACATTTTTATTAAAAAAATGAAGACTTATATACGTGGACAGGATTGTAAAGAAACAGCACAGACGCTGCTAACGTAATAAGCAAATAGGCTGTTTGTATTTTTAATTAAAAGAAAGCTTTCCGGGAGGTGTCTGTCAGACTCTATAGAATAGAAACCCAAGGCAGGTGATCTGCTAATTGATTGTATCTGGTTTATACGTTTAATTATCCCTTGCTTTATACTATAGACTAACGAATACTAACCAGTGTGCAGCACATACAAATGAACATCCAGGATGCGATATCAATAAATAATCAGTGGATTCTTCTTTATAAATGGGACGCACCTTGCGCATGGTGACTACGTGGGAAAGGTCCTGCAATCCTTGTAGAACATTAAACCTCACGGTAACCGGATGATTTAGTGGAGCCCCTTTCTCTCGAGTGTGACGGACAAAGCTCCATGAAAAAGAAGTCATTAAGCAGAGGTAAAGTAATTATGGTTTGCCAAATCAATAAAGTTAATTTGTTTAAACAACACAGGGAATATTTTATGGCGGTTGTGTCTGCCCGCTGTAACGAATGATGTTTCTTAAAGTCACAGTCTCACTGCCGGTGAGAGCGCCATCCTTTATCCAGGTCAATGGGGGTTTTTTTGTTGCCATTGTGAATGCGCCCAGGTTTGGTGTCCACAGATGAATGGTACCTGTCTTCCCTCAACTGTCCTGTCTAGTCCTGTGTTAGCTCACCTTGGCGCTTCATGTGTTTGGAAACTAGATATCAAGGTTGACTGAGAATCATGTGACATGTAGTTCTGTGGTGCCAAGGACAGCAGTCAATGGTCTAGTCTACCACACTTCATACAGTATTGACTATTGAGACGTGCACATTATGCAAGTGCCTTCCTACCTTCTTCCCTAAGGATATCCACAATGGCCAAACAACTGTACTTTTGGGTAGGACTCTGATCACCTAATGTCTGATTTGTTACCTCCTTTATTATCTGTGTGCAGCGAGATCCATAGAGTGAGTAATCAGGGATCTGGAGGTGAGGCGTAAATATAAAGGTATTGCACAGCAGATAAATTCATGGAGAAAGATAGCTCTAAAGACCGTAGAACAAGGGATTAGAACAAGATTATAACTCTTTACAGCTGATGCCACCGCTCATAAAGCAGAGACAGACAGAAAAGAGTCATGGAGCAGGTAGCAGACCATGAACCTCCAGGCCTAGAATCTCACAGCAAGTAGATGGCCCAGTGCAAGGGGTCACCAGGCTGGAGAGGAACAGATCTGGGGAGGAAGAGCACACAGAAAGGTGTGAAACTGGACTTATAGAAGGGAAAAGCAGAGCATTGCCTGCAAGACATTGTAAGATGAAAGCTCAGCCGTAGCTAAACGTTATAGTAGCTGTTCGACTCCAGAGAAGGCTGGCTATATAGGGATTAACAGGATGTTACTGAACTGGGGGTGCATCGGGAGTAACTAAGCAAATGGAGAAGAGAAGCAGACAGGGGTACAGACAGGGAGCAGTTACAAACAGGGAGAACAGTTCCAGCTGAGTGCGCCCAGACTCCCAGGCACACAGCTGCTGGGAATTCGGGAGATCGCTCCCTTGTACGCACGCACGCGAGGTATGATTAGAATCCCACTTAAAAGTTTAGATATGTAAATTAAAAAAAAAAATAATTACAAAAACTCCCCAGCCATCACTGTGTGTTTGTTCAAATACAAATTACGCTCCCACATCTGCCACTTATTAATTTTGAACTTTTTACAGCGCCGATACCTCAGTTCAATCTGTTTATTACCATGAATCCATTTCTAAAGATTGTCTCTAATTAAGCTATAATTTGGATCAGCCAGGTAAGGAGCAGAAAGCAAGACACGCGATATATATATATATATACACACACACACACACACACACGGATATGTACGTATCTATTTGCAAATTGCTGGGAAGCCATTTAACATCTATTTAGCTCTTCTGAAGCTCTGGTTAACCCTTTCCCGCCACAGTTGCACAGACCTGGTGTGTAGACCGGGTAGGCCAGGAATAAATGGTTCGCATTATATTCATTTTAAATAGTCTCTTCTTTAAGTGTTACTTGGTGGAACCGCTTGCCTTCAAATAAATGCACATCAGATTTGCATTAAAAATAAACAATTCAACTTTTTCTTCTTGTTTTCTAATAATAGGTTATGATTCGTCCTTTATAAAGAAATCTGTCCGTTTTCAAAGCCTTGTTTTATATTGCTGTGGTGTTATTTTAGAATCTCTTTCTTTCCTGCTAGGGGTTGACATTACGAGACAGGAATCTAGTTTACAAAAGAGTCTGGGGCTCCTTGGAGTGGTTACATGTCTAAGAAAAAAAACTCCCTTGTGCTAGCATCCATACTCTGCTGTAGACACAATATGAAAGAATAATAAATTACAAAATAACACCACAGCATTAAAAAAAAAAAAAAAAACAATGCATTAAAAAAACTCCCTTGTGCTAGCATCCATACTCAGCTGTAGACACAATATGAAAGAATAATAAATTACAAAATAACACCACAGCATTAAAAACAAAACAATGCATTAAAAACTCCCTTGCGCTAGCATCCATACTCAGCTGTAGACACAATATGAAAGAATAATAAATTACAAAATAACACCAAAGCATTAAAAAAAAACAATGCACTTACGAAGCACAAAAATAACATTATAAAATAAGTGGCAAAAAGTTCTGACTATTCCTTCATGCAAAAATGTTGAAATCAGGTACATTAGCAGAGTTTCAAGGGTCCTGCACATTGTTTTATGAAGTAAGATTGGCCTACATTTCACAATAAATGAACTCAAGCAGTGAGTGACCAAGTATTGGATGGCGCCTATATAGGGTTGCCACCTTTTCTTCAAAAAAATACCGGCCTTGGTACTGTCTCCATAGACTTAACATTGGCCTGATGCCAATATTTTACCGGCCTGCCGGTAAAATACCGGCCAGGTGGCAACCCTACACCTATATCATCACAAAACAAAGTAATGTTAATGTTTTCAAGTGTAGCAGACGTTTGGCTACACATTGTGAAACGTGCTATATCTGCTGCACACTGTATTATGTTACATTATTTGTTGGTTACTGTTAGATGCAAGATATTGAATTAACCAGGGACAAAACCATAATGAAATAATTGCGAATAATATTGAAATAACTGCAAATGAGTTGAAAGAAGGAGTCTTTAATTACAGAGATTTCACTGATGTAAAGTTTTCGAATTGGCCTGGCAGAAATATGCAGGATAACAGGGCGATAATTGGGGAAAATAAACAGATCTAAACCAAGAGCTAAAGACATTCCCTTTGCTGTACTGAATACAAATGGTGACATTCTCCTGTAGGTTTTTCTTCCTTCTCCTGACTACTCTCTATTGGCTTTACGGAGATGCCCAGCACAGCGATGGTCTCGTACTAGTTACAAGCGTTTGGTGTCACATCAGGGGGGAACTGAGATGATTAAGAATGCAATTCTCCAAAGCTGAGCAATTCATTAATGGGAGAGATCAATACTTTTCCATTACTTTCCCCTGGCCGGGGGTGTGAGTGCAACATGCACCGGAGAATCTCTAAACCCAGCTTCTCTCCTACTTACTGCATCTGGACAATAAGAAATGAGCCCATATCAGCAGCCATCCGGACCTCCACGCTACCAAATCTCTCTACACAGAATTCATGTCATAGTGGAGAACGATTCAGTTCTAATAGAGAAACGAGTGCAAGGTTCCTGCTGCTTGCTCCACTTTTAAAATTACATAAAAACATTTTCTAATGAAAAATCTATTAAAGTTATTTAATACAGTCATGACTGGGGCAATGTTATAAAAGTGTAGAAGTCACCATGGAAACTAAGGGAAAGTTCCACAGTCATCATGGAACCCGATAGAATGTGCCACAATCACCATGGAACCCAATGTAATGTTCCACAGAATCCATGAAAACCAATGGAAAGTTCCGCAGTCATCATGGAACTCAATGGAAAGTTCCACAGTCGTCATGGAACCCAAATGAAAGTTCCACAATCGTCATGGAACCCAATGTAGTGTTCCACAGTCATCATGGAACCCGATAGAATGTGCCACAATCACCATGGAACCCAATGTAATGTTCCACAGAATCCATGAAAACCAATGGAAAGTTACGCAGTCATCATGGAACTCAATGGAAAGTTCCACAGTCGTCATGGAACCCAAATGAAAGTTCCACAATCGTCATGGAACCCAATGTAGTGTTCCACAGTCATCATGAAAACCAATGTAAAGTTCCATAGTCATCATGGAACCCAATGGAATGTGCCACAATCACCATGGAACCCAATGGAATGTTCTACAGTCACCATGGAACCCAATGTAATGTTCCACAGTCATCATGGAAACCAATGGAAAGTTCCACATGGTGAGTTTCTCCTCCTATAAGAACAGAGTTTGCCCTGTATAATGCATTGTTATAAAGTGACAGTGTGTAAAGATGTAACTCTGCATTATCCATGGCCAGCTGAGCTCTTCTATATATTCTATACATTGTGCAGGGTCCGGTGAGTTTCTCCTGCTAGTAGAACAGAGTTGGCCCTGTATAATGCATTGTTATAAAGTGACAGTGTGTAAAGATGTAACTCTGCATTATCCATGGCCAGCTGAGCTCTTCTATATATTCTTCTATACATTGTGCAGGGCCTGGTGAGTTTCTCCTGCATAATGCATTGTTATGAAGTGACAGTGTGTAAAGATAATGTATAAAAGAACACACATATGATTCTTAAAGTGTAATTCTACATGTTCAACATGTAAACCAAGAAACCAATGTGTTTTATAATACTGCCTTCCTGCTAAACACGGCCAATAAAGTATAATAGATTTATTGTTGGTTCTGTAGTCACACTCCTACTTCTTGAATGTCACTCAATATAGAAGCCCCGGGAAAATTATTTTCAGTGCTAAAATATTGGAGAACTGTATATTGTTTTAAATTAGAAATAAGTGTAAATCATACCTCGTATTAGAAACATGTACAATGTACAGAACCTAAGCTGGGGGATTGTGGAAATGTAAAAGGTTCCATGGTGTATTTGGGGAAACAATTCCGAAGCTGAAACTATGTCATTTTACAGAAATCATAGTGCTGTATTATTTCTTACTGCCTTGTAGCAACTAATCCAGATAGCTGGTAATGATATAACCACAGCATGCAAAGAAATCAGCACCTTGGAATTGCTCAATCTAGAGCTCAAACTTGGTTAATCACTGACTTCCTCAGGAGCTATGATAGCTAGCTTTTAACACTGAGCCTGTGCTCAGTTCCTGTTCCAGAATTAACACTAGACCCTTCTAGCAGTATTCTCACTTTGCATGTGATTAACACATTATTGTAAAGCTTATGACATCACCAGTGGCTTGATGGCAACTTACATTTCCCAGTGAAAATCAGTTTATTTGCATATCAAGCCACAAGGTGATGTCATAAGCCGGAGACACATTTATTTATCTTATTTGATACATTTGCTGTAATTCTGCAAACACAATGTATACTTCGTGTTCTATTCTCTGCTGGAGAACAAGGTTAAGCACAGTACTCTGTAAAATATAACTCGGTGCATCATAAGGGCTGTGCTGTGCAGCCAATAAAACACATTGAATAAAGCACTCTAGGGGCAGGTTACCCCAGGATGGCAGGCACTGCAGGTAAATCCAGCAGCTACGTCCATCTTGCTTGATTGCTGTTGGATGTGATTTGCCAGCGACAGATATGACAAAGGCAGTTTATATTTCAATGTATCAAAGTGTTTGGGAGCCTGGAGAAAGATACAACCTCCTCACTTTATTACTTTGATTTTTTTTTTTGGTTCTCCCCCCTTTCCTCCTCCTGGAATCAAGTTCAATTCTGCAGTGAATTACAGGACTGACCCCGAGCCTGTCAGCTGTGATATTCCAGATGGGCCTTTCAAACTTGGGCCTGACTGCAGAGGTGCAGACAAGACCCTCTGTGGGGAGATTCTCTGCGCCAGAAGCAGGATAGGAATATTTTTAACCAACTGAGCTCCAGCAGAGTAACGAAAATGCTTTATAAAAGGGAAAGTGCTGACTAAAGACCATGCGGTTTGCATTATAACATTAGCTAGAGACACCAATGAATTAAAACCGGTCACACAACCATCTGGAATCTAAAGGGTTACTGGCTGGCACCGGTCAGGAGCTGTCAGTCTCAGAATCCCAACATGGGCAACTGCTGGTGTTTGTAGTCAATATGTGTAATACAGAAAGTACAATATGATCAATGGCCTCCCGCGGTTTAGAGCAGATAAAGAGGTAACATGGTTTTCTCCTGGTTTGCTAACATGGCGGGAAGGTACCAAATCTGATAGATTATACAGACAAGCTCTGCAGTAAAGGAAGAAAAGATTTTAGGGATCATGGGTCAACTGCTTGAGAGATAAAGGGGTTTTAGGGATTTGGAAAATAAGAATTTTCAGGGATATTGTTTACCATTCTTTGTGAATTCTGGGGAGTTAATCAGGGTCTCGGTGGGAATGGGGAGAAGTAGTAACAGGGAAGACAGGCGCACCTTAATGACAAAGACTTGTGTGTAGGAAGGAGGTAGCATGATTAGGGGATGTGGATAACATGCTGATGGTTGGTGCATGGTTTGCACCTTGTATAGAGCTATAAGGTTTGCTCACTGGGTGCTGGTAGAGCGATCCCAAGAGGGAGCGTTATGGGAGTGGCAGTGCCTCTGCTCCCTTGCACTCCTGCTCTGCCTGACAGACAGCGTGCCGGGTGTCATGTGATCTCCCTCCACTCTGATTTATTACGGCCACATGGAGGACGTCGCTGGCACTGCTGGATGTAAGTACTAGACTGGCCCACCAGGGACACCCAGAGGGAGACAGTATAGCACTTTTCATTTAAAAGTAAAATCTGGATTATTTTCCAGGTAAGCAAGTGTCCCTTTTACACCCTCCTCCTCACCAGACGCCCATAGAGCCTACCACTCCCATAATAACAAGTCCAGTAAGGCAGATGTTAATGGCTGCATCCTAGACTTCCTTCATAGTACACTGTGTTATAGAAAAGATGACAAGGTGGTACAGACCCACCCCATTGCCCAAAATAACATTATTAGCTGGTGGGGCAGTGCCCAGGGTCACTTTAAATTCCATTCCAGCAGGGGGGAGAATAACATCCCCCAAATCGTTTTCCAACCAGTTACTGATGGTGTAAGATAAACTCATTTAATCCTACAACAGGACCAGCATGCAAGACACAAAAACTGCACCTATATATATATATTTATATACACACATATCTTTCCCACTACAAGGAGAAGAATGCAAGGGAGGAATCCATGGAAGACAATTGGCCTATTAATAAATAATTGCTAGTTATATATATACCATACAGCTCCTTTTTCCATAAATTAAACACTGCATTTATATTAATAAGGCGCTACAGAAAATGATTGGACGGCTGAGTGTGTCATTTCTCCAGTCTCAAAACACAATTACTAGTCCTCTCATCACTGGCTTAACCCCTTCGCTGCCACAGGGGATGTGTGCGGGGAAAATTGCCTCTGAGCCACGCTGCTGAACAGGAGGGATTGAGAGGATTAAGGACGCTCTCTGAGGCTTGCTGCCACCAGCAGACCATGCTACGAGGTCAGAGCAAAGCGCTGTGGGTCAGAGAAGAAAGTCAAATTGAATTGCTTGCCCTCTCTGAACCCTGACTCCTGCGTTTAGAAGGAGACGGGATCCTGCCAGCCCCTCTGCACCCCCCTTCCCACCCCAAGCTTTGGGGAGAATCTGGAGGGATTACCCCCTTCTCCTTCCAATACAAATGCAATCCTGCAATAAAGTAAAACAAAAAGTCTAATGGCACTAAAATATCAGTCTTTATCTCCAGGAAACTCTGAACCTTCCCCACATTTTATATTAAAGGGGACAAATAAATACATAGTAGATAGACAACAAAATGTCAAACATCTTCTGCCAATTAACAATGTATGTATATATATATATAGTATAGAAAGTTATATATAGCTATTTTTCTGCTTGCTTTCCAGAATAGATAGATAGATAGATAGATAGATAGATAGATAGATAGATAGATAGTATATATTCCCTCATCGCAACCTTTGTATGCCAATTGAAGAAGGAGAAGTAATTAGCACATTGCTGCGTCTCATTTAATATGCAAATTGCTGCCTATGCGTTTCTCTCCCACTATGCTGGTCTTTAAATATTGTACCAACGCATTTTTGTCACACTGTGCATTGTCTTTAAATATTGTGTCATGCTAAGGTTGGTGTAATTGCGCTAATTAAATTGCAACGTATAAGAGTAGTGGTAAGAGTAGGAGAGGTTCTAATCTCATTAGTGAATATGGCAAGGCTATCCCTCTCCTATTAAGCACAAACGGACTACCCCATGTATAAAATGATCTCCGCCAGAAATATAGCCGCAGGGCACCAGTCGAGGCCAAATTAAAATGTAGTCATATTATTGCGTAAGAGTCGCAGAGTATGTGCCTATTTTATATAACTTTATTGGACTACAGTTTTACCGACAGTCCTAATCTGGGGTTATCTGCACTGAACAAAAAAGTCACAAAGTGAAAATAAAAAGTCACAGATTGAGACTAAAAAGTCACAGACTGAGAATAAAAAGTCACAGACTGAGAATAAAAAGTCACAGACTGAGAATAAAAAGTCTCAGATTGAGAATAAAAAGTCACAAATTGAGAATAAAAAGTCACAGACTGAGAATAAAAAATTACAGACTGAGAATAAAAAGTCTAAGGATAGCACTGGAGACAGGTTGGCTAGCACTGGGATAGCACTGGAGACAGGTTGGCTAGCACAGGGATAGCACTGGAGACAGGTTGGCTAGCACTGGGATAGCACTGGAGACAGGTTGGATAGCACTGGGCTATCACTGGAGACAGGTTGGCTAGCACAGGGATAGCACTGGAGACAGGTTGGCTAGCACTGGAGACAGATTGGATATCACTGGGACAGCACCGGAGACAGGTTGGCTAGCACAGGGATAGCACTGGAGACAGGTTGGCTAGCACTGGGATAGCACTGGAGACAGGTTGGATAGCACTGGGATAGCACTGGAGACAGGTTGGCTAGCACTGGGATAGAACTGGAGACAGGTTGGCTAGCACTGGGATAGCACTGGAGACAGGTTGGCTAGCACAGGGATAGAACTGGAGACAGGTTGGCTAGCACTGGGATAGCACTGGAGACAGGTTGGCTAGCACAGGGATAGCACTGGAGACAGGTTGGATATCACTGGGATAGCACTGGAGACATGTTGGCTAGCACAGGGATAGCACTGGAGAAAGGTTGGCTAGCACTGGGATAGCACTGGAGACAGGTTGGCTAGCACTGGGATAGCACTGGAGACAGGTTGGCTAGCACAGGGATAGCACTGGAGAGAGGTTGGCTAGCACTGGGATAGCACTGGAGACAGGTTGGATAGCACTGGGCTATCACTGGAGACAGGTTGGCTAGCACAGGGATAGCACTGGAGACAGGTTGGCTAGCACTGGAGACAGATTGGATATCACTGGGACAGCACTGGAGACAGGTTGGCTAGCACAGGGATAGCACTGGAGACAGGTTGGCTAGCACTGGGATAGCACTGGAGACAGGTTGGATAGCACTGGGATAGCACTGGAGACAGGTTGGCTAGCACTGGGATAGCACTGGAGACAGGTTGGCTAGCACTGGGATAGCACTGGAGACAGGTTGGCTAGCACAGGGATAGAACTGGAGACAGGTTGGCTAGCACTGGGATAGCACTGGAGACAGGTTGGATAGCACAGGGATAGCACTGGAGACAGGTTGGATATCACTGGGATAGCACTGGAGACAGGTTGGCTAGCACAGGGATAGCACTGGAGACAGGTTGGCTAGCACTGGGATAGCACTGGAGACAGGTTGGCTAGCACTGGGATAGCACCGGAGACAGGTTGGCTAGCACTGGGATAGCACTGGAGACAGGTTGGCTAGCACTGGGATAGTAGTGGAGTCAGGTTGGATAGCACTGGAGACAGGTCAGATAGCACTGGGATAGCCCTGGAGACAGGTCGGATAGCACTGGGATAGCACTGGAGACAGGTCAGATAGCATTGGGATAGCACTGGAGACAGGTCAGATAGCACTGGGATAGCACTGGAGACAGGTTGGCTAGCACTGGGATAGCTCTGGAGACAGATTGGATAGCACTGGGCTATCCTGGAGACAGGTTGGCTAGCACTGGGATAGCACTGGAGACAGATTGGATAGCACTGGGATAGCACTGGGATAGCACTGGAGACAGGTCTGATAGCACTGGGCTATCACTGGAGACAGGTTGGATAGCACTGGGATAGCACTGGAGACAGGTTGGCTAGCACTGGGATAGCACTGGAGACAGGTTGGATATAACTGGGATAGCAGTGGAGTCAGGTTGAATATCACTGGGAATAACAAGCAGGCTGGCATTTTAAGGCAAATTACTCTGTTCCATAATATAATATCAACATGTAATTTCATGTAAATGTTTGCGGCTGAGCCAGTAGACCGAGAGTTAATACAAAATGGGGTGGGGGGGGGGGGGGCTTTCTTGTGTTTATGGCACCTTTAAAATTATTTGCGCTTTTTAGCACTAGTGATAATTACAGCTTTTGCTCCAGGTGTCAGAAGAGTGTAATTAGGGGATTAATTAAAATCCTTTTTTTTTTCCTGCAAGATGATAAATCCAAAGGTAAGAATAAACATGTGGAATTGTGGTGACTACAATATTTTTTGGGGGGGGTCGTTTATGTTGGTCTGACACCTGGATTTTGTATGACAGTTAGGGGGTCGATTTAGATAAATGACTTGCTGGTTAATTTAAAATGGTCATGTTGTATCTTTAACAAACAAGACAAAAGCTAATTTAATCTAGCTGCTAATCCTCTCTCACTGTGACATTAGCAAACCTCAGACACCTTATGTGAGAAGATTACAACAAAAACCCTTTCCTTTATAATAAGTTCCTGTGATCTGCATGGAAAGTAGATGGGTAGAGTCTGGTGTGGAGGAGGCAGGGGTAGCAGATGCTGCCAGGTTGTAGATTTGAAACAGTATAAAGTATTTGCGCCCTGTACAGGTCACAGGGAAGAGCATGTGTAACATAGCTGGTGATACTTTCAAGTAAGAGTAATTGAATGTAAATGTCATATATTCACTAAAAACATTGCTTTCAAATTCCTGTTAGAAACATTTGTATGAAAAAATTAATATTTAAAAAAAATAAAAAATAATAAAGCAACGTGTTGCAACCGAGAGTCAGGTGGGCTATTCAATAAAGATGAGAAGAAACGTGAATTACCAAAGATAAGAAACCAGCAAGTTGAAGAATTTCTTCAACTCCATAACTTAGGAACAACTGTAGCAAAATTTACCGTCTGTTTAACCGAGATTGCATCAAGTGTAGGCATTATAAATAGAAATGCATTAATTAAATAATCCAAATAAAGGACCTTATTGAGCCATCTTTGTTTAGAATGTTTGCTCTGTATAGCTCTAACAGGGGGCAGACACTTTGTTTAGAATGTTTGCTCTGTTTAGCTCTAGCAGGGAGTGGACATGTTTAGAATCTTTGCTCTGTATAGCTCTAGCAGGGAGCGGACATGTTGTTTAGAATCTTTGCTCTGTATAGCTCTATCAGGGGATGGACATAGTGTTTAGAATGTTTGCTCTGTATAGCTCTATCAGGGGACGGACATGTTTAGAATATTTGCACTGTATAGCTCTATCAGTGGACAGACATGTTGAGAATCTTTGCTCTGTATAGCTCTATCGGAGGATGGACATGTTGTTTAGAATCTTTGCTCTGTATAGCTCTATCAAGGGACACACATGTTGTTAGAATCTTTGCTCTATCAGGGGGCGGACATGTTGTTTTGAATCTTTGCTCTGTATTGCTCTATCAGGGGGCGGACATGTTTAGAATCTTTGCTCTGTTTAGCTCTGTCAGGGGGCGGACATGTTGTTTAGAATCTTTAATCTGTATAGCTCTAACAGAGGGCGGACATAGGACAATAGTATATTGAAGTTGCACGAGATTGTTTTAACCTTCCATGTCTGTTTTTCCCAGTGATTGTATATTTTTGAAAGAGGGTAAAGCCTATGCACACAGCATGGTTATCATACAAATGTTGTAACAGGATTTACAAGAAATGAAATAATGTGTTGGGATTAATAAGGCGACACACACACTCTGTAGTCTGTAGTGTATTGTATCTTCTTCACTCGAACGCCTTTTCAATTCAGTCTTCTTTCTTTTATTCTCTGTGATAGATCAACTGACCTGTGCTGAAAGGAAGCATATTTCACTGAGAGAAAGAAGTGCTTGAATAAGCGTTGATACTCTGGCGCTGGCAGGTGGTACACTCAGCAGAAATCAAAGTTAGTGCTACTTAAAGGGAAGGCTAATAGACTCACGGAGGCTGGGGCAAGTAAGGAAGGAAGACTGTGGGACAGTGGAAGCCAGGGGTGTCTCGGCCGCAGCGCTTGCTGTGGACAGCACTGGATTTCCATACAGTGTAGGCGCCTCTGGGGTTAAGTGATAAGAGATCTCGGAGAGGATGACCATCTCCCTTCTCTTGCCGAAGCAACATTAGTCTTCCTCCCGGGGAGTTGGTGAAATTGTGCGATTATGTTTTGAAGGAGAGAGACACGCGCGCACATCATGCTCTCAGATAAACAGCATCGCGTTTCCCAGCCTCCCCGGGTTCCCCTGTTCGTCCTCCCTCCTTCCCCGAGACAGAAAATGGAATCAATTGCTCGCAATTGGCAGCTGTGTGTTTTTAGTATCATCTTGGGCCGAGATGTTCAGGTGCTCTGATGGGTTTGATCTCCTGCCGAGTTCCTTTCTATAGGCGTCACGCCGCTCCGAAATGTGAGAGGATTTTTTTTTTTTCTCTGCAGGTTAAAAAAAAAAACTTCTCTCTGTTTAACCCTCGGCATGCCAGCCAGGGTTTGCATCGGTCATGTTTTTTTTTTGTTTTTTTTTTAAACATCCAGACACGCTTTGTGGCCACCGTGGGAAGCCACAGATTTCCAGTCTTCTAATAAATAAGCTGCACTAGCACAAAACTCACCACTGCAGCCTGGAACAAGCACAGGTAGCACAAACTTGTGGGGGACTTTAGGTTTCTATTGGGGCACGCAGCGATTGGGCCACTTCCATACACATCCTCTGTGTGTAATATGTGCTCATGCCATTTTATCTCACGTTATACACAGCCGTGAATATGATAATATCAAATATTTAGAGCCATATTACCCAAACATGCAACTATTTGCAGACCTGAATGCAGTTTAGTATCTGCAAAGCATGAGCATTATACATTGCGAGAGACGCAGGTAACACACCACCAGAAGGATCAAAGCCAGCAAATTAAACCATTATGTTTCTTACCATAAAATCACCACTTTATACATTTCCCTTATTGAATTTGTCTGTGTTTGCGACGTATGGCTGCAATAATACCAGCTCCTAACCATTACTACTGATTCATAACTAATAATATCAGCTCCTAACCATTACTACTGATTCATAACTAATAATACCAGCTGCTAACCATTACTACTGACTCATAACTAATAATATCAGCTCCTAACCATTACTACTGACTCATAACTAATAATATCAGCTCCTAACCATTAAAACTGATTCATAACTAATAATACCAGCTCCTAACCATTACTACTGACTCATAACTAATAATATCAGCTCCTAACCATTACTACTGACTCATAACTATTAATACCAGCTCCTAACCATTACTACTGATTCATAATTTATAATACCAGCTCCTAACCATTACTACTGATTCATAATTTATAATACCAGCTCCTAACCATTACTACTGATTCATAATTTATAATACCAGCTCCTAACCATTACTACAGATTCATAACTAATACCAGCTCCTAACCATTACAACTGATTCATAACTAGTAACACCAGCTCCTAACCATTACTAGTGATTCATAATTTATAATACCAGCTCCTAACCATTCCTACTGATTAATAACTAATAATACCAGCTCCTAATAATGCTAAAGTCTCAATGTTTTACTACCTGTAATAATGCTATAGTTTGTCTATATGTTATACTACCTGTAATACTGCTATAGTTTGTCTAAATGTTATACTACCTGTAATAATGCTATAGTTTGTCTAAATGTTATACTACCTGTAATACTGCTATAGTTTGTCTAAATGTTATACTACCTGTAATAATGCTATAGTTTGTCTAAATGTTATACTACCTGTAATAATGCTATAGTTTGTCTATATGTTATACTACCTGTAATACTGCTATAGTTTGTCTATATGTTATACTACCTGTAATAATGCTATAGTTTGTCTAAATGTTATACAACCTGTAATAATGCTATAGTTTGTCTAAATGTTATACTACCTGTAATACTGCTATAGTTTGTCTAAATGTTATACAACCTGTAATAATGCTATAGTTTGTCTAAATGTTATACAACCTGTAATAATGCTATAGTTTGTCTAAATGTTATACAACCTGTAATACTGCTATAGTTTGTCTAAATGTTATACAACCTGTAATAATGCTATAGTTTGTCTAAATGTTATACTACCTGTAATACTGCTATAGTTTGTCTAAATGTTATACAACCAGTAATACTGCTATAGTTTGTCTAAATGTTATACAACCTGTAATACTGCTATAGTTTGTCTAAATGTTATACAACCTGTAATAATGCTATAGTTTGTCTAAATGTTATACTACCTGTAATACTGCTATAGTTTGTCTAAATGTTATAGAACCTGTAATACTGCTATAGTTTGTCTAAATGTTCTACAGCCAGTAATACTGCTATAGTTTGTCTAAATGTTATACTACCTGTAATAAAGCTATAGTTTTTCTAAATGTTATACTACCTGTAATAAAGCTATAGTTTCTCAGCAGCTTGCATTGTGAAAGGCCCGTTGCATTGGGGTTTTGGAGGAATTTAGAGAAGGAGGGAGAGAGGAGCGATAACTACCAAAAGCATCCACGAAGCTATTAATGGTGACACTTTGCATTGCGGTCACAGATCTGGCAACTGTCCAGTAATCCCTCTGCCAGGCCTTTGATGTCTCTACATTCACCATTGGATAAGAAAATTAAATGCAGTTTGGATAGGGCAGAAATCCCCCCCCCCCCCCCCCTCTTCTAGTATCCCACCTGATATGCTGACAGCAAGTCAGGTATCTTACAAGCACAGAATAAAATGTTTAATTACCTGGTCAAATCAAAGCAACAGGACTGGCTAAACGTCGTACAAACCTCTGAACATGTGCACTGTAGAGGCTTCTAATCTCACTCATGTTAACAAAATAAATAAAACACATTATTACTAGACAAGGTACAAACCCTTCCAAAGACTGGTAGAGGGGAACCGCTCATTATTTATCCATTTGGCCCATTGGGTAAATAAAGCCTTATGGTCTGGAGAGACTGAGGACCAACCATTCTTCAGCCAGGTGCTTGTAAGTAGCAAACACTGGTACGTCCCTCATGTGTCACATTCACAGGGCTGTATTCAGAGATATATCACTGGTTTCTATCTCCAAATTTTCTATCTTAGCCCATGGTATTCACTAACCTGAGATAAATGGGATAGCGGAGGTATTGAGGATCCAGGGATAGTGGGGCTACTGGGGAAAGTGGAGATTGTGAGAAGGTGCGGATAGTGACATAGTAGGGATAATGGGGATAGATCACAAGTTGGAAATACATTCATTAAATGTATAGTCTCCTTAATGCTACACTGATTTAAAAAATGCAGCAGTTTTTGAAATGTGGATGTATTAAAAAAAACAAACCTCTCTATAAAGAGTGCAGAGGACCAGATATTAAATGAGTGTAATGGAGAACCTTCAGGGTGGGTTCAAGCAAAGAAATGAGCCATCGCTGGGTGGGATGTAAGGCAGTTAGGGACAGAAAATGAAAGATGTATTCACAGCTGAACATTTTACTGAGAGTTTAACGTACAGGTTTCCTCCTGGACATCAGGCATCACTCCAGCTACTGTGGACTACATTTCCCAGGGTGCTCAGTCCGGCTACATGTAGCTATAGTGTAGTGCCAACATATATCATTATTCCAACTCAACATCAATACTAATTGCTCTGGTACCAAGGTTTATCCACTTGCCATTAGTCCCCACTGCTCTCAGCACATGGCTGGCTGAATATAATGGTAATTGCATTGCTAGAGTGAAAGCTGTAGCATTCAATATTTCCAATGATGCTCGGTCACAGATGAGAGGTGCTAATGGAGGAGCCGGCCACGCAACTGCTTATACTGGAGAAGGTGGAAGACTATTCTGTGCTGCATGTCACTACATCTTTGGATTTGAGTTGCTTTACACTAATGAGTAAACATTGTAGCAAACTGGGCAGTGATACAATACAAGGTTTGTTACCCAATGATCATGGTGTTAATTATCCTGCTCTTAATTAAGGTTCGGGTTGGAGAAATCTGTAAAGCCAAACATACAGATAATATACCAGTAAAGGACTATTTAAACCCATAGCTCCCTGTCTATTGGGTATGATTTATAATTCTGATAATGTCTTAATTCTGTGGCCATTCCTAATCCCAACCACAAAGGTAACACAGGACAGGGGGTAGCCTGGCTGCCCCACTCGGCTTAAACCGACTCCAAAATAAGCCACGTCAGTTTAATTGACCCCCTCCATCCCTTTCCTCCCTCACCCAACGCATGTTAGAATTTAAAGGGATAGCTGGCATCTGGTCTGGAATGTAACCTGTATAAAGCTCTGCTCAGGTCAGTTAGCACACACACCGCATAGAATCCAACATGCAGTAAAATCAACAGTTACCCAATCTGGAATCCCCTAGAAAGGCAATGATTACTTTATAGACTGTGAGGCTGGACCTCGAGGAGAAGGAATAGCAAGCCGCGTTTGTGTTTGAATGGAAGTGTCCTGCAAGGTACATTGTAATTAGGTGCGAGCCTCAGAGCCCCTCACTAGCATGTTAAATCTGCAACATGACAGCATAATTTGACTTCTTAAAGGATTATGCAAATTACTGCTCATCATTTCATTACAAGACTGGAATGAAAGAAAGAAAAAACTGACAGGCAATTTATACATAAAACACCTTTCAAATCCCCTACACATGTAACACCTGGGCAATGAAACTGTGCTCTGGGGACCACTGCAATCTTAAAAAAAAAAATACCATCAGAGAAGGAGAGACCCTCAATAACCAGTCCCTTCTGACCACACGAGGAGCACGTGTTACATCCCTGGTTATTCCTGTAGATTTTATTAAATAAAAATATGATGAGCACAGATTGCTTGATTAAAACATCTAGCCACAAGCCAGCTCTGTCCTCTTACTTATCGTTGTATAATCTATAGGATCCTCCGGTAAATCTTAGTGGAGGGAGGAAACTAAGACATCCTGCTTTACTTGCCCCATCCATGTAGATGTCAGAGATGCACACGCAGGGGGTAAAAAAACAAAGATAGGAAATACATATGTGAAAAGCAGTAATTAATGGGAATATGATAAACAGGATAACTTGACTGACACCTATGAATCACCATCGAGTCTTGTCTAATGGATGTACAGCACTCTTTCCCTATCTGCCAATCAGATTCCCTGTCTTTCTAACGAATTAATTAATATTGTCTGTACAAGCGCTGCCTGTAACAGCCATGACCTTCTGGTAATGAAAGAGTAAACTTATCACAACTTAAAACATGGCAATACATATTAAAATAAACCGACTGATGGGAAACATCTTCATCTATTATCACTTCTTCACAGAGATATATCTCTTTCAGTTTTGCAGTAACCAAACTCCAGAAGTGCCCCCTGTTAATCCAGCACTGACTGATGAGGAGGGGGGGTTAGCTGGCAGGGCAGAATTTAAATAATTAGTCACGAGCGGTGGAGCTGGAAGGGTGAGAGAGGGGAGGACGAGAGGAGCAGGGAGATGCTTTGAGGCAGGGTAGTAAATTGCTCTATTTTCGTAGGTAATTTAAATGCAAACTAGCAGCAACTTATCACAAGAATGGATTTTCCACCATCTGGTCAAATAACAGGGGATTTGTTTAGTGCCATGCAAAGAATCGAGTGATGGGGAGAGAAGGCAGATTAGCAGGTAAGTCCTAGAGTCGGGCAAAATGTATTTTGTGCAAACAAGAACAGACGAGGCTTTTAACAATTACACCTGTCAGAACCTCCAGAAAGCAATCCATCTCTGGAGCCCGAGACCAGGCGAGTTCATAACCAAATGGGATTGAGCTGCGCACTGCTTTCCAAGTTAAGGATGAAGTGGGCATGGTGAGGGGCGGGGGGTGTATTTGTGCATAAAGGATACGGGTACATGATGCCTGGAGTTGACATCTGATGGTTGGCATCCACACATACATACCAAATATATATATAGACAGCAGCACTTCAGTTTTTCCTAGTTTAACCCATTGCACCCAGGGCTTTTTTTTTTTTTTTAAACATTTCTAGCATTTTTGAGCTCCTTTCCCCTCTGTGTCTCCTCTTCCGAGATTAGTGGGTCTGCCTGCATGCACACCTCATTCTCAGGACCTGCCACCCACGGGACATTGAGATAGGCAGCTCTGACACCATGGGGGGCTTCTGTATACGGTCAAGTTCTACAAGTGATGTAATCAGCAGGAACATTCTACTAGTATCCATGGTGACTGGACCCCGTTTAACTTTACCCCAGACCTTTACTTTCAATCCCCCTTTTTTCACAAATATTAAGTAAATATTGGAAGAAGGGGAACAGGAAAAATCATGTGAACAAGACCACTATCTGTATGATTGGCCAAGCATCATTTGAATTGTAGTTGGTTCTAGATGGAGTGTCTCTTAGAGATTGTATTATTATTATTATTATTATTATTATAAAGCTTCCCTTTTTATTGGATCACCAGCAGTAACGGGGATGAACTTGATTCTTTTTGAAGCTACTTCTAGAAGAAGAAACACATATGCAGCCTGTAATACAAACAAAGTCTACACGTACTCAGTAAATGTCAAAACAAGCTACTATTATCAAGCTACTATCATAAAAAGAAATATCTTCCTCCATATGTCATATTGTTCTGTTTATTTGTTCCTGACTGTGAAAAGTATTTCTATATGCAAGTTTACATATATAGCTAGGGATGACATACAGATCTGTGCACACATACATCACTGCATGTTATCAGCCATGGTTGGACTTTATTTATTATATGATATTATTTATCAAACAAGAAATGTAAAAATTTTATTTGCTACAATGGCAGGTGATTTGAGGATGCGCTTTTTCTGTGTTACATATACATGAAAAAAAATTCAATCCTTATTAATAAAGTCAATTTTGGGAAAAAGTGCTAAACGGGGTGCAGTCACCATGGGAACCAATGGAATGTTCCTGATGATTTCCCCATGGGAACCAATAGAATGTTCATGATGATTTCTGATGATATAACCATGGGAACCAATGGGATGTTCCGGATGATATCACCATGGGAACCAATTGAATGTCCCTGATGATATCACCATGGGAACCAATGGAATGTCCCTGATGATATCACCATGGGAACCAATAAAAAGTTCCTGATGATATCACCATGGAAACCAATGGAATATTCCTGCTGATATCACCATGGAAACCAATGGAATGTTCCTGCTGATATCACCATGGAAACCAATGGACTGTTCCTGCTGATATCACCATGGGAACCAATGGAATGTTACTGCTGATATCACCATGGAAACCAATGGGATGTTCCTGCTGATATCACCATGGAAACCAATGGACTGTTCCTGCTGATATCACCATGGGAACCAATGGAATGTGCCTGTTGATATTACTATGGGAAGCAATGGAATGTTCCTGCTGATATCACCATGGGAGCGAGTGGAATGTTCTTGCTGATTAGACCACAATTGTTTCATCCCCCATGTAAGATGGATGTTTATTCAGCTTCATTTTAGACAAAAACAGAGTAGATAAAGTAATATTTACACTATACAGCACGTGTAATATGAAATATTAAAGACAGAATAAGGGACCAGAGCATGTGACTGATTAACACAGAGATACTTCATTCATTTACATAAATATAGAAAAAGAAATGTATTAAAAACAAACTGTTTGAATGTGGGGGCAAGCTGGAGTTAATTGTGACATTTTCTTATTTTTTTGCAAGTTTTTATTTTGGCACTTGGTGATTTTAGTGCAATAAACTATAGCTATTTTTTTAAATGGTGTATTGTTGCAATTTTTCTTTTACAACATCCTGGACAAAATGGCTAATAATTCTAATGTTATTATGAAATTTTAAAGTCGATCTGTCACTTTGTAGGCCTCAATGCTTATCATTCCCATGTCACTGCGCCATACTGGATTTACCATAAATGGTCTATAAGCAAGGCCTGTGCTGCCGGTCATACCTTCCTCCGGTCACTAGAGTGTGCTAATGTCCCCGGGCTTTCCTGCTGTGTACCTGTGCATATGACAGCTGGGATGTATGGGTCTGGCCAAGACGCGAGTGATAAATGGAGCCGGCCTGTTCTTCCAGCGCAACACGCTGAAAGCAATAAGCCTGGCCGAGCTCCCGCTAAGGAGATAATGTCCTTGATTCCATCAATAAAGATTACGAGGCAGGTGAGGGGCCACTGAGAGCACTGACACACAAACACAGAGTGTCAGGAAATGGGAAAGTGGGAGAGTAGAGGGTACAAGAGGACAGAAGATGCAGGGTGGAAAGGGAGAGAGGGAGGCAGGAGGAAAAGGGGAGAGGGAGGCAGGAGGAAAGGGAGAGAGACAGGAGGAGAGAGAGAAATAAAATGAGAGGGAGACAGAAGGAGAGGGGGAGAGAGAAGCAGGAGGAAAGGGAGAGAGAAAAGCAGGAGGAGAGCGAGAGAGAAGCAGGAGGAGAGGGAGACAGGAGGAGAGAGGGAGGCAGGAGGAAAGGTAGAGAGAGGGAGACAGGAGGAGAGAGGGAGGCAGGAGGAAAGGGAGGCAGAACGAAAGGGAGAGAGAAAAGCAGGAGGAGAGAGAGAGAGAGAAGCTGGAGGAGAGGGAGGCAGGAGGAAAGGGAGAGAAAGAAGCAAGAGGAGAGGAAGAGAGGGAGGCAGGAGGAACGGGCGAAGCAGGTGGAGATGGAGGGCAGGCGGAAAGGGAGAGAGAGAAGCCGGAGGAAAGGGAGAGACAGAAGCAGGATGAGAGGGAGAGAGAGGGAGACGGGAGGAGAGAGGGAGGCAGGAGGAAAGGGAGAGAGGGAGGCAGAAAGAAAGGGAGAGAGAAAAGCAGGAGGAGAGGGAGAGAGAGAAGCTGGAGGAGAGGGAGGCAGGAGGAAAGGGAGAGAAAGAAGCAAGAGGAGAGGAAGAGAGGGAGGCAGGAGGAACGGGAGAGGGCGAAGCAGGTGGAGATGGAGAGATGGAGGGCAGGTGGAAAGGGAGAGAGAGAAGCAGGGGGAAAGGGAGAGATAGAAGCAGGAGGAAAGGGAGAGACAGAAGCAGGAGGAGAGGGCGGCAGGAGGAAAGGTAGAGAGAGAAGCAGGAGGAGAGGGAGGCAGGAGGAAAGGGAGAGATAAGCAGGAGGAGAGGTCGAGAGGGAGATAGGAGGAATGGGAGAGAGGGATGAAGGAGAGGGAGAGATGGAGGCTTGGAGAGAGGGAGCAGGAGCAAAGGGAGGGAAGGAGGCAGGAGGTAAGGGAGTGAGGGAAGAAGTAGCAAAAGGGGGAGAGGGGGGCAGGAGGAAAGGAAGAGAGGGAGGCAGGAAGAAAGAGAGAGAGGGGGAGGCAGAAGGAGAGCGGGAGGCATGAGGAAAGAGAGGGGGTAGGCAGGAGGAAAGGGAGAAAGATAGGCAGGAGGGGAGAGAGAGAGGGGGAAGGGAGGCAGGAGGAAAGGCAAAGAGAGAGCTAGGAGGAAAGGCAAGGGTGAGGCTGGGAGAGAGGATGGGAGAGGGGGAGACTGCAAGTGAGGGAGACTAGATGAGAGGAATGAGTGAGGAAAGATGTAGGCAATAGAAATAACCAACGGAGGTGAAATAATAATAAGTGGATCATCACCTCCCCTACAAGTAAAATAAAACATCTAAACTTCCTATTGGAAAACCACAGACGGCTGGCTGAGGGTGATGGGTTTGTCTAGCAGATCTTAAACCAATGATTAAAACCAAAGTATTAAATCTACCCAATCTGATGTATCTAACCCTGGATGTGACCATCATTATCCCATCCACTACATTAGTAAATTATAAAGTGATGTATCCCAGGTAACACGGATGTACACATACATGACCACAGTGTACATCTTTCCAGCACACGTTCCACTCAGCATGCCTGCCTTCTGCAGAAGGAGCCTGGGGTCTCCTTGCTACTTTAGCCAGCAAGGGCAGCTAGGACATTCATTTAGCTAATTGAGCGCAGGCCAGCTACCGCAGAGCCAATTTATCATGCATCACTTGGGTGGGGCCCTATCCAGTGGAGATCAAAACATGAAAAGGAATGACCCCCAAGTGACTTCATTCTGGCTCCCCGGAGCTCCTGAAAGGTGCTGAGTGACTTGGAGGGATGGGAGAAGAGTAGGGAAGGGAGGGCTCCGTATAGAGCATTACTGACTGGGAGAGGCAATAATAGAGATTACAAAACCAGAGACGTCAAACAAAGATTGCAAATGGACAGCGAGGGGAGGAAAAGATTCAGAACATGAAGACACAGATTGTCTTGCGACATCATAATGTGTGGGAGCAGGGGGGATCTCAGTGTGGACAGAGAGGGGACTAACCAAAGCCATATAATGTGTGGGACCAGGGGGGATCTCAGTGTGGACAGAGAGGGGACTAACCAAAGCCATATAATGTGTGGGACCAGGGGGGATCTCAGTGTGGACAGAGAGGGGACTAATCAAAGCCATATAATGTGTGGGAGCAGGGGGGATCTCAGTGTGGACAGAGAGGGGACTAATCAAAGCCATATAATGTGTGGGAGCAGGGGGGATCTCAGTGTGGACAGAGAGGACTAATCAAAGCCATATAATGTGTGGGAGCAGGGGGGATCTCAGTGTGGACAGAGAGGGGACTAATCAAAGCCATATCATGTGTGGGAGCAGGGGGGATCTCAATGTGGACAGAGAGGGGACTAACCAAAGCCATATAATGTGTGGGAGCAGGGGGATCTCAATGTGGACAGAGAGGACTAATCAAAGCCATATAATGTGTGAGAGCAGGGGGGATCTCAGTGTGGACAGAGAGAGAGGGGACTAATCAAAGCCATATAATGTGTGGGAGCAGGGGGGATCTCAGTGTGGACAGAGAGGGGACTAATCAAAGCCATATAATGTGTGGGAGCAGGGGGGATCTCAGTGTGGACAGAGAGGGGACTAATCAAAGCCATATAATGTGTGGGAGCAGGGGGGATCTCAGTGTGGACAGAGAGGGGACTAATCAAAGCCATATAATGTGTGGGAGCAGGGGGGATCTCAGTGTGGACAGAGAGGGGACTAATCAAAGCCATATAATGTGTGGGAGCAGCGGGATCTCAGTGTGGACAGAGAGGGGACTAATCAACGCCATATAATGTGTGGGAGCAGGGGGGATCTCAGTGTGGACAGAGAGGGGACTAATCAAAGCCATATAATGTGTGGGAGCAGGGGGGATCTCAGTGTGGACAGAGAGGGGACTAATCAAAGCCATATAATGTGTGGGAGCAGGGGGGATCTCAGTGTGGACAGAGAGGGGACTAATCAAAGCCATATAATGTGTGGGAGCAGGGGGGATCTCAGTGTGGACAGAGAGGGGACTAATCAAAGCCATATAATGTGTGGGAGCAGGGGGATCTCAGTGTGGACAGAGAGGGGACTAATCAAAGCCATATAATGTGTGGGAGCAGGGGGGATCTCAGTGTGGACAGAGAGAGAGGGGACTAATCAAAGCCATATAATGTGTGGGAGCAGGGGGGATCTCAGTGTGGACAGAGAGGGGACTAACCAAAGCCATATAATGTGTGGGAGCAGGGGGGATCTCAGTGTGGACAGAGAGGGGACTAATCAAAGCCATATAATGTGTGGGAGCAGGGGGATCTCAGTGTGGACAGAGAGGGGACTAATCAAAGCCATATAATGTGTGAGAGCAGGGGGGATCTCAGTGTGGACAGAGAGGGGACTAATCAAAGCCATATAATGTGTGGGAGCAGGGGGGATCTCAGTGTGGACAGAGAGGGGACTAATCAAAGCCATATAATGTGTGGGAGCAGGGGGGATCTCAGTGTGGACAGAGAGGGGACTAATCAAAGCCATATAATGTGTGGGAGCAGGGGGGATCTCAGTGTGGACAGAGAGGGGACTAATCAAAGCCATATAATGTGTGGGAGCAGGGGGGATCTCAGTGTGGACAGAGAGAGAGGGGACTAATCAAAGCCATATAATGTGTGGGAGCAGGGGGGATCTCAGTGTGGACAGAGAGGGGACTAATCAAAGCCATATAATGTGTGGGAGCAGGGGGATCTCAATGTGGACATAGAGGGGACTAATCAAAGCCATATAATGTGTGGGAGCAGGGGGGATCTCAGTGTGGACAGAGAGGGGACTAACCAAAGCCATATAATGTGTGGGAGCAGGGGGATCTCAGTGTGGACAGAGAGGGGACTAATCAAAGCCATATAATGTGTGGGAGCAGGGGGGATCTCAATGTGGACAGAGAGAGAGGGGACTAATCAAAGCCATATAATGTGTGGGAGCAGGGGGGATCTCAGTGTGGACAGAGAGGGGACTAATCAAAGCCATATAATGTGTGGGACCAGGGGGGATCTCAGTGTGGACAGAGAGGGGACTAATCAAAGCCATATAATGTGTGGGAGCAGGGGGGATCTCAGTGTGGACAGAGAGGGGACTAATCAAAGCCATATAATGTGTGGGAGCAGGGGGGATCTCAGTGTGGACAGAGAGGGGACTAATCAAAGCCATATAATGTGTGGGAGCAGGGGGGATCTCAGTGTGGACAGAGAGGGGACTAACCAAAGCCATATAATGTGTGGGAGCAGGGGGGATCTCAGTGTGGACAGAGAGGGGACTAATCAAAGCCATATAATGTGTGGGAGCAGGGGGGATCTCAGTGTGGACAGAGAGGGGACTAATCAAAGCCATATAATGTGTGGGAGCAGGGGGGATCTCAGTGTGGACAGAGAGAGAGGGGACTAATCAAAGCCATATAATGTGTGGGAGCAGGGGGGATCTCAATGTGGACAGAGAGGGGACTAATCAAAGCCATATAATGTGTGGGAGCAGGGGGGATCTCAGTGTGGACAGAGAGGGGACTAATCAAAGCCATATAATGTGTGGGAGCAGGGGGGATCTCAGTGTGGACAGAGAGGGGACTAACCAAAGCCATATAATGTGTGGGAGCAGGGGGGGGATCTCAATGTGGACAGAGAGAGAGGGGACTAATCAAAGCCATATAGTGTGTGGGAGCAGGGGGGATCTCAATGTGGACAGAGAGGGGACTAATCAAGCCATATAATGTGTGGGAGCAGGGGGGATCTCAGTGTGGACAGAGAGGGGACTAATCAAAGCCATATAATGTGTGGGAGCAGGGGGGATCTCAGTGTGGACAGAGAGGGGACTAATCAAAGCCATATAATGTGTGGGAGCAGGGGGGATCTCAGTGTGGACAGAGAGGGGACTAATCAAAGCCATATAATGTGTGGGAGCAGGGGGGATCTCAGTGTGGACAGAGAGGACTAATCAAAGCCATATAATGTGTGGGAGCAGGGGGGATCTCAGTGTGGACAGAGAGAGAGGGGACTAATCAAAGCCATATAATGTGTGGGACCAGGGGGGATCTCAGTGTGGACAGAGAGGGGACTAATCAAAGCCATATAATGTGTGGGAGCAGGGGGGATCTCAGTGTGGACAGAGAGGGGACTAATCAAAGCCATATAATGTGTGGGAGCAGGGGGGATCTCAATGTGGACAGAGAGGGGACTAACCAAAGCCATATAATGTGTGGGAGCAGGGGGGATCTCAGTGTGGACAGAGAGGACTAATCAAAGCCATATAATGTGTGGGAGCAGGGGGATCTCAGTGTGGACAGAGAGGGGACTAATCAAAGCCATATAATGTGTGGGAGCAAGGGGGATCTCAATGTGGACAGAGAGGGGACTAACCAAAGCCATATAATGTGTGGGAGCAGGGGGGATCTCAGTGTGGACAGAGAGAGAGGGGACTAATCAAAGCCATATAATGTGTGGGAGCAGGGGGGATCTCAATGTGGACAGAGAGGGGACTAATCAAAGCCATATAATGTGTGGGAGCAGGGGGGATCTCAATGTGGACAGAGAGGGGACTAATCAAAGCCATATAATGTGTGGGAGCAGGGGGGATCTCAGTGTGGACAGAGAGGGGACTAATCAAAGCCATATAATGTGTGGGAGCAGGGGGGATCTCAGTGTGGACAGAGAGGGGACTAATCAAAGCCATATAATGTGTGGGAGCAGGGGGGATCTCAGTGTGGACAGAGAGGGGACTAATCAAAGCCATATAATGTGTGGGAGCAGGGGGGATCTCAGTGTGGACAGAGAGAGAGGGGACTAATCAAAGCCATATAATGTGTGGGAGCAGGGGGGATCTCAGTGTGGACAGAGAGGGGACTAATCAAAGCCATATAATGTGTGGGAGCAGGGGGGATCTCAGTGTGGACAGAGAGAGGACTAATCAAAGCCATATAATGTGTGGGAGCAGGGGGGATCTCAGTGTGGACAGAGAGAGAGGGGACTAATCAAAGCCATATAATGTGTGGGAGCAGGGGGGATCTCAATGTGGACAGAGAGGGGACTAATCAAAGCCATATAATGTGTGGGAGCAGGGGGATCTCAGTGTGGACAGAGAGGGGACTAATCAAAGCCATATAATGTGTGGGAGCAGGGGGGATCTCAATGTGGACAGGGAGGGGACTAATCAAAGCCATATAATGTGTGGGAGCAGGGGGGATCTCAATGTGGACAGAGAGGGGACTAACCAAAGCCATATAATGTCTGGCTACATAAAGTCCAGGAATAAGAAGCAGGAACATGTATCTGCGTGACAGATGGAGCACAGGGCTATAGAGTAAGAGAAGAGAGAGGCAAAGAAATACCAAATGGTCTTAGCTCGGCCCAAGAGAATGAAAAGTGAGTTGATTGGCAGTGAGGAGACAAGCCGGGTAAAGCTCACAGCCCTGGGGAGATAGTAAGATGGCAGACATACGTGGAAAGCAACTGACACTATTGGATCTTGGTGAGAAACATAAAGAAAATACTGCAATGGCCCAGTGAACGGCTGACCAGTGGCTGCAAATTACAAGTGGGAAATGCAAGCAACAAAAAGGAGTGAGTCTGTAGCACCAGCCTGTGCAGTTAAATGTTTCAGACATGATGTGGATGTAATGATTTCACCTTATTCCAGCCCCAGCAATATGGTTAAAAGCTCTGACAAGAGCGGGCTGACAAGATGGGACAAGGAGAGGTCAGACTGAATGGGGGGCCGCACCAGCCGAGAGATGGATTTCATGAATGGGATTCAAATGAGAGACTGGAAAGGATGAGGGGGCTTCCTTGGTACTTATTATCCCAGGATACAACCTGCCTTCAAACGGTTCATTAAAAAAAACATACAGGTGGAGGAATAAAGGATTGTTATGGAAGGTTTGAAAGGATGTTTAATAAAGAAATATATTACAGTGCCCGACAAATATCTGTAGACTTTAGGAGCCAGCTCGGTTATTCTTCATCCATTAGTTCTATGTAAAAGGAATGAGCCAGCAGTAGGGCTTCCCTGGCTCCTGGGATTTTTCAAGCCCTGTGTTACTTACTGGGTATCCGTGCTATGCCTATCCACATGACTCACTGACAGAGTGGTTGATGTGTGGAATTGCTTTCCAGCAGAAGTGGTAGAGATTAGCAGAGAAGGAATGTTTAATTAGTGGCAGTCTATTCACAATGGAAGCACGTTCGAGAGCTCTGAAGGTCAATTACACTGCCAGTGTCCGTGTGTACAGCATGGCTGCAGGTATAAAGGGTAACTGTGCATTCAGATTGAGTAAGGCACTCCCTGTTACACTGTCAGTGTACGTGTGTACAGCATGGCTGCAGGTATAAAGGGTAACTGTGCATTCAGATTGAGTAAGGCACTCCCTGTTACACTGTCAGTGTACGTGTGTACAGCATGGCTGCAGGTATAAAGGGTAACTGTGCATTCAGATTGAGTAAGGCACTCCGGGTAACACTGCGAGCGTTAGTGTGTACAGCACGGCTGCATGTATTAAGGGTAACTGTGCATTCAGATTGAGTAAGGCACTCCCTGTTACACTGTCAGTGTACGTGTGTACAGCATGGCTGCAGGTAAAAAGGTTAACTGTGCATTCAGATTGAGTAAGGCACTCCGGGTAACACTGCGAGTGTTAGTGTGTACAGCACGGCTGCATGTATTAAGGGTAACTGTGCATTCAGATTGAGTAAGGCACTCCCTGTTACACTGTCAGTGTACGTGTGTACAGCATGGCTGCATGTATTAAGGGTAACTGTGCATTCAGATTGAGTAAGGCACTCTGGTTAACACTGTCAGTGTACGTGTGTACAGCACGGAAGCAGGTATAAAGGATAGCTGTGCATTCAGATTGAGTAAGATATTCCCCATTACACTGTCAGTGTACATGTGTACAGCACGGCTGCAGGTATAAAGGATAGCTGTGCATTCAGATTGAGTAAGATATTCCCCGTTACACTGTCAGTGTACGTGTGTACAGCATGGCTGCAGGTATAAAGGATAGCTGTGCATTCAGATTGAGTAAGATATTCCCGTTACACTGTCAGTGTACGTGTGTACAGCATGGCTGCAGGTATAAAGGATAGCTGTGCATTCAGATTGAGTAAAGCACTCCCTGTTACACTGTCAGTGTACGTGTGTACAGCACGGCTGCAGGTATAAAGGATAGCTGTGCATTCAGATTGAGTAAGGCACTCCCTGTTACACTGTCAGTGTACGTGTGTACAGCATGGCTGCAGGTATAAAGGATAGCTGTGCATTCAGATTGAGTAAGATATTCCCGTTACACTGTCAGTGTCAGTGTGTACAGCATGGCTGCAGGTATAAAGGATAGCTGTGCATTCAGATTGAGTAAGACACTCCCTGTTACACTGTCAGTGTACGTGTGTACAGCATGGCTGCAGGTATAAAGGGTAACTGTGCATTCAGATTGAGTAAGGCACTCCCTGTTACACTGTCAGTGTACGTGTGTACAGCATGGCTGCAGGTATAAAGGATAGCTGTGCATTCGGATTGAGTAAGGCACTCCCTGTTACACTGTCAGTGTACGTGTGTACAGCATGGCTGCAGGTATAAAGGATAGCTGTGCATTCAGATTGAGTAAGGCACTCCCTGTTACACTGTCAGTGTACGTGTGTACAGCATGGCTGCAGGTATAAAGCATAGCTGTGCATTCAGATTGAGTAAAGCACTCCCTGTTACACTGTCAGTGTACGTGTGTACAGCATGGCTGCAGGTATAAAGGATAGCTGTGCATTCAGATTGAGTAAGGCACTCCCTGTTACACTGTCAGTGTACGTGTGTACAGCATGGCTGCAGGTATAAAGGATAGCTGTGCATTCAGATTGAGTAAAGCACTCCCTGTTACACTGTCAGTGTACGTGTGTACAGCATGGCTGAAGGTATAAAGGATAGCTGTGCATTCAGATTGAGTAAGGCACTCCCTGTTACACTGTCAGTGTACGTGTGTACAGCATGGCTGCAGGTATAAAGGATAGCTGTGCATTCAGATTGAGTAAGGCACTCCCTGTTACACTGTCAGTGTACGTGTGTACAGCATGGCTGCAGATATAAAGGATAGCTGTGCATTCAGATTGAGTAAGGCACTCCCTGTTACACTGTCAGTGCACGTGTGTACAGCATGGCTACAGGTATAAAGGATAGCTGTGCATTCAGATTGGGTAAGGCACTCCCTGTTACACTGTCAGTGTACGTGTGTACAGCATGGCTGCAGGTATAAAGGATTGCTGTGCATTCAGATTGAGTAAGGCACTCCCTGTTACACTGTCAGTGTACGTGTGTACAGCATGGCTGCAGGTATAAAGGATAACTGTGCATTCAGATTGAGTAAGGCACTCCCTGTTACACTGTCAGTGTACGTGTGTACAGCATGGCTGCAGGTATAAAGGATAGCTGTGCATTCAGATTGAGTAAGGCACTCCCTGTTACACTGTCAGTGTACGTGTGTACAGCATGGCTGCAGGTATAAAGGATAGCTGTGCATTCAGATTGAGTAAGGCACTCCCTGTTACACTGTCAGTGTACGTGTGTACAGCATGGCTGCAGGTATAAAGGATAACTGTGCATACAGCATGGCTGCAGGTATAAAGGATAACTGTGCATTCAGATTGAGTAAGGCACTCCCTGTTACACTGTCAGTGTACGTGTGTACAGCATGGCTGCAGGTATAAAGGATAGCTGTGCATTCAGATTGAGTAAGGCACTCCCTGTTACAATGTCAGTGTACGTGTGTACAGCATGGCTGCAGGTATAAAGGATAGCTGTGCATTCAGATTGAGTAAGGCACTCCCTGTTACACTGTCAGTGTACGTGTGTACAGCATGGCTGCAGGTATAAAGGATAACTGTGCATTCAGATTGAGTAAGGTTACACTGCATATACAGCAGAAGACAGGTACACTGGGCAGGTATCTCTCCAGACAGTGCTGTTCTCTGCGCAGTATATTAAGCAGCTGTTTGCTGCCGTGTCCGGAGTGACAGCTGTATTTTCGCTTGCTTTGACATTGAGTCTGATCTGGGTGAATAGCTCATATCCATTAAAGTGCTATTACAGCAGTGACTGGCTGCCAAGCGCCTCCTGATCAATCCTAACAGCCAGTGAGCTGTCAAAGAACAGAGCTCGGTACTCACGCCGGGGATGAAAGCACAGCAGCTTCCTAAAACATAGAGCCATACTGAGTATCACAAGTAAATCCATGGAAGCAGACACATACTGCAAGACTGGCCACATATCACTCAAGGCAGGGCTTACCACTGCTCCTTAAATCCCTACTGCTAGCTCCTAAACATTCTACTGCTGGCTCCTAAAATCCCTTCTGTTGGTTCCTAAACTTCCTACTGCTGGCTCCTAAAATCCCTACTGCTGGCTCCTAAAATCCCTACTGCTGGCTCCTAAACTTCCTACTGCTTGCTCCTGTAATCCCTACCGCTGGTTCCTAAAATCCCTCCTTCTGGCTCCTAAAATCCCTACTATGGGCTCCTAAACTTCCTACCGCTGGCTCCTATAATCCCTAACGCTGGCTCCTATAATCCCTAATGCTGGCTCCTATAATCCCTAACGCTGGCTCCAATAATCCCTACCGCTGGCTCCTATAATCCCTACCGCTGGCTCCTATAATCCCTACCGCTGGCTCCTATAATCCCTACCGCTGGCTCCTAAAATCCCTACCGCTGGCTCCTATAATCCCTACCGCTGGCTCCTATAATCCCTACCGCTGGCTCCTATAATCCCTACCGCTGGCTCCTAAAATCCCTACCGCTGGCTCCTATAATCCCTACCGCTGGCTCCTATAATCCCTACCGCTGGCTCCTATAATCCCTAACGTTTGTGATTGTTTTACAATGAACTCTTAACGTGGCTCATTCCTAGATTGTAAAAGTCTAGCAAATTGCCAGCCAGGACCCCAGGTACCTGCAGTTATTGGGAAATATGAAGCTACAACTGCCATCCCTTAACATAGGGAAACCCAAAAGGGCTAGAAGCTAGTCCACTGGAGCCACGTAATGTATTACTCCCCCACCCCAGCACACAGAAGATGGTTAGCAGCAGCACTGGGGTCTGCATGGCCCACTTTGTCACACCCAGTTACAATATTAATAACTTTACATGACACATTTCTTCACACCTGGAAAATCTATTTGACTAATTTGATATAAGGTAATCTGGTCACAGACTCATGGTTCCCACAAACACCCGCACTTTTAGTTTCAAATGATAGAGGGGGAGAAAGCCCCCTACCACTGGCTCTTGCACTGACCTCCACAGTCGATTGGCTGCAGCTGGTGTGCTGACAAACTTACTAACTATTAACTCTTATTGTTATTGATGTCTATTAACTACTGGGGTATATTTTGGGGCAAGCTCTTTTTCTGCTCAATTGACCCAAACAGATCTTCAAGGGCACAGTCAGGATCATGTCTTTCTAGCTCCTTCCTGGAGTACTAAATCATTCAGCCCTGGTTCTGCCTCGCAAGGCTCCAACCCCAACCTTAGATTATCTTAATAGTAACAATGATTTCCCATAGACAGAGACTTGGGCGCAAAGAGTTACAATGTAAGACAGTCAACTGAAACAGCTTACAAGCAAAAAACCCAATGTTTCAGTCAGCTGTGCACATTGTAACTCTCTGCTTTATGCACATTTCCCAGCTGTCAATTTACATTGCAACACTTTACAAGAGAAGTTGATCTATTGAGCTGCTGGGAGAAGAACTGATATAAACACCAGCCGGCTTTTCAACTGACAGAGGAGCGGAAGGCACAGGAGAGGAGACAAGGCAGAGAAGAGTAATGTAAAGGCAGGCATCCAGCACAGAATAGACCTGGGAATTGTACAGGGATCCCCTGGGGAAGCCATAGCAAGACAAAGAGGGAAATGTTCCAAAATCAGAAGGAGCCACAGTAGTGAGATATGGTAGAGAAGCAGGAGCCACAGGTTTGAGGATGGAGTTATGACTTTTAGAGGAGTTAGAGATTTTCCCTAAGGAAGAAGGAAGCTTTGCTTTTGAGGGGGGGAGGGGGAGGGGGACTGCATAGAGGTGGCATGGATGAAGGTAGTAGGTAGGTGCAGGCAATATTAATAGGCTTGTTTGCCTGTATTAGTTTCCTCTTCTGATTAGTAGCATGCTCCAGGCTTGGTTTGGTAGACAGGCTACACATATGGAGGATGCAGAGAAAACAAAGTTTGTAGTAAATAGGATGCATGAAAAGGCAGGTTACTACACAGCGCATGCCGAGGGAGTATAGCAGTACATGGGCAGTGGTCCCAGGAGAGAGAAGTATCGAGTCTAAAGGAGAGAGAAGTGTTGAGGCTAGAGAAGTATCGAGTCTAAAGGAGAGAGAAGTGTTGAGGGTAGAGAAGTATCGAGTCTAAAGGAGAGAGAAGTATCGAGGCTAGAGAAGTATCGAGTCTAAAGGAGAGAGAAGTATTGAGGCTAGAGAAGTATCGAGTCTAAGGGAGAGAGAAGTATTGAGGCTAGAGAAGTATCGAGTCTAAGGGAGAGAGAAGTATTGAGGCTAGAGAAGTATCGAGTCTAAAGGAGAGAGAAGTATTGAGGCTAGAGAAGTATCGAGTCTAAGGGAGAGAGAAGTATTGAGGCTAGAGAAGTATCGAGTCTAAGGGAGAGAGAAGTATTGAGGCTAGAGAAGTATCGAGTCTAAGGGAGAGAGAAGTGTCGAGTCTAAAGGAGAGAGAAGTATCGAGTCTAAAGGAGAGAGAAGTATCGAGGCCAGAGAAGTATCGAGTCTAAAGGAGAGAGAAGTATCGAGGCTAGAGAAGTATCGAGTCTAAAGGAGAGAGAAGTATCGAGGCTAGAGAAGTATCGAGTCTAAGGGAGAGAGAAGTGTTGAGTCTGAAGGAGAGAGAAGTGTCGAGTCTAAAGGAGAGAGAAGTGTCGAGTCTAAAGGAGAGAGAAGTATCAAGTCTAAAGGAGAGAGAAGTATCAAGTCTAGAGGAGTGAGAAGTATCGAGTCTAGAGGAGTGAGAAGTGTCGAGTCTAGAGGAGTGAGAAGTGTTGAGTCTAGAGGAGTGAGAAGTATCGAGTCTAGAGGAGAGAGAAGTGTCGAGTCTAGAGGAGTGAGAAGTGTCGAGTCTAGAGGAGTGAGAAGTGTCGAGTCTAGAGGAGTGAGAAGTATCGAGTCTAGAGGAGTGAGAAGTGTCGAGTCTAGAGGAGTGAGAAGTGTCGAGTCTAGAGGAGTGAGAAATTTTGAGTCTAGAGGAGCGAGAAGTATCGAGTCTAGAGGAGAGAGAAGTATCGAGTCTAGATGAGTGAGAAGTATTGGGTCTAGAGGAGAAAGAAGTATCAAGTCTAGAGGAGAGAGAAGTATCGAGTCTAGAGGAGAGAGAAGTATCTGGTCTAGAGGAGTGAGAAGTATTGAGTCTAGATGAGTGAGAAGTATTGGGTCTAGAGGAGAAAGAAGTATCGAGTCTAGAGGAGAGAGAAGTATCGAGTCTAGAGGAGAGACAAGTATTGAGGGTAGAGGAGAGAGAAGTATTGAGGGTAGAGGAGTGAGAAGTATCGAGTGTAGAGGAGTGTTGAACAGACAGGGAAGGAAAAAATCGAGCAGAAAAGAGAGGGAAGCATTGAGAAGGAAGGAAAGGGAAGAAGTGAGTGGGAAGGAGATGAAAGCAGTGGGCAGGAAGGAGAGGCAAGCATCGAGCAGAGAGGATAGCATTAACCAGGAAGGAAAGGGTTGAATCAAGTGGGAAGGAGAAAAAAACATTACGCTGAAATAAAAGGGAGGCATGGAGCAGGAAGGAGAAGGAAGATTGGATGGGAAAGAGTGGTAAACATTAAGCTAAAATAAGAGGGAGGCATTGAGCAGGAAGGAGAGGGAAGCAGCAACTGGGAAAATGAGGGAAGCATCTATCAGAGATGAGAGGAAAGCATTGAGTGGGAAGCATCGAGCGAGAAGTAGAAGGAAGAATCGAATAGAGAAGAGAGGGAAGCATTGAGCGCAACGTTGAGGGAAGCATCGAGAGGATAGTATAGAGAGGAAAGAGAGGAGAGGGAAGCATCAAGTCTAGAGGAGAGGAAAGCACTGAGTCTAGAGGAGAGGAAAACATTGATCAGGAACGAAAGGGAAGCATTGAGAAGTAATTAAATGGAAGCATTGAAGGGGTAGGAGAGGAAAGGAGAGCAAAGTGTTGAACAGACAGGAAAGGGAAGAATCGAGCGGGAAAGAGAGGGAAGCATTAAGAAGGAATGAAAGGGAAGAAGTGAGTGGGAAGGAGATGAAAGCAGTGAGCAGGAAGGAGAGGCAAGAAACGAGCAGAGAGGATAGCATCAACCAGGAAGGAAAGGGTAGAATCAAGTGGGAAGGAGAGGGAAACATTAAGCTGAAAGAAGAGGGAGGCATGGAGCAGGAAGGAGAAGGAAGATCAGGTGGGAAAGAGCGGGAAACATTAAGCTAAAAGAATTGGAAGGCATTGAGCAAGAAGGAGAGGGAAGTATCGAGCAGAGAAGAGGGAAGCATCAAGCGCAACTTCCAGGGAAATATCGAGCAGAGAAGAGAGGGAAGCATAGAGCAGAGAAGAGAGGGAAGCATCGAACAGAGAAGAGGGGGAAACATCGAACAGAGAAGAGAGGGAAACATCGAGCAGAGAAGAGAGGGAAGCATCGAACAGAGAAGAGAGGGAAGCATCGAGCAGAGAAGAGGGGGAAACATCGAACAGAGAAGAGAGGGAAACATCGAGCAGAGAAGAGAGGGAAGCATCGAACAGAGAAGAGAGGGAAGCATCGAACAGAGAAGAGAGGGAAGCATCGAGCAGAGAAGAGGGGGAAACATCGAACAGAGAAGAGAGGGAAGCATCGAGCAGAGAAGAAAGGGAAACATCGAACAGAGAAGAGAGGGAAGCATCGAACAGAGAAGAGAGGGAAGCATCGAGCAGAGAAGAGAGGGAAGCATCGAACAGAGAAGAGAGGGAAGCATCGAGCAGAGAAGAGGGGGAAACATCGAACAGAGAAGAGAGGGAAACATCGAGCAGAGAAGAGAGGGAAGCATCAAGCAGAGAAGAGAGGGAAACATCGAACAGAGAAGAGAGGGAAACATCGAGCAGAGAAGAGAGGGAAGCATCAAGCAGAGAAGAGAGGGAAGCATCGAACAGAGAAGAGAGGGAAGCATCGAGCAGAGAAGAGGGGGAAACATCGAACAGAGAAGAGAGGGAAACATCGAGCAGAGAAGAGAGGGAAGCATCGAGCAGAGAAGAGGGGGAAACATCGAACAGAGAAGAGAGGGAAGCATCGAGCAGAGAAGAGAGGGAAGCATCAAGCAGAGAAGAGAGGGAAACATCGAACAGAGAAGAGAGGGAAGCATCGAACAGAGAAGAGAGGGAAGCATCGAACAGAGAAGAGAGGGAAGCATCGAGCAGAGAAGAGAGGGAAGCATCGAACAGAGAAGAGAGGGAAGCATCGAGCAGAGAAGAGAGGGAAGCATCGAGCAGAGAAGAGGGGGAAGCATAGAGCAGGAAGGTGAGGGAAGCATAGAGCAGGAAGGTGAGGGAAGCATAGAGCAGGGAAGCACCGTGTAAAATTAGAGGAAAAATTCAAATGCAAGGCAATAAATATAATGCATTCTTTAATATAGAAACCAGGGCCTGAAACCCAACTTGGAAAGCACAGTACTAAATATTAATTATTTCCCTCACCCATAAACTTTCCATCAATTCTGATTATAAGATCAAACAGAGGCACACCCTCTCCTCATTCACTGATCACCGAAATGCACTGACAAGATAAAATATAATTAATCTTACGCTTGTCTTAAATAGTAACGTCACATGATGACAGGGCATTTTAAACCTAGTCCTTCTGTTGAATTGGTGGCTCAGAATCGTGCCTAAATTCTAACAAATATAATTGAAACTGCAGAGCTTCCTCTCCTTGGAGTTAAAAAGCACTGAGCGATCACAAACGGGTTAAATAGAAATGTTTTAATGAAAGAATACAAATAAAGTATATTATTGAGCTATTCTTTGCTTGTATAACTCTGTCAGGGGGAAAACCTTGGGTCAGATGGTTCAGATCTTCCTTCATCTGACCCAAGATTCTAAACAACATGTCCGCCCCCTGATAGAGATATACAGAGCAAAGATTCTAAGCAACATGTCCTTCACTGATAGAGCTATACAGAGCAAAGATTCAAAGCAATATGTCCGTCCCTGATAGAGCTATACAGAGCAAAGATTCTAAGCAACATGTCCTTCACTGATAGAGCTATACAGAGCAAAGATTCTAAGCAATATGTCCGTCCCTGATAGAGCTATACAGAGCAAAGATTCTAAACAACATGTCCACCCCTGATAGAGCTATACAGAGCAAAGATTCTAAACATGTCCACCCCCTGATAGAGCTATACAGAGCAAAGATTCTAAGCAACATGTCCTTCACTGATAGAGCTATACAGAGCAAAGATTCTAAGCAATATGTCCGTCCCTGATAGAGCTATACAGAGCAAAGATTCTAAGCAATATGTCCGTCCCTGATAGAGCTATACAGAGCAAAGATTCTAAGCAACATGTCCTTCACTGATAGAGCTATACAGAGCAAAGATTCTAAGCAATATGTCCGTCCCTGATAGAGCTATACAGAGCAAAGATTCTAAACAATAAGTCCGTCCCTGATAGAGCTATACAGAGCAAAGATTCTAAGCAACATGTCCAACCCCTGATAGAGCTATACAGAGCAAAGATTCTAAACAACATGTCTGCCCCCTGATAGAGCTATACAGAGCAAAGATTCTAAACAACATGTGTGCCTCCTGATAGAGCTATACAGAGCAAAGATTCTAAACAACATGTGTGCCTCCTGATAGAGCAATACAGAGCAAAGATTCTAAACATGTCCTCCACTGATAGAGCTATACAGAGCAAAGATTCTAAACAACATGTGTGCCTCCTGATAGAGCAATACAGAGCAAAGATTCTAAACATGTCCTCCACTGATAGAGCTATACTGAGCAAAGAGTCCTCAATAAGATGCTTTATTTATATTCTTTCATTAAAGCATTTCTATTTAAACTGTCTACACTTGATGCAATCTTTCAGTTAAACAGAACTTAATTTTTTGATGCCGGTACAAATGGCGAGAACAAAATGAAAGTGCGTGAGTGAGTATCCGAAGATCAATCAACAGACGCCGAACGTCATATTCGCCGGGAAATATGCTCTCCCCTAATCTCGGGGGTAATATCTCCAGATAAGGTGCAGATAGCTGGGTATAATTTCCTCTGGCAGAGCACTCTTGCATTGAGTAAAACATAAAAGAAGAAAGAGAAGTGAATTATAGTTATGGGTGATTTCCCCGCTGGATTATTTCTGCACTGCTAGATCTTATTTGGCTGTTGCGATTTCACACAGCCAGTGACCTTTTAATCTCTAATTAAAATGCTGATTGCCTGTTAAGTAAGACTGCGTGCTGTGGTCAGAGACACCACGTTTGCTAAGGGTATGGGTTGGCTCTGTAACCCCACTGCTCTGTTGCAACGATGCTCTATTCCTAACTAGGGAAGTGAGGAAAAAACAATCCTGTCTGTATCTGCCACGCGAGAAAGCCATCCTTCCGAGGAGCTCTCCTATATTATCAAACGTACCAAAGAGACAAACTGCTTCAATTACACGAGAGATCTTATCAAAAGCCAAGCAGCTAACATGCTCCACCAGCTGATCATTAAATAAAAGTACAAAGCTTGAGCTGGCTAATAAAGCATCCACGACTGCAAATTAACACTGTGTTATGAACCAGCTCTGTCTGTGTGGAGCTCAGACGAGACCTTCATTTCAGAAGATAAATAATAATCACGTTTGGTGTTGTCGTATAAAAGCATTCCTTTTTCTTCAAACTCTCCAAAGGGAGGTGGGAAGTATCAAAGGAATCTATCCTCCGTGGCTGAGAGCGGTACCCAAGGGATGTGAGCACTCCCACTGTGCTGCAGGTCAGGTGGGCTTTCACCTCTCTGGTTAAGGACTAGCATTCAAACAAGTGTTGTACTGTATGTACTGTATTCATGCACAGTGCACATGATGACCTCCACACAGAGGGCACATAACATGCAGGTGAAATCTAGAACCTGCCCGCGATCTGCCCTCAGCTACCACAAACCTATGATGCTAATTATGCTTAATTATAACCTAGCTGCACTCCACACCCTGTATATACAATGTAACCACTAATATACAGGTATAACCTAGATACACTCCACACCCTGTATATACAATGTAGCCACTAATATACAGGTATAACATAGATGCACTCCACACCCTGTATATACAATGTAACCACTAATATACAGGTATAACCTAGATGCACTCCACACCCTGTATATACAATGTAACCACTAATATACAGGTATAACCTAGATGCACTCCACACCCTGTATATACAATAAACAGGTATATACAATATACAATATACAGGTACACCCTAAACCCTGGTAAAGGGAGGTATAATGGCGCGTGGTAAAGGGAGGTATAATAGTGCATGGTAAAGGGAGGCATAATAGCGCATGGTAAAGGGAGGTATAATGGCACATGGTAAAGGGAGGTATAATAGCGCATGGTAAAGGGAGGTATAATAGCGCATGGTAAAGGGAGGTATAATAGCGCATGGTAAAGGGAGGTATAATGGCGCATGGTAAAGGGAGGTATAATGGCGCATGGTAAAGGGAGGTATAATGGCGCATGGTAAAGGGAGGTATAATAGCGCATGGTAAAGGGAGGTATAATGGCGCATGGTAAAGGGAGGTATAATAGCGCATGGTAATGTGAGGTATAATAGCGCATGGTAAAGGGAGGTATAATGGAGCATGGTAAAGGGAGGTATAATAGTGCATGGTAAAGGGAGGTATAATAGCGCATGGTAAAGGGAGGTATAATAGCGCATGGTAAAGGGAGGTATAATGGCGCATGGTAAAGGGAGGTATAATGGCGCATGGTAAAGGGAGGTATAATAGCGCATGGTAAAGGGAGGTATAATGGCACATGGTAAAGTGAGGTATAATAGCGCATGGTAAAGGGAGGTATAATAGCGCATGGTAAAGGGAGGTATAATAGCGCATGGTAAAGGGAGGTATAATAGTGCATGGTAAAGGGAGGTATAATGGCGCGTGGTAAAGGGAGGTATAATAGCGCGTGGTAAAGGGAGGTATAATAGCGCATGGTAAAGGGAGGTATAATGGCGCATGGTAAAGGGAGGTATAATGGCGCGTGGTAAAGGGAGGTATAATGGCGCATGGTAAAGGGAGGTATAATGGCGCATGGTAAAGGGAGGTATAATAGCGCATGGTAAAGGGAGGTATAATAGCGCATGGTAAAGGGAGGTATAATAGCGCATGGTAAAGGGAGGTATAATGGCGCGTGGTAAAGGGAGGTATAATGGCGCATGGTAAAGTGAGGTATAATGGCGCATGGTAAAGGGAGGTATAATGGCGCGTGGTAAAGGGAGGTATAATAGCGCATGGTAAAGGGAGGTATAATAGCGCATGGTAAAGTGAGGTATAATAGTGCATGGTAAAGGGAGGTATAATAGCTCATGGTAAAGGGAGGTATAATAGCGCATGGTAAAGTGAGGTATAATGGCGCGTGGTAAAGGGAGGTATAATGGCGCATGGTAAAGGGAGGTATAATAGCGCATGGTAAAGGGAGGTATAATGGCGCATGGTAAAGGGAGGTATAATGGCGCATGGTAAAGGGAGGTATAATGGCGCATGGTAAAGGGAGGTATAATGGCGCATGGTAAAGGGAGGTATAATAGCGCATGGTAAAGGGAGGTATAATAGCGCATGGTAAAGGGAGGTATAATGGCGCATGGTAAAGGGAGGTATAATGGCGCATGGTAAAGGGAGGTATAATGGCGCATGGTAAAGGGAGGTATAATGGCGCATGGTAAAGGGAGGTATAATAGCGCATGGTAAAGGGAGGTATAATAGCGCATGGTAAAGGGAGGTATAATAGCGCATGGTAAAGGGAGGTATAATAGCGCATGGTAAAGGGAGGTATAATGGAGCATGGTAAAGGGAGGTATAATGGCGCATGGTAAAGGGAGGTATAATGGCGCATGGTAAAGGGAGGTATAATAGCGCATGGTAAAGGGAGGTATAATGGCGCATGGTAAAGGGAGGTATAATAGCGCATGGTAAAGGGAGGTATAATGGCGCGTGGTAAAGGGAGGTATAATAGCGCATGGTAAAGGGAGGTATAATGGCGCGTGGTAAAGGGAGGTATAATGGCGCATGGTAAAGGGAGGTATAATGGCGCGTGGTAAAGGGAGGTATAATGGCGCGTGGTAAAGGGAGGTATAATGGCGCATGGTAAAGGGAGGTATAATAGCGCATGGTAAAGGGAGGTATAATAGCGCGTGGTAAAGGGAGGTATAATAGCGCGTGGTAAAGGGAGGTATAATAGCGCATGGTAAAGTGAGGTATAATGGCGCATGGTAAAGGGAGGTATAATGGCGCATGGTAAAGGGAGGTATAATGGCGCGTGGTAAAGGGAGGTATAATAGCGCATGGTAAAGGGAGGTATAATAGCGCATGGTAAAGGGAGGTATAATGGCGCATGGTAAAGGGAGGTATAATAGCGCATGGTAAAGGGAGGTATAATGGCGCGTGGTAAAGGGAGGTATAATGGCGCATGGTAAAGGGAGGTATAATGGCGCGTGGTAAAGGGAGGTATAATGGCGCGTGGTAAAGGGAGGTATAATGGCGCATGGTAAAGGGAGGTATAATGGCGCGTGGTAAAGGGAGGTATAATAGCGCGTGGTAAAGGGAGGTATAATGGCGCATGGTAAAGTGAGGTATAATAGCGCATGGTAAAGGGAGGTATAATAGCGCATGGTAAAGGGAGGTATAATGGCGCATGGTAAAGGGAGGTATAATGGCTCATGGTAAAGGGAGGTATAATAGCGCATGGTAAAGTGAGGTATAATGGCGCATGGTAAAGGGAGGTATAATGGCGCATGGTAAAGGGAGGTATAATGGCGCGTGGTAAAGGGAGGTATAATGGCGCGTGGTAAAGGGAGGTATAATGGCGCATGGTAAAGGGAGGTATAATGGCGAGTGGTAAAGGGAGGTATAATGGCGCATGGTAAAGGGAGGTATAATGGCGCATGGTAAAGGGAGGTATAATGGCGCGTGGTAAAGGGAGGTATAATGGCGCATGGTAAAGGGAGGTATAATGGCGTGTGTTAAAGGGAGGTATAATAGCGCATGGTAAAGGGAGGTATAATGGCGCGTGTTAAAGGGAGGTATAATAGCGCATGGTAAAGGGAGGTATAATAGCGCATGGTAAAGGGAGGTATAATGGTGTGTATCCAAGCACTGGTCTGTCATTGAGTATACCAGTAAATACCAGTAAATACCAGCACAGTCCCTTTGGCTCAGTATGTTTCATATTAGAGCTTCGGCACAGCTGTTTTATGTGCTGCTTCAGCCTGTGAGGGGATGTGGGATTAAAGCAGGAGAGGTGCTTGTGTGAAATGCTACTTATCAAGTCAGTGCGGCCTTTGTACATAAGAAATCAATGATTCAATGTGTATTATTCATCTCTCTCTTCTCTGGGTTTCTAAACTCCTGCTATCTTTAACCCCTTTGTAACCAGCAAGGGTGAATGAGAGAAAGATCTGGTGTTAACTCAGCCCCTTCTCTCTACTTCCCATTCTACAGAGTGTCCACAGAATGAACATAGAGTGTAAGCTCCATGGGTCCGTTTGCTTGATCCTTTCTATACATTAAAGTAGGAATGGGCAAAATGTCATCTTCCAGCTGCTGCTGGCTTGGCTTGATGAGACATGTAGATCAGCTGGATACATGCTGTTATTGCCCATAGGAATATGTCCGTTTCCTAATGGTCCTTGCTCCGATTGAATCCTATGCCAGCATTACGTAAGAAGGACCCAGGTCTTTAAGAAGCACATTGGTAGGACAGCACAGTTAGTCCCTAGATCGAGTGATTTAATGGATCAGTTTGACAAGCTCACTAACAGGCACTATATGTAATGACCTGTGACTCCTCTTAGACACTGTGTCTCCTAATTCCTATTCTTATATTAGGGTCTGTGCTGTGATGTTTACTGCCGCTGACTCCAAGTGGCTCTCCAGGAGTTAAGAAGTTATGGGTGTAGGAGCAGAGACCCTAGTCAGTGGATATAACACATAAGTAATGGGAGCTTCTCCCATCCTCCCGTCTTGTATCAGCTCACAAGCTCTCAGGTGCCAGGGATTTCCTTCTCTACAAGTCATAAGCCTTTTACTGCTCTAATTGTGACTCTTGAGACCCATCACTGGTTCACTGCTCCTTTAACTCCAAGAGTGAGGGAGAGAGGGATTGGTCAGCATCTTATCACAGAGAGCTCAGCATCAAACACCTCCGTCTGGCATTGGTGTACTGACACACAGTTATTACTCTTGGATATATTAAAGGGGCAGTACCTGGGAGAATGGAAAGTCCCATTAAACTGCATGTGTCCTGGCCATAGAGATTACAGATGCCAAATTTTTAGCATGAGTTTCTTTGAGAAAGAGCCACAGCATCAGCCTTACTGCCAACTGTAAAACATGGATGTATGTATGGATCTATGTATGTAACACATTAGAATGATTCACTGAAAACATGTTTTAACCCCTCTGGCCTCAGGACGCAGATGCGCAGTCCGGTCAGCTCCCTGCAGTAATATGTGCATGGAAGGATAATGTGCTGTTGGTTTGTCTTTGGATGATGGGCCTTTTTATTCTAGCATTCACTGTACAGCTCTGTGTAACACAGCACACACCTATTCAACAAATTATATTAATTTGCATTATTATCTGCACAAATCAGCCCATACTTGCTGAACTGAACAATGTATAGGGGACTATGCTGGGAATGTATGGAGATTTTGCTGGGGAATGTATAGAGGGTATGCTGGGGAATGTATGGAGGTTATGCTGGGGAACATATGGGGGTTATGCTGGGGAATGTATAGGTAACTATGCTGGGAATGTATAGGTAACTATGCTGGGAAAAGTATAGGGGACTATGATGCGAAATGTATAGGGGACTATGATGGGAAAAGTATAGGGGACTATAATGAGGAATGTATAGGGGACTATGATGAGGAATGTATAGGGGACGATGCTGGGGAATGTATAGGGGGTTATGCTGGGGAATGTATGGGGGCTGTGCTGGGATATGTATGGGGGGTTATGCTGGGGGAATGTATGGGGAGTTATGCTGGGAAATGTATAAGGAACTATGCTGGGAATGTATAGGGGACTATGCTGGGGAATGTATGAGGTTTATGCTGGGGAATGTATGGAGGTTATGTTGGGGAATGTATGGAGGTTATGTTGGGGAATGTATGGAGGTTATGTTGGGGAATGTATGGAGGTTATGCTGGGGAATGTATGGAGGTTATGCTGGGGAATGTATGAGGGTTATGCTGGGGAATGTATGGAGGTTATGTTGGGGAATGTATGGAGGTTATGCTGGGGAATGTATGAGGGTTATGCTGGGGAATGTATGGAGGTTATGCTGGGGAATGTATGGGGGTTATGCTGGGGAATGTATGAGGGTTATGTTGGGGAATGTATGGAGGTTATGTTGGGGAATGTATGAGGGTTATGTTGGGGAATGTATGGAGGTTATGCTGGGGAATGTATGGAGGTTATGCTGGGGAATGTATGGAGGTTATGCTGGGGAATGTATGAGGGTTATGCTGGGGAATGTATGGAGGTTATGCTGGGGAATGTATGAGGGTTATGCTGGGGAATGTATGGAGGTTATGTTGGGGAATGTATGGAGGTTATGTTGGGGAATGTATGGAGGTTATGTTGGGGAATGTATGAGGGTTATGCTGGGGAATGTATGGAGGTTATGCTGGGGAATGTATGAGGGTTATGCTGGGGAATGTATGGAGGTTATGCTGGGGAATGTATGAGGGTTATGCTGGGGAATGTATGGGAAGTTATGTTGGGGAATGTATGGGGGTTATGCTGGGGAATGTATGAGGTTTATGCTGGGGAATGTATGAGGTTTATGCTGGGGAATGTATGGGAAGTTATGCTGGGGAATGTATGGGAAGTTATGCTGGGGAATGTATGGGAAGTTATGTTGGGGAATGTATGGAGGTTATGCTGGGGAATGTATGGAGGTTATGCTGGGGAATGTATGGGAAGTTATGTTGGGGAATGTATGGAGGTTATGCTGGGGAATGTATGAGGGTTATGCTGGGGAATGTATGGAGGTTATGCTGGGGAATGTATGGAGGTTATGCTGGGGAATGTATGGAGGTTATGCTGGGGAATGTATGGAGGTTATGCTGGGGAATGTATGAGGGTTATGCTGGGGAATGTATGGGAAGTTATGCTGGAGAATGTATGGGGTATGCTGGGGAATGTATTGAGGTTATGCTGGGCAATGTATGGGAAGTTATGTTGGGGAATGTATGGGGGTTATGCTGGGGAATGTATGGAGGGGATGTGGGGGGATCAATGGGGGCTACGTTCTAAAAGTAGTGTAACCATCAGGAACACTCCCCCAGAATTCACCCATATAGATGACCTCCTACGTGTTGAGGGATTTTAACACATATCATTTGAAGGGACACTGCCACTAACATAAGATGTATTTAAAGTAAACACATATATAAGACATATGGCACTGTTTTTTCTTCTATGTATGAATTAATTGAATATAAAACTAAATAAAAAATTTGGTGTCTGTCTCCAGCATCCATTTTGAGAATTTTATCCATGATGCAACAGTCTCCAAAATCTTCCAACAAGTCTCACTTTACAACTGTGGCCAGAGCCTGCATGATCATGTCAAAAGATACATCACTGCTCTCTTACTGGATCCTTTCTATCATAGTGGGCGGGACTAGGTGGCTGTGTACAACTTTTTTACCTGCCTTCCAACACAAAGAGAGGAGATTAACCTGATCAAACAGGATAATAACTCCGCCCACTGGTGATGTAATAGTTACATTATCCTCCCATTCAATGCAAGTCTATGGTCAGAATTCTGACTTATAGACTGCATTCTGTGTCCCCAGCCCCAAAGTGAGATACTAGTGCTGTAAAGTCACTGGAGGGTGGCAGCCCAAAAACACTATATTTCACAAGATGGCGGCGCCCAGTCATACTTGTTTAGTAAAATATTTCATAAAATAAACTCACATAACAAAAACAAAAGACATCTGAAATCAACAATGCAAAATAAACCCTTTTAATTTTTTGGTGGGAGTGTCCCTTTAATTTTATGGCAGGTGTTTATAGAATGATAGGATTCGCTCACGGCTGAGTTTGTTTCACAAGGGGTTAATCCTCTTGGCAGGAGCACTGTATAGCTGGTAACTGCTGCCGGGGGCTCTCTGATGTTTAGTTTGCTTTGTTTATTGGTTGCGGGGCCCATGCCGGAAGGGTAAAATGCTGGATAATGAAGGAATTTAGCAACGTGTGATTATTACTGGAGCTGCAATGCTCTGCTGAGGGGAAATACTGCAGTGTAACAAAGCAATCATCTGCAGACTGATTACCACGCTGACTATTCACAACACACTGTGCACGATACTCCAGAGCATTGTCTGACTCTCTTATCTCAGTCCCATTATTTCATCCGCCATCCATATCACAGCCATACGTATTTCAGTAGTGGTTATCTGTCCGGCACAATTAGCACCCGCCTGCCGCCCATCATTCGCTGCTTTCGCTGGGATTGATACAGCCCTCGGATTTCAATTTGTGGAGCAGATCAGCCCTATTGACGTAGACATTCCTGCGCTAGACTGAACGCAATAACTAGCGAGAGGAAAGAGGGGGCGACAAAACAGCTGGAGATCAGGGGTTAATGCAAGCAGCACTGCAGCAGCTTCAATGTTATGGCTGGTTATTCCCCGATCACATAATGAATGTTATACTGGATCGAGGACGCACAATATGGGTGCTACTCTGTGGAAGTTCCATTTCTCTGGCTCCTAATCAGACTGGCTCCTGAATTGCTCTGGCTTCTAAAGGCTGCAGACATTTGTCAAGTGCTACCATTGCCCCATATTTGGGATACTTTCTAATTTGAGGTTGACCAAAAATGACTGCTGCGCGTCCATAATAACCTCTGTGTATGAGTTCCACAAGAGGTTATTAACACAGCCTAAACGCTAGTGAGCTGGTCTCACCAGGAACCTGTTTCAGCAATTGTGAATTTCAATGAGAAACAAATTCCATATTGACTCCAAATCAGATTTCTCCTTGGATCAACCAGCACTAAATAAATATGAATGCCTTTACTAACATGTATATCTCTCTATGTTCTAGTTCATTAAAACAAAGTATCCCTTTTAAAGGCAGTTTATGTCATTTTACTAGTGGATGTGCTAGCACCATCTCTTCAGGCAGTGAATTCCATACCTTTATTGTCCTTACCGTAAAAAATCATTTCCGCAATCATAGACTAATGGGTCAATTCACTAAAATTCAAGAATAGCTTGAGAAGGTTGACTGTCAAATTCCAGCACCCCGAGTTTGACTTAGAAAAAATATATAACATATTTATATAAACATTATCATATCCCCTCTAAGGCGCTGTTTCTCTCTACGTGTACAAATTTAAGTTTTCTATCCTTTCATCATAGCTAAAACTTTCCATTCCCTTTATTAGTTTTGTAGCCCTCCTCTACACTCTTTCCAGTTCCATAATGTGCTAGGATGTTGGCAGATATATCAAACTCTGATTGTTCCTGAAAGGATTGCCTCCCACCCCCCGGTTTATAACATCCATGAGTCACAAAGAGGGATAATATTCACCATGTAACAAGAATAGGTCTTTCCTTAACTCCTCCTACTATCTGCAACCACGAATACCCCAAATACAGCTGTATAATTCATTATTTTCTTGATTTTTTTTATTACATGCAGCTCTACATATTTTCCTCCGAGTCAAATGCTGAGAGCTAAGTGGGAGGATCAGAAGAAAATACTAACCTGATATTTTTGCTACAGGAACCAATGAGAATAATGCCATTCAAATTAATGGAATTTCCTGTCTCTTTAGTGATGTCTTCAGACAATGTTTTGCACTGTTAAGACATCCTACTGTGTACAAGAGCAAGGCCACTTAGAGTCCACACAATGTATTCAATTTCAGGAGCACAGGAAGTGACTAAATGAAACACAACTTTATATGCTCAGTGTCTATATAATGAGTGCTTTCGCACCTGCAGTAAGCATATAGAGTAATCTCAGGGGGAGGGCTCATGTCAGATATTAAAAATGTGATTTATCAAATCACACTGGGAAAAAAAGCCTGTGCATTATACAAGCAGTCATCTTCATCTTGCACCAAAGTGAGTTTGTGGACCAGACTGTACCTTTAACATAAATTCCCAGCATCATGGTTAATCAGCAGGGAGAGAGATACATGCAGCCTTTATTGCCCCTTCAACCATCTTATTTCATATTTTGAGACATGCTTACTTATATATAAGTGCACTAATAAGTTGTATGGGATGTGACAGGACACAGGTGTAATATATACTTTTTTTTCTAATGTTCATTCTTTCCCAACTCCTGATCAAGCAGCTGCTATAAGCCAATGAAACAATTAATTGGGGGAAATTATAAAAGTGACTTCTGTTACTGCAATAATAGTACATATTATATACACTGCAGGTCTGACCATAAACTATTTGGGAGTGCCTGTAAATATTCTGCAATTTACAGATGTCATAATACACAGAAATGTTCATCTATCCCGTGAATACACTGGAATTCAACATATGTAAGCAATACAAGCAGAATGCGCCATCAATAAACTGGTTGAATAACAGGATTCGAGAAAATAACCAAATTCCAATCACATACTATTTATTGATGCCTGAGCACAACATAGGCACTTTGAACGAAAGACACTTTTTAAGGATAGACTTCTGTCCTTCTGCCATTTGCACACATTCAATGATTCTAGATATTACTTTATACCCCACAAAGGATTTGAAAAAAATGGACACTCCAGGCATTAAACTTAATTTAATGGATCTGGCAGTGTGTAACCTGTAAATGAATTCATTTGAAATTATCCTTGTGACAGCAGTGACTGGGGAAGAGGCAGTTGCCTTATGTAAATAATATAAGATCCTTGTGATTTGCTCCCAAGAGATCCATTTTTTTCACAGAGCATTGTACAGGATCAGCCCCCAGGAGAAAAACTTCTAAAAGTGAATTTTCAAGGTGAAAAAAAATCTGGAACAAAAAAAATGCATATTTATATTTAAAGTGTCAACCTCATTATGCATTAATTTGCCCAGTTTTAGTATAGACTAGAGTGATATATTAATAACATTTGTAAACAGAGGAACCTGGTAGGGAAAGTGAAATTGCTAAAAAAAAAAAAAAAAATCTAAACTTTGAAAGCTGTAAATTACTTTAAAGAAAGAAAGAAAAGATTAAAACAATAAACAAAGAATCGAGTTTGTTTTTAAATATTTAAGAGAAAGAAACAAGAAAGTGCAAAAGGAACAATGTATTGCTTTGCCCTTAATAATAATAATAATAATAATAATAATACTAACAGTGTGGGTGATATAATCACTAAATAGACAGGTCCTGAAGATCTTTACAGTTAAACAGACAAATTGGAAAGATTTCTGAATTTGGGGAAAGGTCTAGTAATTAAGATTATTCTACATTTTTGTGAATTAACTTTTTTATTTTTTTTTTTACTTCTTCTCACCTTTCCAATTGTTGAGTCTGCTAAATAAATGGCCCTGGAAAGGATCAGACTACACAAGCACTTTCCCTACAATTCAAACAAACCCTGGCTGTTAACACAATACAAAAACAAACATGAAATTATACAAAGTCCCCGATCAGAAAATGACTCTCGAGCTGTACATTTTCGCGTTTTTTAAAGGGCCATTCCAGCCGAAATGTTTTCCTTCGTGCATCTGGAGGAGCATGCTAAACTAGGCACACACCATCATTTTGCATGATTAAATATGCATAGGTTTTAATAATTAAACATGCATTCAAATAAGTATGCTTCAATACCTGACAACAAGCCGTGACCAGGTCCCAGGAAGCGTCAGGGGTGGCGCCAAAAGGGGGCAGGTCCCATTACATCGCATCATTGCGAAACTGAGCTCGAGCCTCACCAGTACAGAGTACATAGTATAACACATAGGGTACCAAGACGGCCAGGGCTGGATTAACCATAATAAGCACCAAGGGAAGGAGCACCACAGACACTAGTGACGCTTGCTGGATGCAAATGGTGCTGAACCCTGGCCCACAATAAGGGGTTAATAAAAATCTTACTATCTGCTATACTATAAATATTATTATAGCAGTGAAGAGGTTAATCTAGCCACTGCCACATGGAGCACCCTTAGCAATGGCAGCCACTCTCACTACAGGTATGCGATGCTCTCTAACTACAGATGGTTGTAATGCAAAGTCTACACTGCGTAACACTGAGAACCATAAAACACCTTGATATATCTAAACGTAGCCTATGCTATATTGTTCTTAAAGCAGATACAGCGGGGCAACACTTTATTGAATCTCCAAATTATACCAATTCCTTATATTTGACTGATTACGTATAAATATTTTGCCAGTTAGGCGATGCTCGGGTGTATTCCTGAGTGGTACTTAGGGTATGAGAATCTGGTCCTGATGTGACAGGAAAAGACCTCCAATAATGTGACTGTTCTGTCAAATCCAGAACTGTTGGCAGCTATGTACTTCACAGCCTAGTTGCTTTTTTAAAATACTAAGCATGCACAATCAACTGTGACATGATTCACATACATGTGCACTGTGACTTGTAACTACTTAGACATGCACAATACATCCCCATGCCTGGCTACGCATCTATATAAGAGCCTCTTGATTAGCTCTTAAGAGTTGCTGGAGTTTTATAGCAACTGAAGGGTGAGGGACGAGGAAGCTCTGGGAGAAATGCTGCAAATGGTATACTTTTCAGCCAGTGGCCAATGTCCAAGCGCCTTCTCTGGTGAGGTAACCAAGGACACTCATTCAATAAAGACCGAGGACATAACGCAGTGTGCGAAGCAAGCTTTCGGAAGAATATTGCACTGACCCCATGTGATACGCTGGGTCGGGGTACGCACGGTGCAGAGTAGAACTTATTTGTAATTAGGGTTGCCACCTTTTCTTTAGAAAAATACCAGCCTTGCTACTGTCTCCATAGACTTAACATTGGGCAGATGCCAATTTTTTACCGGCCTGCCGGTAAAATACCGGCCAGGGTGCAACTCTATTTGTAATATGCAAGGAAATAACTTTTATTTTTAGATATCATTTTAAATCATGTCCATTATCCTTGTTTTGTAGTGTCAGGTAGCTGTGACTGATCTACAACTCCCATTAGTCTCAGCTACTTGGCATCCACCATAGTTTTTCTGTATAGTTTATCCGTGCCACAGTGGGAGGCACCCCTCTCTCTCTTGCCCATGCAATGTCTCTTTTCTGCACATCATTTGTTAATGTTTTATAGATTTGTCTGAGAAGTGTACACTGCTGGCAGAGAACGAATGCCATGATACAGGAGTTGGAGCCTGTTTTGGGTGAATGTAAATAGTCCCGGTAATAAGACACAGGTTGTGTGTCTATCTCCACAACAGACTCGGCTCTGCTACTCAGCAATGTTTTGATGTAGTGAAGATGAATCTAGCAAAAAAGGATTACACACCTATCATTTATTTAACAAGAGCATGGTGTCCTCTGCCTGAGTTTTAGCTATGCCGTGTGAATTCTTGGAACAGATTTATTCATATGTGGCTTGTATATTAACAGCTTTTTCTTCTCTCTCTGTTTCTGTCTTGGCTGGGTGTGCAGTGAGAGGCGAAAGGCGCCCTTTTAAGAAGTTGATTTATTTCTGGAGAAGGAGATGGGGGAGAAAAGAAATGAAAAGCGTTTCAGCTTCTTCAATAAAAGATGAAAAAAAAAAATACATGTATCGTAATAGATGCTTAATCATTGCACGGGGAAGAAGTCTGATTCTGTACATCTCCTTAGGAAGCTATTGCTAACCTTTGGCACTGCGGCTACATGGACTATGCTTCCCATCATGCACAGCCAGTTGGCTTAGAATCATGCAGTAGCTACATTTCCCATAACACTCAGCCAGACACCTGGTTAGATGACCACTGTTATTAAACTTCTATAATTATTATATTGAGAAGGTAATGAACTAGTTTCAATAGATGACTTTGTATGAAATCCTGCACTGTATAAATTCATCACTGGAAAGGTTATTCTTTACTGTACACAGAGCCCTTATATTGGGCTGTACATGTCACCTGACCCCCTAACACCCAACACGGGACTGTGCGGAATTTAGAGAGGTGCAAATGATTAGATCACTGGGACAAATGACCAGTGGAGTTTCCCCTGGTAATATTTACTGTCCTGCCTATATATCATTTATTATGGATAAGAGATCCCACTGTACCCCGCTGATAATGTTCTGGTCCCCACTCTTGTATGATCTTGTCCTCAGATTGCAATCACCTCATTTTGTAATCTTTTATTGGAAGACCCAAAGAAAGAAGATTATATATAAAAAAAATAAAAATGCTTTCAGTGTTTACACCAATCAAATACCGGTACATCCTGGAATAGTACTCATAAAATGGTGGCCACCTGTGACCCCCGTATAGAAGGAGATGAGGCACGGACACGAGGGTAACTGCCCCCCAGCTGCTCTCTAATCTGACTCAATGCACCACCTTTCACTTATAAATGCCCCAATGCTTTGCACTATCTGTCCAAAATCACCAGCCCTCCCCTGGAGAGGTACATGTCCGGGCACTGGATTTTATTTGGCTCACTTTTTAATTTCTCTTTAATATTTATCAACTATATACTGTTTTTTTTTAAGGAAACCTATGTCTTTTCTTTGATGCCATATTTATCCCTATAAATCAGAAATGAATATGATTTTGTGGCCCCTGCTTACAGGACCATCATCTGTAAAATGTATGAACATAAATAAACTTGTGACTGTTTAACGATGCTGATCAGGGTTACTGCACAAACTCTGGTACCCAGGCATGCTCCTTAGAAGAGGAAGGGTTAACCTCTGGTCCCCAGAGCACATTCCTTCCTTGGCAGGAGGCTGCCGATCGGTGGCAGCTGCAGTAAGGTGGCTCCCATTTTTCCTGTCCTTCCAAGGCTAGGCCAGCTGCCAGCATCCTGAATTATGAATAAGCAATGAACAAAAGAATTCAGATATGGTGCTGACAAGATAATCCCAGCAAATTTATCTGTGACAAATTTCCCAGGATTAACAAATTACATTTGCACAGAACAATAAAAAAAAGGATAAATATGCAAAGGGGAGAAAAGAAGAAGGTGGTAGGTGTGGAGTGGCAGGTACAGCGAGCGCATCTTAATCAAGATGTCGGGCCACGTTCACTAAGCTGACTTCTGCCATCAGGCACGCTGCCAGCTGAAAACATTTGTGGCCTGTTTTTATTAGCAGACTGTGTCCTGTACGAGGGGATTAGAGCTGGTAAGTGCACACAACTTTGAGGGTGAGAATAATTGGGGTTTATTCCTTTACCTGGACAAAGGTTCTTAATTTATTTATACCATTTTTTTTTTTTTTAAAGGTGCAGTTCCACTAACAGTGTTCAAAATAATCATTTTGATAACAGGGAAGTTCATTAAACTTCCTAAAAACTGAAAATAAAGTGTCATCGGTTTATTGCTGTTGGCCCTTCTCATTGGATGGCAGTAAGTCTACCTGGTGTGATAGGTCGTATTTACTAAGTAACAATGCCTGTGATGACATTCAGCTATGCACAGGAATGTAGTGCAGGTGTCGGTGATCTCTGTGACGCTATCAATGCGACAGAATTACAACATAAATGAGGCTTATGAGAGGTGCCAGACAGTGTCATTAGCAGTACCTGGCAAAGTGGGAATAATCGCTGAATACTTCTACAACAGGTCAATTTATCATTAGATTCCTTCCTTGTAACACTTACTAATTCATCAGCACAGAAAGGAATCTCAGGTCTGGAGGATGGAGGGAGATGAAAGTAATGTTCAGGCCGAAAGTTACAAAACCATTTGTATAAAAACTAATTGCTTAATATAGATACAAGAGAAGTGCAAATATACAGACAACTAAATACATAAAACGTATGAGAGTTATTTCATACAGACAAGACTGCATGATACTGTGCGGCATACTGTATGATACTGTGCGGCATACTGAGTGATACTGTGCGGCATACTGCGTGATACTGTGCGGCATACTGCGTGATACTGTGCGGCATACTGCGTGATACTGTGCGACATACTGTATGATACTGTGCGACATACTGTGTGATACTGTGCGGCATACTGCGTGATACTGTGCGGCATACTGCGTGATACTGTGCGGCATACTGCGTGATACTGTGCGGCATACTGAATGATACTGTGCGGCATACTGCGTGATACTGTGCGGCATACTGCATGATACTGTGCGGCATACTGAATGATACTGTGCGGCATACTGCGTGATACTGTGCGCATACTGCGTGATACTGTGCGGCATACTGAATGATACTGTGCGGCATACTGCGTGATACTGTGCGGCATACTGCGTGATACTGTGCGGCATACTGCGTGATACTGTGCGGCATACTGCGTGATACTGTGCGGCATACCGCGTGATACTGTGCGGCATACCGCGTGATACTGTGCGGCATACCGCGTGATACTGTGCGGCATACCGCGTGATACTGTGCGGCATACTGCGTGATACTGTGCGGCATACTGCATGATACTGTGCGGCATACTGCGTGATACTGTGCGGCATACTGCATGATACTGTGCGGCATACTGCGTGATACTGTGCGGCATACTGCGTGATACTGTGCGGCATACTGCGTGATACTGTGCGGCATACTGCATGATACTGTGCGGCATACTGCATGATACTGTGCGGCATACTGTATGATACTGTGCAGGCCTTGCAGTGCAAAGTCCCCGTTTAAGCCATAATAAGATAATTATATATTAAACATATTTGCTACCATGTGAGTAATTCCTATTAGTACAATACTGGAGAGTGTATATACCATACATCACTTATTACTGCTTTTTCCCCCACACAGTAATGTCCACCACAATAACCTGCAGGGGTTTAATAACCAGCTACAGGCCGGTGAAATGCAGAGGTCTGCAAGGCAGTTCGCTCTTCAAGTTCATTTAGTGGGAGACATAAAGAGAAGCTGGCAGAGTGATGCAAAACATTAAAGAAATCCAAAGATTCTATGAGCATGGCCAGTGATGTCATCAAAAAGTGCCCCACTAAAACCACGGTGTCATTCTTCAGAACGGACTAATATATGTCATTCAGCAAGCTCGACAGTGAACCTGGCCCTTATTTGTCACTTTCCGATGGTACTTTAATTGGGCAAGACTGCATAACTCTTCATCCAGAGACCAGTCCACTGGAGAGCGGGGCAGCAATGGCCAAGCCATTCAATAACCTGGCGCAACAAATGTGAGATCATACGCCAGCACCAAAACATCATATGTTTCCTTAGCAGTGAATCCTTCCACAATCACACTCGTGCCAGAGACATGCGAGAATCAGAAGCACTCATCAAAATAAAAATGACACGCGTGTGTCAACACAGGGATCAGCTGACTCTTCAAGACGTCTTGGTGCTGGATGGGTTTCTAGCTGCTGCACAGGTTCATTGCAATCCACAGAAAATAATAAACTGTCTGATTAAATGACATTATCCAGGGATTTCAATCACTGGCCTGTGATCTCTCGGTAGCCGTGGGGAAAGGGTTAACGGGATTTCTATCTCACCAAGGGCAGAGTGTCCTTCCAGCACCAGAAATCCACTTGTGTTGCTGCAATTTCTGTTATTAAATTAATGACTTTTTTATTGTTATTTCCCCCCACACCATCCTAAGCCTGTTGCGAGAGGGTGGGATCGCTGCCAGAACGCTTCTCCAAATTCTTGGCCCAGACAAAGCAGCTGTTTGTGAGAATGACTGACATTACAATCTCTATAAAGCTTTTGGGTAGAGAGCTACCTGCTTCTAATGCAACAGCCACCCCCCTCGGAGCTGACAGAAATGGTCACCATTGGCCAGTAGCAAGTCAATCTGCTGCCCAACAAAAACCTAAAACAAGCAATGATGTCCAACTGGGGGGCGAAATGAGGCCCTCAGGGGTTTTTTATGTGACCCCTCTCCTGGCATTAAAGTCTAAAGGTTCTACTGTTTTACATCTGGCATCCAACGTAACTTGTTGCATGGTACGCGGAGCAGCATTTTAAACATATTGTGTAATAGCTGCACAATTCAGAATAAGCCTTTGATTTATGCCCATTTATTTATCTATAGAATTCAATTGTGAAGCTCCGATCTAAAAGTGGTGCAATTGCCGTGGGAACCAATGGAATGTTCCTGCTGATATCACCATGGAAACCAATGGAATGTTCCTGCTGATATCACCATGGAAACCAATGGAATGTTCCTGCTGATATCACCATGGAAAACAATGGAATGTTCCTGCTGATATCACCATGGAATACAATGGAATGTTCCTGCTGATATCACCATGGAAAACAATGGAATGTTCCTGCTGATATCACCATGGAAACCAATGGAATGTTCCTGCTGATATCACCATGGAAACCAATGGAATGTTCCTGCTGATATCACCATGGAAAACAATGGAATGTTCCTGCTGATATCACCCTGGAAACCAATGGAATGTTCCTGCTGATATCACCCTGGAATCAATGGAATGTTGGATGTCAGCATTACCTGGCCAATGAACCACAGTGCACTGTTTAGCGTATTTCAAACCCCATCACTATTACAGTTACATAGGAACTTGGTGGTCTGTGTGCTTGGTAGAGATAAAGTTTTGATATATGAACTAAAGGGAAATCTTCATTGAAAACACAGAATGAACTCATGTTTCTCTCTTTTAAGATAAGTAATCACATCTGTCTTAAAACACATTCTTCCTTGTGTATTAAGAACCAAATACTGCAGGGACCACCAATCTAAATGCAGGGGGTTTCTAAACTTATATAATGTAACTTTTAGTTATAACTCCGCTCCTGGGTGACCAAGCAGTGTAACTTCAAGCTTTTTACAAAGCTTTTACAAAGAATAATAATGACTTCTAGAAGGAGGCAACATGCTGTATGCAGCAATTGTGCCCCCTAGTGGGCAATCCTGCAGGCCACTAGAAAGTGGCAGTAGGGTTTCCAGAAATTATTTTAGATAATGTTGCAGTTACCTAGCTGGATACCCTGGAAGTACAAAATGAAACTATTAAATAAACCCATTAGAATTAGGGAGGAGGGTGTTTGACCACAACAAGGTGGCAGATTACTGAGGTGGCCCCCTCCAATGGCAGTACCAGTACTAACAGGGGAGGAGCACAGAGCCTGTCAGGGATGCGCAGAGGTTGTCAGGGATGTAGTGAGATTATCAGGGATGCAGGGAGGCTGTCAGGGATGCGCAGAGGTTGTCAGGGATGTAGTGAGATTATCAGAGATGCAGGGAGGCTGTCAGGGATGCGCAGAGGTTGTCGGGGATGTAGTAAGATTATCAGGGAGGCTGTCAGGGATGTAGTAAGATTATCAGGGAGGCTGTCAGCGATGCATAGAGGCTGCCATGGTTGCAGGGAGTCTGTCAGTGATGAATGGAAGCAGGGAGGCTGCCATGGTTGCAGGGAGTATGTCCGAGATGCAGGGATGCAACATCCTACTGCTGGCTCCTTCCTGCTTTATCTCTTGCCTTTATCCCTCTCCTCCTTCCTGCTTTATCTCTTGCCTTTATCCCTCTCCTCCTTCCTGCTTTATCTCTTGCCTTTATCCCTCTCCTCCTTCCTGCTTTATCTCTTGCTTTATCCCTCTCCTCCTTAATCTCTTGCCTTTGTCCCTCTCCTCCTTCCTGCTTTATCACTTGCCTTTATCCCTCTCCTCCTTCCTGATATATCTCTTGCCTTTATCCCTCTCCTGCTTCCTGTTTTATCTCTTGCCTTTATCCCTCTCCTCCTTCCTGCTTTATCTCTTGCCTTTATCCCTCTCCTCCTTCCTGCTTTATCTCTTGCATTTATCCCTCTCCTCCTTCCTGCTTTATCTCTTGCCTTTATCCCTCTCCTCTTTCCTGCTTTATCTCTTGCCTTCATCCCTCTCCTCCTTCCTGCTTTATCTCTTGCCTTCATCCCTCTCCTCCTTCCTGCTTTATCTCTTGCCTTTATCTCTCTCCTCTTTCCTGCTTTATCTCTTGCCTTTATCTCTCTCCTCTTTCCTGCTTTATCTCTTGCCTTCATCCCTCTCCTCCTTCCTGCTTTATCTCTTGCCTTCATCCCTCTCCTCCTTCCTGCTTTATCTCTTGCCTTTATCTCTCTCCTCTTTCCTGCTTTATCTCTTGCCTTCATCCCTCTCCTTCGTCCTGCTTTATCTCTTTATTTTGGAGATTTTGCACTAAAAGCATAAAAAAGAAACTCTAAATGAATAGTATAGAGCAGGGAGGGGTGTCAAACATGGGGCCTGTGGGCCAAATTCACTTCCGTGGAGTAACAGCCCCATCTGCAGACCCGGTAACAGAAAAGAATTAAAGAAATCTGTGTGCGTGTAAGTGTGTGTATAAGTGAGTCTGTATGTTTGTGTGTATATGTGTGTGTAAGTGACTGTGTGTGTGTGTATATATGTGTGTGTAACTGACTGTGTGTGTGTATATGTGTGTGGAAGTGACTGTGTGTGTGTATATATGTGTGTGTGACTGACTGTGTGTATGTGACTCTGGGTGACCAAGTGATAACTATTGTGTGTGTGTCAGTGACTCTGTGTGTGTGTGTAAATTTGACTGTGTGTGAATTATAAACACAGATTATAAACACACGTACAATAAAAGTTGACCAATGCTATTTAAAATAATAAATCATAGATAAAGCAATAATATATCCACAAAGGACTGAGACATAAAACCAAATAGAAATTAAGAAAAACAATAATTGAAAGTCCAGTTTAATTTATTGTATATTCTTATTTCAGGAGGAAAAAAAATAATATTACTCCAGATAAATCATATCCATAAATATGTGTGTTTTTGTGTGTTAGTCTGAATGTGTGTGTGTGCAAGTGTGGCTGTGTATGTATGGGTCAAAGTATCACAGGAATCTGTGTGTGCAAGTGTGGCTGTGTATGTATGGGTCAAAGTATCACATAAATCTGTGTGTGCAAGTGTGGCTGTGTATGTATGGGTCAAAGTATCACAGGAATCTGTGTGTGCAAGTTTGGCTGTGTATGTATGGGTCAAAGTATCACAGGAATCTGTGTGTGCAAGTGTGGCTGTGTATGTATGTGTCAAAGTATCACAGGAATCTGTGTGTGTAAGTGTGACTGTGTATGTATGTGTTGTATAGCTGTACAGTCTGTGATACAGATGAGTTTTATTGCTAAAAATCTGGCATGCCCACACACTGTGTATGTATATATATATATATATATATATATATATATATATATATATATATATCATTTTTTCTGGTGAAGTGGCCCCCTGAAGAAAAAATTTGGACACCCCTGGTATAGAGCATTTATATATCTACCTAAAAACACATACAGACCAACAGCATTAGAATTACTCCACACACACACACACACACACACACGACACAAAGCCCTTTGTTTCTAATTTCTGTTTTAATTCTACTGGTATTGATCTGTTTGCAGGTTAGAAGATTGGGCTGAAGCTCTTAATCAGGATGAGAGCAAGAGATATTAAGACATGTATAGAGAGGGACAAGAAGAATTGGAAGAGAGGGACAGACCGAGATAACAGAGCAGAGAGAGGCGCACATAAGACACCAGATAATAGGTATAGGACTGTGTATAAGACAGAGGGACAAAGTGGCAGAGGACGTTACATAGACAAAGCAAGGGGCATTGAGAAGCGGAGAGATGGAGACTCCCTTACATTCCAGAACAAAAGGCACTGTCTCTCCCATTGCTTATTACTTTATCTCTCCCGCAGGCAAATCCATATCGCGCCAGAAGGATTATATCATTTACACATGCAAATGGGCTACGCATCTTTACATGGAATCCATACAAGGAATTCAGCCCCACTACATATACACACTGCATATAAAGGAAAAGGGGGGAGGTGTTAAACAGAGCAACAGAAGTGGGCAAGAAATGTGAAGATAAAAAGGCACTGTAATGCAAGAAAAAAAAAATGGCGAGGCAGTCATTGGAGATCTGCAAGGTATTAGAAAAGTGATGTGATTTGCGCCATTTTGGAATGATGTCATTTTGGAATCTTCACATTGGAAGATTGGAAGATTCTATTGGTTTTCAGAATAAACAGATCTATGCTTCATGCCCTGCCAGTGTTAAATCCAGTGGTACTCTGGTGCATCCAGCACTGGCTCTGTGCTCTCTCAAGATTGAGCTGTGAAATAAAAACCCCAGAGCAGACAGGATTAAACAAATGAAACTACGACTGCTTAATATGCTATTACATCTCCTTGGCAAGCGTGGAGCCAGTTTTCACAGGCTGCTGAATGCAATGCTTCCCTACCTCGGTCCTTTCCAAGTATTACAGAGCGATCCAGCAGTTCCGCTAGACACAGGATATGTGTTACTGAGCTGGGGGCGCAATATCCCAGAGCTATCTCCCTGGTATTTATACAGGGTAAAATCTTCATATACTGACAATCAGAATTTGCAAAGAAATCAAACCTTTCTCCAGAAAAATAAAGATTCCCAGGAATTTGGCAAAAAAAATCTATTTGTACAATTTCCAATGACATATAACAGTCTATCCTTTTCTCTGCCTGGTGTTAATCAAGGTGAAATAGATTAGGTAATAGGAGGGGGGAAAAAACTAAATCGAACCCATTACAGCAAATATTGAAAACCCAATACCAGGAAACTGAATCAAGGTCAGCGTTGTAGACTCTACTGCAGTCTTTCTTCAGATGTATATACAGATAAGCCGATACTAAAACACATTGCATATACACACTAGGAGAAGTGTCAGATTCCTCTATAGACCCCCTGTGTTAGAGGGGACGCACCCCCTTTAGATCCAAACCCTCCATCCTGCTTCTTCTACTCTGAAGTACTTTATCTAGGTAACAATTCTATAGACTAGGCAGTGATGCTGCCTTAAAAAGCCATGAAATATAACATGAACGAGTGCACTATAATGCGCCCAGGAATGCATATTTACAATGTACAGCTGTATTCTCAGAATCTGCAATGGTTAGGTAGAGGGTGGAGCATGTTATTAACACACTGTGTGTGTTTTGGTGCACAGTACACAAAGTTTACAGTCTGCTTTGCAAGCTCACATAAAAATATGCATAATTTAAAACAAATAAATAAACCATGCACTATACAGCTATACATCTCCTGAATTAATATTTGGTACATGAAATTGCCTTTTCATACTCACACACACTGCACGGCAAATACATACAAGTGTTACGTTAACTTATAACAACTACATCTAAACCTTTTATAAACACAAGGGTTAGATGTTCCAAATGCCTGTAAGCTATGTGTGTTCACGGACGGTATATGTCCACAGAACAAATCCCCACAGCACCAAAAACAATCAAGAAATAGAGGTTTTGTCATTTGCTTGGTTGCACTGTATAGACTTTTTTTTTTTGCTACAATTTCCTTAAAAAGGTGCAAAACCAAGAGTATTGCCCCCCTTACTAATCATCTCATAATAATACAGAGAATCCTGAGGCTGAGATACCAGCTGTAACACCAAACGAGCAATGGCTGGTCAGGGCACAGAGATAACCTTTCTCTCAAAGATTTCTAGTCAGTAAATTTAGGCACAGAGAGGGATACCAACTCAATATCAGAAAGACCTTATGTTAGGTAACAATCTGACCAGGATTCGGAGTAATAACTCACTATACAAACCTATAAAGGATAGTATGTAAAATGACAATATCCAGCACTGCCTGGTTATACCATAATGAATGACCTTCGCTAACCATGTCCTACTCTTGTTTCCTGGACTCTGGCCAATGGACTGCACACAAGGCTTTCCCAAGAACATGTAGAACTGTATGAAAGTACATACGACAAAGGACTAATTCTGCGGTATTAAAGGACATCTCTAATGCACTGCTGCGAAACAGCCAGGAAAATAAATGCGACAATGAGGGTAGAAGAAGATAAAAGTAATCTTTAAGATGTCCTCCTCGCGGAGTCATCTGGGAGTTTCCCATTTATGATTTTGTAAATGGATATTATGTGAATACCCTTCTGTCACATGGGGTAAGATGGGCACGAATGAAACTTGGATCTAATTACACAGATATCCCAACATAATAACAGTACCGTCATCAGCAATCATTTTTGTGATATATCAGTAATTGTTCGGAAGGATAGACTCCTGGGGACAACAGTTTCTTGTCTCACCAAAGTTTAATTTTATCACAAAGACCAAAACATTGGCAAGTATCTGAAGTGAGGTGAAGCAGCCTGTGGGGAAGGGGAGATAACTTAGTCCCCACCATCTCATACAAAATGCAGTCATCTCAGGAGTCTGTACAGAGCAGACATATAATAATACCAGGTGAATGATAACTATCCTTGCAATGTGTGCATACATATATTACACAGGAGTCTGTACAGAGCACACATATAATACCAGGTGAATGATAACTACCCTTGCAATGTGTGCATACATATATTACACAGGAGTCTGTACAGAGCAGACATATAATAATACCAGGTGAATGATAACTATCCTTGCAATGTGTGCATACATATATTACACAGGAGTCTGTACAGAGCACACATATAATAATACCAGGTGAATGATAAATATCCTTGCAATGTGTGCATACATATATTACACAGGAGTCTGTACAGAGCAGACATATAATAATACCAGGTGAATGATAACTATACTTGCAATGTGTGCATACATATATTACACAGGAGTCTGTACAGAGCAGACATATAATAATACCAGGTGAATGATAACTACGCTTGCAATGTGTGCATACATATATTACACAGGAGTCTGTACAGAGCAGACATATAATAATACCAGGTGAATGATAACTATACTTGCAGTGTGTGCATACATATATTACACAGGAGTCTGTACAGAGCAGACTTATAATAATACCAGGTGAATGATAACTATCCTTGCAATGTGTGCATACATATATTACACAGGAGTCTGTACAGAGCAGACATATAATAATACCAGGTGAATGATAACTATACTTGCAATGTGTGCATACATATATTACACAGGAGTCTGTACAGAGCAGACATATAATAATACCAGGTGAATGATAACTACCCTTGCAATGTGTGCATACATATATTACACAGGAGTCTGTACAGAGCAGACATATAATAATACCAGGTGAATGATAACTATACTTGCAGTGTGTGCATACATATATTACACAGGAGTCTGTTCAGAGCACACATATAATAATACCAGGTGAATGATAACTATCCTTGCAATGTGTGCATCCATATATTACACAGGAGTCTGTACAGAGCAGACATATAATAATACCAGGTGAATGATAACTATCCTTGCAATGTGTGCATACATATATTACACAGGAGTCTGTACAGAGCAGACATATAATAATACCAGGTGAATGATAACTATCATTGCAGTGTGTGCATACATATATTACACAGGAGTCTGTACAGAGCAGACATATAATAATACCAGGTGAATGATAACTATCCTTGGAATGTTTGCATACATATATTACACAGGAGTCTGTACAGAGCAGACATATAATAATACCAGGTGAATCATAACTATACTTGCAATGTGTGCATACATATATTACACAGGAGTCTGTACAGAGCAGACATATAATAATACCAGGTGAATGATAACTATCCTTGCAGTGTGTGCATACATATATGAAACAGGAGTCTGTGCAGAGCAGACATATAATAATACCAGGTGAATGATAACTATCCTTGCAATGTGTGCATACATATGTTACACAGGAGTCTGTACAGAGCAGACATATAATAATACCAGGTGAATGATAACTATCTTTGCAAATGTGCATACATATATTACACAGGAGTCTGTACAGAGCACACATATAATAATACCAGGTGAATGATAACTATCCTTGCAGTGTGTGCATACATATATTACATAGGAGTCTGTACAGAGCAGACATATAATAATACCATGTGAATGATAACTATCCTTGCAATGTGTGCATACATATATTACACAGGAGTCTGTACAGAGCAGACATATAATAATACCAGGTGAATGATAACTATCCTTGCAATGTGTGCATACATATATTACACAGGAGCCAGTACAGAGCAAACATATAATAATACCAGGTGAATGATAACTATCCTTGCAGTGTGTGCATACATAAATTACATAGGAGTCTGTACAGAGCAGACATATAATAATGCCAGGTGAATGATAACTATACTTGCAATGTGTGCATACATATATTACATAGGAGTCTGTACAGAGCAGACATATAATAATGCCAGGTGAATGATAACTATCCTTGCAGTGTGTGTGTACATATAATCAAGGAGGGGAACCTGTAGAAACTACCATGATCCATTAAACTATGTATTGTGCAGAGCAGCATGCAACAGTTATATGTGTCTCTGAAAACAATGTCCAATCATACAGCTGTATGAATGGTATCAGAAGTAGTGAGCTTTTTTGCTCTATTATATTCAATAGTAGGTAAAATACATTAAATCGGAGCAGGGGAGATACCAAATGTAGTCAAAAATCTCAAATAAAAACAGCGATGAAAGAGAGTAAATCAGCGATACTCAGTTTGACTCTACAGTACATGGTGTTCAGGGTCAAGGCCTCTCTGGGCCGAAGTCATGCAGGAGCTGATCCTGCACAGCACATGTCCCAGCCTGGCTCATTTCTATGGATTTATGCATAAACTGTTAGCTGGAACGATTACCGCTCAAGTAACGAGGAGGAGGATGGGAGATTTCACAGCCTTGTTTGCTTTTTTTCTCTTCTGCTTTTTCCCTTTTTTTATCAACAAATACGCAGGGCTTTAATTTACCCTCCAGTCAAAGCCGCACATGTCCGAACCAAATAAATGGAGTTAAAATTCAGGGGATAAAATGATAACTCAAATTGAAATAATGCAAAAATTAGAGATAAAAGAAATGGTAGTGGGATTGTTTCTGCAAGAGATTTGGGGTACGGGATTGTTTAGACAGGAGAGATTTGGGGTACGGGATTGTTTAGACAGGAGAGATTTGGGGTATGGGATTGTTTAGACAGGAGAGATTTGGGGGATTGTTTAGACAGGAGAGATTTGGGGTACGGGATTGTTTAGACAGGAGAGATTTGGGGTACGGGATTGTTTAGACAGGAGAGATTTGGGGTATGGGATTGTTTAGACAGGAGAGATTTGGGGTACGGGATTGTTTAGACAGGAGAGATTTGGGGGATTGTTTAGACAGGAGAGATTTGGGGTACGGGATTGTTTAGACAGGAGAGATTTGGGGTACGGGATTGTTTAGACAGGAGAGATTTGGGGTACGGGATTGTTTAGACAGGAGAGATTTGGGGGATTGTTTAGACAGGAGAGATTTGGGGTACGGGATATTTTAGACAGGAGAGATTTGGGGTACGGGATTGTTTAGACAGGAGAGATTTGGGGTACGGGATTGTTTAGACTGGAGAGATTTGGGGGATTGTTTAGACAGGAGAGATTTGGGGTACGGGATTGTTTAGGCAGGAGAGATTTGGGGGATTGTTTAGACAGGAGAGATTTGGGGTACGGGATTATTTAGACAGGAGAGATTTGGGGGATTGTTTAGACAGGAGAGATTTGGGGTACGGGATTATTTAGACAGGAGAGATTTGGGGTACGGGATTGTTTAGACAGGAGAGATTTGGGGGATTGTTTAGGCAGGAGAGATTTGGGGGATTGTTTAGACAGGAGAGATTTGGGGTACGGGATTATTTAGACAGGAGAGATTTGGGGTACGGGATTGTTTAGACAGGAGAGATTTGGGGGATTGTTTAGACAGGAGAGATTTGGGGTACGGGATTATTTAGACAGGAGAGATTTGGGGGATTGTTTAGACAGGAGAGATTTGGGGTATGGGATTGTTTAGACAGGAGAGATTTGGGGTATGGGATTGTTTCTACGAGAGAGATTTGGGGTATGGGATTGTTTAGACAGGAGAGATTTGGGGGATTGTTTAGACAGGAGAGATTTGGGGTATGGGATTGTTTAGACAGGAGAGATTTGGGGTATGGGATTGTTTAGACAGGAGAGATTTGGGGGATTGTTTAGACAGGAGAGATTTGGGGTACGGGATTGTTTAGACAGGAGAGATTTGGGGTATGGGATTGTTTAGACAGGAGAGATTTGGGGTACGAGATTGTTTCTACGAGAGAGATGTGGGGAACCAGATTGTTTTGGTTATTTATTTGTTTGTTTAAATTATGGTCTCTGCTCAACCAGAGCAGAATAAATCCAGATTCATTATTTACTTAGATTGAAGTGGTAGAAAGTCATTAATTATCACTCACGCTGGTTTAAGGGAGAAATAAAAAACTAAAATATTGTACAAACATTAATAAAAATCAATGTGGACCTTTCTGGATGATTCCATTAATATTTATACAGCTTCTTAGTATTATAAAGGTTAGGTTAATCACACGTAAATGAAAGAGCCCATACGGTGGGAATGGCATGTCTGTGGCCCTCAGTCTGTCGGTCTACAGATCTCTACAGACTATGGGCTACGTGGTAGGAAGACAATACAATTAAACACAAGAAAAATCCCAATAATGCCAAAGAACAAGAGAATAACATGGAGAGTTCACAGATCCTTTACTTCCCTGCAGGGACAGGATGTGTTGTAAACCTTTGGCCAAGGGTCATAAAAAATGATATCCCACATCTACTGATGTAGAGGAGGAGAACACATTTAATATAAGAACATCTACCACAAGAAGAGGGTGAAGGTAATGTCTGCTCTAAACTTTACCCTGTTACTGAGCTTTCTATATAATCCCCACTGTCTTAAATTTCAGGAGCAAAGCTTTAAAAGTAATATCAGGAAGTATTACATTAGTAAGAGGGTAGTGGATGCATGGAATAGTCTTCCAGCAGAAGTGGTAGAGGTAAACACAGTGAAGGAGTTTAAGCATGCATGGGATAGGTATAAGGCTATCCTAGATATAAGATAAGGCCAGGGACTAATGAAAATATTACTTTACTGAGAGGGTAGTGGATGCATGGAATAGTCTTCCAGCAGAAGTGGTAGAGGTTAATACAGTGAAGGAGTTTAAGCATGCGAGGGATAGGTATAAGGCTATCCTAGATATAAGATAATGTCAGGGACTAATGAAAGTATCACTTTACTGAGAGGGTAGTGGATGTATGGAATAGTCTCCCAGTAGAAATGGTAGAGGTTAATACAGTGAAGGAGTTTAAGCATGCATGGGATAGGTAGGTAAGACTATTCTAGATATAAGATAAGGCCAGGGACTAATGAAAGTATTACTTCACTGAGAGGGTAGTGGATGCATGGAATAGTCTTCCAGTAGAAGTGGTAGAGGTTAATACAGTGAAGGAGTTTAAGCATGCATGGGATAGGTATAAGGCTATCCTAGATATAAGATACGGCCAGGAACTAATGAAAGTATTATTTTACTGAGAGGATAGTGGATGCATGGAATAGTCTTCCAGTAGAAGTGGTAGAGGTTAATACAGTGAAGGAGTTTAAGCATGCATGGGATAGGTATAAGGCTATCCTAGATATTAGATAAGGCCAGGGACTAATGAAAGTATTACTTCACTGAGAGGGTAGTGGATGCATGGAATAGTCTTCCAATAGAAGTGGTAGAGGTTAATACATTGAAGGAGTTTAAGCATGCATGGGATAGGTATAAGGCTATCCTAGATATAAGATAAGGCCAGGGACTAATGAAAGTATTACTTTACTGAGAGGGTAGTGGATGTATGGAATAGTCTTCCAATAGAAGTGGTAGAGGTTAATACATTGAAGGAGTTTAAGCATGCATGGGATAGGTATAAGGCTATCCTAGATATAAGATACGGCCAGGAACTAATGAAAGTATTACTTTACTGAGAGGGCAGTGGATGTATGGAATAGCCTTCCAGAAGAAGTGATAGAGGTTAATACAGTGAAGGAGTTTATCCTAGATATAAGGTTAGGGAGTAATGAAACTATTCAGATAATTGGAGAGACTAGATGGGCCGAATGGTTCTTATCTGCTGGTGACACAGTCTAGGTTTCTATGTTTCCTGAACATTTCCATTTATAATTTGATGTAGGGGATTAGGAAGACAGATCCCCCATGTCCCCAGTTTGCAGACCCATTTAAATGTGCACAAATAGTCACATATAGTGAAAAGAAATGTTAAAAAGAAGTATCAAAAGGAAAGAAAGAATATAATCAAAATCCAGCCACAAAAACCCAGAAGGTACCAACTTGTGCTATATAATGACAGAATACTGTGAAAATACTCTCTTTAATAAGAATATTAGCTTAAGATGCTAAGTGACTGGTGTTCCTATATACACATCAAGGAGCCAAGACCCCTCAAATCACTACCTCTGGCTTCTCATTTTTAGGATTGTTTCACATAGAATCCCAAGAATGGACCATTATCCTGGCTCCTGACTAGGCTGGCTCCTATATTGGTCTGGTTGGGTCATGAAGTATGTGAATTATATCACTGGATCAATACATCTTTGGTTAACTTAGTTAGGTTCACAAATGACCAGCTCTTTGCCTAACAAGCAATGTTATCGGTAAATGACATCATAATTACCCTAAGGATGGCGTTCCTACAGGGAGACACCCAATAACACTAAACACAGGACTTACTCACGAAAGACAAAGTCACGTTTCCCTTATGACAGTGCATTTCACAGCCCATGCTATTCATATCTAAAGCTATACGATTCCACATTGGATTAGAGCAGGCAGATCTACACATAAAGGGTTAACCTCTGCATTTCCACTCTCTGTCGATAGCTAGAAGACATTGGAATTTGGGGAGCTGTCAACGCGTTTCACAAGACTCCTGAAAAAAAGTTAAACAAAAAAAAACCCGCTTTTTGTACAATGTGAGTTTGAACGGACCGAGTACACAGCTTTTTGGGTTTTTTTATTTCTGAATGAAAGGACATAACAGATGAATGAGTGGGGAGATGCTAATTCCATCTCTGTAACAAAGGGGCCTTTCTCTGAGCGGATTTCACACCAACAATTAAACATATAATCATTCTGAGAAAATGCTAAATGCATGAAGTTTTGCTTTTATAAGAGTGCAAATTATATGCAGGGGAGAGAAAATGATTCTCCAAAGTCAAACAAGTCTCTGTGATAAGTAACAAGAGATGGTGTTTTAAAGGAGCCTGGGACACAAATGAACACAGATAAAGAGGTGGATGGCCAACGACAGGGACATTATTACTAATATATAACAAAGTAACTTATATTGGACATAAATATATACAGATAATATATACTAATATATAACAAAGTAACTTATATTGGACATAAATATATACAGATAATATATACTAATATATAACAAAGTAACTTATATTGGACATAAATATATACAGATAATATATAATAATATATAACAAAGTAACTTATATTGGACATAAATATATACAGATAATATATACTAATAGATAACAAAGTAATTTATATTGGACATAAATATATACAGATAATATATACTAATATATAACAAAGTAATTTATATTGGATATAAATATATACAGATAATATATACTAATATATAACAAAGTAACTTATATTGGACATAAATATATACAGATAATATATACTAATATATAACAAAGTAACTTATATTGGACATAAATATATACAGATAATATATACTAATAGATAACAAAGTAATTTATATTGGACATAAATATATACAGATAATATATACTAATATATAACAAAGTGATTTATATTGGACACAAATAAATACAGATACTATGTGCTAATATATAACAATGTAATGTACATTGGACATAAATAAATACAGATAATATATACCTATATATAACAATGTAATGTACATTGGACATAAATAAATACAGATAATATATACCTATATATAACAATGTAATGTACATTGGACATAAATAAATACAGATAATATATACCTATATATAACAATGTAATGTACATTGGACATAAATAAATACAGATAATATATACCTATATATAACAATGTAATGTACATTGGACATAAATAAATACAGATAATATATACCTATATATAACAATGTAATGTACATTGGACATAAATAAATACAGATAATATATACCTATATATAACAATGTAATGTACATTGGACATAAATAAATACAGATAATATATACCTATATATAACAATGTAATGTACATTGGACATAAATAAATACAGATAATATATACCTATATATAACAATGTAATGTACATTGGACATAAATAAATACAGATAATATATACCTATATATAACAATGTAATGTACATTGTTACATAAGGCTGATCATTTCTTGTGATTTCCTGTGTGTATTTAATGTATAGTGTATTCACTCTCATGCACTGCAGGATACGTGTTATGTGGTTTATTTTAACCCTTCCTTGCTGTCATACTGATCCAGTCTACCTTTTAATCTGCACAAAGCCTTTACTGCCAAAAGGGATATGACCGCACACCGCCAAAAGGGTTAAATTAACGCCACAGAGCACGGTGGTACATCCACAAGAGAAAGGGTTAATGATTTTTTTTTGATTTTTTTTTACAAATTAAATCCCCACCCAGCTTCAACCTTTAAAATGCCAACAGTTGAAGCAGGCAGCGCGATTAAAGGGCATTAAATTAAAAGATCCCCCTCCTGCAACTTCAATCACAATCCCAGGCCGGTGTTATTCAGCTTCGCTCCTCAAGTGCAGCTGAATAACAAATTGCAATACTTTGATTTACTTTCTGCCGACACCAAATGGCGACAGGTGATAAAGAGAGCACTGCGGCACGGAAAGCCTTCCGCGAAATTAATTCCATCTTAAAGATTTCTATCCCGATATAAATATGTATAGGGATATGGTTACCCGTGCGTCCGTACAGCTTTCGATAAATACATCCACACACCTATATAATATATACATACACATACAGCTACAACCTGCTATAGTGCCATGCTGGGGGTGGAAGCAAAAGGCAGATAGGGGCCACGTTATAGCAGGGTTCGCCTGTGTGTGTGTCAGTGACACTGCTCTGTAATCCTAACTCACAACAAACTAATGGTAGGTGCTTCTTCCACCCCTGAACTGGAAAATTCCACCATAACCAGCCCTCCCTCCACAAGGCGGCTGTCAAAATAATGACATTATTGCCTTGATCTCCATTTGACTTCCTACACCAATCAGTGGATCACAATGTATAGCGGAAACCAGTGGATCACATTGTATAGCATAAATCAGTGGATCACAATGTATAGCAGAAGCCAGTGTATCACAATGTACAGTGTAAATCAGTGGATCACAATGTATAACGGAAACCAGTGGATCACAATGTACAGCGTAAATCAGTGTGACTTTTAGAAATATAAACAAAGTGCATAAACAATTATCCACTTTCTAAAATACACAATGGTAAAACAAACACGTCAAGTGCTCATATAATAAGGATTCTGTCACTAAACACTGCCTTTACTGTGACTGTTTCACCTAAACACTGCCTATACTGTGACTGTCTCACCAAACACTGCTTATACTGTGACTGTCACCTAAACACTGCTTATACTGTGACTGTATCACCTAAACACTGCTTATACTGTGACTGTATCACCTAAACACTGCTTATACTGAGACTGTATCACCTAAACACTGCATCTACTGTGACTGTATCACCTAAACACTGCATCTACTGTGACTGTATCACTTAAACACTGTGTATACTGTGACTGTGTCACCTAAACACTGCTTATACCAGGGATTGACAAATTTAATTTGATTTTAGGAGCCAGCAAAAAAATGTAGGAGCCAGACAATCACGCAAACATACACGCAATTCATAAACACACACACACACCTACTTTTATTTATTACGTTAATTTAAACATTACCAGAGATTTAGACATTAAGAGTATATACACTAATCCGTTTAATATAATAATGTTAACAAGATACATATATAATTAACAAGTTCAGTATACACTTTTTTTTTAAATATATTTTTTGTAATGCTCTGAAAACTAACGCGTTTCACCCATTTTTACTGTTCTTCCTCAGAGATGTAACGGATCTTGCTAACAAGCTTTCAGTTTAGTGAAACACAACTGCGATCAGCGGCAGGCAAAGTGCCCGTACAGGGAACTCAGTGTCTGTGGCAAGATCAAAAGAGCATCATTACATTGTATGAAGCCTTAGCCAAGCATCTACTGCTAAAGAATTCACCATGAAGACAGCATTAATGGTCCATTATAGAGCACTATAGAGCACTGCTGCTGATACAGTAGTGTAGCTTTACAGTGTAAATACACTTTGTGGGGCTATTAGGGTTGCCACCTTTTCTTCAAAAAAATACCGGCCCTGGTACTACCTCCACAGACTTAACATTGGGGTCAAGCCAATTTATTACCGGCCTGCCGGTAAAATACCGGCCAGGTGGCAACCCTAGGGGCTATGTATCATGATTAATTGTGGTGCAATCACCATGGAGACCAATGGAATATTCCTGCTGATTACATCAATTTACAAACTTTACCCCCCCCAAAACTACCTTAATGTGTAACCCCCTGTCCCCCCTCTGCCTTCTTTTCAATACTCCTGGGGTCAGCTAGAATGTAAATCTGAGCTCAATTTAGTTCTGTGTGCCAGGAAGTGCCGCTAACGTGGATTTGGTGCATTGTGGAGTCTGGAGCTGGCTTGGCCGATTGCCACCTACATGGCCGAGCATCCAAATAAAGAACTGACGTGTAAAAAGGCCTGAGATTAAGCTGTATGTGGATCTGGTGTAATACGACACTAATACCTCACTGTAACTATAGGGCTAAATACAGGGCGACAGAGATTATATAGGTCATTCATTAAAATACGAAATATAGTCCAACACTTCGATCCTCTACAAAAATCTTCATTAAGCTAAAGGTGATTCTAATATATTGAAGGACTGCTCTGCTAACCGTATTATTGATGGAAAAATGTTTCTTATTTAAGCAGATTCTGCTACTTGCATTCGTATAAGATAATGTAGTTAATAAACTATTTATAAATCGCATGCGTTTAAACAATATGGATGACCTTTGAACAAGGTGACGCTGAGACGGAGAGAAACGTTAAGAAAAGCCTGCCATCAAAAAACAAGTGGGTTTTATTTTAATCTGTAGGACTCCTCTCTGTTCAGTGGAAATCTATACGCAAATGAAGTGAAGCTGTGGCTGGCTGTTAATATGCCGTTTGGAACAGTTGGATGCTTTCCTATGAAGAAGCATAGTAAAATGTATTCACCTGTATCAGGGACACAATGCAAGGAAAGCAGTGCTCCGAGTATCTCCTGTCCATCACCAAGCCTTTTTAAGGATTCATTCACATCCTCTAGATCACGGGCGTCCAACATGCGGCACACCGGCCAGAGAGGTGCGGCCCGCTTGACAGTGGCAGCCGCACCTCTGAGCCGCTCCAACAAAGTGTGCACCGGGATGTCACTGACACCCGGTACTCCAAAAGGGGCACAGCGTGACGGGGCAGAGCTCCAGCCCCTTGCACTCTGACCTTATTAGAGCACGGGATGTCAGTGACATCCCGGTGCTGAGATGGAGCAATCGCCCTCCCTGCAGATAAAAGGTAACCGAGCATGGAGGGGGAACAAACAAAATACCCCAAAAAAAAGTCGGGGACTGGGGGGTATGACTGTGTGTGTGTGTGTGTGTGACTGCGTGTGAGTGTGTGGAAGTGTGACTGCGCGTCACTGTGTGGAAGTGTGACTGCATGTGAGTGTGTGGATGTGTGACTGCGCGTCACTGTGTGGAAGTGTGACTGTGTTTCCATGTCTGGAAGGGTGACTGTGTGTGAGTGTGTGTGTGTGGAATACGACTCAGAGTGTGTGTAAGTGTGACTCAGTGTGTGTGTAAGTGTAACTGTGTGTGTGTGTAAGTGTGACTTTGTGTGTGTGTGTGTGTAAGTGTGATTTTGTGTGTGAGTGTGGGGAAGTGTGATTTGTGTGTGGAAGTGAGACTGTGTGTGTGTGCGGAAGTGTGACTTTGTGTGTGGAAGTGTGACTTTGTGTGTGGAAGTGTGTGTGTGGAAGTGTGATTTTGTGTAAGTGTGACTTTGTGAGTGTGTATGGAAGTGTGACTTTGTGTGTGTTTGTGGAAGTGTGACTGTGTGTGTGTGTGTGTAAATGTGACTGTGTGTATTTGAGTGTGTGCATGTAAGTGTAACTGTGTGGAAGTGTGATTGTGTGTGTAAGAGTGTGTATTTGTGTATGTGTGTCAGTGTGTGTGCATTTAATGAGTTTTTATATTGCTGCTGTTAGCATTACTGTGAGACATATGTTTTATATATATATATATATATATATATATATATATATATATACACACACACAAACATACACGTATGTATTTATACATACATTTTCTTTCAGTAAACCATGAATGTGGCCCACGCACAAACAGATTTAAGGTGAGGTGGCCCATTGGAGAACAAACTTGGACTCTACATCATGTATCAGTCTGTTCTTGTCCCTCTAACTTAGCATTGTCCCCCTCTACTCTCTGTACCCAGCGCTAACTATACTGTTGGCGATATATGAATAAATGTTAATGTAAAATTATACAAAACAAAAGCAGCATGTGGGTCTCAGATCAAACTCACTCACTGCCAACTATCAATGTGTCAATAAAAATACATTTCATTGTTAACACTAACCTTAAAACAATGTTTTTTAAGAGCACTATTCCAATGTTTAACAATATTACCCTGTGACACCCAATAAATGGCTGCTGACAAGACAGAGGATGATTGTATGTTGGCAAAAAGCCTTATAAATTAAAATACTGGATCATCACTCAGACCAGGGGGATTAATACACAAAGAAGGAAATCAATGGCATAGTACAGGATAAATCACAGATATTATCTCTGAAAAGCCAAATCCAGCACCAACTTTCATAAAGTGGAGCAATCAGCAGACAGTCGCCTGGATTTCACTTTAAAAACACAGGCTCAGAAATGGCTTTCATATCTAACACCATTGAGTTTGTAAACATATCCTTTAAATACTGTTTCAAGTTGGTGACAACACATTAATAGTATACGCTGATAAACATTAATAGTATAAGCTGATAAACATTAATAGTATACACTGATAAACATTAATAGTATAAGCTGATAAACATTAATAGTATACTCTGATAAACATTAATAGTATACGCTGATAAACATTAATAGTATAATCTGATAAACATTAATAGTATACTCTGATAAACATTAATAGTATAAGCTGATAAACATTAATAGTATACTCTGATAAACATTAATAGTATAAGCTGATAAACATTAATAGTATACTCTGATCAACATTAATAGTATTCGCTGATAAACATTAATAGTATAAGCTGATAAACATTAATAGTATACTCTGATAAACATTAATAGTATACGCTGATAAACATTAATAGTATACTCTGATAAACATTAATAGTATACGCTGATAAACATTAATAGTATACTCTGATAAACATTAATAATAATATATACTGATAAACAATTATAATATATGCTGATAAACATTAATATATATTGATAAACAATTATAATATCCACTGATAAGCAATTATAATATATGCTGATAAACATTAATAATATATACTGATAAACAATTATAATATACACTGATAAACAATTATAATTTACTCTGATATACATTGATAATACGGCACATGCTGATATACATTGATAATACTGCACATGCTGATATACATTTATAATACTGCATAAGCTGATATACATTTGTAATACTCTATATGCTGATATACATTTATAATACTGCATAAGCTGATATACATTTGTAATACTGTATATGCTGATATACATTTATAATACTGTATATGCTGATATACATTTGTAATACTCTATATGCTGATATACATTTGTAATACTGTATATGCTGATATACATTGATAATACTGTATATGCTGATATACATTTTTAATACTGTATAAGCTGATATACATTTTTAATACTGTATATGCCGATATACATTTATAATAGGGCTTTAGAAATCCCGGGAGCCAGGGCTCCTAAACTCCCTACTGCTGGCTCCTAAATTTTTGGATGGTTATATATAGAAATATATACATTTTTAGTATAATTAATAGGAAATGAGTAATAAGTAAATAATACATCTGTAATGTGTATACAAGTTTCTAATTCTAACCATACACAGACACACTATATATATATATATATATATATATATATATATATATATATATATTTATATAGTACAGGACACTTTTGCATGAGAATTATTAAATACATAGATAACATATAGGTAGGTAGGTAGATAGATAGATAGATAGATAGATAGATAGATAGATAGATAGATACATAGATAGATAGATAGATACAGATATAGATCAGTGTTAATTTTGACGGCAAATTTTGATTTAGTTTAGTCTTTTGACTAAATTGCCATTTTAGTTTAATCATTAGTCATCTCAATTGAATTAGTTTAGTCTACTTTTACTAGACAATCTCCAGCAGTGAGGAAGGGAACAGGTCTGAGAGGGATGTTACAAGTGTTAAGTTAACTTGCTAGGGAGATGGTAGGGAACAGGTCTGAGAGGGATGTTACAGAGTATTAACCCCTTGGCGACACAGGACGGACTAGGTCCGTCCTGTGTGCCGAGGCGTTAGTGACACAGGACGGACCTAGTCCGTCCTGTGTCAAAACGAGCACTGAAAGCGGAGTTTTTCCGCTTTCAGTGCTCTAAGGGCATTGTAACGATGCTTCCGTGTGGAAGCATCGTACAATGCTAAAAAAAATGCCCGTCGGCATTTCGATCGCTCCGGAGAGCGATCGAAATGCCGGTTTTAAAGGCACAGTGCCTTTAAAACGCGGGCATTTAAAAAATGAGCATAGGAAGCGAATTTTTCGCTTCCTATGCTCAGAAAGTGTTCTTGATTGCCTCGCAAGTCGAGGCAATCAGAAACACAAAAAAAAAAGCACGATCTTGGTCACTAAGTGACCAAGATGGCGCTGCCCTTCTAAGGGCAAGAGCACAGGAGGCAGGAAGTACCTGCTTCCTGTGCTCTCTGGCTGTCACACGATTGCCTCTTCACAGAGGCAATCAGTGACTGCCAGGCACACTGACAGGCAGTGGGGATGCTCTCCTGAACATCCCCACTGACTGGTCAGATCAATATTAACTCTATATTGATCTGACCAGTTATGATCTGTCTCCCTCTCCTCACATTTTTTTTAGTGAGGGAGAGAGACAGATCAAAGTTCTAAAAGTAAGTAAAAGTTAAAAAAAACAATAAATACACAACACACAAATAATAAAACAATAAAAAAAAATTTATTAAAGCAATTCCCTGCGTTTAACCCCTTCCCTGCCACTGATCTTGCATAAGCAGTGATCGTGCACATCAGCGCATTTATTTTTGCCGTTTGTGCATTTTTTAGGGGTTAATTTTTTTGTACTGTAATTTATTACAGTACTAAAAAGGCTATTCTAAGAGTTATTAACCCCTTATTTGCCGTCGATCACTGCTTACGCAATGATATTGACGCCAAAGCAATTTTTATCTGTCTGCATATTTTTTTTTTTTTTTTACACATACCCGCTAGGGGATTACATGTAAAGTAAAAATATTTGAGATTTTTTTTTTAAGCTGCCTGAGCGCATAGCGATCAGTAACAGCGAATTAGTGGCAAAGGCGGTTTGGTGATTTCTCAATTAAGCTCACCATTCGCCCTGGTCAGATCAAAATTAATCGGATCAATATTCACAAATATTGATCTGCCTCCCTCTCCTCACTTACATTTTTGTGACGGAAAGAGACAGATCAGTATTAGTGATATAAAATAACATTTTATAAAATTAGCAGGTTTTATGAAAGTCTTTCACTGTGTATTAACCCCTTCCCTGCCATTCATCACTGTGTAAGCAGTAATCCTGCACAGCAACAGTATGTTTTGCTGTCTGCACTGTTTTATGGATTAATTTATTTGTACTGTAATGTATTACAGTACTAGATAGGCTCTTCTAAGAGCTATTAACCCCTTCTTTGCTCGAGATCACTGCTTACGCACTGATTCTGAGGCCGCGGACTCAGGGTTCGATTTTGACCCTATTCAGCTTTCTGATACATCATCTAGCGATGTATCGGTGGCTGCTGAGCCCTTGCCACAAGTAGTGATGGGGGTCTACCGATAAAAAAATATATGGTTTGGTGGGGGTAAATTACATTGGCTGGCTTCAAAGATATATCCCATAAAGGACACGGACGCAGGTTGACTACATGTCAAAATTCCAAGTTGGAATTTTGAGATGCGCATCTCACAAATGTTGCCTTCTAGCCAAAAACAAACCAACAAACCTATGCATGGGTGCTATCCCTGTACTCGGGAGATGTTGCTGAACACATATTGGGTTGTTGTTTGGCAGTGACATATACCAGAATCTGTGAATTCATGCCTGAAGTACAATGCATGTGGGAAAAAAAACTCCCAAAAAAGTACTACCACAAACTTTTACAAAGGCTGGTGGTAGAATTAGTACCTATACAGTATTAAAATACCACCATTTGAAATACCTTAGGATGTCTATTTTCCAAAAATATATGGTTTGATGGGGTAAAATTCATTGGACGGCTTCAAAAATGTTCCAAATGGAACATGGGCGCAGGCTGACTACATGTCAAAATTCCAGGTTGGAATTGCGCACCCCCTAAATGTGGAATTTTAGACCCAATACAAACCAACAAACCTATGCATGGGGGGTATCCCTGTACTCAGGAGATGTTGCTGAACACATATTGAGGTGTTGGTTGGCAGTGGCAAATACCAGAATCTGAAAATTCCTGCCTGAACTACAATGTGTGTGGGGAAAAAATGCCATCCCATCCCTTTGACATAGGTTGGTGGTAGAATTAGCACTTGGAAAGTGTTAAAATACCACAATTTTAAATACCCTAGGATGTCTAGTTTTCCAAAATATATGGTTTTATGGGGTAAAATACTTTGACAGGCTTCAAAAGTGTCCCAAATGGAACATGGGCGCAGGCTGACTACATGTCAAAATTCCAAGTTGGAAATGCACCCCCCCCTAAACGTGGCCTTTTAGCCCCCAAATAATCTAACTAACCTACACATGGGTGGTATCCCTGTACTCAGGAGATGTTGCTAAACACATATTAAGGTGTTGTTTGGCACTGACACATAATAGGATCTGTGAATTCATGCCCGATGTACAATGAATGTGAAAAACAAATTACTATCCATAACATTGACATAGGCTGGTGGTAGAATTAGTGCATGAAAAGTGTTAAAATACTACCATTTGAAATACCCTAGGGTGTCTAGTTTTCAAAAATATATGGTTTTGTGGGGTAGAATACACTTTTTGGCTTCAAAAATGTCCCAAATGGGACATGGGCGCAGGTTTTCTGCACGTCAGAATTCCAAGTTGGAAAACCAAAAAGCGCACCTCTCAAATGTGGCCTTTTAACCCCCAAATAACCTAACCAACCTATACATGGGTGGTATCCCTGTACTCAGGAGATGTTGCTGAACACATATTGAGGTGTTGTTTGGCACTGACATATAACAGGATCTGTGAATTCATGCCCAAAGTACTATGTATGTGAAAAAAAATTACTATCCATAACATTGACATAGGCTGGTAGTATAATTAGTGCATGGAAAGTGTTAAAATACTACCATTTGAAATACCCTAGGGTGTCTAGTTTTCAAAAATATATGGTTTTGTGGGATAGAATACACTTTTTGGCTTCAAAAATGTCCCAAATGGGACATGGGCGCAGGTTTTCTGCACGTCAGAATTCCAAGTTGGAAAACCAAAAAGCGCACCTCTCAAATGTGGCCTTTTAACCCCCAAATAACCTAACCAACCTATACATGGGTGGTATCCCTGTACTCAGGAGATGTTGCTGAACACATATTGAGGTGTTGTTTGGCACTGACATATAACAGGATCTGTGAATTCATGCCCAAAGTTCAATGTATGTGAAAAAAAATTACTACCCAAAACATTGACATAGGCTGGTAGTATAATTAGTGCATGGAAAGTGTTAAAATACTACCATTTGAAATACCCTAGGGTGTCTAGTTTAAAAAAATATATGGTTTTGTGGGGTAGAATACACTTTCTGGCTTCAAAAATGTCCCAAATGGGACATGGGCACAAGTTTTCTGCATGTCAGAATTCCAAGTTGGAAAACCAAAAGGCGCACCCCCTAAATGTGGCCTTTTAGCCCCAAAACAAACCAACAAACCTATGCATGGGTGGTATCCCTGTACTCAGGAGATGTTGCTGAACACATATTGAGGTGTTATTTGGAAATACCCCTTCACATTTTAAGGTAATGTTTACCTAAATTGCAATATATGTGAAAAATTAAAAAAAAAGATTTTTTGCTGCAAACTTTGGCATAGATTGGTGGTAAAATGGCTACATGAAATGTGTCAAAATACCCCAAGTTAAATGCCCTGAGTTGTCTAGTTTTCAAAAATATGTACATGTTGGGGGTCATTCATGGATTTAGTACAGAAATCAGTGTTACAATGTCACTATCGCTAATTTTGAAAGAAGGGATTTTAAAATAGCTTTGCACCACTTATAGTTCTGGCCCTGTAACATGAATAAAAAAGCACAAAAACATAAAAACATGGGCTATTTCTGAACTCAGGACATATATTAGAAACTTTTTAGCAGTGTTTTTTTGTTGTCTCTTGTACATGAGTATACGATTTTTCAAATAAAAGTCATAAAAAAATAATTTTTTCAATTTTTTTGCCATATTTTATTATTTTTTTTACATCAAATTATATGCTATTATCAAAATAATGGTATCAAAAGAAAGCCCTTCTTATGACGATAAAAACGATATATAGTTTGTGCGGGTACCCTAAATGAGACAGAAATAAATTACAGCAAAACACAAACTGCTCAGAAATGTTAAAACAGCCCATGTCACCAAGCGTCGGACAAGCCAAAAAAGTCATGTCACTAAGGGGTTAAGTTAACTTGCTAGGGAGATGGGAGGGAACAGGTCTGAGACGGCTGTTACATAGTGTTAAGTTAACTTGCTAGGGAGATGGGAGGGAACAGGTCTGAGAGGGATGTTACATAGTGTTAAGTTAACTTGATAGGGAGATGGGAGGGAACAGGTCTGAGAGGGCTGTTACATAGTGTTAAGTTAACTTGATAGGGAGATGGGAGGGAACAGGTCTGAGAGGGATGTTACATAGTGTTAAGTTAACTTGATAGGGAGATGGGAGGGAACAGGTCTGAGAGGGCTGTTACATAGTGTTAAGTTAACTTGCTAGGGAGATGGGAGGGAACAGGTCTGAGAGGGATGTTACATAGTGTTAAGTTAACTTGCTAGGGAGATGGGAGGGAGCAGGTCTGAGAAGGCTGTTACACAGTGTTAAGTTAACTTGCTAGGGAGATGGGAGGGAACAGGTCTGAGAGGGCTGTGATATAGGGTTAAGTTAACTTGCTGGGGAGATGGGAGGGAACAGGTCTGAGAGGGCTGTGATATAGGGTTAAGTTAACTTACTAGGGAGATGGGAGGGAACAGGTCTGAGAGGGCTGTGATATAGGGTTAAGTTAACTTGCTAGGGAGATGGGAGGGAACAGGTCTGAGAGGGATGTTACATAGTGTTAAGTTAACTTGCTAGGGAGATGGGAGGGAACAGGTCTGAGAGGGCTGTTACACAGTGTTAAGTTAACTTGCTAGGGAGATGGGAGGGAACAGGTCTGAGAGGGATGTTACAGAGTGTTAAGTTAACTTGCTAGGGAGATGGGAGGGAACAGGTCTGAGAGGGATGTTACATAGTGTTAAGTTAACTTGCTAGGGAGATGGGAGGGAACAGGTCTGAGAGGGCTGTGATATAGGGTTAAGTTAACCTGCTGGGGAGATGGGAGGGAACAGGTCTGAGAAGGCTGTTACACAGTAATTATTTAACTTGCTAGGGAGATGGGAGGGAACAGGTCTGAGAGGGATGTTACAGAGTGTTAAGTTAACTTGCTAGGGAGATGGGAGGTGACAGGTCTGAGAAGGATGTTACAAAGTGTTAAGTTAACTTGCTAGGGAGATGGGAGGAGAAACATGTGACAGTACCAGGGGAATCAGATGGAGGAGTATAATCTTCCTCTGCAATATACAGGGCACAGGGAGCCTGTGTCTCAGCCAAATACACTGGTGATAGAGTCAGGGGACCCAGACTAGAGGTCTAAATAGGTAAATGCAATATTCCCTCCCTCCGTCATAGTTTTAGTCCTATTAACTTAGTTTTTATTTAATTATTGTTTAGTTTAAGTCAGTGAAAACATGCAGTTGATGATAACTATGCGGAAAATGTTTAGTCGATAAAATTAACACTGATATAGATTGATATTAGTATATAATGTAACATAACAGTTTTATTGCTATATCATGTAATATATAATAGATACATTGGTGTATATAATGTAGTATATGATATATTGTTATATAATGTAATATGTAAAAGTTTTATTGCTATATCATGTAATACATAATAGATACATTTGGTATATAATGTAATATATGATATATCAGTATATCATGTAACATACCAGTTTTATTGCTATAACATGCACAATTTATATAATTTATATATATTAGTATATAATGTAATATATGTAATATTAGTATATAATGTAACATAACAGTTTTATTGCTTTATCATGTAATATATAATAGATATAGTGGTATATAATGTAATATATGATATATTATTTTATAATGTAACATAACAGTTGTATTGCTATATAATGTAATATATAATATATTGCTATATAATGTAATATATAATAGATATTTTACAATATAATGTAATTTATAAGAGATATATTAGTATATATTGTAATATATAATGATATATTGCTATATATTGTAATATATAACCGCTTTATTGGTATATAATGTCATATATATTGCTATATAATGTAATATGATATATTTATATATAATGTAATATATAATAGATATATTGGTATATAATGTCATATATAATGGATATATTGATAGATAAAGTAATATATAATAGATTGATAGATAATATAATATATAATAGAAATAGTGGTAGATAATATAATATATGATATATTGGTATATAATGTAATCTATAATAGATATATTGGTATATAATGTAATATATAATGGATTTCTTGTTATTTAATGTAATATATGATATATTGGTATATAATGTATTATATAATGGCTATATTGGTTTATAATGTAATATATAATAGATATATATGTATATAAAGTAATATATATGATATATTGGTACATAATGTAATATATGATATATTGGTATATAATGTAATATATGATATGTTAGTTTATAATGTAACATAATATATTGCTATATAATGTGATATAGAATAGATCTATTACTATATTATGTAATATATTGGTATATAATGTAATATATAATAGATATATTGATAGATAATGTAATATATGATATATTGGTATATAATGTAACATATAATGTATATCTTGGTTTATAATGTAATATACAATGCAATATAGGATATATTACTATATAATAGATATCTTGGTATATAATGTAACATATAATGGATATCTTGCTATATCATGTAATATATAATATATATATTGCTATATAATGTAATATATTATTTATATCTTGCTATATAATGTAATATATAATAGCTTGTATTATATTGTAATATATAATGGATATCTTGGTATATAATGTAATATATAATAGATATATTGGTATATAAAGTAATAAATATATCATAGATATATTGCTATATAATGTGCTATATAATGTGATAAGATATGCTGGTATATAATGTAATATATAATAGATTTATTGGTATATAATGTAATATATAATAGATATATTGGTATATAATGTAATATATAATAGATATATTGGTATATCATGTAATATATAATAGATATATTGGTATATCATGTTATCTATATATGTGTATATATATATATATATATATAATGGATAACGTAATATATAATTTAATATATGATATATTGGTATATATTGTAACATATAGTGGATATCTTGCTACATAATGTAATATATAATGTAATATATGGTATATTGGTGTATACTGTAATATACAATAGATATTGAGCAGGCTGGTAGGGTTCCCTTCCCCCGGGGCATGCACCGTGCAGGCCTCACCCAGTCCCCGGCCTCGCTTACCGCTCTCTGCGGGCGGGGTCCTGCTGGAAGCCGGGCTTGGTGGGCGCCATGTTCAGGGCATCTTCCAGCTCACAGCGGCGCGGTCACCGAGAGCCCCGAGCCCGGCCCACCGCCTGCTTCCGAGGGGTAAAAGCAGCCCTGACTACCGCAGCAGCAACAGCATCCCTCCATCCCTCCTCATCATCAGCCTCAGCCCCCTCCTCCTCCCTGCTGCTGCCACTTTGTGTGAGAGAGAGAGTGGCTCTAACACACTCCCTGTCTGTCACAGACCCCCACACTGCCTGCCACCGACCCCTACACTAACTGCCTGCCACCGACCCCTACACTAACTGCCTGACAGAGACCCCCACACTCCCTGCATGCCACAGACCCCTACACTTACTGCCTGCCACAGAACCCCCACACTCCCTATCACAGACCCCCAAACTCCCTGTCTGTCACAGACCCCCACACTGTCTGCCACCGACCCCTACACTAACTGTCTGCCACGACCCTTACATTAACTGCCTGCCAACCACCGACCCCTACACTACCTGCCTGACAGAGACCCCCACACTCCCTGCATGCCACAGACCCCTACCCTAACTGCCTGCCACAGACACCCCTCCACACACACTCCCTGCCTGCCACAGAACCCCCACACTCCCTATAACAGACCCCCAGTCCCTGCCACTGACCCCCACACTCCCTGCCTGCCACAGGGCCCCAAACTCCCTGCACGGCACTCCCTATCACATACCCCCACACTCCCTGCTACAGACCCCACACTCTCTGCCACGCACTCCCTGGCACAGACCCCCACACTAATCATTTTTTTAATATTTTCCTCCTATTTCTTTTATTGCCTTTCTTTTGTCACATGTCACACTCCTATTCCTACCCTACATTGTACCTGACTTTCACCTTACAATAAAGACACAATTCTATATTAAATGAGTTATCTTTTGAATGGGATGAGACAGAAGTACCATTCAAAAAAAAAAAAAAAATTAAAAAGGAGAGAGATGACTCTTTATGTATAAAAATATGGTTTTCAGTCTAGCCACTCATTAAAGAACCAGTGAAAAACAAAGTGCTTCTCATATGAGGATAAAATGGCATGTCATTTTGATAGTACATAGTGATAGTAGCCTCCAATGCTTCACTGTGAATCACGCATTTCTGATCCAGTCGCTGACAATCACTGTCAGCTGTGAGAACGTCTTGGTTTTACATATAATCAACTGCGCTAGCAAAGAGAGACAACCGGCACGTGTTAGATCCCCAAACTTGCCTCCCGAAAAATGAAGAGCTGATTGTAAATTCCCTTTAGTCTATCTGTAAACATACATAGGAGGAATGGCACAATGTTTGTACATTTCGGTTCCTTTAAAGGTTGTAGATAAGAAGACTGGAGTAAAATAAGAATAAGACTAGCAGATCACAAGAAAGCATCTTTGGAATAAGTTATATGGTCAGTTCGTGGGTCAAATAAACTTTGCAAAAATCTGCTACACAGATTGAAATGCCTTAAACGTGTTTCCCATCCAAGATCCTAAATGCTTTGGTCCATTACTCAGCAGTGAGATTCCTGCCTGACGATTCAATCATTAGAATTCAGCATCTGCATCCCTGAGAAAGTCTCATAAATGTCAGCTAGTCTTTCCCCAACTGTAAAATCTTTTCCAAACTGGGAGTTTGTTGGCGTGCAAGGGCGGTGGTGGATGTAAATGGCCACACGGGTGGCGAGAGCTCAAAATCAAAGATTGGTGTTTTAAAATTTAAGTAAGATCTGCTTTAGGGAATGATGGAAAGCTATGGATCGGATGATGTGGCACAGATCAGTGTCTGGCATTTGTGAGACAGCAGAGAGAGGCTCTACCAAGTCCCACACCATGTCAGTTTATTGGAGGTAAGTGACTGTGCGGTTGTAGAGCAATTGGGATGTTTTTGGGATGTTTTGATGCTTGATTTGAAGTGCTTTGGTAGGTGTGCCTTTTGGGGGACGTTTGATGGTAGTTGGGAATGAATGAGAGTAGGTGTATGTGATGGAAAACTCCCTATACTATTAGGAAACAAGGCCAGAGAGACCCTATTGCTTCCACTTGCAGGACCACCACTTAGCAGGGATGCTGAACCCCCTATCATGCTGCTTAGGGAATGAAAAGCTTATAATCCTGAAACTGTAATTAATTACTGATGAAATTCTTGCTCAAGTGATTTAACACAAGAAAGGATTGAGTCAAAACATGATCCACTCATAAACTGTATTTTACTTACAGATGATCCCAATACTCATAGTGTTAAATAATCTTACAGTAATTAGGACTTTGCACCGCAGATACAGGCTGACCAGCACATTATAGGTTAAAAACATTCTTACACATTCCTGCTTTTAGTATAAAACATACATACTCTCCTTGGAAGACAATATATATATATATATATATATATATATATATATATATATATATATATATATATATATATATATATATATATATATATATATATACATAGTATGGCTCCCCCTTAAATAGACATTAAAGGCAACATTGGGTTCTATAGTAAATCTATCTCATTGTATCCCATAAACTGCAATAGAAAATGTTAAGTTAAAAACAGTGATGGTTTGTGTTATTGAATCAGGTCCATAGTAACATTAAAGATCTCACTGAATTAGTAGAGTAGAAACTAAGCACTAGGGCACGTATCCTGCAGTAAGTGCTTGTGGACATGGTCTGTGCAGGTGTCCAATACAAGTATTGGTAAAGGCTTGTTTGTGAGACAGACTATTAATATAGGGGTGTTTCTATGAGCGACAAGCTACGCCACGCCGGGAAGATTAGTAGAAGCAAATCTACTACTGCTTGGTTCCTCCTCTACGTAACCATGGCCATCTTCCAAAATAAAACATTAAAAAATCCTTTAAAAAATGATTACATCATCAACAGAATAATATAGAGTAAAAATAATGTAAATTACAGACAAATTTATTTATTTACCTCTACACTGGGCTGTTGACACTGGATATCTATGTGTAATGCTTCCCTTCACTGATAAAAATAATACAAATTAAACCGCTTGTATTGGAGAAAAAAATTCTGATAACTGTGCTACCAATAGTGATATCATCCAGTGATATGATCAATATTGCCACTCAGCGACTTAATCAGTCGTCAATGATCCAGGGCCTAGATCTAAATGAATGGGATATTTAGCTATTCCCTTCATTTTACACACTGATCTGTGAGAAGCAATACTCTCTCCTATATCTGTCCATCTCTTCCACTATCTATTGTTATATTCCTGACTCTTGCTCTACCTCTCTCCCATTCTCCTCCTTATTTTTCATTTAATTCCCTCACTATAATTCTAGAGCACTGTCTTCACATTGTCTAACTTCCTTTCCATATTCCTCTTTCCCTTTCTCTCCTCCATGCTACCTCTCTTTCGACTATTCTTTTTCTCGCTCTGCTCTCTCCTCTGTCTATCTCTCTGTCCTCTGTTCTGTCTGTCTCTCTGCCTTCTGCTCTGTCTGTCTCTCTGTCTGCCTGTATCTCTGTCCTCTGCTCTGTCTGTGTCTCTGCCGTCTGCTCTGTCTGTCTCTCTGCTATTTCGGTATCTCTGTCCTCTGCTATGTCTGTCTCTCTGTCCTCTGCTCTGTCTGTGTCTCTGCCTTCTGCTCTGTCTGTCTCTCTGCCCTCTGCTATTTCTGTATCTCTTTCCTCTGCTTCTTCTCTCTGTCCTCTGCTCTGTCTGTCTCTCTGTGTCGCTGCCCTCTGCTCTGTCTGTCTCTCTGTGTTGCTGCCCTCTGCTCTGTCTGTCTCTCTGTCTGCCTGTATCTCTTTCCTCTGCTCTGTCTCTGCCGTCTGCTATGTCTGTCTCTCTGTGTCGCTGCCCTCTGCTCTGTCTGTCTCTCTGTGTTGCTGCCCTCTGCTCTGTCTGTCTCTCTGTCTGCCTGTATCTCTGTCCTCTGCTCTGTCTGTCTCTCTGTGTTGCTGCCCTCTGCTCTGTCTGTCTCTCTGTCTGCCTGTATCTCTGTCCTCTGCTCTGTCTGTGTCTCTGCCGTCTGCTCTGTCTGTCTCTCTGTGCCGCTGCTCTCTCCTCTGTCTGTCTCTCTGTCCTCTGCTCTGTCTCTCTGTCCTCTGCTCTGTCTGTCTCTCTGTGTCGCTGCTCTCTCCTCTGTCTGTCTCGCTGTCCTCTGCTCTGTCTCTGCCGTCTGCTCTGTCTGTCTCTCTGTGTCGCTGCCCTCTGCTCTGTCTGTCTCTCTGTGTCGCTGCCCTCTGCTCTGTCTGTCTCTCTGTGCCGCAGCCCTCTGCTCTGTCTGTCTCTCTTTGTCGCTGCCCTCTGCTCTGTCTCTCTGTCTGCCTGTATCTCTGTCCTCTGCTCTGTCTGTGTCTCTGCCGTCTGCTCTGTCTGTCTCTCTGTGTCGCTGCCCTCTGCTCTGTCTGTCTCTCTGTGTCGCAGCCCTCTGCTCTGTCTGTCTCTCTGTGCCGCAGCCCTCTGCTCTGTCTGTCTCTCTGTGTCGCTGCCCCCTGCTCTGTCTGTCTCTCTGTGCCGCAGCCCTCTGCTCTGTCTGTCTCTCTGTGTCGCAGCCCTCTGCTCTGTCTGTCTCTCTGTGCCGCAGCCCTCTGCTCTGTCTGTCTCTCTGTGTCGCTGCCCCCTGCTCTGTCTGTCTCTCTGCCTCTTCTATGTCTTTATCTCTGTCTGCCTGCCTCCCTGCACTCTGTTGTCTCAGTGTCTACCCTCTGCTCTGTCTGTCTCTCTGTGTCGCTGCCCCCTGCTCTGTCTGTCTCTCTGTGCCGCAGCCCTCTGCTCTGTCTGTCTCTCTGTGTCGCTGCCCCCTGCTCTGTCTGTCTCTCTGCCTCTTCTATGTCTTTATCTCTGTCTGCCTGCCTCCCTGCACTCTGTTGTCTCAGTGTCTACCCTCTGCTCTGTCTGTCTGTCTGCCATGATATACAAGCCATGAGGAAGACAGATAAACCTATGGATAGGAGGTTGTGTTGGGAAGTGGACGACTGATGGATTGATAAATAAAGTATATGTAATGTATATAATTCTATGGATCTGTGTGCGCTCGTTTGCCTGGTAAATTAATAAATTGGAGCACACAATAGACGCTGAAGTCTCTGGCTATGTCAATAAACCAATACCAATCCCAGTGTTTTACATCTTCCAATTACAGTGTCTGACACCGAACACTCTGAGCCAGCATCCTCGGATCCAGGATAAGAATGGCTCTGCTGTCTGCCAGAGTGAAAGGGTTAATCCTGTGCCTTATTGCTCTGAATGGCTCGGCAGGCCTCTCCTGGAGTGAAAGGGTTAGACAGCTGGCTGTTAAAGTAGATGGGAGTGCAAGTAGATTGCCTGAAGAATAATTGAATTTCGGGGCTCTTGTAAAAAGCAAACACAAGCTGCTCTTGCCTCCTCTCTGTGCTGTACAGGGTGGCAAACTCACTGATTCAATTATTTGCTAGTAATTCAATGTATACTGTGTGCAGTATTTTACTAGCCCGTATATTAAAGGGACAGGCACAGCTAAGAGTAGATTTAGCCTGGAGAGTTTAGTATTTTTGTTAGGGAGGCGATATCAGATTTTTACAAGGCTGTCTATTGGGTTTGTTTGGTGTCTCTTATTTTTCATGGGTTCAAATATATTCCTACTTTGCCTGTCCCTGTTTCCTACCATTTTATTCCTGTTTTAGTAGCTCACTGTGTATATATAACGTTCAATTTATTTAGAAATTAGTTTCATGAAAATAGAATACACTACACTGGTACACAGAGACTAGCTCCTCCTGCACAGATCTCAGCTCCCGTATGATAATCAGTGAGAGTGGGACGTTGAGTAGGTGAGGATGAGGCGTGAGCAGAACCCCCTGAAAAAGACATCTCCAGATCTAAAAACCCAGTAGTGAGCAACACTTTCTGGAGACTGGAGAAAACCTGAAAAATCCCGAAGGCCTGTCTACTGCTCACTAAGGCTTTATTCGTGAAAGAGGCAATTACAGGGAAACATAAGGTCAAAGTAGCCAAATTAGATATCATTTCTTTCTGTATAGTGCCTCTTTCCATGTAACCCGTGGCTGTCCCGTCATCCGTGGCTATCACGTGGCTGTCCCAGGAATAAAGCCCTTTGACTATAAGCTCTGCTATCAATAAATATAATTTCTTTCCATATAGCGCCTCTTTCCATGTAACCCGTGGCTATCACGTGGCTGTCCCAGGATTAAAGCCCTCTGACTATAAGCTCTGCTATCAATAAATATTATTTCTTTCTGTATAGCTCCTCTTTCCATGTAACCCGTGGCTGTCCCATAATCCGTGGCTGTCACGTGGCTGTCCCAGGAATAAGGCCCTCTGACTATAAGCTCTGTTATCATTATATATAATTTCTTTCTGTATAGCTCCTCTTTCCATGGAACCCGTGGCTGTCCCATAATACGTGGCTGTCACGTGGCTGTCCCAGGAATAAGGCCCTCTGACTATAAGCTCTGTTATCATTATATATAATTTCTTTCTGTATAGCTCCTCTTTCCATGTAACCCGTGGCTGTCCCATAATCCGTGGCTGTCACGTGGCTGTCCCAGGAATAAGGCCCTCTGACTATAAGCTCTGTTATCATTATATATAATTTCTTTCTGTATAGCTCCTCTTTCCATGGAACCCGTGGCTGTCCCATAATCCGTGGCTGTCACGTGGCTGTCCCAGGAATAAGGCCCTCTGACTATAAGCTCTGTTATCATTATATATAATTTCTTTCTGTATAGCTCCTCTTTCCATGGAACCCGTGGCTGTCCCATAATCCGTGGCTGTCACGTGGCTGTCCCATGAATAAGGCCCTCTGACTATAAGCTCTGTTATCATTATATATAATTTCTTTCTGTATAGCTCCTCTTTCCATGTAACCCGTGGCTGTCCCATAACATCACACAGTGTAATATATTTATACCTCCTGCTGTTACTCAGCATGCAGCACAGGGTTCTAGTGTTACACTTTAGTATTTTGTATCATACGTGATATAATATTAGTTTTCATTGAATTTCACTATAAAATCCCCGATTTTTTTTTTATACTTTCTAATTAACATTAGTGTTTATTATGTCATGAAAGAAAGATTGTTAAACTAATTGCATTTTTATCGAGGTTTCATGGACCTCTGAGGGTTTTAGTACAAAGACAACCAGGATTTTTCAAAACTACCCAAACATTTTGCTGATTGTCTCCTGTTGACTCAGCCATTAGCCGTGCAATGTTCCCATAGCTGCTACCAGTAATGTTTTTTGGGGTCCAGTCCTGCATGTTCACTGTTTATGCACTATAATGCACTGCCCTCCAAGCACATCGTATAGGGTCAATGTCCAGTGACATCATGTGGCCCTGAATATAGTCGCCCATATAACTCCAGTCATTGGAATGTTGTGAGTCACTCCCGACAGCATATCATCTAATATCACCTTCACCACCTGTGGATCCTCTCTAGGGTTGTCAGGTACCAATGGTTTGGCATCAATTACAACCCCATCAGTTTATCAATGCAATCAATAACCGCCCTTAACCCTATTCTCCCCTGCGCGTAATTAATTCCCAGTTATTATCAATGTCTGGTCTGTCAAGATGCCTTTTCCCCTTTATAACTTCCCCATTTATTTCTTCACTTGTTTGTATCTCAGCAGTTTAACGGTTTCTCTTAACTCCTCCCATTGCACCATTTAACCCCTTCATAGCTTTGTCCCACATCCTATATAACGTGTGGAGTCGTAAAGGCATTAAATGACTATTCTCTACCCCACATATATATATATATATACACTGATCAGCCATAACATTATATAGATAGATATACACTGCTCAGCCATAACATTCTATATATATATATATATACACTGCTCAGCCATAACATTATATAGATAGATATATACACTGATCAGCCATAACATTATATAGATAGATATATACACTGATCAGCCATAACATTATATAGATAGATATACACTGCTCAGCCATAACATTATATAGATAGATATACACTGCTCAGCCATAACATTATATAGATAGATATACACTGCTCAGCCATAACATTCTATATATATATATATATATATATATATATATATATATATATATATACACTGATCAGCCATAACATTATATAGATAGATATCCACTGCTCAGCCATAACATTCTATATATATATATATATATATATATATATATATATATATATATATATATACACTGATCAGCCATAACATTATATAGATAGATATACACTGCTCAGCCATAACATTATATATATATATATATATATATATATATATATATATATATACTGCTCAGCCATAACATTATATAGATAGATATACACTGCTCAGCCATAACATTCTATATATATATATATACACTGCTCAGCCATAACATTATATAGATAGATATATACACTGATCAGCCATAACATTATATAGATAGATATACACTGCTCAGCCATAACATTATATAGATAGATATACACTGCTCAGCCATAACATTATATAGATAGATATACACTGCTCAGCCATAACATTCTATATATATATATATATATATATATATATATATATATATATATATACACTGATCAGCCATAACATTATATAGATAGATATCCACTGCTCAGCCATAACATTCTATATATATATATATGCATATATATATATATACACTGATCAGCCATAACATTATATAGATAGATATACACTGCTCAGCCATAACATTATATATATATATATATATATATATATATATATATATATATATATACACTGCTCAGCCATAACATTATATAGATAGATATACACTGCTCAGCCATAACATTCTATATATATATATATATATATATATATATATATATATATATATATATATATATATATACACTGCTCAGCCATAACATTATATAGATAGATATACACTGCTCAGCCATAACATTATATATATATATATATATACACTGCTCAGCCATAACATTATATATATATATACACTGCTCAGCCATAACATTATATAGATAGATATACACTGCTCAGCCATAACATTATATATATAAATATATATAAAGAAACATCACTCTGAACAGCAATAAATGTAGAAAGAAACATCCCTGGTTTAAACAAACCCCATCAGCCCTCATTCTGAACCAAACATTCAGCACTCTACAGACTAGTGATTCTGAGAGACTGCAGTGCTAGGGTTAATTATTTGACTTTATAATGGTTCTTCTCAACCCCTCACTCTGGTCCATCAAATTATTTGTGGTGGTTACTGTGTTTATTAGGCGGATGTGCAAATTCTGTAACACCCACTGCTGCCTCTGGATTATGAGAATAGTAGTTTTCAGAGGATAAAATGTTGAAGGCTATCTTCAGGATATATATGGGGCAATATGGTTATATATGGGGCAATATGGTTACATATGGGGCAATATGGTTATATATGGAGCAATATGGTTATATATGGAGCAATATGGTTACATATGGGGCAATATGGTTATATATGGGGCAGTAAGGTTATATATGGGGCAATATGGTTACATATGGGGCAATATGGTTATATATGGGGCAATATGGTTACATATAGGGCAATATGGTTACATATGGAGCAATATGGTTATATATGGGGCAATATGGTTACATATGGGGCAATATGGTTATATATGGGGCAATATGGTTACATATGGGGCAATATGGTTATATATGGGGCAATATGGTTACATATGGGGCAATATGGTTACATATGGAGCAATATGGTTACATATGGGCAATATGATTATATATGTGGCAATATGGTTACATATGGTGCAATATGGTTATATATGGGGCAATATGGTTACATATGGGGCAATATGGTTATATATGGGGCAATATGGTTATATATGGGGCAATATGGTTACATATGGGGCAATATGGTTACATATGGAGCAATATGGTTATATATGGGGCAATATGGTTATATATGGGGCAATATGGTTACATATGGAGCAATATGGTTATATATGGGGCAATATGGTTATATATGGGGCAATATGGTTACATATGGGGCAATATGGTTACATATGGGGCAATATGGTTACATATGGAGCAATATGGTTATATATGGGCAATATGATTATATATGTGGCAATATGGTTACATATGGTGCAATATGGTTATATATGGGGCAATATGGTTACATGTGGGGCAATATGGTTATATATGGGGCAATATGGTTACATATGGGGCAATATGGTTACATATGGAGCAATATGGTTATATATGGGGCAATATGGTTATATATGGGGCAATATGGTTACATATGGAGCAATATGGTTATATATGGGGCAATATGGTTATATATGGGGAAATGTGGTTATATATGGGGAAATGTGGTTATATATGGGGCAATATGGTTACATAAGGGGCAATATGGTTAAATATGGGGCAATATGGATAGCTGAGTACTGTAGTCCCCTACATATGGATTGGGGTGGATTTAATGACTTAAGGAATGACTAGACTTTACCATTACCGTACTGCTCACTGACTGGTCAATATATCTAATCTCCTCATTTCTGATTGGTCACCATTACCGTACTGTTCACTGACTGGTCAATTTATCTGCTCTCCTCATTTCTGATTGGTCACCATTACCGTACTGCTCACTGACTGGTCAATATATCTAATCTCCTCATTTCTGATTGGTCACCATTACCGTACTGCTCACTGACCGGTCAATATATCTACTCTCCTCATTTCTGATTGGTCACCATTACCGTACTGCTCAATGACTGGCCAATATATCTTCTCTACTAATTTCTGATTGGTCACTATTTCTGTACTGCGGTTAAATTGTTATCCTTACCTCTCCTAATTGGACAATATAACCCCACCACCACCTTCATTAAATTGTTCTCCTCACCTCCTTCTGCGCCACATAACTATTTTCTTCTTATTATTTTTTTTCCTGGGACTGGTAGAGATATCTGCTGCACCTAACTCACAAAGTCATTGTGCTTTCCCACAACCGAATACTCAATCATCCATAGAGATCCACTGAACTACTTAATTGCTAGGTTAAAAAATATTAGGTTTATAAAAAAGTATAATTACTTACTGCATTGATATTTCCAGTCGCCTTTCTAGAAGGACATAAAAAAAGTCAGATATTGATCCCAGCATAAATAATATATTGGCTATGTGTGTGTAACACACGGCCTTTAGGGATTCCTCATTCACTGGGCTCGTCCCATTCTAGCATCCCTTACACAAATCCGTATACTGCTTATGAGAACATCCTGCCTGTTCAGATACTCAATATCTATCAGATCTCCCAATAACAAGGTTTTATATGCTGGGGCTACTTTGTCAGAGCCATGAACTACAGATGACTAAAGGCAGGACATGTTTATCGGACAACTGTTAGCAACATTTTTACTTATGTTTAATTGAAAGATTGCATCATGTAGGAGTTTTAAATAGAAATGCTCCTGTAAAAGAATACATATAACGCTTCTTTACGCCGTATAGGTCTACAAGGGGAAAGACATGTTGTGTAGAATCTTGGGTCAGGAGTGTCAGATTTTCCTGGTCCAAGATTCCAAACAACATGTCCGCCCCCAATAGTAGCAAACAGATATGATTAAGGTACTTTATTTGAATTATTGTATTAAGTCAGTTCTGTTTAAAACCTTTACACTTGATGCAATCTTTCAATGAAACAGAACATTTTTTTTTTCGCCAACGCTTTAAATTAACCAGGATTTAGGATTGACGAGGGATGGATGTGTAACGGCAGACGGTGAGAAAATGTAAATGTGCTAAGGTTATACTAATTGTTTCGGTCAATGTGATAATAATCATGCTTTAACAGATTTAATCTGCCATCATTAATATATGAATTATGCAATTCAAATTAAGTAAAACGTAGATCGCAATATCGAAATAAAAATACAAGCAAAAATCTCATATAAAAAGACATATCTAAAGGAAAGGAATATTTCAGTTTTTTTGACCACTCATTTATAAAGAAGAGAAACTATCGTAAATTTCCCAAATAGAAATAAAATCTGATCCATTGGGCCCATTATAATCTGTGTGTGTCGAAGGTATTAGCTGCAAACATGTAATGTCAGGACCTAAGGTCCTGTGATATCATTTATTCCCAGCATGAAAGGTGCTAATGGGATTACGGTAAAGGTTTC